>JAFIDM010000179.1:33151693-33234152 GCA_023159025.1 Thereuonema tuberculata | reverse complement strand
TACTGAGACCTTATTGTTTACTAGCGACTAGTCCCAGCTGATGAACGCTAAAGAGCGTGAAGTAGCTGTCCTCAGATGTCACCTAGTGAAATACTGGGTCTCATCTTTTTAAAACGTACATTTTTTTTTATACATTTTTACACATTTTTTACACATTTTTAAAAAGCGAAGAAATTTTAGATATTTATATTATATATATATTTTTTATATATTTATATTATATATATTTTTATATATTTATATTATATATATATATTTATATAGGTAGAATCTACTTTTTGAATGTAAAAAGATTTTTGTAAATGTATTGGGGGTATTCGCCTCACAGCTTTGTTTTGCTTAAGGTCTGTCAGTATTGTATCGATGCTGTAATAATAATGAAATTAAATTCGTATAGTTGCATAGACCAAAGATATTCAGAATATATAATGACTAGATATGCGCTGAGTTATGCATTGAGGGTAGTGGGAAAAGCAGGTAACATTGGGAGTCGATTTGAGGACTGAAGAATTGGGGTGGAATTGTTGCATCGTTAACAAGCATTGTACGCAATTTTAAAGAAATCAACCTGACCGTTCTAGCGAGAGATTTGCGGGGGGTGGGGGGGGGTGTTATTTTGAGAAGTTAACTAGAATTGAGTTGTTTTAAGCATTTGCACAGCACGTTCAATTTCTGATTTAACTTATTCCTCTTATTAAATCGTTCTTTTTTGAATCTTCTGTTCTTGTTTTTAATGCCTTTTTCCTACGAGTCGTAGGAAAAGGTTTTTGGTTGGGTAGAATAACACAACAATTAATTATGGTGCCTTTCTTATTTGTGGGGGTTACTGTCAGGTGTGACGGTAACCTTCACTTATAATCTAGCCTTTCTGGTTCTTTTATCGGGGAAGGCGGAATTGGGCTGATGAGTCGGTTGAAGGACGAAACGGCCGTTCCCAATTTCTTCCCATAATCGAACCAGAAAGGCAATTTTATTCAGATGTTGAATTTGTTTTTTTTTTCGTTTTTTTAAGCATTTTCACAGCACCTTAAATTTCTGATTTAGAATTGAGAATTGCTGTTTTAATATAACCTAAAATTATAATTGAAATTTAGGTTGCGTGGCTTTGGCGTTCGCCAAAAACTGACTCGAAATTTTGTCTGCTGACAGCCATTTTGTAGTACTAAAGCAGAAGAAAGTCGAAAAGCTGAACCTTTATTTCTCTGTTAATTTATTAATTTCTTCATGTAGGATTTCTGCAGGTAATCGCTGTTCCCTTGCCAAACTAATTTTAAACTAACGTCTATTTAGTTTTACTTCAATATGTGGTGTATTGTGATCTTTGCTTTGAATAATGATTGGTATATCGTCATTATTTTTGTTGGGATAATGACTGGCATCCCGTTTGCTAATTAGAATCTTTACTTCTTAATGTCGCGTTCTGGAAGAATCCACAGCGCAAAGTTATGTAATAAATCTGCCCAAGAAACTCGATCTCATAGCGGCTGTTTGCTAAGTAATATCTATTTAAAGAATAATTCCTGAGGGGTGGAATTTAACATGAACCTCCTTCTAGTATTCAATTTCGAAATTGTGTTACCGAACTTTTCATAATTGTGCCGTGGGGATTTTTAAGGCTCTTTCATTCTTAGCGGAAGTGGGTGGATAAATTCGGGAACCCAGAAGATCAAATTTTTATATAACTTACAGTATACTCTCGATATCTCGAAAACCTTGATATGTCGAAAAATTATTTTTCCCCTTGATATTACATATTCATCTAATGTTAATTTTAATTCTTATGTCGAAGAGTTTTCACTCAAAACCTTGTTATGTCGAATTTTTTTCGAAGAAAAAATGAATTTTTCCGGAAAAATCGCCGTTCAGTTGTGTCGAAGCAAATAGAGGTATTTTTCCAAGAATCTCTCACCCTTCATTATCTCTCTGAGGGTTTTTTTTTTAAATTCTAGCAATGGTAAGTTCATTGTATTTTACTAATTCTTTTCAATTTAATGTAATTATTTTCGATTACTTTTAAAAATTAAAGTTTTCATTTCTGTATTTAGACTTATTGTCAACTAACATTACATATATATACTTATTCTCATCTATCAAGACTCTAATTTTTAGAATAATATTCCGTATCTTGTGTTTTTACTTGAATTTTTATGTTTTGGTTATGACCTTGTTATCTCAAAAACTCGCTATCTCGAATTTTTTTGGGCGTCCCTTCGACTTCGAGATATCGAGAGTATACTGTATATGGATCGTCCTCTAATAAATTTTGAAACGCGTAGATCTTTTTGAACGTGGAATGCTCATTTAAGAAACAGAGACGATTCAAATCGTCTTCCAAATATTTTATATATTATATATTCTAGACATTATAGTCATAATGTATTATTATATCTTCCAAACTAGTCCTTTTCGAGAATTTAATTGAATGCGACAAAAATTACCACAAAAAAACCACAGCTGCTTTCCCCAACCAACAACAACAACCACAAATAACGCCATTAGAAACTAAACTTTCTATCAATGTCTTAAACAATGAGATTTAACAAATCCGTTAATTAGCGCTTAGTTTGATACGATTAAACTTAATCGACTGTAGACAAATAAATAATGTGTTCTGGAAATACTTCGAACTTCATTGATTTAATAATACCAATATCTGGATAATTCTAATAAACAATTATTGTACAAACAAAAATATTGTTTTTTTTTAATTACTTATTGTATTTCATAAATTTTAATCTAAAGCATTTTTTTTTATAATCACTTATTATATGTCACCTAACAAAAATATTGTTTTATGATTTCATTTGTAATGAATTCTACTGATAGAGGATATGTTTATATCCTAAATCATCTGAAGAAGATTCTTCGATTTGAAGAAACGAAATATCATGAACGATTAAAATTTTTTGGTTGAGAGTTATCCAGATGTCGGTATTATTTAATAATGTGTTTAGTTAAAAATTTTAGAAAACGGGGAATTTCTACTATTTGCATTCAACATAATTCATAATTTGAAAATAATTGTAAGCTTTTCTTATAAGTTATATCGTTTTCAGGACTTTATGGCTGCTTTACACGATCCCGAAAACTGTCCTCAAACGACCACAAATACTTGCCAATTGCCAGTTGCCGCTGGCCGCTTATATCGCTTTACACGGGAAGATTGTTCAAGTCTCGTTGTTCTCGTTAAAATCGCGAGAACAACTGCCTTCGCCGAAGCGACAAACAAGATGGTTTTGAAGCTTTGTTTTGCTATTAATTCTCATCTCATTTCACAACAGAGAGAAAGAAAAAGGAAAAAAAGATCCCAGAGGAAGAGAATGTGGTGAATAAAGCAATGGATTGAAACCACGAGCAAAGAATATCCAGATTTCAGTGTTAAGTTACTACTGTCGTAGTTTTTAAATAAATTTTCTCGCCGCCAAGAGCACTGGTGTCGACTTGCTTCTACTATTTGCCTGAATTTAGGACTTGTTGTATGTTTTATAAGATGGCTATTGCGTTATTACATACTGTTTTATAATAATAATTATATTATTGTTATTAAGATAATTTCCGCTACGCCTCAAGTAGTGGTATTCTTCCTTAAGTTTGAAGCAAGGCTTTTAAATCGAATCACATTTGTTTAAGAGGTAATAGCTTTCAACAAAACAAAAGCACTATTTAAATGATCTATTCTGATAGATATTGCTGCAAAGTCTTTTTCATGAAAACACAACCTTTTTCGTGCAGTAATATTATTTATCTTAACGTTTTCCAAAAATGAAAATTTTACTAAGTGTAAAGAAAATTGGTCCTGTCATTGCAGCGTGATGTGCGTCCAATGTTTTTTGTGGTTTTTTTATTGAGAAATACTAGAGATACGGGCAAGACCAAAGTAATCATATTCACATGTTGGCCTAGAAATAAGAAATGCCTACTTCTTGCTAAATACGAAGAACATTGATATAACGTGTTGGGATTACACACACACAGACATACAGACAACAAATCTGAAAGCTTAATGGTAAGACTGCGCATGTTCAGTCAATAAAAAACAACAACAACAACAATAAAATAAAATTAAGCATCAATTATCTTATTTAGAAAATAAAAACTTTAATTGTTTCAAGAGATTTATTCGCGACCTGTAGTTTGAAATTCACTGACTTAACTCTCTGAGTCACAGAATTGTCTCTACTTCATTAGGCTTTATTATTTTTTTAAACAATGGCTGACGATTCTGTTTCTTTTCATTCTTCTTTTCAGTGCAATTCCTCTCATTCGTTCAGGCACCAACAGTCCAATCAGATGCAAATGAAAAAGACCTTGAAGGCCTAACGCAATTAGGCGACTATTCTAATGTTGCGCTAAAAGGCAGCTCGTCTGATATCGAAAGCAAGGAATGGCTTCTTCCTCCAATTGGAAGGATTTAAGGAGATTGGATGATTACGAATTGAATTCAAGGAATTTGCACATTGAAAAATAGAGCTGTCAAGAAATCAGAGACATTAACTGAAATTGTGCTATTTATATAAATGGCTGAATGCTAAGGTTATTTTTACATTGGTAAGGGGGAAGGCGTATTTTGTGCATGTCTTTTCCCTAAATTTGAATAATTCACTTTGATTAACACTCTAAACAAATTAAATTCATTGAAATTTATTCAAAACCAAGAATAAATAATTTTAAAAGGCTTTTTGAATTAAATTTTACAAGGAACTTATTTACTTCCATATAAATAAAAAGTATATTTTCCAAACATTTTCCCGCCAACAACAAACAAACAAACAATGCAGTTTTATTGCTTTTTAATGAAACAGGATTAATATTTGTAATTTGAGTCTTTAAATATTAATCTTAAAATTAAGATTACTATTGAAGTATTACTTTCTAACGATTCTTTAATAATATAAAATAACTACCGATACATTGTTCATACTTTGTGTTGCATGCCGATTTTGAAACAATTCATTTTTTAATCAATAATTATAATTTATTTGACAAATATAAGATGTCCCAGAAAGAGAGGTCAATATTTTGGAAGTTATAATATCATTCTAATAAAAAATTATGAACATGTGTATTATTCTGAATTGTTCCGATATGCAGTTATTTGAAATGTACAAATGTAAAGTTATTGATAAAAAGATATTACTGACTCTTCTAATACCATTTTGGCATAGCCTATTGTCCTCCCAATGAATGATGACCGGCGGAAGTTTGAACTGCGCAGTCCTTCCGGTAGCTGATCAATTATGTTGTCCTGTCACAATGGCCGACGTCGTCTGCTTTCACTGAGAAAGACATGTTGATAACGCCAAATTAAAATTCGACTATTTAGCGTTATTTCAATACCAGTTGCTAATAATAAGTATTTATATAAATAAATAAATATATATTATTTATAAATACAATGCTCTTTTGCAAAGTAACAAACGATTCGCACAATGGCGGCGTCCGTGTTACAATCAGACGGAAGTGCCTGACCAGACTAATCGATGATGCATGCGCAGATCTCACAAAAACCGGGCGGCCATCATTCATTTTTTTTACTATAGTAGATTAGGCGGCGACCTCCAACGAGGCAGATGTGTCGGAACCTGGGTTCGAATCCCAGCGTCGGCATGGTTGTTTGAAATATTTCTTTTCCTATGTACATCTGCTTCTTCATCTTTCTCTTCAGATCAACGGGAAGCCACCTCAGTATCGTTTCCTAAATTCTATGGATTCTTGTAGGGGTTCGCCATGTTGGGCACAATAGAGATCCGTAGAACACGGATCTTCGGACAGGAAGATCGCATTTCGATGCAAACCGTAACACAACAATAACAGCTGTTCTCAATATTTATTGCTCAAATGTTACAGCTTATAATAAATTTTCAAAAATTCCACTGGCAATATCAATGCACTTTATATAGTAAGACTCTTCAGATAATGGCGCATTAGTATGGGAGGGAAGGACAGCGCTAAATTCAAAATACAATATATTCAAAGAACTGCACCTCGTATATCATTTATAGGAAACATGTTGCTACAAGCTTTTTTTCTTATAATGACCTCCTAAAATACTGATCTTTTCTCCTAGGAACCCTGTATAATAAGTAGCAGGCTTTGTCTAAGAAGATAAAATCTTCATTGTTGTAGACTCTTCTGGTCTGGACTGAAGATTTTTATTTCCTATTATTTTAAGGCTAATACAGTACAGTATTTGAATAGACTCGCATAATATTTTTAATACTATGATCGATAATTTTTTTTTTGAAATCAATTATTATTACTGTATAGCCTAGATCCTTTTTTTGAGGGATATTCCCGCTCCGGGGTGAGGTTTGCTCGATTTTTCGGTGCCTCGGGCCTTCTTCTGGAGATGTATATTAATTACATTAATGTGGGCGCAAATCTGTGGTGAGCACACATTATACATCTTCCGAAGAAGTTCCGAGGCACCAGGCCGAAATATCCAGCAAATCTCATCCTGGAGAGGGAAAAAATCCCTAAAAAAAAACGATCTATACAGTATCATGTCCCACTTCTCCTTCAGAACCAAACAATTATTATGATTATACAGGACACTACAAAACAATGTGTATCACAGCTGCCAGTTCTTTAGCTGGTGTTGGCCTTCAAACGCATCGAATTCTTCCCAAGAATCTAGGATGTCGTAATGTATCGGCGCAAAATATGTGCTGATCCAAGCAGTGCAGCTTTTTGGAGTTGACCGATGGAGATTTTGTCAATATTTAGATCTTGTAAGTGCTTACCAAGGTTTTTTGGTATAGCACCCAGTGTGCCGATAACCACTGGAACCACCACTGCCGGCTTGTGCCATAATCGTTGAACCTCGATTTTTAGGTCTTGATACCGTGTGATTTTTTCCAGTTCTTTTTCTTCCACTCTACTATCACCAGGTATGGCTATATCAATTAGCCATATCTGTTTCTTTTCTATCACTGTCAAATCTGACGTATTGTGTGCTAAGATTATGATTATTATGATTATTATTATTATTATTATTATCAGCACAGAACGGACAGTTTTACATAATATAAATATTATTGTCTTCTGGTTCTATCTATATCATTCTTCTTTTTCTAATGAAATTGTGAACCATCCCATTTTAATATAGTATAATTTCGATGGTATAATCGAGAATTTTCAAATAGATTATTTTTTTAATATTCTTTTTTTAATTTTTTAATGCAATACATAAATACACTTTTTTATGTGATATAATTTTTCTTTTAATTATTTAAATATACGACACGATAATTTTCACATACGATAATGTCATACATTCATCTTCATCATCTATTTTACAGAATACACAGGATTTCTCAAAAATATAGCATTAGTTCCACAATGCTCTGTGGATGTTTAGTGTCTACTCATTGTAATAATCCGCAGCTGCGAATTTTAACAATGCTTGTATTATGCGCGCACTTAGTCCTTTGTTTTTCCATATTTTGACAACAGAATTGAAATGTGCATTCAAAAACATTGTATTTTGACATAGCAATACTGTCCAACAATAATCGTAGACAAAAATTTTGTGAATGAATGCAAATCTAATACTACTACAACTACTACTACTACTAAAAATAATATTATAATAATAATAATAATAATTGCTAGATAATTAATATTTTGAGTTTCACTACACTAGCAAGAAAGTTTTGAATTGATTGAAAAAAATGGAAAATAATATTCAATACTTCTCAAATTTCACTTTTTCATTAATTTTATTTAATAATACCGATTTAAAAACCACTATAGAATCAATGCTAAGGATTACAAATTTAATACAGAAGTAAAATTACTATTATAATCGTGAAAATATAAAGATTGTTAGCAAATACAATTAGGCGCACACTTTTATTTTTGTACTAGCCTGAAATAAAATTTTAAATTTTTTATAGGATTTAATTTCTTAAAAAATTCTTTTCAATTTCTATGAGCAAATATTTGGGCTCTGCATCTTGTCTTAGCGAATACGAATCATCAGATCAAATTTCATCAAAAAACTGCATGTTCCTATGATGTTATTTAAGCAACTCCGTACATATCGAAAGTGAAATAGGCAGGTACATTAATGTACTTTTGGAGTTGATATTCTCATCTTGTCTGTGAAAGTGTTTTACTGTAAGATTCTAAGTATGAACTTCTCTTAAGTTTCCCATTTGGCCATTCTTTAGTTTTCATTCGTGTTTGTTTACTTAACTCAAGTTTTTTTGTGGGGATCATTGAGTCAAGCAAAAAAGTGCAGTTTTCTTATGTCATTCGAAACTATTTGATTAAAGCATATCAATTTTTCTTGTCAATCAAAATGGCCTTTGAAAGTCTTTATCCAAGACGAAGAAGAAACCTCAGTCAATAGGATCCAGTTACTTTCCTTTTAAATAGCGAAAAAAAAACCAAGCATTTTCTTAAACTTAAGAGATGAAGCCCCCCCGGTTCTCTTCGCCCTTCAACCCCTGTAAGATCAGCGACGGATTCGCGAACATTCCATGACGATCATTTTTTAGGCTTTATTCGGGAACATGAGGTTCATCAAGTTCCTGTGTGTGTGTTGTATACCCTTAATTATTTTGAACCGCTAGATGACTCTTCTTGAAACTTGGGATATACATTTAAGGACGATTTAACTTCATGTTTTAGCTTTGTTTATGTGTGGGTCTTAATTGAGAAATTAGCGAGAGAAGGGAACAAAAAAAAAATCCTATAGAAAAGTCATTAGAACCGAAATAATGGATTTCGATATTTTCAACAAAGGATATTACCACTCATAATATCCTCTGTGCGAGCTTCAGCGCAATAAGATTAACATGGATTCAATCAATTTAAGTAAATGATGAAGATTTATTTACTTTTTACGACGGAAAAAAAATAAAAACTTCTATATTGTTACAATTTTTTTGTATTTTTTTACATTGTTGCATTTTTTTATTACGAAAATTATATGAAAATGTCTAAGTAATGCTTCACATATGTATAAGTATTATTTGACTATGATAAGTATTAGTATCTGGAAAACCTAGGTTTGAAATAAAACGAAAATAAAGAAAGAACACTGTAGACAATCACCTGGATATTTAACCCCTTTCGGGGAAATGGACAGCTCCGCAGTGAATACACGCGACCTTGAAAGGTTGCAATTTTTAAAAATTATCAAGTAAAAATTATTATTTTATTACACGCAAAAACGCACAGAACACGAATTCATTAAGAATAAAATAAAACGAAATTAAAGTAAGAATACTGTAGACAATGACATGGTGCTACAGAGTTTTTCCTAGATCTAGCAAAGTCGAGATCTAGCTAAATCGCTTTCTCGCACCCGAAAACGGTGGATACTCCCCATTTCATCAACATCCTAAGGCCGGTTTTGAAGATAAAAATTTACAAGACTTGTTGACTTTATAGTATTTGATATTTACATTGCAAGATACATTGTGTATTCGGTAGATATTAAATTTACAAATATCAGGAGATTTTTCCGTTGTATTGTTTGACGGTATTAAAAAAAAGCAACGAAAAAAAATGATGCAACACTTAAGGAAAAGAAGTTCGAGTATTTTGAGGAACTTCCTGCTATAATCTACTTCAGCTTGTATATTACATCACTTAGACAGAGACTATAATCTAATATATCGAAATATACTGGTATATTTACCTAATAAATTATAAAAAAAAATCAAATAAAAGGCTTTTTTTATTAAGAATATCCAAAAAAATATTTTTAAAAATACTTATTGGTTACTTAAATAAAAATGATTGCTGTAATTGAAGCATCAACATTGTATTAAAATCTACTTTTTATTAATCACTAAGAGATATATCAGCTATTCCAAATGAAATTCCATCGAATATAGAAATACAAAACAATGAATTAGTATTCAGAAACCTTTCATTATTACTTTTAAATGTTTGATCTTTTTAATATATTAAATAACTGACGAAAAACTCATATTAGAATTATAAAGAAATAAATGGAGATCATGAGAAAAAAATTGGTAAAATTTAATATTGCTTACATATTTCGGATATTGAGAAATTGTCCCTTTGAAATCGATATACTCAATATCCAAACATCCAAGAGTTATTAAATTTTCTCATGATCTGTTTGTTTTACAACAAACCTTTGAAAACCTAAAATAAATATGATTAAATAAATGATTGCTACGAAAATTAAAGGTCACACATATTTAAAAAAGTTGTCCAATTAAATTTAAAAATTAGTAAGAAATTTTTTTAAAAATACATTACAAGAAGGATAATAATTTCACTTCGTTACTAATTAATATATATGAAGAAAAACAAGAACAATAGTAGAAAGTATAATTATAAGAAACACTAAAGATAATAATATTAATCGTAATGGTGGAATGGATGTTGAGAAAGTACTGGTAAATTTTCGCAAGGGAGATGGTAAAATCATGAATAAATCATAATTCAAATAATAATTTGAAAAATTTAAACAAATATAGGAAGGGTTAGAAGTAATAATAGTTGTTATTCATGAATAAGTGATTGTTAGAAATAATAATGTTAACAATAAGTAAGGAATTGTTGTTTTTAACTATGTCCAGGAGAGTGTATATGATATGTGACATCTCTGTAACTATTTCATTGTTTAGAAAAACTTGAAAAAAGGAAAGAAGACTTCCGAAAATTTGTTGAATAAATATATTTTATAATATATTTTTGGTGAAGATGATTTTTATTTAATAATATGACAGTAAGTAGAAAGGATATTAGAAAGACGTATGGACTTGAAGCCATATAAAACCGGACAGTGATGTGGAATTGGACAAAAACCAATATAAAAACCATATCACTGTTTCTGTGAAGATTATTATTTGTAAGTAAATTTAAATATTCAAAAACTTAAAAAATACTTAAAAAAAAAAAATAACTAAAGACTAACAATAATATTTCGAATATAATAACTGGATAAAAAGAGCGAAGTCTTAGAATATTGCGTTGTTGTTTTTTAAATTGTTTCTAAATTTTAGTTATTTTAATTTCCGCTTTTGCCGCTGATGACGTGAGGATAAATTGGCCGTATCTTCACAGAAACAGTGATATGGTTTTTGTATTGGTTTTTTTTGAAATTCCACATCACTGTCCGACTTATATATATCATAATAATAATAATAATAATAATAAATTTTATTATATAGTTTTTCAGATGTGTCTGTGTAAACCGCACTCCCCCCCCCCCCCGTGTTTAACGGAGGAGAGCTGCCCTGGTAATCCCTCATATACGACAGGGCAGATCTATCTGTGTGTGCCCGCATTCGCAATCGTGGGAGGTTTTTTGAGCGAGGGGATATTTTCTCATGGCCAGCTATATGTTTCATTGTCGCGTTCACGAAGCAGAGACAACATCAAAGTCCTCATCAAGAAAGGTCATTCGCTAAATGATGTTTGAATTTTCACTCGCAATGTGACTTATAATCAAGCCTTCTAATAAACAAATTCATTTATGTTCCTAGCAGTGCATTCATTTTAATTTGCTATCAGTTATATGTGCGACGGGCAAATCTATACTAAAAGCAGTCACATTGTTATCCCATCATTGTTGACTGGTCTTATATACTAGTTATTGATAAAATAAAAAAAACGTTGATATTTGAGTTTCATATTTTAATATCTAAACATTTTAATAAAGATAATTTTAATAATTCAATAAAACGGACTGAATTATCGCTAATTAAATACTGAGAAGTACATCTTTAAGTGAGGATCTGTGTGAATTGATTGCAATACTTTTTTTTTTTGATCACTTGCCAGTCGCCATTCAATTACTGCAGTCTTTCTCAAGACCATTCATCTGTTGAATATTGACTCATCTGATCTCCTTCAAACACATGAAAAAAAGTCTTTTATTCTAAAACTGTATTCATTGCTATTTTTAGAATTTTAAAGCTGAATTAAGAAAATCTATTTTGAGGTAGATTTCAAGGCCAGACACTTTCTTCTCGACCTTATTTCAATTTGTAAATAAATTATTATTTATTTACCTACTTTGTAGTT
Source organism: Thereuonema tuberculata (assembly GCA_023159025.1). Taxonomy (NCBI): domain Eukaryota; kingdom Metazoa; phylum Arthropoda; class Chilopoda; order Scutigeromorpha; family Scutigeridae; genus Thereuonema; species Thereuonema tuberculata. The sequence goes on along the minus strand of JAFIDM010000179.1, from coordinate 33,222,134 downwards.
AATTTTACGAATTATTTGAAAATTTAAAATAAAATAGACTTTAATTTTTATAGTAAAATATTATCTTTAATTTTTATAATAGACTTATTTTCAATTTTTTAAATATAAAATAGATGTTTATGGTTATTTATATTTGAAGTTTTCATTATATAATAATTATTATAAATAGAAAAGTATAAATAATTTTAAAAATATTTAAATACTAAGAATCGCAATAATAAAGTTAAACAAACTTTTATATTTCTAAAATAATTATATTTAATTTTAAAATATAATGATTCCCTATTATTTATAAGGATAAAACAATTTTAAAACTTTATACTTAAAATGTTTCAATCTTACTAATAAAAATTAACTTATTTGTAAGTTTATATTGAAATATACATTTTTAAAATATTTTTATGAATATGTACGTTATTTATGTAAAAAAAACAGTGATATCGTAATACAACCTTACATAAATTTCAAAAACAATTAGTTTTAAGTAATTTATATACAGTATATATACTTATAATTTGATAAACGCCCAATTATGAGTATATAAATGCGATATTATAAATGTAAATGATATGTAGAAATTAAAAATTTATTAATATAGTTTAAAAAATTTATAACATTATTTTACTAAAACTTATAAATAAATATTTTCTGTAAGTTCTATTTAAAAGTTGTAAATCGATTTGTAAATCATAAAAATTACTTTTTTTAAAAATAAAAATCAGTGAATAAATAAAATCTAATACAATTAAGAAAAATAAATATCTTATTAATAAATAATCACTACTGACGAGATTTGATGTTATCTTAATAATAATCTATGGAAAGATTTCAAATGTATGGCTGATTACAATCATCTTTCTAGATTTTTCTTAAAATTGGAATTTATTTATTCTGCTTTGTTATCCTTTCTTGCGAATTCGATAGTAGAGACCCAGTAAGGGAATAACACCTCTTTTGTCTGCGCTGACACGCTCTAGATTTGGATCACGAGAATCTACTGGAAAATTCCATGAAAGCTCGCAACGACTTCTGATTTCTTGTTTGTTTTTCTTTTAAGTCTTATGAGAATTAAATTTCATCTGATATTACAGGTTGCGTCTCATATTTGAAGCATCTTCTACTTAAAAAACTAAGTCGAAATCCGCCTGTGTTGACGGCAGCTTTCAAACTATCATCATTGCTCGTCAATGAAAAATATAAACGATTCTTTCGATCCAAGTCATCACGCAGTAACGGTCACTGTATCTTCATTTTACGTTCATCAGCAAATACCCATCACAGCCATCACCAATCTTCACAACAATCGGTGCATCGTCACGTGCATCACATCCATGATGCACGTTGCATCACATTATGGCTTCACTGTTTACACATTATACTACTATTAACAACAATAACAATATATCCTCTTTTCACAAAAATAAATTGATTACAAATATATTTAATGCATTTCAATAATTTTAAATATTTATCACAGCATTCGGTTATAATATCAACAAGTTCGAAGAGTAATATTTTTAAATGTGATTTCTAAAAAACTTCTTTAAACAAAAAAAAAAAATAAAGTCCTGAGAAGTATTAAAATGAAAAGCTAAATTTATTTTCTAAATCTAATATCTACTGATTACAAATTTCCGTTTTCTGTAAAAATTAATTAAAACCCTGTAAAAATTAATTAATAAATAAATGTCATTTATTTAAATTCTTAAATAGGATTAATTTTAATCGTATTAAACAACCCTAACGGATTAGGAAAAGGATTTATTATTTATTATTTAAGAGAATGAGAGATTTACATAAAAAAAGTAAAGAAATACATTATTTAAATTTCAATGCTTTTCTATGGATTTTTTTTTTGTCTTCACGCGCTAATTTTTCGACAATGACTCTCAAACTTATAAATATGCACACCAAGCTACAAGAAGATCCACCCAGCGATACACAGTTACTAGTTGACCCGTGCGAATAATTCGTAGTCACCGAATATTTATTATTGAAAGGTATTTTATTTTGAAGAGTAGTTATAAATTCAGTCTTATTGTAAAAAGTCGTTATCATTATATACAATAGGTTTAATTGTAAAATATTTAAAAAGCAGATATTGGCTTTGTCAGATAAAAACGTTATCATACGGTATATCGACAAAAAAAAAAACACCTTTGAGAAATAATAAACAACTCCAACAGCTGTCGTGCATGTTAGTTAAACAGATTATCAATAGATGGCGCTTTCTACATTTATGATAAAAAGATTTATAAAATAAAGTTTTTTAGCGTAAACATTAATTTTAAACAATTTGTTTATTTTTCGTCATTAGCGGTGAACGTAATCTTCAAAATGATGTCTCAATTATTGATTTTGATGAAGTATTAAGGGAGATATGGCGTACCGATACAAAAACACCTTTGAGAAATAATATATAAAGATTAGGAGGACTCATTGACTGATTTGATCAGTCGCACTTTCTTATAACTGCTGAAGATGTCTTGACTTTCGTGCCGGAGAGACAAGGTCTATGTTATAACCTAGAAAGTAAACACACAAGTTCTACCAAAAATCGAAAATGCAAGGAAGCGTCTGTTAGACTAGACTCCAAACAAACCCTTGCGTGTTTTTGCTTGGACATAATTCGTTTGAAATGCTTCAAATTCTGATCGAAGTAAATGCACACAAAACCGAAGATGTCAGATGCTGTCAAAGAGGATTTTTCATAGTATTTGACTCAATTTGAAAAAGAAATACGACGGGAACTAATTACTGGTATTGATTTTGGATTTGAAATGTTGAAGATTATAATCATCGGAGAGAGTCACAAAGAACAAAGAGGAGGAAGAAGTTGAAATGGGAAGGAGGAACGGAGATGACGAGATGCTTTAATAAAAAAGAAGAAAATGGAAATTTTGAGAAAGGAATTAAAACTGATTAAGAATAGAAATGAAGCCATCGTAAATACTGAAAATAAATATTCATAGCAATTGTTTCTGCTATAATTTATGTATTTATATATGCAAGTATGTCATTGAATTTTTGCTTCTGTCAATTTGGAATGTTCGAGTTGGTTTACTTAATTAGTGTCTTAACGGAAATCATTAATATCTTTATCTACGAATGGTTTAAAACTTTATAATTAATTATTCCCAAAATATCTGGTTTCTTAGCTTTTAGAAAATAAAAAATCCTTTTAAATAGTACATCGTTCGCTTCGCTTTGCTAACCTATTCTTACGACTGAACTTGCTTCTACGACGTTTTACCATCTCATATCGTTAAAAGTGATTGGCAACACTATGAGCTTGCCAGATATCTATCCTCATATACCAGCAAGATGGCTAGTCCCTTTTATTATTGTTGTGTTTTATTATTATTATTGTATTATTGTTGTACAGAAGCGCTGTAAATGTTGTCAAACTATGGAAGCTACGATATAATACGTTACACATCGCGTTGTATCTTGCTATCTAGGGCATCGGTTCTCAACCGGTGGTATGCGTACCCCTTGGGGATTGTAATAAATCAATCGGACCTTAGGAAAACTCAGTGAATGAACAACACTTTTGCGACAACTTTTGTTATGTGTTATGTCTTGCGAATATTCGAGAGGTTTTTTTTTGAAGAATTTTATCATTCTTTTAAGCTTACATTTTGTGTATGTATGCAGCGTTTCTTTGCAGCCTTCTTTACCAAGGATGTATTTTGTTGCATTATTTAATGAAATTAACCTTTTTCTTGAAAATATGGATTTTAAAACCTTTTTCAAATCTGTCTCAAAACTTTATCAATTTAGATAACTGACATTAGATATCAGTTATCTAAATTGATAAAGTTTTGAGTCAACCTCTTCGCTGAAGCAAAATCTAAGTTAATATATCATTGTTGCAGTTCACCATGTCCTTCATATCGTTATGAATAGCTCACAACTTACTCACAAAAATCCAAACTACGGATCATATCGTTAGTAGCGTAGAAGATGTAATTTGAACCTTGTTTAAATTATTTGTCCAAACTATTAGCTTTCGTATCGCCCCGTTACGTTACGGTATCATAAGTTATATGTCTCGAATCCAGAGTATATTTTACAAGCAATAATATTACTACATATATGTTAGCAGGCCTATTTGACGTTGTAAATCCTTCCGAAGAATTTTAATCTTTCGGAAATAAAAGCTCTGGAAAGCAATGGAATGGTATATACGTATAAAATGCAAATATATTTGATTATAGTGATGTTTACCTTATCTTACAGTTATAGTTTCTACACGCCCAAGTTAATTGTATTTCCAATCAACCATGAGTTAATACCAATCATCATCGCTAGGTGGAGCTTTACTATGCAATGAGATTAAAGCGTACATTATCACTTGAAATCAATTGAATTCTTTTTTGCCTTCGCTGCTAAAACATAAATCATTGTTAGTTAAGCCAAATTTATTCATTTGGATCTTCCACAGGGAGCCAGAATCCTCATCAATTTGGCTTCTGTACCAATATTGGGAAGTGAATTCAATGATTGATGGGAAGCCATTTATTTCACCAAATGTAATTTGCTTTTCTTTCCCAATTGTGTTATTTATTATTTTCAAAATTTCTTGGGACATAGAACAAATCAATTGCAATGATTTGTTTGCAAGATGGCAACGGCTCTTGGAAAAATACACAGCAAATCCGGAAAAGTAGTTAATGATAATGAATTCTTTTTTTTTTGGTTCACTTCTGAAGCTATCCTGATTAATTAGAGCCTGTTTCCAGTTAAGTCATTCATCTACGAGAATTTGTTTTTAAATTGCAATATTTCTTCATGATTTAATTATGAGTTTAAATTCGTAAGATGGGAAATATTGCAAATTGTAATTTAAATAAAAAGCAAACACACAAATAATAGGATTAAAAACATTAATACAAAGGACCAAACACACAAAAACAATAGAGATATAAATAATAAATAATTTCATTACATGTTGCGTAGGTATTCTTCCTTCGTCGTCAGATGATATTAAATAAATAAATAAATGAAAAGGAAAACAAGGCTCGGAATTAAAATTTAAATTTAGCAATAATTTTGAATAAATGTAACATAAATAATCTATCGTAAATTATATTGTAACGCGTTCTTAATTGATACTTCAGTATTGTAACAATGTTTAAACTTAATTAACAATGGTTCGTGAAATTTACTAAGTAACAATCCTTCTCAATCCCATAGATGATGGGATTGTTTACCATTATATTGTGACCGGTATTTTTGTGATGTAATGCTGTTAAATATTGCAGGTTACTTTTCTCTATAGCTGTTTCGTGTTCTTTCATTCGTTTTTTTTTATTGTACGTTTAGTCTCACCAAAATACGTGCAATTAATATTGCCACCTTGGATAATATTGGGATAAAAAACATTTAACAAATTAAAAAAGACATGTTTCATTCATGACTTGTAAAGTCCAGCTTAGTCCGAACGAAACATGTCTTTTTTTTAATGTGTTAAATGTTTTTTATTCTATTATTTGTGTAAACAACAATGGGGAGACCAAATTTGTTTACCAAGTGACATCCTGAAACAGGTGTTTCACGCTCTTTGGCGATCATCAGCCAGGAGAAGTCACAGTAAAACAACAAGGTCTCCGTACTGAGGCTAATGTGAGCGATCATCATCACTAATTTTTCATTAGCGAGTTTTTATTGTTCATTTTTTCTCTTGAGGCACCACTACGCTTCCGGTGATGATTCTATTATTTGTGTGTTGGCTTTTCTTTAAATTCCAATTATAGTCTAACAGATGGATGTTGACGATCTCGTTTGCGTGAGAATTACGGAAAACAGGAGATCTGGCCATTAGCCTCTTCAGCTTGTCTCAAGGAATTTAGTATTTTTAATATCTGTCACTAGGGAAATACTACCTAATGAATTTATTGTTTGTTTATTGACTGTTTTCAATTTATGAAAACTGTATTAAAATGTAGTAAAAGTCTCATGCATTTCCCCATATTATAATTTACTTAAATATTTCAATTTACTTCGCCATTTTGTGAGAAGACATGGCTACAGGCTATTCTCGCGTAAATTACGTGAAATCACGAAAACACGAGATCGTCAAGATCCGTCTGTTGGACTATACTTCACGCACGTTAAATTTTGTTTATTATAGCAGCGACATAAGTGTATTACAAATTGTCTTTTTATTTAGTTAAATTTAGTAAGTTTAGTAAATTTAGTTAATCGTATATTTAAGTAAAAATTTAAATTTAATAGTCCAGGAGACTATATGAAATTGACTTTATGGAGAGTATATGAAATTGATATTTATCCGAGCCAAGGATTTAAATATTGTATTTGGAAATCTTAGAATATATCACTAGTCCTAAATGTTAACTTTCTTGGTGTTATTTTTTATCGATAGTTCTAGTTCCTGTGACATGAAAACAAGTTTTTTTCCACACTCTTGCAGTATAATTCCACTCTGCTAAATCACATCTATTATATTATTATATCTATTATCTATTATATTATTTAATTCACAATAGTCTTTTTCACCATTAATCCGAATGATCTCCGTACTAAGACCTTGTTTACTGGTGACTACTCGCAGCTGATCATCGTCAATAAACCGGGAAAAGGCCGTTCTGGGATGTCACCTAATAAACAGTTTGTCTCGACCATTATTTAAATAAAATATTTGGCAAATTGTGTTGTTTTTTTATGCTAAAGAAATTCATTTGAGGCTCTCACATGAATTTTCCTTTTTTATTTTTATAATTTATTTATTATGTATTTTTAATTTTCGAGGTACCGCATTCTTTTTTCACCACTAACATTTACCTCTGTCGTATGATAAAGAGGTGTCGTATTTTTTGAAATACACTGTAAAGTAATTGGAATGTACAGCATCATTTTAAATCACAAGATAACAAAATTTCAAAACAAATTTTAGCCATAAAATAAAAAAATTAATGACAAAATTGTATTTCAACCTGTAGACACATTCACCTGATTTGTGTGTTTAATTCAATATATTTTCGGTCTATCTAATAGAATAACTAAATTGGGATGATTCCATTGCGTCAGCAGAATCATCAACCTACGCACAGAAATAAATATTGAGAAAATGAAATTTTAATTTGTATTAAAGTAGCAATGTTTATCACCAAACAGTTATGTTAATGTAACGTTAAAATTAAGCTTAATTTTTTTTTTTAATTGTCAAACTTATACAAGTTTGGAAATCGAAAGTTAATTCCGGATAGTTATTTCAAATTAGAAATATAAACAACGTAAGCCTTAAGAAGGGATATTTTTGTTATTTAAAAAAAAGAAAAGAAATGTACAGAAAATTTCTTAAAACCTTTTATTAAACTATAAACTTCTCCTTTGACGAAATTTCGACGGCCTAAACGGCCCGTCTTTTACAAGCCTCCTACATAAAAAGGGGAAAGACTTATCGTCTTCTTCCCCCCAAAATAATGATAAAACTAATTAACAATGAAACATATGGAACATACGTGGTATGCTTCTCACAATTATTATAACAAAATAAACGTGACCTACATCTCTTTTTATGTAGGAGGCTTGTAAAAGACGGGCCGGGCCGTTTAGGCCGTCGAAACGTCGTCAAAGGAGAAGTTTATAGTTTAAGAAAAGAAATGTGTTTATATTGTTACTTTATACGTTATTTCTACATAGTAACAATTTATGTTTATACTGTTACTATGTAGAAATATTCTTAAGAATATGATACTGTTCGTTTTCAAAAGCGAGAATCACCACTGGCGGACGATTCTACCCCGCAAAGGGGTGATTCGCTGAGATGGGCTTTTTAGTAGGTCTACCTGTTATTTTTGCATAGTATTTATTCTTTCCATGATTCTTTCCCGAAAAGCACAAATAGAACGCAGCTACTAGTAAACTAACACTATAAAAAGTAAACATCCCCTCTTTGTTTCTCCTCACCCCTATTTTGATGAAATCGAAGGAGACCTGACGCATGCGCAAAAGCGTTGAAGGCTCCCGTAAACAAAATCGAACAGTAATTGATGCATTGCTTATTGTTTATTTCTTTAACATTTTCTTTAAAACCTCGTTAAATAATGAGTTATTTAAAATCGAAGAAAAGGTGTCTATTTTTCGTGACTATATTATAAAATCATTATTCCAAAGAATATTCTCGATCATTGAAAGAAGCTAGAAATTTACACGGAATTTCTATACATCGGTTATCTATTGTGTTAATTTTGCTGATCCGTGGATACCAAATAAGGGTCCACAGCCAGTATGAAAATGCAACTTCTGGAATCTTCCTTTATCGTGTGGATATGGGCTTATTGTAATTAGTAAGAATTAACCAAAGAAAACCATGTAAAACAAATAGGAAGACCTGGATTAAAAACGTCATTTACCTGAATACTTTTCAAGACAAATGTAACATGCTGTTTTTTTTATATACACTAATAACCATTTACGATTGGCTTTTATTAACTAATTCGCCAAATTTTGGTTGTGACGTAAAAGTCACAAGTCTGTACAGGTGAAGTTATTTTCCATGTTGTTTTTCCCTTTCCAATTCGGAAGCCTTCTCTAGAATGTACGTGAGGTGGAAAGTGTTTTTCTTGCGTCAAGACGGATGGGCTTTGATTCAAGCACTCAACAGATGGTCAAGCCATCCTGAATGCCAACACCAGCACTTAGCAGAGAATTCTCTAAGAAAAACACTCCAAGACCACCTTCAGTTTCGCTTTGTAAAGCTTTTAAAATGTTTCTCCATATTCCAAACATAGCCATTTCGTAAATGCTGAAGTATTCCTAATATTATTCCTTAGGTGATGTAATAAATTTCTACCAGAGACGATTAATGTCTTATATTTTTTTGCAAATAAAAAAATTAGAAATATTAATATTGTTATTCAAATTTAAGAAATTGTAGTATTTTTAATGTAGACAGGAGCTATCGGGATTTCCGTGTGTGTGTGTGTGTGTGAGTGTGTGTGTGTGTGTGTGTGTTTTTTTTTTTTTTTTTTTTTAAGGACGGGGGAAATGCATTTACGCATACCAAGGAATTGGTAATGTGAGACTCAGTCATAAAAGACTGCTACTCACTAAAACCCTACGTCCGACTTCCAAAACACCCTACACGGAACCACCGTCAGGTACTACATCGCGTAGGGCAGAATGACTAAAAGCCCGACTCACATATCATTTCGCAACTGATCAAGTCTGATTTTCTCAGCCATACGAAGTTTCCGTATAATAGTGGCAGCGTAGTCAGCCACTGCCGTCCAATTAGCCTGGGAGATAGTCATCAAGCCAACGATGTTCTCTGGAGTCACACGCTGTCGAAGGAATTTCTTCAGCTCATTTCTATCTTCATGGAAGCGTGGGCAGACAAAGAAGACATGCTCCACATCCTCGTCCAAGAACATCCGTGTGTGTGTGTATATGTATGTATGTATGTATGTGTGTGTGTGTGTGTGCGCGCATGTATAAACCGGGAGTTGGAGCCCTATGAGTTTTACCTCGTTGGTCTCCCATGGCCTAGAGATTTGGGGGAAAAAAATCCGACTTTCACTCAATGCCATACACAGTTTTATGTGGCCACTGTCTGGGCCAGGAAAGTAGCGATAATTAATTGAATAAAATTGGGATCTCACTATTCTGAATCAGCTATGTTGAGAACGAAAATGATATCCCCGATCCAAAGTTGGCACTTCCGGTTCAAAATGGCCGATGGTCTCATCCTCAGTCACGTATTCAGAATGGTGCCAAATGGAGGTCTAGGCCTACTCAATGAGCTCGGCATCGCTCGAAATTGTACCGTTGACCTTCGAATTACAACGACTTGAATAAATGAGTTTTGCGCGCCAATCAGTAGTAGTTTCACTTTTATCAATCGCAAGCGTTTGATAGACTACAAATTGTACGGTATCGTTTGGTTTTGTGTTAAATACAAAACTGAGATTTGGCTTATTTAATGTAAGAGATAAGACCACAAAACAAAACAAATAAAAAAAAAACACCTATTTTTTTACTTTGAAAACTGTCATTTTCCATCTTTTCGATATTTATTTTTAAAATGTTTCCGTCTATCTCATTTCCGGATAGATAGGAAAGAAAAAGAAAGAATTTCATTTTCAGCCTTTATTTACTTTTGATAAAAATGTCATCAGCTTATCGTGCGTAAAAACCAGACATGTGTTAAACATCTGATGAAAATATTTTATTTTCAATTAATTAGGATGAACCACACCCAAAAACATAGTAATTTATTGATAAAAATGTGTAATTTTGAGCTTTTTTTCACATTATTTATTGGCTATCAGCAATAAATATACTATACTTAATGCTTCTGCGTCATTTTGCAATTATGTGTTAAGTCATTCTTAGAAACTGTTAATTACTAATACTATTTAAAAACTGGTAAATAAATCCAACTCCACCTGACATAATATGAATTCAATGCTTACCCAGAGTTAGGTAACAGTTTAGATCTACAGGTCGCGGTGCTTGGCTTCCCTGCCACCCATATTCACCACAATCAAAAAACATCAAGTAGATATCAGTTAACTGTATCGAACAATTGGAACATTCAATGAATTGATTAATTAATGTCAAAATTAATGAAAGAAATCAAAGACTCATATTGTAACTTAAAATATACTCTCAAAAGGATACTAAAAATCACAAATCATCACTGGGCGTACGCTTAGCTGTCAGCATGTAGCATTGGAGTCAATTTTTTGGACTAGGTGTGGGTGGAGATCAAAAATAACCGTGCTGCTATTTTAGATTGGATCAGAAGTAAGTATTACACCAAATTTTCAAGAAACCCATCTAATCGTTTTAGCGTGGGATTTCGCAGATCATTTCTAATGGATGGAATGGATGTAGACGAAATAAATAAGCTTATGATTTATGTGCATCGTAAATAAGTCACGAACAAAGCAGTATGGAAATCTGTGCATCTGAATTTAAACGTGATACCAACAAATAAACAACCAGAGAAATGTTCACTTTGCAATAAAAAAAAAAAAAAATACAAAAACTGACTTCTTGTTTCAGTAGCCAGCGGGCTATTTTTCCACATGCCATAATATTTTTAACGAATATATTTGGATATTTATGTCTGCATTTATACATACTTATACAAAATACATTTTTGCACACTTATACAAATATATTTTTCACACTTATACAAGTACATTTATACACAGGTACACAATTATATTTATACGCAAATACATGTATACACACTTATACAAATACATTTTTACACACTTATACATTATATTTATACACACTTATACAAATACATACACACATACAAATACAGTTGCAGCTGTAATTTTGAGATTAACAAGATACCTGAATGGTTACATGAAACGCAAACAACTCCTTTTTTTTTTTTTTTTAAAGTAAGGGCTTTAATGCTGGAGTTTTTTAATTTCTTTTATATATGTGTAAAAGTACAACTGAAATTAGCCTCCTGATTTTTCTAAATTAGAAAACAAACTATATAAAAGTTGGTTTATATACATTGAAAAAGTAATAATAATAATAACAATTAAATTTCATTCAAAAAAGTTATTTATAATAAGAAAAACTGTAAATTTTTACTTATAATAAAACAGAAATATATTTCTCTTTTTTCAAACATTACCAGTTTAGACTAAATCTGAGATTCTAAAATTGCGGTGCACGGCGTGGGCACGTAATCTTTTGAATGGACTAACAAATTAATTAATACATAAGGTAATTTTAATGCAATTTGTAAATTCAAATTGTAGAGCATCATTTCCTCGAAATTCGATTTAATTTACACTAATTGTATGAAGAAATTAAAAAAAAATGAAACACTGCCATCTATGTTGTTTCTCTCTACATTCGCAACTATCAAAAAATCTTAGGTTCGTCTGTTAGTTCGTAACTTGGTAACGGTTTACAAGTGCCTCGTTGCAGTCCATCAAATTGAATAGTTTCCTCTTGTTTTAAACAATCTTCAGGCGCTCATAAAGCAGTCAAATACTTTCTGAAGTAATAACCCGCAGAGTTCGAGGCATCCATTATTTTGTGATACAATGGGGAAAGGTTGCCTTACTCAGGACATTCTTATTTTGGATCAATGCTGTATGTAATAACCATAAAAAAAAAAGTCATAAACTAGTAATAGATATTTTTAGGTTTAGATATAAAAAGCATTTCCACACACTTCCATTAGTATTTTAAAATATTTATTTAAAATACAAGCAGCAGATTTTCAGGAACATTCGCTTTCCCTTTCTCAAGCCATGAATAATGGGAATAGAATTAATTTACAAACAATCAACTAATGGTTTAGACATCAACAAAATATAAAGACATGGTACTTAAACAAACTTATTGTTTTTACTAAAAAAAAATAAAGGTTTTTTTTATTATAAAGCTGACATGTTTTATATTAGTAAAAACAATGAGTTTAAGTACCATGTCTTTAATTTTGTTGATGGCTAAACCATTAGTTGATTGTTTGTAAATTAATCGTATTCCCATTATTCATGGTTTGAGAAAGGGAAAGCGAATGTTCCCGAAAATTTGTTGTTTGTATTTTAAATAAATATTTTAAATACTAATGGAAGAGTGTGGAAATGCTTTTTATATCTAAATCTAATTATATTAAAAGTTGAAACGAAGAAGGATTGTTGAAGAATTTGGTAGTTAATAAATAACTATAATTACGATATTTGTAATCAGGATTTCTATATTTTTTTAATTCTCTCTCTATATAAAAATGAATGTATCTTTCTTTCTTTCTTTCTTTCTTTCTTTGTCCTTTATACACTCCTAGGCCCTTTGATCTATCTGGACCAAACTTTGCAGAATTACTCTTTAGGACCCCGCGGAAAAGATAGGCTACTTTAGAACATGGAAACACCACCCCTAGGGGTTGAAAAGGAGTGAATTCCACACAAATATTGTTATGCAACAATTGGAGCTCGGCGACAATGACAACTATACCCATAGTGTTGTGCAGCAATTGGCACAAAACTATTGTTGTGCAACAATTGGACCTAAACTATGGTTGTGCGTAATAGCGACATAATGAATAATAGTGCATAATGATCAGATGAATTTTTACGAACTAGAAAAGGTCTGACGTGATAGGATTATGATGTTACAAAATTCGAATAATCTCGAACTAGGGGTATAAACGGGACAGAGAAAGGGGTGGAAAATCTTATATTTTCCGATCTCTATATTATTTTCATATTTATGAATGTCGAGTTACAAAATTCAAATAACATGGAACTAGGAGTGTACACTGGGAGGACGGTGAGTGGATGAGCAAACATGGTTCAAAGATACTTCTACGAGGGATTCGGGATAGCTATAGATTTGCAATGAGATCAGACCTTTTGAGTTGTTGTTGTTTTTTGTTTTGTTTTTGTACCAACCGGAAAAGTTTCGAAATGATCTCGCAATTGCAATTTCTTTATCATCCACATTTGGACATTTGTTTTTTGTAACCCGAGCGAAGAACGGGTCTTTCCGCTAGTTACTTATTATAAATATTAATTTTGATATTCGGATATTTATTTCATTTTAATATATTTTTTAAAAGTTGTCAAGTAAAAGTTGCTGTGCACCAACAATGGTTCGTCAGTCATTTACTGATGTTCGCTAAACATCTAACGTGTTTGTAAAAGTGGCTGCCATTGGTTAACAACAATGAACGTCACTTCCGGATGTCTGTGCATAGGCGCAGTATGTTACAAAATGGCAGCCTCCACGGAGTAGAAAAAATACACGTGGACAGATACAAATTTTTTTTGCCGATACAAAATGTCCCGTTAAGAATCTTTACAGGAAGTAAACTTATTCAACATTATTTTCGGAATATTTAATAGGAATAAGTACAACTACTTCATCGTCAAAATCACAGGAGTCAGTTTCAATCGAGACCGACGCCAGCCATCTTTAAATGTTGGATGGCGCGGGGACTGATGGGAGTTTTCTATAGGATGCCGCAATTTTAACTCGCGAGTTTCCGAGCTGCTAAAATTTGGCATCTGATCAGCGAGTTAGCGGCTGTTAAAACCCCTCACGAACGCTGGTGCACAGAAAATGTCACTTGATCGTTGCTTTAGCAGCGATCAAAGTTAACGGAATTTTAGTGCACTCGGCCCTTAATCTACCAAATCTGAAATTTAATAGAACTTTTGGGTTAAGGAAAATCCCTATTAATTGTGATACCTAACGGACCAACAGGTAAGGGTCAAGGGACCAAACGCTGCAAAAATGTTTGGCATTTAATTTGCTTTTTAGGAACGAAAAGATCCAATGAACAGATTTTATTTCTTTAAAATGCTATTATCATCATTTTTGTTTTTTTTCACCAGTACATATTTTTAATTGTGGGCCCGGTAGCCGAATGGGTAAGGGCGCTTGGTTGCGGGTTGGTGGTACCGGGTTCGATTCCCGGCCTCGGCGGAAGGCGGGAATTTTTCCACGCTCCATTCTCTTCCAAACGGGTTCTAGGGTCTACCCAGCCCTCTGTAGAATGGGTACCGGGTTTCTTTCCCGGGAGTTAAAGGCGGGCGAAGGTCGGGCTGACCTCCCCACCTCAATATAGTCCCGTTGGTCACGAAACGCTGGGAGCCTTACCTCCCGCGCTCCCATGGGCCTGCACGGCCTGTTTATGGGATTTCCTTTAACTTTTTTTGTTTTGTTTTTTAACTTTTAACGTATTTTTAATTATTCTGAAAACAATAAAATAAATAAATTAAAATGGATTAACTTAAGTGGTTTAAGTTTAATTTACTTTAGTTCCATCAAACCACGCGCAAGTTAATGAGATTAACACCAATTGTTTAAAACATGATAGAAATCAGTTGTTTATAAAATCCAGTGATTTTCAATGGAAGTTTTTTTTTCACCTTCTTGGAAGCAATTTCAAATACAAAAATATGTAAATTAACGTTTTGCTTTTGAAATTAAAAATTCTTGTGCATATTTAAAACTGGGAGTGTCTGGAAAACGAGGGAAAAAAATAAAAAGATGGGAGGAGGGGATTTGTGGCTAATTTAAGCTCTTGTGGTGTCTGATATCACTTGCGAGAATAATTCTATCTCCGTAAATAGTTCGTCAGACGTTTGCCAGAACTTTTTCCTCCACCACAATTAAAGGCTTCAAAAGATGAAAAACAGGGAAATAACACCCACTGTTCTGCGAAGTCTGTGTAATTATCCCTACCAATATATTGTAGTTTTTTATTGTGCTTTAAAAGGAATTATGAAAATAACTTGTTAAGGGGTATGCATTGTAAGATATGAAATTTTGAAAGGAATTTAAAATTCGTGAGGTAGTAGGAGTAAGAAAAAAAAAGCACATTAATTTGGCAAAAAAATATATGTAGTGCAAAAGTTTTATTAATATATATTATATATTATATAGTCAAACCCCGCTATAGTGAACTTCAAGGGACCGAAATTTCGGTTCACTCTAACCGGGAGTTCACTTTATCCTTTCCGTAACATGTGCATTGCACGGCACGGGACCAAACATTTAGTTCATTACATCCGGGAGTTCATTATAAGCCGTGTTCACTATAGCGGGGTTTGACTGTATATTTATAAATATTTTTATAATTCACGATTCATCACCAGTTCTAAGACTGAAATATATATATTTCTTCATAATTTTATTTAATCATTTGAATTCTTCTAGATAGGATTTGTTGGTATATAATCATTTAAGTTTTATCGTATGACAACTCAAGATTAATTCCTTAAATTTTAAGAAGTTTTGAATTGGATTTGATAGCTGTCATCTGGTTTTTATTTATTTATTTATTTATTATTTTACTAACAATACTAACAATATTATTATTAACTAAAAATAAAAAAACTAATAAAAATAAATAAAAAAAGAGAAAAAAATAGAAAAGTCTTAGAATATTGTGTTTTTGTTTTCCTAAATTTTTCTAAATTTTAATTTCCACTTTTGTTACTTGTGCCGCTGATGATGTCAGGATAAATTGGCCGTAAATTCATAGAAACAGTGATATGCTCTTTATATTGGTATTTTTCAAATTCCACATCACTGTCCGTGTTATATACACATATATATTAAATAATGTGTGTGTGTACTTACTGTTCGTTTTCGAAAGCCAGACCCACAACTGGCGGACGATTCTACTCCTCAAAGGGGTGATACGCTGAGATGGGCACTTTCCTAAGAAATTCTTTTGGACATTTTCAATTTTAAGAAAAAAAATAACGGAGGAGTATTTTTGCAATAGTATTTATTCTTTCCATAATTCTTTCCTGAAAAGCGCAAATAGAACGCAGCTACTAGTAAACTAACACTGATAAAAAGTAAACAATCCCCTCTTTATTTCTCCTCACCCCTATTTTGATGAAATCGAAGGAGACCTGACGCATGCGCAAAAGCGTTGAAGGTTCTCGTAAACAAAAACGAACAGTATCTGTATGTACAGTAAATAAACATATGTATTTGTTACAACAATTTGTATAACAGAGATTTTGTTAAAAATATATATAACGCTTATTTAGTATAATGATGAAAAAAAATTCCAAGCCCAATGATTAAAGTGCGTCACTAAATAACGAATCCTATAAAAAATCTTTAAAAAAAAAAAGGCAATCGTTGTCTAGCGAAGAAAAACGAAAGGAGCTATTCCAAAAATAAGAAAGGAACAACTATGAAGCCATTAATAATAATTAAGATTAATTTTCCTAATTTGCTCAGCGAAAAAACAGAAATTACCAACCCGGTAACTAATTATGTCTACCTGTTAAAATACCGTGATAATAATGTATTTTCGACTACATATCAAAGTGTGAAATAATATTTTGAAAAGAAAGTCGTGATTTAATTTTTTTTTATTTATTTTTTGTTGAAATGTACTGTATTGGTATCTTTAAAAGAATATTAAAATTTATTTATAAGGAATTTTTATTCTTCTATCATAAGCACTGTTAACACAAGTTTTTTTTTTTTGGGGGGGGGGGGGGTTGGATAATGTTTGTAATTGCTCTCGTACTTCGCGGAGAAAAAGAAAAACAATGCTTTGGAATGTAATTTTAATTCTGTTCATACATCTGATATTCTTAACAGAATTGAACCCATAGGAGACGTATTTTTAAGAATCTCGAAATCACAATAAATAGTGATTTATTCACACTAATAACACCAATAACATCGTCTAAAAAATTTCGGTTTTTTTGTTCAGGCTGTTAGGTCCCTCAAGACTGTGTTATCGAGATATTTAAGATGAACTTAAAAGATCATGAGAAGTTAACTTGTGAGGATTGAATTATAACTCTATTAGCTGTACCCGGCATGCGTTGCAATGCCACTCAAAGAAAGAAAGTGTTTGTGTTTTAATTCTGTTTATTGAAGTGCTTTTGGATACACAATATTTTTGTTTTTCCGTATGGTGCATACAAGAATAAATCAGAAGGTTTTCCGACACGTGAGCAGGCCACACACAGCTGTCTGTGTGTGAAGCATAGATTTGCCAAATTTAGTCCACACACTTGTAGCGATTATCCCTGTGCTTTGTTGATGGTCATTGCAAATGCGAGTCGCACCGGAAACTGCAAACGTTGAAACCGGAAATACACTCATTTGTTGAAACACCTCGCGCGCCAGATATTATAAAATGGTTCTACTAATTCAGAAACTTTCGTGCGAACAACAACTCACCAAAGTTTCATCGCAATCTGATGAATGATATAGGAACGCATACGGGACAAACAAACAAAGAAACATTTATTTTTATATAGAGAAATTAGACACATACATAAATTAAACATCTGTACCGCAATAGGCAAGGCTAGGGTGTGAGAGAGGTGTAGGCTCCCAACGATTCTCGACCAACTAGTCCCAACGCGACTAGTTGAGGTCGGATGGACAGCCCGACGCCCGTCAGTCTTTAAGCGAGATACCCATTTGAGAGAGGGCTGGGTGAACCCTAAGGGCCGTCTTGAGGAGAAATAACTGTGGAACTTAGGATCCTCCAGTCTGCAGTCCAGCCCCTAAACTACTAGAATAATGGACCTACATACACAGAAATGATACATAATTAATAATAAATTATAATATAAACTATAAAAATAAAATTTATATTAATTAATTATGTAACGTAATGTAATGTGGTGAGCGTGAATGGCTTGACAGCCAAGCACCGCGACCTGAAAGATCTATTGTGCAATCCCACGGAAACAAGGACAGAGGGAGAGAAAGACTGAGAAAGGATGGTGTGAGAAATGCAGGGGAAATGGGAGAAACCCGGGAAAACCTGCCCAGCGCGGATCGCCACCATCAACGAAATGCACATGAGAACCGAACCCGGTACTTAGTATTAATTAATTATATGAGTTAATTAATAATAAATTAAATATATAATATTGTAATATCGAGTTTAATATAAATGTAATACTGAGTTTAATATAATTAAATATAATAAATTATAATTTCAATATAAATATAAAATCAGAAATGTTACACATACACACATAAAATGCTAATTTTTTATTTTTTTTTAGGGTTCTCTCATTCATCACGTAACACCCACAGGAATTCGCTTACCCTTATGATATTTTTTTTAAATTTATCTATTTAATATAGTAATGCAATTTATTTATTATATAATTTGCCCTTCATTAAACATCTGGCGTACAACAAATATGATTATTTGTGCAAAAATTTTAGTTGAAGAATAAAATTATTTATAACAATAGATTAGAAACTGGAGTTTTTAAAAATCAAAATAAATAATAAAACAATAATAATATCAAAAATAATATCGATGATATAACAAAAATGGAACAACTGAACATATCTTATTATTGCCGCAATACTGTAGTAATGCAATACTATAAAAATACGAATAGTATTGCCGCAATACTATAAAATAGGAATAGCAAGATATCAAATATATGAAAAAAGTACTCAAAGACTTGATATTTTGATAGGAAATTTTATTTATTCTGAGTAAAGCTTCATTTGAGTTAAGCCATTCATCAGACAATTTTTACATTAATTTTTAATAATAACTAGACGGCTACCCGTCGCTTCGTTCCGGAAGCTTCGCATATGTAACGGAAAAGAAAATTATTTATTCAAAAAAAAAAAAAAATATATCAAGTAAACTAAAACCTAAAACAAACATAAAAATTAATCAAAGTTAAATTCTAAAAAAAATATGCAATAGAATGTTGAAATCCATTTGTGACAGTCGGAAATTTATTCTTAAAAACAAATTATATCAAGTAAACTAAAACCTATAAATGTTTCAAAAAAGGGACAGGTACACAAACTATTTAAAATACAGAAAACATAAAAGATATTTAATTAAAACGACCAGGTTTCGAACCGGACTCGCCGGTCGTTTTCGAGTAAAATATTAGCATGGTCAGGCTGCTGCTTAACCGAAAACAAAAAAACAAAAACAAAAAAAAAACAATATACTGTTCTTTTTACATGCACTGTTCATATTTAAAATGATTAAGTCAAAGCTCATGCATCTGTTTATGCATTAAATAGATGCATGAGCTTTGACTTAATAACTTTAAAAAAAAAAGAAGCTAAAACTAAAAATAAAGTTTAAATTCTACAAAATACATGCATTGCGTATTGAAATCTATTTGTAACAGTCGGAAATTTTGTGTCTGGCAACGCACGTGCGAAATTACATTGTTGCGGGCAGGGTTGACCAAGCAACAATACTCCTGTTGCTAGACAACGAGCATGCGAATTGTTGCGAAATTCAATTGTTGGGAGACATTCGTAGGCACGGCGCGCACAATATTTTTAATACTTTACAATTTATGTATAATGTAAGTATTTTAGTGCTATGCAATGAAGAAAAGATGAACAAAAATATTCAAAGTATTTCATATGTGTTTCGTTTAGCGCAGTAAGTTATTCTACGAAAATAATTTGTTGTAATTTGATGTACTAAAATATTATTAATTATTCTTCAAAAATGAATGCATGATAACAAATTAACAATAAATAAAGAAAAAACAAAATGTAATATTATTATAGCAAAAAAGGAATTAACAAACTTCCATCCGAATATCTATTTTTATTGACATTTATGTCTACATAAACAAACTAATAATTGTAACATTTGTCCTAGAATTGATATTGTAAATGACTTTAAAAATTTGGGAATCACTATAAATAACTTACTTATATGGAATACCCAAATAATTATCATACATAAAAAATTTAACTCAATCATCTATATTTTCCACTATATAAAAAATATATTACCACTGAAAACAAAAATTCTTATTTATTTTGCTGTATTCGATTCTCTTTTAAATTATGGAATAAACATACGGGCTCGTACAAATGAAATTAATCTTGAAAGTTTAAAAATACTACAAACTAAAATATTAAAATTAATTTTTCTAAGAAAGTTTGGAATAATATTCAAGATTAATATTCTCAGATAAATGTGGAATATTATTTCCAAAACAAAAATTCTTATATAACATAATACTACAAAATTATTATGATGTATAAAAGATAAAAAATAATAATATACAAACTTATACTGTAAGAAAAGAAAGTAATATCAAATTAATTTTTCCACTCGTAAATAATAATTATGGTTTAAGAAATATAAATTATAACATAGACAGTTTTCTAAATAACATGAATATTAACATATTTGATGATCATCAAAATATTTCAATTGTTAAACGGAAGATAAAAAAAATGGATAATTGAACACGTTTAGTCTCGTTCTATTATTATTTTGTTTTATTTAATTTAAAATTTATTTATAAAATTATTAATATCTTTGTAAATTATATGTTGAACTATTTAAATTTAATTTTATTTACACAAAATTATTTTTATAATGATTATTAATCATTATCAATACTATTAATGATTATAGTATAACTGTCGTATAATTACGATTAGATAAATTGTATTAATTTATTATTTTTTAAATTAACATAATTGAATATATACTTAATTTATAAATTTATATATTTTAAAGTATATTTTAAGTATATATAAATTTTTATATATATTTATATAATTTATGTAGGCTATACTTAATTGCCAGAACTCGTTGCCATCCCTAACGAGATCCTTTAAAATAAATAAATAAATAAAAAATTATTATTTGGTTTGATTAATAATAATAATAATAATAATACCCGCCATATTGTTTTTGCTGGGGAAACCCAAGGTTTGAAACATACAAACATCATAATAATAACTGTTAATTATTATCAGAAGCTTTTTTTCTTCAAATTATTCATTCAATTCAAAGTAGTTACATTTTATTTTTATTTTTTTATTGTTATTTTTTTTTTCAAGATAATATTAAGATAAAGAAACAATATACACTTCCAATTTCATTTCTATTTGAATCGTGTGCTAATTTTTTTTTTCCATCTTTGAAATTGAAATCCTTATCAAAAATCCAATGAAGTGAACAAGAAATTTCCTGGTCGTGAAGTTGAAATGGAGATAAGTTATATCTTATAATCTCGAATTGAATATGTTAAGATAACAGCTTTTATCTCATTTGTCTTCCCCCCCCCCAACTGAAAAATCTGTTTTTGACTAAAAAAAAAAAACTGAAGAAAAAAGATGATTTATGGATGATCAACCACCAATAAATATCTTTTATTATCATTAGAAATCTGAAAGTCAAAAACAGATTTTTCAGTTGAAATCCCTCTACTTATTCTTTAAATGTTTTGATTTTAGAAGAAAGTTAATGCAAGATTATTATAAAATAATTTACTATTTACCGAAATAGCAACATTTTCAAATCTTACAAATGAAAAGATTTTGCTTAGTATTTTTATTTGTAGACCCACCAGGAGCGCTGCTGTAGTGAAACAAAAATGGCGGATTTAATTTTGATGCTCATCCAAGTATGATAATATGATCATCTTTTTTTTATAGTATTTCCCTCTGATTTTGAATTTACCTTTGAAGTCAATTAAAAAAAGTATCCTGAAACTAAATTACCTTAATAAAAATTAGCAATTAGTGTTTTTGTTCTCTTCAATTAATTTTTTGAGATTTTGGCCCATAAGTGACCAACGGGCAGTCCGATGTTAAAGTTGTCAAGCCGATGTAAATTCAGTAAACCTAACTACGTGTCAGTAAACTTATATGTCGGTAAAAAACAATATAAAATTCATTAAATATAAAACCTACTCTTATGCACATGCTTATTCTAAATATATATATATTTCTATCAGAAATATACAAATCCGTAGTAAAATAAACACAAAATAGCCCTTATCTGATTGTTGTTACATGTTTCATTTATTTATTTTTTTTTAATATTTGATGTGGTATTGACAACATTTACATAGTCTAAATAAAAAGTCCCTGATCATCGCCTTACTTGCTTAGGTTCCTTTATCTGCTGTATAATTGTAAAGCTGATATGTAATCATATCTGTAACTCCGATTACAAGTTTTTTTATCGACAAATTAGTATTAGAGGATGTCAAAAATGGAATTTGAAGGTTAGTCTATTCAGAATGATGATTATAAGGCACCTGAGCGTAGGAGTCGGTAGGTGGCTCTGGAGTAGCTGGCCTTGAGTATCTTTAAGACCTCCTCGCTATTATGGAAATTGAAAAAAGATGAATATCAAAAGGGAACTTTTTTGAATTGAATTGTGCTATTGTTCTATCTATCCCCAGCAAAATTTATATCTGTGCAATTATTTATCATTTAGATTTATTTTATATAAGTAATTTAAGGTTTTATAATTATTTTTTAATTTTAAGTGTAGGCTTAAATGATAAGCAAAGTATACGTATATAAAATATATTAAAAAAATGAATGTAACGATAAATTAACCTACATATGTGCTAAATAATATATAATATATAAAATAAAATTCATATGTGCTAAATAAATGATACAAACAATATATTAATGTGTATTGGGAAATATTTATTTACATAAACTAATCATAATATCTTTTTATTTGTCTTTCGTATTAGTTAATATATTTTATAGTTTTAAGCTCTTCTATTTCACATGTATTTTATATTAAGATGCTAGAATTGAAAAAGTTTAGTTAAATTTTAAATTTATAGAAATATATCGATGTGCTTTTTAAATAGTTTATTTCTTACTTTTGAGCTTTTTTGGGGTGAGTATATAGTTTTTATTTATTTACTAATATTGTAATGACACGTAGTTTGACCTTTGAAGAATGTGTTGGCGACATAAACTTACTGAGCAGTCGAGGACATGACGCTTAACTATAAATAACGTGGTTCTTTTGTTTTGATGAAAGTAAATATATTTTTTTGATTTATTAAGAGGGTCCTCGTTTCCTGGTCCGTGGTTCACGCAAATCTGAATCAACATAGTTTCATTTTTTTTTTGTATCTTTTATCTGATTTTTTTTCTGTGTGTTTGTATAATTTACAAGCGAGGCTTGAATGCTTGGTATCATCACCTGGTGTGTCTCCGGCTGCTCGCGTAGCAGCTTTTGCCGCACAACGACGCTTCGCCCAATCAATGCCGGAATTGGCTGAAGTTTTCGAGGTAGGGAAGGCATATAACGGGAGCTCGCCTGCGTGGAGGTTGGTAATCGTCGGGTTTCCTGTGCGACCTATGGAGTGAACTAAGTCAACGTAACTGGCTCCCGAGCGGGTTTGCAAGCGATCGTGACATCGTGGGAGTGTGTGTGTGTATGTGTAGGAAGCGACGCCAGAGCACGTGCAAATCGCTGTGGCATCAGAGGCTCCGCGTGGCGGACGCCATCGGACTCGGCTTCGTGAGTGCGACGACCAGCGAGCGAGCGAGTGCTGTACCCGCCTGCGCTGCGTTTCAGGAGACGACGCCTGGCGAGAGGCTGGGGGCTTTTTCCGTCTCTGCGCACGATGCACATCTACGAAAACCCGTTTATTGATTGGCCTTTTCTGTAGCGACCTGGGATTTACCTCCATTTTGTGCTCGTGACGAGGAAGGCTGGCGACTGGCAACAAGTGACGGGGTTTTGTGTGAGGAGCTACCGTGCAATGCGATCTTAGACTCCCGACTTCCCCTAAAAAAAATATCCCCGCCGCCGACATTCAATTTTTTTTTTTCTTTTTACTTTTTTTGTTTATATCATCATCGTTACGTCCGGCTTTAAAAAAAAAATTGTGAATTTGGTGTCGTCTGCCGAAAAACTGCCGAAATAACGCGGCGGCTTCGTACACGGAATAATAATAATATTAAAACGTGGTTTGTGTGTCTGTGACAATCCCTAATCAGCACAATGCAGGCCGAGGAAGGGAGCATCAAGGATCTGATGCTGTTTCGAATGCAGAGAAACCGGCGTCACACACTGGCCAACGTACGGTAAGTGAAGATCCCGGCGTCTCTATTTGCTTGTTTCACAGTTTTTTAACCAACCCGATCCGATATTGAAAAGCCAACAGATCGCCTCGTACGATCTTGCTTCCAAAGTTAGAAAAGTTCAAACATAGCCACTATGAAACATATTTCGTGTTAAACGGATGTGACGTAATCAAAATAAAACACGTGGTAGATGACGAAATGTTTACAAATGACGTCAAAATATCCAACACAATTCAATAATTAAGACGAATTATTTGGAATACAGCTAATAAATACACGAAATCATATTTCTTTTCGTTAATACTAAATTTAAAGCATCTTTATTTTAAATGAGGAAAAAAGCAGTATTTGATGCTAAAAATTTATAGACTTTCAAACACACATTTTGTATCATGTTACGTAACAATATTACAAAACATTTCAGCAACATTTGTAGACAATCTGCTTATATTTTTTTAAAAAAAAACATAAAAATTCTAAAATGATTTTCATTGAATTTTTTCTGATACACCAACTTTGCATAGATCTTTTCAAAACTTTTTTTAAACAGGGCATTTCCAATAGGTCTATTAGCTGTTTAATCATATGTTTCGACAATAACGAAGTTTTACAATTGAAATTGATAAAAACCATTGCTCTTCAACCCGAATAAAATTTCCTTTTTTTAAAACAATTATCTTCGTACGTAGCGTAAACTTACAAATTGATGCAATCAGATCTTAGAAATATGATCTTTCTATTAAGGACCCGGAAGTGCATTATGCGAAATAGAAGAATCGTACATATATTTATAGCTTGAATTCAATTTCTTTGTTACTGGTGTTTTGTTTAATTTAATGACCTTTTTTAAATTCCAAACTGTCTCCGAGTTGTAAAGGATTTGCGATGGTTTAGTACTGTATCTCTGAAAATATATTTGCAAGACGATTTAGCTCTTTAAAGTATATGAAGGCATAAAATATGAAAAATCCTTTTTATACAGAGAATGATTATTGTTTGTAATAACTATTTATTACATAAATGATTGAACTGTAAACAAATTTGCAATTAAAAATTTTAGAAAAGAAAATTGTTTTTTTCCTAAAAAAAAATGTATATAAACTTTATATTAATACTTCTGAATAAAGTAAGTAATAAATCAAAAATCTTAATCTTCTTAAAACATCTTTCAATAACACAATATTTCGAAAATATAAACTACTTTCTTCTTTCAGGTGAAAAATAAAAAAGAACTTTTTTTGTTCTTTCTCATAAAACATAAATAAACATGAATCATACAATGATGACAAAACATTATTAGGAAACAATAATCAATAATAATAGTAGTACTTAAGTGATATTAATTTTCATGTCGTTCAACTGTTAAAAGTAAAAATACAAAATTGAAATAATGAATATTCTTTAATTTTAAGGTGGACTTTCATTATAAAGTATTATGAAAATGCTGTTCGCAGATATAAAACGGTTATTAACTTATTACATATTGTTGATGGATGAATTTGATGAATTCACCTTTTCCATTGTTAAAATTCATTGTTGATGAGCGTGCGCTAAATATAATTATTGTTACTCGTTATTATTCCGCGTTTAGAACGTGGCTTCTCATTGTTGTAGAATTGTTATTTACTGGCAACTGGTGTTTTCTATCCCTTGACCTTGTTCGGAGGAAATATTGATTGCAGATGAAATTCAGTTGAGATCCAGCTTTACATAAAAATAAACAAACTTCTAAACATTTCTTATCAAGATAAATGGATTTCTGGTTTCGTTTCCAACACCCGACAGTTAGGTCACTTCTTTCATTCGATAACAAAAAAGAGAAAACTAGATTAGAGAAATAATATAGCCTAGGTTCGAAATGTCATTTGAATAATGTATTTCTTAATGGTTCTTTGTATGTGCTTTATTTCTCTGATAACAAAAACTATGCTTTTAAATTATTTTTTAGTTCGTATAGGAAAATCGGCAAAGCTGTCCAGAATTTTCCAGAAAATGCTTCTTTCGTTTGGACAAATTTATTATTTCTCAAATTGTTTAGGATTTAGGTTGATTGGCATAGCAGGGGAAGTCATTGAAATTAAGTATTCTACTTGAGATGTTGTTCTTCTGTCGTCCGTCTGAACTCTAAAACTGGAAGGATTCCCATATTTAGTACATATTTTACAGCTTCAAACACAGGCCATTTATTTCGATCTTCAAAAATGACATCCCCCGTTATAATGGCTGGGCTAATTTCTATAAAATTTCGTAAAATGCTTATGTTCCCACATAAATATGAGACAATTTTTCTCTGTCCATAAAATTTGATGTTATACTCTGTTCATACTTTGTTCTGTCTATAAGATGATAGCTGAGCCGTATACTTTGTAAATAAATACTTCATTAGTAATAAATCTAATTATCAGATAACTCTCCAACTAAAAAAAAAAAATATTTGAACTAATAAATGTATTGACTCATTCATTTGTTAGCATCTGAATCTTTTACCACTGGCGAGAGCAGTTGAACTAATACAAGGCCATTCAAACTAACTTTTCCCTTCACATCATCACCACTGCACAAACTGTATCCCGCCGCCTTCTACCTCTCTGCACGATGATCGAATATAATAATTAACAACAGTGAGCGGTTGTATTAGTTAAGGTTTAAGTGCAGTTTACTTTTTTTTTATTATTATTCCTTTTTTTTTTTCCCCCGCATGAAGTTTCTTGCGACTATTAATGCTTGCTAATTTCTTAATTCTTTGTTTATTAACTGTAAATAATTAAATAATAGTGGAATGATTAAAGTCTTCATATAAAAAAGCGTAACAAATTCATGAATCATGAATTTATTTTTCAGTTCTCCAATTCCAGCAGTTGTTGCCATTAATATTTCATTTGTTGTATTATTCGTGCACTAACCTTCGTATAGATTATATCAGTCAATCTCTATGGCTTTTTATAGTCCCAAAGTGAGAAAAAAGAATTTATTATTAAACATCTTCTCCAACACCAGAAATAAATGTTAAAACACTACATTTATTTCAAAAAAAATATTATTTGTAAAAGGCTTGAAAAAGAGGAGGAGTTTTATTTTCTCCTCGAAAATTTGCTGCTTTTTTTTTTTTTAAGTAAATGTAGTGTTTTAACATTTATTTCTGGTGTTGGGGAAGATGTTTAATAATATACTTTACTACAGAAAAGGTTTGAAGACGAAAAATGGGACGTTTATTTATAAAAAGAATTTAGTTGATGTAAATGGCTACACTCAATTCCCCTTCAAAAATACTTTAAACAATAAAGTTTTTGTTTAATAACATTATCATTAGAACTCTATCTTCTCCCAGAAAAGAACTATTCATTTTTATACTTTGTTAAAACTTACGTTTTTTAGAAAAACGAAGGACGTCTCCTTTTATATTTTTACCAATCACGTCTGCTTCTGTTTTGCATTTTCATGAATTTGAATATTCAATCGTGCATGTAATTAAATCCTAAATTGCATGTAATTTTAATTGATATTTTTGAACGTCGCTAATCAATGGACTTTAATTTACATAAAGAATTCCTTTGCTTCCTTTATAAGTAAAAATATATAAATTACAAATTTTGAATTGTGAGAATCAAATCGAAATCATTATGTTTGTTTTCTGAAAAGGAAAAATACCAGAAAAAAGAATATTAGAACTGATAGATAATTGTCTATTTAAACGGTTTTTTTTTTCTTTTCTTCTTTCATTTTGATTTTTGCCCTAGTCTAAGTAAATTTTGATGTTGGGTTGCAACTTGTAATTAGGTCAAACTGTTTCTTTTTCATTCGAATCAATAAGAACTTTTGTTTATGGGAAAAGTTATCGACTTCTGTTTTGTGTGTGTGATCGTTTGCGCATGCGCATTCTTCATGACGCTTCTTGAATTCAATGCCATGCTTTTGCTTTTCAATACAGTTCCTTCATTTCATAATTCCTTAATGAAATAAGAGGAAGCAAATAAATATTCCATACAGATGCTCCTGTATTTGTTTTTAGGGGCATGCATTTTAACTCATATTTATTTTACTCATTTACGTTGATATTGTTTTGGAAAATATTCTATTCTTTATTTAGGAAGAAAATAATAAATAATATTTTTTTTGTATGCTTAATTACTGATATATACTATGTCTGAAATTGATATTAACTTAGAAACTAGATCTTTTATTTCAGAAGTTCGATATTTCATCTAATAAAACTTATGTTATAAGTATACATATCATACTTCTTCTTAATTCTTTCTCTTTTAGAATTCATAATATTAATCATCATCACTAATACAAATAAATGTAAGAACTTCAAGTATATTTATTACAAATATTAAGCCTACATAATAATTACAAGTTACGATAACAATCTTAAGAAGTCAGCATGCGAAACAACATTAAGGAATTGTTTAAATTTAAACAAACCTTATCATAGATTTAAAACAATCCAACAATAAAGGTAGTTAACAATCTAATTCTTCGAATATCAGTGTTATGACAACGTAAACACAAATCATTTATCAAATCATTAGCCATTCCTACTAAACTATGATTAACTTCCACTCCATCATTCCTATTTAAATTTCTATCTTTCGTATTTCTAATTGAAAGCATCTATATTCGAAGCATCTGTGTTAGTGATGATGATTAATATTACGAAAGCTTATGTAAGATTAGAGTTAGTGACTAACAATTCGAGCAAGTCACGAAGAAACAAAAAAGAATATCTTAATTCTGTAATTAAAAAAAAAAACAAGAAGCTCCCGAAAAAAAAATTGAAACCTTTTTTCTTTACTGTGTTGCTCTTTTTAACCCGTTTTTACGTTCGTTCTGTCTGTCCGTTATCAGCCCAAACTACAAGTCGGACAGACATGAGTCTTACATTATTGGAAGCATTTATACTCTATAGAGATTGGAAAAATAGTGAATTCCGGTCTATGGTCATTTCCTGTCTTACAGGAAGTGACTGAAAAAGAAAACATGTACGGGGTTGCTATGGTTTCGAATACACTACGAAACCACTTTTTTCAGGGGTTTTTTTTTTTTACTAAGCGCTATTAATTAAAATCATGAAAAGTAATACAAACAACAATTCTCCGAAATTTTATTTTTAACCTGTCACATCTACTGCATCATAACAAATTTCCTGTTCTCCTGAATAAGCTAAGTAAATCATCATTAATTTACGTAAATTGTCTAAATTCAATTAACCTTAATATTATCAAACACACACACAAATTCGTGGATTATTAAAAGGATTAATATTTCGAGGAGATCCGTTAGTTCGGTTCCATGGCTATTTATGGGAATTTTTGTCATCCTCCCGAGCTGAATTCTAGGCAAGGAACCCTCACGAAAAACTTTTCTAGCAGAAGTTAGTGTGGTTTTTTTTTTTGTGGTTGGAAGATGAATGATGCTCATGTTAGTTTTTGTCTGAAGTTTTGGTTTGGATGATTTTTTTTAGGGTCCAGTTTTTGAAGTTTAAATCGTAAGTTGTCTATGGAAATCTTTTCAAAAATTTGGCCCCTTGTAAAAATTTAACAAACTGCTTTTTTTTATTATTATTTTCTTTAAAAAAACAAAACAAATACAGTTTAAGAATCGTTTGAATCTCTTTTACTTATATACAACGATCATTCTGAATATGATAACTTCCATGTAATCTTTAATCTCACGTCATTAGTAAGTATGTCAATAATAATAGTTTTAGAGGAATTTAAATAGAACCACTTACATGCTACCATAAGTTAGGTGAAGAAATTAAAAGTACACATAAATAAACAAAGATTCTAGTACCTTGAGCTATCTTGTTGGGAATCTAGAACAGCTGTTTCAGTCTTATTAGGCTTCTTCAGCCAGATTTACCCTTGATGATGAGCTCAGAGTGCGTGACAAAGTTAAGGTTACCACTTCAGCTCCCCGAAGTGGCTCCCGACAAACTCAACACAAAAAATGTTAATTCACCGTGCACCGCATCGCTTCAAATTCTTTGTCCCGGCAACCGGTCAATGCTTATTTATTTAATTACTTATTTTTCATTTGAAATTTTTACAGACTATTGTTAGATAACTAATAATAAAAAAAATTGATTTACAAAATTCGTTATTGTGATAATCTAATAGAAAGAAACCAAGCGTCGGTATCGTTGTTAGCTGCATAAGAAATCTGAAACTTACTCTCACTTTCCAGAACCTTCTAAGACACTTTTCAATTTGTAATTATTATTTTTGTTTGAATGCATCTGCTTTTCTGTTTAAAACTGTTTGACTTGAATTTAAATCATACGCAACTTTATTCATTCGTTTGCGCCATGCAGACATCAACAGACTTTGCTGAAATTAGTCAGTCACCTTCTGGTAATTTCGATTGCTTGTTCCCTTTCTGTATTTACTTCAATTTCTTGCTTTGCTGCATTGTAATTCTTTCCACGTAGAATGTAAAAAAGAAAGAAATTGAAGTAAATTGAATTGTATGGTAACTGTAGGCTTCTTGGTTTTTTAGTCTTCTGATACGAGTATCAGAAGACATATTCCCGTTTTGTCTGGGGACTAGTATCATTAAAATATCATTAGCAACAATAACAACAATCGCAACAATTACAATAATCGCAACAATTGCTCTTTTTGCATGCGCAACAATCACATTTATAATAATAAGGACATTAAGGCAATATCAATTAAATTTTAATAGACGTATCAGAAGACGTCGCGAAGCATTGTGATTGGTTTACTAATCGCTATCCCTATCTTGTTTTATTGTTTTAATGTTTGGAACGGAGGTAGGTTAAGTTGTATAGGTAAAGCCCATTGCACATGGATCCGAAAATCGGTCGGACGGATACATGTGCAATGGACTTATGGAGAGCGCTTGAGACCAAAACTATCATACTGAAATGAAAAAAGGTAAAGTGAATGAGGGTGTTTTGAATATGTAAATTTTGGACTGAATCACCCTATACGTAAATTGTGTTTCATTCATCTTACCTTTTTTCATTCAATATGATAACTTTGGTCTCAGGCGCTCCCCTTAAGCCCATTGCACAGGGATCCGTCCGACCGATTTTCGGATCGATGTGCAATGGGCTCAAGTCCTGAAGACCTACATTATTCATAAGATTACAATTTGCCATTTAGATTTAATCTGAAAACGAGATTTTAATCACTTGGAAGTCGTGTCTTAGTCGTTTTATCACGGGACTGATTTTAGGCATTAACTGATGCTTCAGATTGTAAGTATTACTGTCACTTGGACATCAACAAGCCTTTTTGCTTTTATTTCTTCTCAATTACATTTTCACTTAGTTCTGTTTCACGTCGTGCAGAGGGAAAATGCCGTGGAAATTGATCTTAAAGGGATTAAAGCTTTTAAAATGAAGGCAAGGAATCCCCGGGGTGGATTTAAAAAGGTTGTTATACTTGGTCTGACAGAACTGACTGACAATGAACGCCACTGAAAAGTGTCTGTGGCAAAACAATGAGTTGGCAATTTAGTCATAATCGCCGTGACTTGTTTTCGAGTCTCTTGGAAGAGATTTCTTAATCCACCGCATAAGACTGGAACGGACTGGAACGAACCTCGACTGCTCAGTTAATAAATAAGAATTAAGAAATAACTATTGTGTTATAGGGTTCATCGGACATCTTTTTGTAAAAGTAGCAGTGGCAGAAACGACGCTTACATATAAACTTTTCATTCATTTAAATTTATACATACATATATACATGCATACATGTATGCAAACATACATAGAAAACGTTTCATTCATATAAATTCACGTTCCACATACATACATACATACATATATACGTACACTTTTCATTCTTTTAAATTTACGTTTCCTAAATGTTATACCATCTCTGTAAACTAAAGAATATAGTAGTGTATTCTGTACCCTTGAATAGTAAAATTTATTAAAAAATATATCTAATAAATGTTAGTAAAATTTCAGCTGGTGTAGATAGTTTTCTTGCCAAATTGTATTTTATTAGAAGAAATTCCAACGCAAATTTTTGAAACGATGGAGAATGTATTATGCTTGGCATTAATATTTTACTATGAAATCCTATTATAAATGGTTATAAAAATGTTTCAAAACTGCTGAACCTACTTTTAGTAATAACTGAATTGGGATTGCTTGAATTACCAGAGGTTTCGGATGCATTATGTTCGAGTGTCTAGAAAAGAAAAAAAAATCATTATTATTATTACGTAAAAGATTCTAACCTTGGGTTTCCCTAGCAAAGACAACATGGCGGGTCAAGGACCAAAGCACATATTGCCAAGTGTAAAGACGTGTGCAAGAATGATTAGGGATGTGTGGTTGTGTCCATAAATTTCCTAACTATGTGTGTTGTGTTGAGTACCACAGCCTTCTGGAGCTGTGCATAAGTGTTTTTGTGAAGCCCTTGTGTGCTGAGGCTGTGGTGCAATGTGTGAGGTACCAGACCAGTGGCGGACAGGACGATGGGTACAACACGTACTCGGTCCTGCCTCCAGTGCTTCTGGAGCTCATGTGCTAGATCGGTGTATTTACTGATCTTGTCTGCGTGAGTTTTCTTCTTCTTCTTCTTTTTATTATTATTATTATAAAATTAATTTTTTAAAAGGGATTTTGTGAAACGAAATGCAGAGCGAAGAATCCAAAACACGACTAAAGCCATCTGGGCTTTTTTAAAATATAATATCAAATATAAAATTCTCAGTTATCTTGTACAAATACTTCAAATAAAGGATTAAATCATTAATACGTAATTTACAAGTATTAGATCAAATCATAGATAAAGTATAAAGGAAGACCAAGCTCTGTGACGGATAAACTGACAAAGTAATTCATTTAATTTTTAAGTATGAAATACATTTCTTATGTCTACTAAGGTTATAACGAAATATCCCTGAACTTCTTCTGCTACTTATAATAACCTATGATATAAAGATAATGTCACGTATTAGAATGATAATAACTCATTGAAGAAAGAAAAAGAAGTGGATGGAAGAATTCGAAAAAAGAACTGAAAAGGAATGAGATGGAAAGATAAATTTTTAATTCAATAATATTAGTTGATTGGTTTTTATAATTACGATAAACACCAATGATTAGAATATCTCTTGTTAGATGATAAAGATACGAATGCTAAATATTATCTATGTGGCCTAATTTCAGAATTTTAGAAACACTATTTATTTTTAAAGTCAATTTTTAATTTGTTTTTATATAAAAAAGAAAAATTAAAATATTCGTACGTTATTCTAGTATGGTTCACATTTTTTTTTAGGGAATTCCTAAAGGCTTAATTTAAAATTTAACTGAGCATTTCTTGAAATTAACAAATAAATGTCCTCCCTCCGGCTGTATCTGTTTAAAATCATTAATACTTAATACGGTCTGACATATGATGTACAGTACAGTCAGTCCTCCATATCTGCGGAAGTTAGAGGCGCAGGATCCCGCGGATATCTCTCGGTTCCCAAACTTTAACTATTAATACTGTTGACCATAGTTAACACATACAAAATAATAAAGCAAATACACTGCATTGTTACAGTAATTGTTGTGTTGTAACTGTGTATGGCATTAATGTCATTTATTCTCGTGCAGTGGAAGTAGATCGCCAGGGTCTTCATCCTCAGCGCCTTCTACGTGTTCTTTATGCTGGAGGAGAAGGGTTGTGTCTTACGGGCGGCAAAATTAGAAGGATGGGAGGAATACTCCGTATTATCTTCTTGAAATACATTGTGTGGAGTCCGCAGTTCTTTAGCACATTGAAACTTGTTTTACAAAATTTAAGTTTTTTATAATAAACTAGGCCATCTCTCATGTACAGATTGTTCGTTATAGATATTTGAAGAAGAGATTTATTTAGATGGACGTTGGTTGATACAGATGTTAAATGAAGATCATACCTTATATACGATACTCTTGGCGACGAATTGATTGTGACTATTCTTTCGAGTGAAGATAACCAAATTCTGATGACTTGTGAATCTAGACAAATTTTCCTCTTTGGCGGAGACTTCAGACAAATTTTACCTGTAGTCAAGAATGGCCGAGATTACGACATTATTAACAGTTCTTTGAAAAGATCTCATCCTTTCTCTCGTTGTCCATTTCGATACTAATTGATTATCGATGATAAAACGATGGTTTATATGAGATAATCCAAGAATAATCGATTCCAATGAAAGGAGTTAAAGCAACATTTTGAAGTTTTGAAGACTCTTTTCAAGCCATCTCTTTTTCAAGCATAATAAAATTGGAATAAGTACAACAAAACAAAATAGTTGGAAGCTTAAACAAATTTCAAAAACACGTGAATCAATAAGTTTAGTTGTTTTTACAAAAATATATTAATAAGGTACAATTCAATTATTAAAAGTAATAATAAGAAGAAAATAAAATTTAAGATAATCTAACAAAACTCGATTCCAAAGAAAGCAGTAAACGCATTATTTTGAAGTTCAATAATGCTCATTTTGAATTTGTCGACTTCCTCGTGACAATAAAAAATGAAAAACCGTTTTCCATTGTTGCACTAACATTGGGGCACAACAACACAACAATTGCGGAGATATAAGTCAAAAAAACAATATGAAAAGAGTTGTAGTCCCTATGGCCTAATGGATAACACATACGACTTCGGATCAGAAGGTTGCAGCTTCAATTCCTGTCGCGAAAATTTCATTGTAAAAATTATTTCTATTTTCCATTCGCACAGAAAATTGCGCCGGACAGACAGACAGAGAAATAAAAGATTTTAGTAATATAGATTTGTGTATACTTATGGTAGTAAGGGATAAAATAGATTTCACAATACACATATTTTATGCATTTATGACTTATTAAACTTTTTTTAGTTTTCTTTACATTTAGTTTTCTGCGATTTTCCGCAGTAGTCGCAAAACTCCGAAAAAAATATTCCATTTAATTATTGATGACAAACTCGCGAATAATCAAATCCGCGAAAGTTAAACCCGCGAATGTGGAGTTCCGACTGTATATTTATTTTTATATAAGTATAAGGTCTGACATGATGTCTTTCCGTACAATTCTTTCTCATGTTGTTTCTGAAGCAGCTTGAAGTAATATTTTGCCTGATTATAATTTCGACATAAGATCTGGGTCTGGAAACGAATGTTTAGGATAGCTTTAGACATCCCACAGTGTTTGAAAGCGCTTGAAAGTGATATGTTTCTAATTATTCACAAATCCAAGTTGTTTTTCAGGCCTAGATTTTTCGCGATATGTACGATCTTTATTTCCGTTTAAAAGTCTGTAAAAACTTGTCAGTTTATTTCAATCCAAATAAAATGGTTACATGCCAATTTCGAATGTTTTTGTAGTTTTTGCGTATTTTGCTAACTGAAAATTGCCATCTATACGTTTTCTATAGACTGTTAAAAAAAACAGCTTAGTTCAGAAGGAAACCCACTTTTTTTTTGGTTAGATGATTATCTTTTAAGTCCTATTTGGGCCTATTTTGAATTTTAAGTCATTATTGCATGCATAACATTAACTCCCTTCCCCCATTCCTCTAACACTTCTATCTTAATTATTTAGCAATTTTAGATTTCGGTAAGGTTTTTAGCTCATAAACTTTCGAATCCCTTCAATAACAATACAATTTTGTGACGGTAATGTGAGAGGACAATAAATAACACATTTGCGTAGTAACTATGTGAACATTTTCAGCAGTTTTTGTCTTGGAAGATATCAGATGTAATAATCTATGTGATCAATTCTTTCTTGAATCAGCAAAGATTCAGCTCCGTCTTCCTTGAGTCGGCCGCAATTAATTAATATCCTTTTTCTCTTGTGTTTTTTTTTTCTCTAACTCTCTTTAAAATAGCATATCGATTGATCTCGAATGTACTGAAGTAATAACTATGAATTTGCAGAATTATTCTTACAAATTGTGATGAAGGGGAACAAAATAACTTAAACCGAGTTTCGTAAAAGACATAAAACAATTTAATTTTTAGATGAAAAAATTACAGACTGATTAACTGATGAAGAAATTACATACCCTTCATAATTGATCTGATTGGCTCTTGATCTGTTTTGCCAAAATAATTGATTCGATAATAATTTCAAATTATTGGTAAACATAAATTATATATTATTTAAAAACGTTATTTTGTCTGTCATTCTGTCGTAAGACTTTACGTTTTTCCAATTTTGTGACCAAACTTTAAGAGATAGATTGGTCATGCAAATGGATAAAATGTAGATCTTTTTGAGACAAACAAAAATGCTACAAAAATCTTTCGAAAAAAGGTTTTTGGTTTCCAAGATGTCGCCTTTTAAAGGGTCAAATTTTGACTTTTTCTCAATTTAAACGAAAAGTATAAAAGTTGGAAGAGAACATTATTTTGAGAAAATGTTGGTATTTGAAAGTTCTATCGAACGATATATCACCCATTCACAAAAGTTTCTGCGTTTGCAGGATACATGGAAAAATGTGTGTGTGTGTGTTTGTGGCACAACCCCAGGTGTGTGGCGCCAACCCGCATTACACCTGAGTTAAGCGGAGAAGGCCACGACGGGCTGGGAAGTCGTATATTCTCCGATCTCAATATTAATTTGCTAAATAAATAAAGTTGTTTTTGTAATGCTATATATGCAAAGGTTCCGGAGCGAAGCGACGGTACCCGGCTAGTTGTTATAAAACATTTAAAATAATAAATAACGGATTGTTTTTGAACTGCTTCACACGTTGACATTTGCAGTTGGAGTTGCTTGTAGCGAAGCTGAGTTCTCTTTTATATAATGTGCTTGTATCTCGAAATTTGACTTTCTGTTTGAAATCTCAAATGGCCAAAAAAGCTTTTTTGTGTTATTAAAACTGAATAAATTTTTTGTAAGCCAAACTCTACAAAAGGCGTTGTTAATTGCTTTTCATTTTCATTTAGTCCACTTGTAGACCTTGTTTACGTGGTCGTCTTTTATCTTCGGTGATGGAGTACTGTCCCGTCCATTCTGTTTACTTCTGTGGTTGTTCCTCAGTACTTGTGACTCGGCTTTTGTAGTTGTATTAAGTTTATAGAGAACCTATTCATGTGGTCAGGGGCTGAGTAGCTTGCTGTCGTATCAAGTGTGTCTTCTCGTGGCCACTTATAGGTATGTTGCAATTGAACGTGCCTTTGCTTATCGTGTTTTGCTGAGCAAGAAACTATCTTAAAGTAGCCATAGGACCCAAAGCAGACAAGTAAATAAGAAAAATAAGTTAGTGTTTTGATGAAGAGAAAAAAATTAAATAAACCACATGGGAAATTTGAAATTGCAATAAAAAGCTCTACCATTAAAATCTATGTTACTAAAATCTTTTATTTCTCTGTCTGTCTGTCCGGCGCAATTATTAATTATTAGTTTCCCTTGCTGAGAATGTCAGATTATAAAATTTTCTTTTTTTTTATTTGCCTTGCATGGGATTCGAACCGAGGACCTTCGTTCTCCTAGTCAGAAACGCTAACCATTGGACTACTTCTGGTCCCCCAATATCCAATCCTACTTTTATTCTATTTGTTCGCGCGCGCTATCAAATAATGAGCTCACTCAAAAAGGAATAAAATATCACAATTGCCGTAACCGCTTGGAATCGATTCTTCTTGGATTATCTCATACTTACCAGGGGAAGACGGGGGGATGGCCTAGCTTAATACAAAAAAAAAAATAATTAAACAAAAACCTAAGGCCTTTCCGTGTTTGGTTTTTATATTTTGAAATTCTTCTTTTTTGTTATTCTTTGCAAAACAATAATCAAATTACGATCTTTGCTGAGAAAGTCAGATTACATTTTTTTTTGTTTGCCTTGCATGGGATTCGAACCGAGGCCCTTCACTTCTCGTAGTCGGAAACGCTACCCATTGGACTACTGCTGTTCCCCCAATATCCAATCCTACTTTTATTCTATTTGTTCGCAAGCTATCAAATAATGCGTTCACTCAAAAAGGACTAATCAAACTTAGGGCTGATATTTTTAACTTTAACATAACCTGTGCAATGAAATTAACAGGAGTTGTGAATTATGTCATATGTTTTCTCATTAATGCTATACTAATACTATACTATGTAGCATTATGCTGTTACGTTTTGCAGTACAAAATACAATGTATTCTGTATTATATGAAGCCGTAATCATAAGTGTATGACGAAGAATCAGCTATAAAAAGAAAGATACTTACGTTACGTATTCTTGAAAAAAACCAATGTTAGTATTAATTTTCTTTAATTTCATTTTAGGACAGTAACGAATTTTGAAAGAAATGATGATTTACTTTTCAATTTACAGAATATTTGCTTCAAACTGAAAAAATCACGGAAATTTTGCTAAATTAAAGCATTTTGATGGTATCGTTACTTGAAATTTTTTAAATTGAAATCAATGTATTTTTTAAATGAGTTGTTTCAGCCAAAACATTAAAAAAATCATATTATTGTAAATAACTTACTGTTATACAGTCCTTACAATAAGATGTTGTGTAACATGATATTATAGGTAATATTTATAAGCTTACAATTGCTTCCACTGTAAATTATGTCAACTTTTGATATGTAGTGTTTTTATTTGTTTTATTTTTATTGATCAAGACTTAGATAAAGAAAAATTATGCTAT
Organism: Thereuonema tuberculata; assembly: GCA_023159025.1. Classification (NCBI taxonomy): domain Eukaryota; kingdom Metazoa; phylum Arthropoda; class Chilopoda; order Scutigeromorpha; family Scutigeridae; genus Thereuonema; species Thereuonema tuberculata. The sequence goes on along the minus strand of JAFIDM010000179.1, from coordinate 33,183,188 downwards.
CATTTCACTAAAAACTGATAATGAAATATTAAAAGATAGTGAAAATTATAGTAACAACAACAACGACAACAATTTAAAATTTGAATGAAAAAGTTATTTTCGGAAAGTTGAACTTCTGCAGTTGTAAATATTTAAATATTTATCAGATGCTCATAAATTTCCTATGAGAATTCTCTCAAATAGAATGCTATCTTTAATATTGCAGTGAATGAATTTATGACCTGTTTCAGTGGAATAAAGTTGGACTATTACAGTTTTAGAGTTTGGAATCTTCACGACAAATGCTGAGGAAGTTCTTGAATTTGACCATTTTTTTTTGGACTTGTAGCAGAATCGATACAAAATAATTTGGAAGAACTTTGCTCTTACGTTAAAGATTTGATAAAAACATTCTTTTTTTCCTCTTCTAGAGATGAATTCCTTTGGTTTTCTTCCAATTCAAAGCGGCTTTAAGTCGTTACTCTTTGGGAACTCGACATTGTCTCGGCATGAAGCGTATTCCATCGGGTTTTGAATTGAAGCAGCTCACTGATGGCTACAATGATCAAATGCAGAACAATCTCGAAAAAAATGTCACAGATAGATTCTTACCGTAATAAGAAAAGAACGCCTTAAAAAAAATACACAGCCAATACATGAATCCAGTCAAACACATAATTTTGCTTTTGTTTTATATGAAGTTCGGAAAATAATAATAGCAACTAAAACAAATCACAATAATATTTGAAGTAATTTCTTATGGTAACGTAAATAGTCTTTGTGGCTGCTAATTCCAGCTGCTACCTGAATATTTTGCAACCATAAATATTTGAGCTATTTTTATTTTGACATACGTGAATGAAATTGTCTTATTGCACTTAAAATAATGCGGCAAATATTTCGCAACACATTTATGCAAAATCTGATAAATACTTGAGTATTTACAAATATCGAAGTTCAACTTTTGAATGGGAAATATATTTTCCATTCAAAATTTATAGCACTTGTTATTACAAACTTTTATGATCAATAATTTTGTTTTAATTGAAACGAAATTTGATGAATATATTATTAAGTCAATTAACTTCTACATCAGATTTTGTCAAAATTCGTTGAATCATTGACAGAATTTGGAATGTTAAAATCATGCAAACAAATACATTTTGCAATCAAAACTGAATTTTAGATGTAAACAACAAGTTCTTCAAAAAACTTGAAGCCAACTTACCTTCAAATCATGCTTTTTATTTGTTTATTTATTTATTTATTTATTTATTTATTTATTTATTTATTGGAAATAGTTTTAGTTTTTAAAATAATACAAATTAAAAGTACAAAAATGAAGAATAGTAGTCATTTTTCTCCTTTAATATTAATTTATCTGAATCTAATTGATTTCAGTTAAAGCTCGAGAAGATATTAACAGGATTACTAAGCAGCTCAATATTCTCAATAGCTCAATATACTTGTTTAAGACATCGACTAAGACTTCTTTGTTTAGTTTTTTTTACTTTTCTGTCAGTGCCACGTGGTCTTTTTCGTGTGTCCTTATAGGTGCGCGCTGTCATTTTAAAATGCGACCTGCTTGGATAACTTATCTATTGAAACATTAAAGAAATAGCACAACAGCTGCAGGAAGAAACGTGTGGTCTTCTGTAGGTCGTGATGGTGTGATTCTCCTTCATGACAATGCCCAACCACAAGTTGCGTGGAATAACGTGGGCACGGTTGTTCACGGTTTCTATTGGAAAATTTTGGGACATCCGCCATACAGTGCGGATATAGTTCCCAGTGATTTTCATCTGTTACTTGCCTTGAAAGAGCACATGTCAGGTCGATGCTTCACATACAATGAAGAAGTCCAACGTGATGCAAAACAACGGCTACAACAGGGCCTCACTTCTATGCGACTGGGATGAACAAACTGATCAAACGCTGTGATAAATGCCTCAACCGTCAAGGTGACTTTGTAGAAAAATAATGCATTTGTTCCACTTTAAGGGCACCATCTCATTTTCTTCCAATAAAGGTTTACTTTTCGTACACAAGCTTTGTAAACTTTTAATGAGATTGATTACGTTTATACAAAATAAACACGTGGTATTGGAATCAATAAATAATTGGAATTAATACATAATCAAACTTCAAACATAATCATTTTGTATCTACTTAAAAATGCAAATGAAGATCAAGAAAAAAAAATAGATATTCGAAAGTCCGGACCCTATGTATAGATACTTCTTCAGTTATCAGCCCAGCCCCGGATTTACATATCATTATATTATATATCATTATATATTAGGATTTACATCTGTGTGTGTGATATGTGTGTTTGTGTGTAATATTATTCACAGCCCAAGCAGGGAATTGGAGTCCCATGAAAATGCGTCGTTGGACTTCCCGTGGTCTGATGGTTTGGGGAACTTCCTGACAGTCTACTTCTGTGTTTAGATTGCCACTGCCCGGGTCACGAAAATACGTGTTTCAAAGATGGCCACTTTCGATTCCGGTTCGGGCAGTAGGGAATGTTTGGGGGGGGGGGGGGGCAACAACTCTCGTGCAACCCGTTTATACCGAGGAGACGACCGTGATGGAATTTGTATGAACCTGAACAAATGAGTTTAGCGCGCCATTCAGCAATATTGTCACCTTTAACGTTTGATAAAATTATGAATTGTAGGAGATCGCTTAGCTTTATGTATTACTACAAAACTGTAAATTCACCTGTTTGACTTTTCTTTAGGTATCTTAATTTTAATTTAGGTCTTAACGGCTCCGTAAAAAAAAGTGTATTGTCCTCCAAATGAGAGATGGCCGGCGGAAGTTAGAACTGCGCAGCCCTTCCGGTAGCTGATCAATTATGTTTTCCTGTCACAATGGACGACAGGGGTCTGTTTTCACTGAGAAAGACATGTTGATAACGCCAAATTAAAACTTCTCTCGACTATTTAGCGTTATTTCAATACCACTTGCTAACAATAAGTATTTATATAAATAAATAAATAAATATATATATTATTTATAAATACAATGCTTTTTTGCAAAGTAACAAGCGATTACCGTAATGGCGGATTCCTGTCATAAAATCAGACGGAAGTGCCTGACCAGACTAATCGATCATACATGCGCAGATCTCACAAAAACAGGGCGGCCATCTCTCATTTGGAGGACAGTAATTGTCGTATTTTATTGCGTCCTATCCTGCGCAATAACCACATTTTGTATTCATTCGAAAATCTACTAGCTGTGAGTATTATCTAATAATTGGATCTCCAAATAACGAAACTCCTAAATAACGAAGAATTTAGATTCCTTTGAATTTCGTTTCAGTAATGTTATTAAATCAGGGCTTTTGTTACGCTTTTGTTTCTGATTGGACGAAGAGTAGTCACGTGACATACATCGTTTAATTTTACTCTCTTAACTCTTCTGTCGATTAGATCTCTTTTCATCCTTCCTCATGATGATATAAAATGGAAAGATAAGATTGACATAAAAAGAAGAAGATGAAGATGAAAGTCAGAGAAAAGAATAGGAAATGTAAAATTGATAAGGAAGATAGGATCAAAGCGGGAATTTTTATTTAATCGCTAATGAGAAATGAAAAAGAATATTTAAATCCAGTAGGGATAAAAAAAAATATTAAATTGTGCACCTCATTTAGGATTTGATAATTTAAAGCACTCTTGCTCTCCGTATAATGAAAGAATTACAGTGTTATAAAATTGAAAAATTGATTAAAAAAAACACACAAAAAACCCAAAATAAACTAGTGCCTTAAGAATTTTCAGTAGATTATTCGAGAAGAAAACATGATTCCAGTGAAAAATATTGTTTATCTTGAAGAAACAACAAGAAGTCCATAAGGTTGGGGAGAGCTGGAGTCAAAATAGTTTCAAAACATCATTAGTTAAGAGTCTGTTAAATCATCATATCTTTTTTTGCTATTACAGATAAAAGTGTAAAATTTTAAATATGGAATCATTAAATATATACCAATTATAATTCATTATTATTATTTCTCATGATTATTGAAATTCAAATCTATATTACTAAAATCTTTTATTTCTCTTGTCTGTCCGGTGCAATTTCCTGCAAAATGGAAAATAAAAATAAGTTTTACAATGAAACGTCCGCGACGGGAATCGAACCTGCAACCTTCTGATCAAAGTCAGACGTCTTATCCATTAGGCCACGGGGACTACAACTCACTTTATATTGTTTTTTGACTTGTATCCTTCCCACTTTCCCCATTAATAATGAATGCATTCAACCTTTTTTTGAATTTCAAGATTGTTTATTTATTTCCGATCCGTCTGTTTATTTGTAATTCGAAAAAGACAGAACTATAATTGCCGAAACGTTGCAATATTTTAAATATACAAGCTAAGATCTTCATATATCATCTATATAAACCAACATCCATCTCAACATATCTCTTCTTCAAACATCTATATCGATTAATCTGTACACGGGGGATAACCTAGTTTTATTTAATTTCAAAAACAGACAATATTTCAAGACAGGCTTAAGTCTTGTAGTGTTGTTTAAACACTTAGAATTTGGACACTATCTTCCAATGATAAAGAAAGTTAATTAAAATATTCTGATCTGATATTTTTTTGTAATTTCCTTTGTTTAATTTTGAAAATTAAAAACTGTTAATTACTGAAAATGCAGTCTGATAAATGATGTTTTGTTTTTTTAAACTTCTGAAATTGTTACAGAAATAAAAAATTTTCTAAATTACTCAGATTGTATCTTTAAATTTCCCATTTGCTAAAAAGAATTGAAAGTTATAAATATGATACCTAAAATCATATGAATTCAGTTAACTCGCGCAAATATAAAAATGGATGATTCCAACGACAAATACTGCATCTCTGGAATAAGTCCCTGAAAGAACTTCCAGTTTGTTCCGCGTATTCAAAACAAAGAAGTTGCGAAAACAATATAAGTCTTCTCATTTGTCTGTCCGTAAAGGCGCCTTTGAGCAATAAGTTTTGCCCAGCTTGCACACCTGTTTGCGGCGGCCCTGCAAATACATACCGTATAAATCCTTATATATTACCGGTATTTCTCAATGGTGTTTTTGTGTCGGTACGCCTTATCTCCCTTAATACTTCATCAAAATCAATGATTGAGACATCATTTTGAAGATTACGTTCACCGCTAATGACGAAAAATAAACAAATTGTTGAAAATTAATGTTTTCATTAATTTTAAACGCCTTTTTATAAAAATGGAGAAGGCGCCATCTATTGACAATGTGTTTAACTAACATGCACCACAGCTGTTAGAGTTGTTTATTATTTCTCAAAGGTGGTTTTTTGCTGCGAATTATTTGCACGGGTCAACCAGTTCAGTAATATTTAAGCAAAGTAAAACGCTCGCAAATTAAAATTAAATTACCACGCATTCTTAAATATCGATAGAATTTGATGTTTCGCTGTCAGGACAAATGTAAGCTTCCGAATGCTTTTCAGTAAAATTTTTTGTTAACCTTAAACGCAATATTTTCCACAGAGATCACACGAGTACTTTTAATTACGAATCATTTAAATGCATATCTTCCAATATGTATGGAAATAACAATATGGATCTCTTCACTTGTTCTCTTTATGGGTAGAGTCAGATACTCTGCTATTGGGACATAGCTGTATCATTACAACACCACCCGATTCAATCATAATTCTTCTAGTGTTTTCTGGAACTGGTTTCATAGGTTGATTTGAGTGAGAATTTAGTCTCGCGAATGCTGAAAACACGGAGTGTTATTTTTTGTTGCTGCAAAAATAAATTGCGGGGGCGATGATGCTGTCAAAAACAGTCTTTCTGGCCTGATTTACTTTTTTCTTCGGTCGCATAAATCTTCTCCACTTAAGAGAAGCCCATGTTTTTCTTTATAAAAATAGTAATAATAAATGTTTCCTGTACAGAAGAGGATGTTTTCTGAATTAATGAAAGGTTGCAGTTGTAGTAAATTGTCAGCAAATGATCAAAATTGAATAAGAAAATTACCCCTAATAAGGAATGAAAAAGATAATTTTTTTTACGTTATAATAAATATGCTTGGGCGCTATTATAATTACAAAAGAAAGGGTGAGGTGATTTATTTAGTAGAGTAGCGATTTGGAAAATTCTTGATATCAATAATTTAAATGTCTTAGGATCCCAAGGGTTCACCCAGCCTTATTTCTAATATATTCTTATTATTCACCGTGATGCTTATCTTTGTAGTTTGCTTTCCTACGAAAGTGAGGCTCATCAATCACAGTCATGTATATGTATCTTCTCCTCAGTAATTTTTGAACCATTGGTTGTATCTTCTTGTAAATTGGTATGCACATTAGAGGACTACAAGCGATTTAACTTTGTCTGAAATCTTGTCCTAGTGGGACCAAATCGAGAAGGTGAAAACAAAATGGCCGAATCCATACAAACCATGCGTATTTGTGCGTGTTAATTAGCGTGTGAAGTTTGGGAAATCATTTCGAAATGATTCCCATGTAGGATTTCGCTGGTCACAAAAAGCTGTGCACTTTGCGATATGAGGACTATTATTATATGACGACTACACTTAATGGAGTTTCGTGAGAAAACAGAATTAGAGAGCATTGCCAGTCTGACTTTTCCCTGCCATTGCCAAAAACAAAAAAGAATATTTTAAAAACTGTCAATTTTACGGGATCTCTGGACACTTTGAAATAGAATGTGGAATGAACAAAAATATCAATTGTACAACAATTACAACAAAAATGAACAAAATAGCAATTGAAGAAAGATTAACCTCTGGAACTTAGTGCAATTACATCCACTTTATTGACTCTTTTAATTCTATTAAGCCTTTATATATATATATATATATATATATATAAAGCCGGACAGTGATGTGGAATTTGCAAAAGGCTCACGTCATCAGCGGCAAAAATTAAAAACAATTTAGAAAACAAAAACGCAATATTCCAAGACTTTGCTCTTTTATAGGCCGCGCCGTTGGCAATGACCTAAGACACTGACCTCTCACCTCTAAGTACCGGGTTCTCATGTGGGTTTCGTTGATGGTGGCGATCCGCGCTGGGCAGGTTTTCCTGGGGTTCTCCCGTTTCCCCTTAATTTCTCACACCATCCTTTCTCAGTCTTTCTCTCCGTCTGTCCTTCTTTCCGAGGGATAATACAAAAGATCTTTCAGGTCGACGTGCTCGGCTGTCAAGCCACCTACATTCACAAGTAATCTAATCTAATCTTGCTCTTTTATATTGAAAAACCAGAACCAAACTACCTAAAATCTAAAAACAACAACAAAATTACTAATATAAGAACTAAGTAATAAAGACGGGCAGTTTTTGTATTACTTATTAAAAAAGTGCTTAAAATTAGTACTTTATTATATTTACTTCATACATTTAAAGATTAAAAATTTAAAATTAAAAAGAGCAGAATCTATAATATTGAATTAAAGTTATAAAATATAAAGTAAAATAAGTAAATAAATACTTTAATAAGAAGCAATGATACATAAACTTCAAAATTAGGCATATATATTGAGGTTTACCTGTTCGATTATATATATGTTCGATTATATATATATATTTTCAATTTATTTACATTTTAGCTAGTATGTAATCCGTTTATTGCTATTTACGTCGGAGGTTTGTACATGTGTGCTGGTCTGTCTGGTTTCAGGAATGTAGTAAATCTGTCTGTATGTTCGTGTATCTATTTATATTTTATATCTATTTATTTTTATTTTTATATGCATTTATATAAAAGTGCATGCATAGTCTACAATGCATCACATTCATACACACACACTTTTCTCTCTAACCATTGCCTATAAAGATTTGTATAAAATCTCTCACTGTTATGCCTAGTTTCACTAGGCTAATACAGTATTTTGTCGAGTGATGAGTAATTTAGGAACTAAAATATTCGCTACTGCCCAAAAAATCGTTCGCACTACGGTCGAGTACATTACACAAGTGAGTGGTGTTTTGCTAATGAACTCGCCTAAAACGGGAGGTTCGGACTTGTTTAGTCGATGAACAAGTGAGTAGTGACGAGTCGTACTCGCCCGAAAAAAACAGAGTACGACTAAATCATTTGACTAAATCACTTCCTGAATTACTCGACTAAATTGTTGCTGTTTAGACATATTTAGTTACTAAATTACTCGCCACTCGACTAAATTACTAGCCTAGTGGGAACTAGGCATATGTTTGAGTGTGTGTGGTTTCTTACAGTAGCTTCTGAGGCAGTGAATATTCTCCTTTAAAGTTGCTACTTACTTTTTCGACCTTTGTATTAGAAAAAGGTTTCCTTTCAATAGATCAAATAGATTTTATAAGATGAAGTCGTGAAGTAACTGAAATGTCTACAGCCTATGACAGGCTTACATGTAGGCCTAGTTTTAAAACAGGCAGTGTACCGGTAAAACAATATGGTTGGTTTGTTAAATGAACAGCTGACTGATTTAAGGAAAACTCCTTACATTTGTATCCTTACAAGAAAGTAGACTTCAAGTTCGTTGTTTATTTTTTTACAGGATGAAAATTTTTACATTTTTCAATATATTTCTAATTAATCTGGAAAACAAGACTGAGTGAACCAAAAAGAAGGAAGAATCCCTTTTTTTCCCTTGTTCCACTGTAATACTTCCTTCTTTACCCATAATGCACTATTTCTCCTGGAGCTAGCATTTAAATTGATGAATGATTTTTATCGCCGTTAATGCATGAATTCATTTCCCCTTCAGCGAGGTTTTCTTCGGAAATTACGCTTCCCTACACATGGACTTGAGAAAAATATTGCAATGAAATTCTCCTGAAGGATCAACTTCCTTCCCTCTTTCAGCAACTAATTGAAAATCACTTTGTGTTATTAACAAACCTGTTTTGTTTCTGAGATTATGGACTTGCCTCCGGGATTTTATAAATTGCTTATGTAATAAAAAATGTTTAGTGAAATATCACTACAAAAATGAAATAAGTTTTGAAAAATACTGACTTATTTATACATAAGGCTTGATTCTAACAATATATGGTAAAGTACATACATTTTCGAGAATTATTCGAATTACAAAACATTTGTGTTGCCGTACTTTATTGATATCAAATCCTATTGATATCAAAAATATAGTAACTCCACAAATTCCTTGTTTTTAGTTTAGATCTGTGGAGGTGCCCCTGTTTCTTCTACGTCTATTCACCTCCGTATTGAGTGGAAGCAAATGAAAGATAAGATTATCGCAATATACAGGGTGTTTTTAAACAATGGGGACAAACTTCGAGAGTTGATTCTTGGGAGGACAAGGAACAAAATTAGTCTTATGAACATATGTCCGGAAATGCAAGTGACTCCACAAAACAGCATTTATTACATTACATTACATTGCTAAAAAGTATATGGCATATGTATCTCTGTCCGAGCATGATCTGTGCCGTGGATGCTATAATAGGTCTTCGAAGTAGACCGTGGATGCTATAATAGGTCCCATGGATGCAAGCGCTCACAAGTCGTATCATTGATTGACGCATCCTTTCGAATGTTCCAGACTGTAGCCGAACAAGGTCACAAGCAATATGCAAATATTGTTCTAGAGTCTGTACATCAGGGATGGCTCAGCGTTATACGCCATTTTTCAGATGCCCTCACAAGTAAAAGTCAAGAGGGTTTAGATCAGGCGACCGGGCGGGCCATGCAACAGGACCTCGACTTTCTGGGGAAGGTATTGTTCAGGGGAAATATTACAAATACACAGAAGCTCGGTTATAATGCGGTTGTTTATATCGCGAATTCGGATATAACGCGATTTGGTCTTGGACCCCGTCTATTTTCGAAAAGGTAGGCCTATATAATTGTAAAATTCAAAATTTACCGTTTTTTCGCCTAAAATCAAATCAAAGGTGTAAATTAATATGCTTGTTTCCATATTATTTACAGTAACTAGGCCATCCCTGTCTACATGCGCTTGATTTCTATATCACGTAGAATTTGGTTAAGTAAGAATATTACATTTAAAATATTGCAATGTTTCGGCAATTGTAGTTCTAATTGTCATTTTCGAATTACAAATAAATAGACGGGTCGGAAACAAATAAACAATCTTGAGATTAAAAAAAAAAGGTTGAATACTTTCATTATTGATGGGGAGAAGGGGAAGGAAACATAAGTCAAAAAACAATATAAAATGAGTTGTAATCCCGGTGGCCTAATGGATAAAACGTTTGATTTCGGATCAGAAGGTTGCAGGTTCGATTCCCGTCGCGCACGTTTCATTGTAAAAATTATTTGTATTTCCCGTTCTCACAGGAAATTGCGCCGGACAGACAGAAAGAGAAATAAAAGATTTTAGTAATGTAGATTGAGACTCTACACCCACCCTAATGTCACGAAAATGCGTCAAATACAATATATTTTTAAAAAAATATCAGAATCGCCGACTTTTTCGTTTAACCAAAATGAATATCGAGATCTATTTTTCTGCCAATGACAACCAGTAAAGAGGCCCATGTAATCTAATAGGCGTATGAATACCTAGTTTCGATTCACGTGACTCGTCGTTTGTACAAGATGCCAAGATGGCGGCGCCAAATCGATTTTGGCTAATATAACCCATCAAAGTGTTGAAAAGGAAAAGATTTATGCATTTATAAATATAAAATTCTCTCACATAGCTCTGAATGATGTAGGAAATCGCGAAATGACCATTTTAAATCGATTTGGAATCATGTGGGCGATAATAGGGTGCGATATACGACATTTGACGTCGCGAAGCAATAAAAGTTCAGTTATATGGCGGTTATATCGCGATCTTCGAGATCTTGGATCCGAAAGATCGCTTTATAACCGAGCTTCTGTGTAATATTCGAGCTTCTGTTCCGAACATAATGTTCATAGGACCAATTTTGTTCCTGTACTCCAAGGATCAACTCCAGAAGTTTGTCCCCGTAGTTTAAAAACACCTTGATTATTGCGATAATCCCGTCGTTCATTTCTTTGGCAGTTTATAAGGTTTCGTTATTAATTTTTGAGATGATTTATTTGTTACTGAGTTAAAATGCATTATAAATTCTTAAAGTTCCTTCAAAATTTGGAATTTGTAGCTTATGAGGTTAATATTGCTCAATATACTGTATTTGCATTGTCACTACATTTACACAAAAAAAAATGAAAACTGCTTTATTCAAAGAAATATAAAAGGAAAACAATAGGAAATTAAATTTATGAAAGTGTTATTTGTATTTTGGATTTGATTGATATGTATGGTTTTGAATAAATTGAATATTAGCATGATGATAATTCTTCAAAAGCAATAGATAGAGAAGTAGATTATTATAAGTTTGTTATTAATAATATTGATGCAAAAATTCACCCTATTTTCTCTTATTTATTCATTTAACTTTAAGGATTTCAATATAAGATTATTCGAAGCTAATTAATTTCTCCGAAGCTAATTGAGAAATTAATAAATGAAAAATTAAGAAAAAGATTACAATTGTATTTTCAAAAATTATAAATTCCGTTCAAAACTTAATTTGTTGGAACAAATTATTCTTGTCAACAGAATAATTGTTCCTCGTATATTAGAAAATTCATTCAATTAATAAAATAGAAGAAGGTGAAAGATATTCTAGAAATCAAAATAAAAGAGATTCAGAGCAAGTAGGAAAACTGAATGTTTTTATTTTTATCATCCATCTTGTTCTGAAATCTGGTTCTAAATTTAAGGATAACTTTGTATGGATTCTGGAATTTTCCATCCGATAATTGTATCTGCAGACAACCCACTCTGTCCTGAGATCGACCCGTTCCATCATTAAGTATTTAGGTGTGGACGCGACCGAAAATGGAACCAGAAACAAATGGCATTTGATCTAAGAGGTTAATTTAAGATAAACCAAGTTTAGAACTTGTTAGGTTTTTTGTTTTGTTTTGTTTTTTTGCAAATCCGAAAAAAAATAGAGAAATATATAATTTTTTTATTTTATTTTTTATTTTATGAAACTTATTTTAAAGCAGTAAAAGTTTCACTGCATTAAAAAAAAAGTTGCTTAAAATAAAAAATAAAAATAAAAAACGATACATACATTCCTCCATGAACCTGTAAAGTTACAAAACAGCTTGTTTGTTTGTTTTTCGAGGTTAATTTAAGATAAGCGAAGTTTGGAGTGTTTTTGCAAACCCGAAAAAAAATAGATAAATGTATTTTTTTTTTTAATTTTAAGAAACATACATTAATGTAGTGAAAATTAAATAAGATTCGAATAATCCTGTAAAGATATAGAATAGCCTGTTTGTTTGTTTGATTTTTTGAACACTTTGAAACATTACATTAAATTTTTATAAATGGCTGTGCTTTCTTTAAATGAAATTAAAAGTAAATTTAAATTTAGTAATTTAAATTAAAAGTATACTGATCTTAATATTGAAAATATATGGGAGAGTAGGCTCTTTGAATTTCATCAATTACACTACACATTTGAATATTTACACTTTTCTTTTTTTTCTTCCCTGAAGAGGGGAACATATATTATAGTTACATTTACCTAATATTTGCCATCTTATTTGTATTTCTGTGTCTTACAGTTTCGAAGGAGATAGGGCAAGAATAAAATCAACCTTTCTTTTATGTAAATAGATTAGCTGTACCCGGCATGCGTTGCAATGCCACTCAAAAGAAAGAAAGTATTTGTGTTTTAATTCTGTTTATTGAAGTGCTTTTGGATACGTAATATTTTTTGTTTTTCCGTCTGGTGCATACACGAATAAATCAGAAGGTTTTCCGACGCGTGAGAACCATTTTCCAAATTTAGTCCATACACTTGTAGCGATTGTCCCTGTGCTTTGTTGATGGTCATTGCAAATGCGAGTTGCACCGGAAACTGGAAACGGTGAAACCGGAAATACACTCATTTGTTGAAACTACACCAGATATTGTAAAATGATTCTACTAATTCAGAAATCTTCGTGCGCACAACAACTCACCAAAGTTTCATCGCAATCTGATGAATGGTATAGGAACGCTTAGGGACAAACAAACAAAGAAACATTCATTTTTATATATTAAGATTTATGAATAATGGCCAATTACATTAAATAATGTTAGTTTTGCATTTAAACACCAAGATTTCCGAAATCTTTCCTTATTTTAATTTAGTAAACCGCAATTGTTTCAAAATACATTTAAAGACTATCATATGTCGTAAACATTTTCATATTTATCACAATCATGATAGAATTTTTTTCTATTATTTATTTATTTTTTATTTTTATTAAAAGTAAGTATTTGAAATAAGTTGAAATATACAAAATATTATTTAACCAAAACATTTTCTTCGAAGATAAAATAAGTCAATAAAAAAAAAGTGAAGCTTGAAGATTTAATAGATAACACATCAGATTTATAATCCTTTATCAACGAAAAGATTTAATCATAAATCATCATAAATGATTTAAATCATAAATAATCGTAAAAGAAAATGAATTTTAACTCACTTATCTTTTAATTCTTAGCATTTTTAAGCATTTTTTATATATATATTTTTTTTAAAAGTTTGAAATTTAAATCTATCTCAAACATTAATGATATATATTAATAATTCAATTTTAAGATTGATACGATTTTATCATTACATACTGTGTAATGAAAGATTAAAATAGTTCCTTGTTGCAGCCAACACACAATTAAAATTTAAAAATAAAACTATTTACAATTTAAAAAAGATCCAGACATGTTGCGACCCGTTAACAGGGCATCTTCAGTGTAGAAGATGAACACTGACGATGACCCGTAGATTTACTGCAATGTAAATTTACAAAATATAAATTTGGTATTAGTTCTAGTTATTTTTTAAAATTTGCTTTTAACAGTACTCCTATGTTTAAATAAATAAAACTAACTCTTTTAAATTGGTGAGTTTTTAAAATTTAAAAAATTGAATAAACTGGAATTTGACTTGATGAATAATTTTGGTGAATTATTTTTTGCAAGAAGTTAAAAGAAAAATGAAAGGGCATTGACGTGAGGGGGGTTTAAAATCCTCTTATACCCCAAGAAAGGTTGGATTTTTATTTGGTATCTGGTTCGTATTTTTTTTTTTCTTTTGGTTGGAGCTATTATGAAAAGTTCAATTAACGCCCTCTGCCGGGTGAAATCCTGACTACGGTTGTAGATCTGAATCATATATTATGATGCGTAATTTAGTATCGATCAAGTGTGTCAATGGAAAATTCTTGTTTTCCCTTAATCATTCAATTTCTAATTGGCTAATATTTGAAAGCCTGAAAATGAATTGTTTAAAAATTAAGATGAAAAATTTTTATGGGTAAGAAAATAAAAATTATTTCTACAAAAAAAGAATAATTTTGTTTTAACAAACATTTTGAAATAAGAGTTGTCTCTTTTGTGTTGATGTATGATTGTAAAAAAAATAATGAAAATTACTCTTGAAATTCACAAATAGCATTCTTTAAGAATTATCGTTTTTAAAAAAAGAAAATAATGTCATCAGAAATTGAGATTCAAGAAAACGGAAATTTAGTATTTTCTTGAATTTCAATTTCTAATTTATTTCTTTTTTTAGAAATGGTAAATTTGTTCACTAAAGTAAATTATGAATAGAAACACAGTTGAAAAAAACTCTTTATTAAAACAATATCATTTAAATATTCGGATTACAAATACGAAGACGTTGCGGGTATTAGCCTTTATCAGTTCAGAATGATTTGAAATTCGTATTTTGTAATTCGACATATTAAAATGATACTGTTTTAATAAGTTTTTTTAAACTTGTTTTCGATTGTGTTTTTTTTTTTTTTTTAATTTTTATCCAGCTTATTGGATATGTTTACTAATGCGATTTATAATTTGAAAATAGATTTTGGATGTAGGAAAAACTGAATTCAGATGAAACTTGATTCTATCATCGAACATAACAAGGCCTGTAAACAAGGCTTAACCTCTCGAATGACAGCCTGTCAACACACTCATGAACTAACAATAATTAGAAACCCTTGAGTATTACGTAAATTTTAAGTAAATCCTTTTTAATCTGACAGTTTCTTTTATTAAAAGTTGTCTGCAGTGTTTATAGTTTAATGACATGTTCAATAAGTTGTCTGAAAACAGAAATCAGTCATTTTTAAGCTAAAAATACAGCCAATGGAAGCTAAGCTTCCGCTGTCAATGTTTTCGAATGGCTTATTGCGTCAAAATGATCATTATATTGGCTACTCAAAATATAGTTTTGAATAAACTAATATTAAAAGAGGAAAAGATCCTGAAACCCAGAGAAATCCACGAAAGGTTACTTGTTAAGTTTCAATAAATTGAATGATTTATTAATTTGATGACCGGAAAGAAAACAAAAAGGCGGTTTGATTGATAATGGAAGACTTGGCGTCAGAAGTATTTTTTATACGTGAAGATCTTTCTCGTTTCAGAAGTATTTTTTATATGTGAAGATCTTTCTCATTTTTTTTCTCCTTTTAAGGTTTTGTATTCTTGAAAATCTAAAGAGAAATATAGAAATGGATTAGAGCAAGCTTTTGTGGTACGCGTACGCCTAAAGATGCAAAGAGTTCGTCGGGAATACACACAAAAAAACAACAAAAAAATCGATAATGGCAGACAGACACACATAAAAAAAAGCAAGGAAGTATAAAATTAGCGGGTTAACCAATTGTGTTTTTAAAATTTTAACTTTCTAAAAAATTTACGAAAATTTTTCTGGATTTCATAAAAACATTTTACAAGAAAAGAAATTTAACGTGCCTGAATTATACTTTTTTGAACATTTTATAAGATTTATCAGAAAAATAATTTTATCAGAAATTGAGCTTCTTTTCTTGAATCTTAATTTCTAAATATTCCTTTCTTTTTTTTAAATGGTAAATTCTATAAAATGTTTTTTTTTTATAAAATTCAGAGAAATTTTGTATTGTAAATTTTTGTCTTCCTAACCCTCCGTTACTTACGTTCTTTGGAAAAAAGAAAATTATTTTCATTAAATAACAATGGGTGAGACCAAATTGTTTACCAAGTGACATCCTGGAACAGCTGTTTCACGCTCTTTGGCGATCGTCAGCAGGAGCAGTCACCAGTAAAACAACGAGGTCTCCGTACGGAGGCTAATATGAATGATCATCGGAAGCGGTAGTGGTGCTTCAAAAGAAAAATGAACAATAAAAAACTCACTAATGAAGAATAAGTGAGTTTTTTTCATTGTTCATTTTTCTTTTGAGGCACCACTTCCAACGATGATAATTCTTTCATTTTTTGAATAAAAAAAAAGAAATGTATACAATTTTTTTAAAATAATTTTTATCCTTCTAATTACCTTTGTTAGAATATTATTGCTTACTAAAATTTGGGACTAAAGTTAGCGAGAAAGTGCTGTAGGGAATAATTTGTTGAAATAAGATTGAGAACCACTGGCTTAGAGTACATCAGTGAAGAAACACAGTACATACAGACTCGATAACATACATAAAATATGCAAACATAAATTTGGAAATGAAAAAGTGAAAAAAAAAATCACTAAACATACTTTCGACTTACCTGGGAGGTTTCCATTTTAAAATTCGTAATCGTCTGAAAGCCGACGAGGACAAATATAGCCTCGAAAGCAAAACTGTTTTTTTTCGTGTCTTCACCACAAGAAAAAAAAAAAAAGAAGTAGAAGTCATAAATGGTGCATTAATAACATTTGGCAACAAACTTTGAAAATGAGCAGGTTTTCAACTCTTAAAGGTCTTCGTTATGTTAAGGAAGCCACAGTGACCTAAATGTCGATGTAAAAATTTTTGAAAAGAATAAAAAAAAAAAAAGAGAAGTGATGAAAAATTTGCCAAATACTCTTCTTTCTGGGTCTTCCTTTTAGTCTAGTTTTCTACAATCAGTTTCAGAAAAAGATCGGGAGTGACGTCATTGAACCAAGTTACACAATATCCGTCAGCCCGAAACATACACTTTTCTGTAAGCATCGTTCTGCTAGCAAAAGATTTTGTAAGATGTGAATTTACTTTTAAGTTTGTACTAATGTGTAATAAAGAGTTTAAGACTAATTTTTGTGGAAATTTTCAAAAACTCGTAAAAATCAAAATCAAATAACGCTATTGGTTATTAAATTGTGGAACTACTTGACATCATGGCTGCCTTCACTAGATCGCAAGTGTCTCTTCAAATGTACTTAAAAGCCAATCGTAAAGGTCAGTCTTTGCGTGGTCCTGTGATTTGACTAACGAGAATAAAATTAAAATATGTATGATTTAAGCAGGATTAATTAAAAAACAAACAAAAAAAAACAAAACTGAAAAACTGGAGAGGGAGAAAGAAAGAAAGAAACAAACAAGGCATGTAGGAGAATCGATCCAGCGAACCTTAGCAAGGAAGACCATCTCGCCACCACAGAATAGATAGATATTCCTACGCCTGACGTCACTCCCGATCTTTTTCTGAAACTGGCAATAGGGATTCGAGGGTCATCAAATTAGTCTATGTATGTATTAGCTGCTAGGCCGATCTTCTTGGAATTAGGCATTTACAGTAATGAGCAAGTGTCTGTCTAAACTTTATATTTTTAAATTTTTGCCCTTCGAGTCCTTGTCAGAATTTAGCGCGTCTCGGTCACCAAACTTCCTTTAGAAAACGCACTAGAACAGAAACGCTGTATTTGTACCGTTTTCGTAAACACAGACTACGAATCTGCTTATTAATCCTCTTAATGTGTGCGCGAGCTATAATTTTTAACAATCATTCAGACAAGTTGAAGTAAATAATTTTTTTTTATCTCATTTCTTTTTTTTTTTCAGAAAATATATTTAGAAATATTTGTAATTCAGATGACGTAATTAAATAAAAAGAAAATATTAGAAGACTTACCGTTTGTGTTAAGAAACGAAAACAGAACGCAAGATCCTAGGAAAGTAAGCATAATAAGTTTTTTCAAGAACTTGTTGTTGTCCTGAAAAATTGCATTACCTCACAGAATAAAATTCTCTTTCTAAGAATCATGAATACGAAGAAATAGAATTCACTTTTTTTTTTTTGTCGTTTGTCCATTTATTAGCTATGTTTGAAATCTGAAGCTTTTATGCTTTATTATTACTGTTATTGTTACATCTATTATAGAACTCGGCAAATAACATTAAGCCATGTGAAAGTTATAATAAAATACAAAAAATAATCCGGAAATTGTTTGGATGATTTATAACTGTGATTAATGAGCTGGAGATGAGAAATGAAAATGTTTATGATTTATTCATTGATTATTCGAAGGCTTTTGATAAGGGCGACCATGAAAAATTCGTAGACACAAAAAACCAAATTGATTACGAAGTCTGGAAATGTTGAAATATACAATGTGGAGTGAAAAATGTTTTAAGTTAAAATATTAATAAAAATAATAAAATTCAGTTAATAATAAAAACTTATGTAATTCCGAAGCGTTATAAATTATTTTTTATTTTTTTACCACTGATATTTATTTGCTCACTTTGTGTCAAACTTGAGTTCTCATTTAATAATCTAGTATTAAAATGTTAATTTTTAGCTTCCAAGTGTCAATAGGTTTTTTTTTAGCCAACGCTATTTTGAGCTAACGTGTTTTACCAGGACGTTATATTTACGTCGTCCATTGGTATTTTAAGTTACTGTAAGAACTGAATGAATATTTCTTACTAAGCATTTCTTTCAACAGTTTTGTTATTTTAAGGCTGTTACTGTGCACTGACTCTACAGGGAATGTTACAGAAGTTAAATCATTGCAATTAGAGGAATAATTTAGAAGCAAGTTTAATTAATGCACATAACCTCTTTCTGTGTCTAACGGCTAAGTCTTAGTTCTCAGTTCTCCGTTTTCCGTTATGTTTCCGTAACGTAATTGCTTTAGTGACGTAGTGACGTATTCACGGTCACCACAATTGAGTCTCGTAAGAAGTAACGTAGATCTTGAAATCGACGAACATAGCCGTTATATTTATATAACAAATGTTTGTCGATTTGAAGATCTCCGTTACGTCTTACGAGGCTCAATTCTGGTGACCCTGAATACGTAACTACGTCACTAATGCAAGTACGTTACGGAAACATAATGTAAAGTGCGTTTAACCCTTAACTAGCCTCAGTATGGAGACCTTGTTGTTTTACTGGTGACTGCTCCTGGCTGATGATCGTCAAAGAGCGTGAAGCAGCTGTTCCAGGATGTCATTTGGTAAACAATTTGATCTCGCCCATGTGCTGGTTGAACTTCGTCGAAAATCTAATGGACTAGAAGGATATGGACTTCAGATCAGCACAGGTTAACCCCAAGTCAATTTTCTAAGCCTTAAACCATTTTCAAAGTACAAAAGATGTTGTAGAAACAAAAATAACAAAAACATGAAAATTATTGAATCCTTTAAATGATACGAGGTATTAAAAATTAAGTAGATACAAAGATTTACGATAAAATCTTTAATATTTTTGGCTTACTTTTCAATAGTAAAGAGGTTTTCCAAAACGATCAGTGTATGTTTGTTTGTTGGTCAGTCTGTCTGTACGTCAATTCCTCCCTGAATCAAACTTCTGAACCTCTGAATGAATCTTCTTGAAGCTTAGTATGTAGATTTAAGAATAAAAGATGACCTAAATTGTTTATTTTTTTTTCCACATGACTCCCTGCTGAGAAATTAGCTGTGTAGGAGTTTAGGAGAGTCATAGACTTTCTCATAGGAAAGAATTCTAAACAATGGTTTTCTACCGATGTCTTCAGCAGAGTATATTAATTCGCTTAGTAATCCTCATAATATCTGCGCGAATTTAAATACAGTCGAACCTGTCTATCTCGAACCTGTTTATCTCGAAAACCTCTACATCTCGAAATTTCTGTAATTCCCTACATTTACAATCTAAATTCAATGGAACATGTTTCAATGGAAAAATGTTTATCTCGAAAAAAATTCCTTCAAAACCTCTGTATCTCGAATTTCGGATAGTGTAAATTACAAAAATTGAAGCCCAAAGACCACCCTTCTTCAACACTAGGTTGAATCTCAGGAAAATGTTGGCCACGAGGGATTCGCAGCTCTTACTAACCTTAGAAGGCTAATAGAAACAGAAAGTTAGACGTCAAAAGTCATTGAAAGACTATTTTTATTGTTAAAGGTACGTATGTCTGTTAAAAAAATGTTATGGATGTATGTATAATTAATCTGCGATCATACCTCTGTAATTTTCTACAACAAAAGCAATTAAAACGTTTTTTTTAATTGACCGCATTTAAAACCTCTATAACTCGAAACCTCTTTATCTCGAATTTTTTTTTCCTTTCCCGTGAGATTCGAGATAGACAGGTTCGACTATATGATGAAATGAATTTAACCCCATATTTTAGCTGATATTACAATTTAATAGAAATGAAAACGAAAATAGAAGAGCCCATGGAATTTTCGTTTATATTATTTTCACGAATTAAAAAAAAAAAGAGAGAAAGAAACCGCAATTGATAAGGCAAGTAGGCTTCCAGTTGTTTTAGGGAGTCCTTGTCTTTCTCTGGCAAAACTAAAACATTAGATTTTGCTAATGTTTTAATTTTGTCGCTGAAGGTACATTCTTCGATCTGGTACATCTGTTTTTCTAGGATTAATTAACTTTTCTACTTCTAACACATTCCACCAATATTTGTGTTTCACGACGTGATTTGGACCGTGTATTTAACTTTTCATATATTTTAGTGAAACAGAACGTGTCTGTGAAAATTGCCTACAGTGAATATTTTTATATTTTTTTTTTTCGTCGTGGAATACACATCTATTGCAGAAATCAAGTTCATGTTTCGTTTTCATGTTCCGAATTTGGAACATGAGTGAGGCCATGTCCCTCATATTGCACTGACTAAAGCCAGCTGAAGAGGGAATTATTGTTAAAGAGATAATCTTATATAAGTATTACAATAAATCTCATTGTATATAACGAAATTATTCAAGATGGGTAAAAATTAATGTAATTGTAAATGTTTAGTCATCACTTCATTCATTTATTTTAAAATATCTATTTTTTTTTATTTACAAGCAATATTTCGTCAATAAAATTTCTAGACTTCCTCAAGCTTTCTTCGAAAAATTAATGATACATAGAAATCAATGTACACTACAACCTCGTTTATCCGGACTAACTGGGACCAAAGGCAATCCGGAAAATCAAAAATCCGGATAATTCGGGTAATATGGGTAATAAGCAAAACAAATTTAAAACAGATTTACCGTTTACTACGATAAGAAACTATGTTTTGTAGCTTCAACGCCCTGTGACACTCTAGTAAAGCTTTCTTAAACTCGACAAAAAAGCATTTTATTACCATAATTTATTGTACAATCTATGCAGGAACTGTACATTTAATGAAAATTAAAAGCGAATGTTTGGCGAACTTATATTTATGTTCTTGTTATCATAGTTAAAATTATTATCTAAGTGAACATTAAATAATAAAAAAAAATGTCTACAAATCTGATCCGGATTATCCGGAGATCCGGATCAACGAGGGCCGGATAAACGAGGTTGTAGTGTATCATTAATTTTTCTAAGAAAGCTTGAGGAAGTCTAGAAATCTCTTAACGAAATACTGTTTAATAATTAAAAAAAGATGTAAATCTTTGTTGTAAATATAAAATCTTTCGGAGCTAGGCCGTAATTTAGTCAGGAATTTTAATGTTGTTTTGGTTTGTTTATATGACCTCTGAAAAACAAACAAACAAATTACTGATACCTCCTATTTCCATTAGCCTCACGTGTATTATTCATCTGCGAATGTTTGTTTTTTTTTTTCTTTTATTGACTAAACCTTAGCTTGAGCTTAATCGAACTGACGTCAAAAATCTTCTTTGGATCGAATTGGTTTGATTTTGAGAAACGTAGACTGACGCTTCTACGTCTGGAGTTGACAGTTTCGTCTGAAGGAAGATCTAAACACGCTGGGTCGAACTTTAGGCAGCAAATGCCTAAATTTCTGCAAATGTCAAACGATTTTTTTGAAAAATACGGCTTTCCGTAACGAGAACGGAAGTATTTTTTTATTTTTAAATTGATGAAATTTTAATCTTTGGTTTACTTTTATCGATATTCATTTTTTTTAGTATTAAAGTGTAATTCCAGGATTTTTTCTTTTCCTTGTGTTACAGCGATGAATTTTTCTTTTGATTGATTATTGAAGTTCCATTGTTAAATTATTACAGAAATGAATAAAAGAAATAAATTACACCATATGAGGTTATAAAACTTTCTTATTTCTGATGTATTTAAATAAGCTGAGTAGTTAAAGGGATGTTTTTTTAAGATTGTTGAAATCGGTGAGTACTTGAAAGGTAAGTTATTGAAAAAGAAAAGAGCGGTCATTATCATCGTAAACAAAAACAATCCTGTACCCTATTTATAAATAACAGAAACAGTATTCAGTCAATTCTCGTTAAATTCGGGGGTTACATTCTTGGAAAACCCCATGATAACCGTGGTTATTAAAACAACATTGATCCTGTGGGGAAAAAATGAGGTTACGTTCCCGCGGACCATTCACGGTACATTTTCTCTACCATAAAGCATTGTGTTGTGTAGCGCTCTAGAGGAAAGGGGAATTTCCCCTGTGGATGTCCAGTCAGCACTCTGGACTCAACTAGCAGGGTGCATTTTTAATTGTAATTTAAAGTTCATTTCTTAGTCAGTGCGGAGGCTTTACACTATAATCTATTTATTCTAAGTTCTCAGTCTTAGGTCATTAATATTTATATCATTATTCATGGTATTAATAGTAGATTCTGAAAAAAAAAGAAAACATTAAGATATTTCAGGAAAGAGGGAGATGGAGATTTTTACATAATATATTTAAACTTTAAAAAGATGCTTCACTCAGTCGCTCCGTATGATTTCAAGATTTTAAAAAGTTGTGTTTTCAGTATTTTTACATCAAACGAAGCTACAACCACGCTCTGCACTTACATCACCTTATGTTTCAGTTTTCATGTTCTTACTGCACTGCAATCATCATGTACGTGCGTAACTGATGTAAATTACAGCATTCATAACTACAATAGACACTATAAAGTAATAAATAAACAAAAAATGAAAATACATATATTTATACCCATTTGCAATTTTACTAAATCAACTACAGTAAAGCAATTCCTTGTCCCATCCAGGAGGAAGCTGTTGGGACTGAATATGTTAGCCTAGACCTCTTCACAGTTTTTAGCGGCCCCTAGGTTACAGCTTGCCTGTAAAACCTAGGCAAGGGGACCGCTCTTGCTATTATGCTTGCTGGTGTCAGCATTATTATTCTGTAGTGGCCAAACGGTTAGAGATATTAGAATGAAACCTTCACCATTATGTTCAGCATCTAAAAATAGGTGACCACGTCTAAAAAATCAGACCTCTAGGACCACTCCCTGACCGGATGTTGGGGGTCAAAAGTGGTCGCTTCCGATAAAGAGGAAAACGACGTCCCACCAATATCGACCCTTCTGAATACATTGTTTATAAAATTGTGCATATTAAGGAGCAGCTTTACTTTTGAACTGTATAAAAGCATTAATTAGCTTGTTCTATTCTGTAAGTGCCGTATTAAATAAAGAGGCGAAGAAAAGAAAAAGTAGAAAAATCCGTACATATCTTAATCCTCTTTTTCTTACTTGGGCTGATTAGAATAGGAGAGATGTATCCGCCAACATTCTATTTTTTTCTTTTTTTATCGTACACTACGAACTTTCCGCTTTCATTTGTGTGACTTTATTTGGTTCATACGCCTATGTAAAGAACGAAATTTCCATCGAAAAAGCCGTGATGTTTAGGAGGTAAACATTGCGAAGCTTTGAACGCGTTTGCTTCGAAACTAACTTTTGGCGCATACGCCTTTCTTATTCTAGAGGCCCCATATTATCTCTAGATAATCAAAACGGACATAAACTGTAGCGACGTAAATTGGATCCAAATGGAATCCGACGTAAATTGAATCGATTTAATTTGAAATATGACTGTATATACAGTACTTTTTTTCAGGTCATTGCAACAGTGCTTTAGTGATTGCTAAAAATTCATTGTTACCGTAATAAAATAGACAGAAAACGTTATTGTTATCGTAGTTATTTGTTAATGCTACCAAATAACGATGAATCAATAGAAATCTGATGCAACATTTAGATGAAGTTCACAATAGCAATCATAACAATGACTGTTCAAAATTCCATTTTAAAATCTAGAATATTTTTCTCTGACAGTTAAGAAATGGAAAACGGTGAGAGATCAGCATCTCAGAATCACATTATTCAAAATACAACATTTTATATTTGTCTCTTACAAAGTCTGCTAGAAGTAATTGAAGTACTTGTCTTAACAGCACGAATTCCGATGTTTCTCGTTCTCTGGTCGGCAGTCCATTAATCTTGGCCAATCAGCTTTGTGCTGCTAATCTGAGCTCGTTCTTTTAGCACTCTTTGTGGAACCTATTTGAGGTTCTTAATCTTGAGGATCTTTGACTTTGATTTAAGCCAACACGTTTTGATTGCCAAACGAGAAAGAAGAGCAAATTGAAGCTAGCACAGAAGACACGTTGTTGGTCTTTGCTTACCAGTCATTGATGGCCTTGGCTCTCATTGCTTGGTCTGTTGGACGTTAAAGGCCTGTGGAAACCGAAGTGCTTGTGGTAAATTTAGTTTTTCCTTGAAAATATAAAGGTACGCTGTGGAAAACTTCCGCAAACTTGTTAGGGTCTTTTTAGATGTCAATCAATGAAATTTAAGAACTTAAGTTATACCTTTTAATGAAATGTCAGAGATGGTAATTGCTAATAATTGGGAAAAAAATAAATAAAGGATCTAATAAAAGAAAGTTGAACATAGTAATCATCATAAATACTATATTATCCAGAGGATGTGAAAGGATAAACCATTATCTGCCTTTCTATAATAATTTCTTAGTAAAAGGAATGTTGTTGCTAAGTTTGGTGAACTTTGCGTAATGCATAATATTTGCGTATCATGTGGCTGACTTCAAAGGCAACAACTGAAAAAAGGGCATTGAATTAAACAAAAAATGCATAAATAACATCAAAGTGTTCTTTGAACGAATTTTAAAAATAAGTATTAGAATTTATATTTAGATTTGAATTTATACATTTGTAATATATTTTACAAACGCTTCCATTGTTAAAAATAACATTACTATTATTGGGAACTAAAAATTCATTTTGCAAACAGTTGTAATTGAAGGGCCTAAGTATAATTTCAAGCAATGCCCTCGTTGAGTTCATTTATTATTTCAACGAATGTGAGTTAGTGACTAGTGACCATTTTGAACCAGAAGCGGTCACATTGGGTCGACGGTATCGTGTTAGTCCTCTGCATAGTTGATTCAGTACAGTTGTTTTCCTGACTCTGGTCAATGGCCACCTAAAACCGGAAATCGGATTTTTCTAAACACCATGCCATGGAAGTCCAACATTACGCACGGGGCTCCAACTTTTGGTTTGGTTTGTGGAAAGCATTATATACACAAATACACACATATACGTAGAGATATAGATGATGAGCTACGCTCTATATATAAGCCTAAAATAAATGCATTTATTACATTTTAAGGACAGTGTATTTTGGCAGCTTTTTGGTCTGCTTAACCAATATGGAGCATACCATTTGTTAAAATTTACATCTACACCAAAAATTTTAGCTTTCAAGAGCATTTAGATTTTGAGGGTTTTTTCGTGACTGATGAAGGGCCTTGTTTATTTCGATTTAAAACTTATTCTTTTTCTCTCTCTCTCTCTGACACTTTTTAATGTGTTTTGGACGAAATCTAGAATACGTAGTTAGCAGTCATTCTGATGAAAAATATATATTGTTTTGATACTGTTTTGATGTATTGTTTTGTACAAAAAAAACATACTTTTTTTTTCATGTTACATATTTTTTTTTTGTTTTAACATGAAAAAACTCAACTCAAGGAACATTTACAAGGGCTTTGTATTTCCATTCATTTACTTTACAATATACCAAAATGATTTTAGCAAATGGAAGAGGTTTTTTTTGGGAAAGCAATATGGCGGACGTGCATCGATGTTGGAGAAGGAGTTTGAGTTGGATGTCGTCTTCTCTGCATTAATTTAATAAAAGAAATAGCTCTTGTGGCTCTTTTAAGATCCTCTCATACGATTCTCTGGAGGCAGGCAATTTGGGGAACGTGCTTTCTGTGACAGACGTATCGTTAGACGTGGAACAAACTCCAAAAAATACTCTCCCAATCGATAAAAAAAATTGTGAAAATAAAGAGACCTTCGATTATTTCTAAAATTTGCTTTGGCTAAATTCCAAAACCCTTGCTTTTACTAAATTGCTGATGAATTAAGGTTCTTTAAGGTTAAATCGTCCTTAACATGAAACGTTAAAAGAAAAAATACTCCCGCTCTGCTGAGGCGAAGCTTTGACGCTTTACTTTGATGCCAATATTTGTTAGTTTTTTTATATATTTTAGGTCTTAATATCTTGAATTATAATGTTTCGCGCTTATTACACTCATCAGCCAGGACTAAATCACCTCTGAATGCTTGCGATACTGTTGCAGTAAGCAAAAAAAGAAAAGAATAAAACAGTGGCCCGTAGTTTCCAACCAAAACAAAAACAGAAGAATGGATACACTGTTTTTTTCACCCTCTTCGAAATTACTAAACCTGGGCCTGTAGCCTCCGCTACTGCACTATTGCTTATCCATGAAGTTCGGAAATACTGTTTGTTTTTTTTTTTGTTTTGTTTACGAGAACGTTCAGCGCTTTTGCGCATGCGTCAGGTCTCCTTCGATTTCATACAAAATACGGGTGAGGAGAAACAAAGAGGGGATGTTTACTTTTTACCAGTGTTAGTTTACTAGTAGCTGCGTTCTATTTGCGCTTTTCGGGAAAGAATTATGGAAAATTATTTTTTTTGTGGGGGAGGGGGAAGGGGGCTGAAAAGTTCCAGATCCAAGGAAAGTGCCCTTCTTTCGAAAACGAACAGTATCTATTCTTTGAAATCATAAGACTAAACTATTGTAAGGTATCACTTGCTTCTATTATCAACACGGCGAAAGATGAACCTCCCAGAATGCAGAGCAGATTATAGATTGTTCTTTCCTGGCCGTTCGCTAACATTGAAAGAGAAGAGGTCGCTTCTCTTCTATTTAAATGTTAGCGAAAGGCCAGGAAAGGACAATCTATAATCTGCTTTGCATTCTGGGACATTCATCTTTCACCGTGTTGATAATAATACTATTTGATACCTTACTTCATTTTCGGAATTCGCATCATAAGAAGTGAAAACTGCTAAATCAGAATCAGTACCTATTTTACCATTTACTAGTAAAATGTAAAAGGTAAAGAATTTCACAGCAAGGGTTGACGAAAGGCCTCCTCCCAATTGAGATCACTCTTTCGACACTGGAAAGTCAATCCACACCTGCTCACCGTTAACTCTTCTTGAAATTTTATTATTTCGATTTGAAAATAGTATTTCTAAAATTATAATTAATAATTTTTCTAACCGTATCTGGCAGTTGTATTTCTGACAATCCCATCAGACTTCTGTTCTTCAGGAACGGTTCGAAAGATTTTGCAATCATTGTTATAACGTAAGATGTGGGGGAGGTTAAATGAATTGAAGTGAGCTGATAACGATGAATTTACTTGTTAAAAAAGTCAGTGGTAGGAGATCTGCAAGTAGATCAAAGTTTTTTACAAAATGTGCAATTTTACAGAGTATCCGCGGAGGAAAGGACCAAATTCTGGAAGCCGTCATTGTAAGAAACAAAGTTTATATGAATGTGTATCTTATTCCAAACTGTTTCCAAGATAGAGATATTTTAATCTACAATTGCAAAATTATATATAAGATTTTACACATGTGTTTGTAATATTCACTGCTCAAATTTGTGACAAATTTTCAAAAATATTAAAGCATTTTGCAAATCGACTGAGGAAATGGCGTGTTCGTCGAAATGCATTTTGACGTTCCTTTGTAAAGGGATCGACATCCATAATAGCCGTACGGTCAAATCAAAACGTACAGCTTTTATCTCGGGAACCATTCGCAATAAGACACATGTTCATATAAATTTTTCATCTGAGTCTGACCGCTATGACAACCTCCATGAATATTAACCTATTCTCCCTGAATATTCATGTCTCTCTCTTAATGACTTTCCAATCAATAATCGTACGATTATTAATTAAAGAAAGATTATTATTACAAACAGCCATTATTGCATTTTCATAACATTGTTTAATAACAATTAACACTGTTTTAAGAAAGATTTACTGAAAGAAGACCTTAAATTCTTTAAGTTCTTGTCTTTGGTTAATTTCTTAGTTCATAATTCTTAGTTAGAATTTCGTTTAGTTTGCCGAATTCTGAAAAGATTGTCATATTTTATTTGTTAATTTAAAAATAAATTCTAAATTTGTTATAATTGGGAAAAGTGAATTTATTCATTAATTTGAAATTCTAATGTTTAAAAATTAAAAGCATGCAAAATTCAATTGTAAGTTTTCAAAAAGTGCAGGACGTTTCAACCTTATGATAAAGTCAAAAGCTTGAAACGTCCTGCACTTTTTTAATAATTGACATAAAATTACAATGGGAATTTTAAGACAATTATTAAAAAAGGGCAGGATGTTTCAACCTTATGATAAGATTATTCTCAACTGTCTACTCCAAACAAATGTCTTAAATAATAATTAATAATTGTCTTAAAAATTACAATAGGAATTTTGAATGCTTTTAATTTTTAAACATTGGGATTTCAAATTATTGAATAAATTCTAAATTTGTTAAAGGTTCTGT
This sequence comes from Thereuonema tuberculata, assembly GCA_023159025.1. Taxonomy (NCBI): domain Eukaryota; kingdom Metazoa; phylum Arthropoda; class Chilopoda; order Scutigeromorpha; family Scutigeridae; genus Thereuonema; species Thereuonema tuberculata. The sequence goes on along the minus strand of JAFIDM010000179.1, from coordinate 33,154,379 downwards.
ATGTTCTAAACAGCCTTCTAAAAGCATTTTGAAAGCATAAACAACTTCATGCAATTTTACAGATGAATTTCAAAGCATGCTGATTCAGAACATCTAGCTTGGAATGTTGTTGGGAGTAAAACGCTTTGGAGTAAGGAATTTTTGAAGTTCAGTTGTTATGTCGTAGAGGGCGTTCGTGTCTGTTGGTCATATTGGAATTCTATTGATCTTCTGTTGTTTGATAGCGGAACTCTTCCACGAGGTCAGTTGCTAAATGACGAGATGGACTTGACTTGTTCACTGTCACGGAATACCAATTTCACGTAATGACCTCTGCTTATTCTTTGTTAAGTTTTGGGGCTCTCATCTCAACTTCTGAGTAGTTGGAGCGATCTTTTATCCAATTCATAAAGATCGTCAGTTCATTAGCGGCATTCTTTCACCACTTGTCTGCCTTTGAATTCCGGAAAAGGAGAGATGAGTCTTCTTCATTTTAAGAGTTTCTAAGTAAAGATAACAGTTGACATAAATCATTCCTTACAGATTTATAATAGTCTAATAAAAATAACACAGATAAGTAAACTAATTAAAAAATACTTAATATTTTTTTAATACGTCGACAATAATACAGTGACAGAAAACAGTGATCTGAAATTAAAATATATGCCGTCACTCCATACATAAAACAGATTAATAAACCTGTTAGAAATGTATTAAAATCTAAAAACATTCAAGTTGTGAATAAAATTAAATATAATGTTTATGAAAATGATATTATGGAACAGAGCAATGTTTTGTTTATAAAAGTCCATGGATGAATTGTGAAAACTTTTATGTAGGTTCTATTACACAAACACTTGAGTCATGTTTAAAACAACACTTTTGTATTTGTATAAAGGTAAAAATTTGGAGAAATCAACAGTATTTCAACATCAAGTGGAAAGCGGGCATAATCTTTTTTTTTGAAAGGATAGGTACTGTTCGGTTTTGTTTACGAGAGCCTTCAACGCTTTTGCGCATGCGTCAGGTCTCCTTCGATTTCATCGAAATAGGGGTTGTTTACTTTTTATCAGAGTTAGTTTACCGGTAGCTGCGTTCTATTTGCGCTTTTCAGGAAAGAATTATGGAAAGAATAAATACTATTGCAAAAATGCTCCTCCGTTATTTTTTCTTAAAGGCGAAAATGTCCAAAAGAATTTCTTAGGAAAGTACCCATCTCAGCGTATCACCCCTCTGCGGAGTAAAATCGTCCCCCAGGCGTGGGTCTGCTTTTTGAAAACGAACAGTAGGCATCGCAGCCAGAGGAAGAAGTCAGAAAGAAGTCTTCATTAAGAATCTTTCATTATAGCCACAACCCCTATCAATGATGGACTATTCTACTATGACGTCACCAAGTATCTAGGAAAACGGCGCAGCCCCCATAATTTGAACTGACGAAAGCTAACAAACCGCAACGTTTTCTGTCACTGTATTAATATAGTCGACGTATTAAAAAAATATTAAGACTTTTTTAATTAGTTTACTTTATGTGTGTTTATTTTTATTATTATTGAACTTTTTACAATACAGTTATTTGAAAAAAAATTACCAATTTATAGTTAAAATTATTAACTAAGCCAAGTCGTAGTATTTGACTTGAATATTTATCTTCTTGTCTATTTAAACCCTTATCACGCTAAAACGGCTTGATTGACTTCTAAAATCTGTACGATTCTCATTTATGATTCAAATAAAGACAAGAGTGCGATTTTTGATCTCATAGCTCCCATAAAGGAACCTCCCCCAATCACTACATGTTTAATCAGTACGCTAACGACAGTTATACTACACTAATACTATACTATACTATTAGATTATACTAATCTGATACTTTTAAAGTTAAGGATAATGTTAGTTAAGAATAAATGCACTGATACTACAATCAAGAAAGTCGACAATATCGGTTGAATCTTCAATTAATTTGATTATCAGCAACCAATCTGTGTTATTAAAAATGTTGTGTATGTGCGTGCTGTCTGCGTATGTCCACTAACAATTGAATTTCGCAACAATTCGCACGCGCGTTGCCTGACAACAAGAGTATTGTTGCATGGCCGACTTTGTCCACAAAAATGGAATTTCGCATGTGCGTTGCTAAGCAACAAACGTCCGACTGTTAGAAATGGATTTCAATAATCAATGCATATATTGTTTTGAATTCAAACTTTATTTTAGTTTTGTTTTTAGTTTGAAGTTTTAGGCTTTAATTTATTTGGAAGTCGTCTAGTGTACTATTAAACTAAAGTAGCTACTTACAACAACTGAATCAAAATAAACAATTTATATACTAACAGTTTAAAGCCTGATGTTCAATTTCTTCAAATATGTTACAATTCTTTAGAAATAAATGTTTTTGTTGGGCTGATTAAATCGGTTAGGCTGATGAGTCCTCTGAAGGACGAAACAGTCGTTCTTAACTCCTCTCCATAATCTAAAATCAGAAAGGCAATTTCTTATTCAGGTGCGGATTTTCTTTTTCTCTATTACTTATTTCGCCGCAGGTTAAGCTTTGTTTTCATATTAATGTTTTATTGTGAATCTTCCATTCTTTTATTAAATCTTTTTTTGCCTTCACAGTTCTTAGGAAAAGGTGTTGTTGGCATCGGATGATGCAGCAATTTTATTTCTTGTTTTTTATTGTGGGTGGAACCACTGCCAGGTTGACAGG
>JAFIDM010000179.1:33140288-33151683 GCA_023159025.1 Thereuonema tuberculata | reverse complement strand
GCACGGCATAATGCAATATAATATTTACAATTTTAAACAATTTCTTATATACAATATTTTTGGTTTTACATTCTGAAATATTTTTCTCATCTTAAAGAAAGCTGATGAGTTGACCATGCAACAATACTCCTGTTGCCTGGCAGCGCGCGTACGAAATTACATTGTTATGCACATACATAACATAGTTACGTACTCCATGGCAAAGCTTCTATTGTTGCGGACATACGCTCGCGCGCACAACGTAATTGAGTTGATCGTGTAACAATACTCTTGTTGCATGGCAACGCTTCTATTGTTGCGGACGAACTCACTAGCGCGCGCACACGCTGCTTTTTAATAATATAGATTAGTTCTGCGAATTGTTCGAATATCGTAAGCGTTCACTGTAGTAAGCATCGATAAGCAATCCTCCTCCCCAAACTCTGAAAAAAAGATTAATGATATATTTTAGTGGCAGTTTTATTATCTAAAAATGTTATTAAATAAATAATAAAATTTTCATTAACTTTTATTGGATTTTTTTTTTTTTTTCAATCCAGGAGAAAAGAATAATTTGGTGAATAATTACAGATAAAAGGAATAATATGTATAAAGTAAAGGATTAATTTTGACAGCTAAATCGATGGCTTTTGTTTCAGACTTTCCTGTGACGCAATTACGTAATTCTAGCTAACAAATCACTAGTCGGCTATATAATTGTATGTTTTTAGAAACAATTAAGTATAAAAATAGCAAAACTTCCTGAAGAAAAAAAAAACAAAGAAATAATAATAGTGCAATATTAGAACAAAGAGATTTTAAAAGGTTGACTTTCTTATTTTGCCGTTTTTTCTATTTATCATCCTTTATATATTTATTACTTTTTACTGTCGTTATTTATATTTTCTAATTGCTTTATAGAAGCTAAATTTGACTTTTTTTTTTTTTTTAATTTCATTCCAATTAATTTCATTGTTCTGTTTTGTATTGCTTATACTTTGAAACTGTGTAGTGTAATTTTCGTTATTTAGCTTTGATGGCGCAGTGTAGCCATCGTTGCTATTGTGTTGTATACTAGCTAGCTACAGTAGGAACAAATTCCCTCATTCTCCTGAACAAGTCAAAACTCACTATACAGGAAGAACAGAAAAAGTCTTGGTTGTTAGTGTATATTTGCTGTAACCATAAAACAATAACTAAAACAAGGTAGGGAAAGCGATAAGTAAACCAATCACAATGCTTCGCAACGACTTCTGACAAGAAAAATATCATTGATATTGCTTTAATTTCCTTATTATTATAAATGTGATTGTTGCGAATGCAAAAGGCGCAATTGTTGCGTCTATTGTGATTGTTGTATAGCTGCATTAGAAATGTGATTGTTGCGATTGCTGTGATTGTTGTACTTAATGATAATTTAATGAGATTTTAATGATACTTGTCCAAGGACAAACAAAACGAGAATATTAGTCTGCAGTCATCCTTTCACCACGAAATTTCATTAGAATAATAAATTGTTTTGTAGTATTTTTCCTTTCTAACGAAACAACGACAATATTTCTAATGAAAAATAAAGAATTTTAATATTATCATTTATTAGTAGTATTAATATCAGATACGCGTTGAAGAATTCCTGCTGAATAAGTCAATAATTTCAAGCCAAGGAAGTTATATCTGTTTCACTATTTAAATACACTGTAGTTATTTATTTCTAGCCATTATTTTTTAACTTTTCTTTAAAAGTTAATATTAGTTATAAAATAAAATGTTGACTTTTAGTTGGTCTTTTATTGTTAGGTTGTAGACGCTATAATCGAAGCTGTAAAAAAATGTTTACGACTGAGCTCTAATTTACCGTATTTTTATATAATGAGGGATTGTTTTAAATTAGGAATTGATGCGTATATTTCAAGTACCCAAAAAAAAACATTAAAAGCAAACAGATTATAGTTGCCGTATCAACTTTCAGTTCTCCGAGATGAGATCCATATAATTGAACAGAAAGACAGTGACAGTAAATTTAAAAATTTCGAAGGAATTGTTTGTTGATTTGATAACGACATTTTTCATTAGTGTAAAGTAGGATTCCGATCCAATTTCAATCAAACTCAATATATTTGAGGAGATTAATTTATCATTAAAGATAAAGAAATTATCGTCGTTATCCTTTTTAAAGTATTTTAGTAGTTTTTTTATTTCCTTTCCTAGCTCTTTTGTGGAATCTGTACCAAAACAGGGCACCTTTTTTATTAACATTAATCTCTAAAAATTTCAGCTTCCTAGGGGATGTTTGAGTTATAATGATCACAGAAGGAACGTAAAGACAGAGATGCATTAGTTGACTTAAAAACTTACATTATAAAACTTTTTTCTTTTCCTCGAACCCTTGAAGACGTAGACCCAGTTCTTTTGCAGTTAGCTACCGTGTGGGAATATAAAGAACACACATTTTTATTGTGTTTTGATTCTCAGTAAAAGAAAATTGTTAGTTTATTTAATCAGTAAAATCATTAGTATTTCGATAACCTAAACCAAATGAATTTGGACTATCCAAAAAACAAAAAAAAAATGCAAGAAGTTCTTGAAAGATCTTAAAGCCTACATTCTTACAATTTTATTTCTTAAAATTTCTTTTTTTTTAATCATGTAAAAGACAAAAAAAATATAAAACAAAACGCCGATATTTATTTTCAAATCTTATTAAACGATGGTAAATGTTAAACAGTATACAATTTTCGATTTTCTGCAGAAAAATTAATTGAGCTAGCATTATTTTACTTAAATTGTAAAGTAATCGGATTACTTTTATTTGTATCAAACTGCGCGCAGATTAATGGATTAGTTAAAAAGGCTTAATATATGTTGCTTTAGGACATCGATAAAAATTGGTTGTTTAAGTTCTGTTGTCGTCTTCTCGCGCTATTTTCTCGACAAGGACCCACGTTGAACAGATTTCAAATAGAAAAGTTAGATCGTATCTACGCTTTCAATCTGCATACCAAGTTCCAAGAGAATCCATCCAACGGTTGTAAAGTTATTGCGGAACACATGAACATATGCACTGATGGCTTTGATAAGGAAAGAAGCTAGAAATGAAAATCCGATAATGGATGGAAAAGGATATAAAACTTATAAATATTTTTACGTGCAATAAGAAATATTAAAAAGTCGACCACACTTGCACAATATTTACAGATTAAAAGGTTTAAAACCAATAAACATTTGCTTACTTTTCGTTTTTGTTTACGAGAACCTTCAGCACTTTTGCGCATGCGTCAGGTCTCCTTCGATTTCATCAAAATAGGGGTGAGGAGAAATAAAGAGAGATGTTCACTTTTTATCAGTGTTAGTTTACTAGTAGCTGCTTTCTATTTGCGCTTTTTTTGGAAAGACTTATGGAAAATTATTGTTTTTTTTGTGAGGGTGGGGGGGAAGGGGCTAAAAGTTCCAAATCCAGTCGGCAGGTCTTAGGAAAGTGCCCCCATCTCAGCGTATCACCCCTCTGCGGAGTAGAATCGCCGGCGAGTGGCGGTACTGGCTTTTGAAAACGTACAGTAACTACGTTTATGATCTCCATATTCTTGACAATGGGTCTCGTCCAATGTGGAGACCAGAAACGTAAGTTAAAGTCCTCCTAGCGAAAAAATGACTCTGACCTTGAACTACAACAATGATCACTTAATCATTCCAGGACTGAAGTTTGTATAGAGAAACTATTCACAATCGCCAATCAGAAGCCAAGCACTTTCCCGCCATAAACACTGACATATACAATCGATTCAAATTCTACTATTGCGACATCTGGTGGCCACGGTCGTTCTTTGGTTTGCCCGAATATAAGTGTTTATTGTTTTTTATATTTTTAATATTGTAAATATTGTATAAGTGTGGTTCATTTGTAATGAAAAACTCCAATTTTAGTTCGAATCTCAATATTTTCCTGCTTTATTCGTCTATAACTTCTCACTGAATCTATGCATTTCCGTCATCCGTAGATCCAAACTCAGCTTTAACTATGTTATCGAAGCTTGTTAGTTCAATTGTAAAAATCATTAAATTAACATTAAACTAACTGAATACACGCAGATAGATACATAGAGATAATAAGCCTATTACTACTTTTCAATATAAATCATTATGTAGAATTACAATTTTTTATTCTCTATTGAAAAAATACGCTGCTATCTTTTTTTTTTTATTTTGACGGGAGACATCATGATTGGACGTATACTGTCACGTTCTGAACTCTAATCACATTAAGTGAAACCCCAAATTCTTTTAGCTCAAACCTTTGAAATTAATTCTATTTATTTGATCCGGTAATTCAATTTTCAGTTCCATTTTAGTGTCAATAGTTTAGCTGCGAACTGAATTTGGAGGCGGGAAATGAAAAGGGTTCTCATATTGAGAAGGTTGAAAGGAGTTCTTTTAGATTGTGAAGGCGCTAATACCCAAGGAGGGAAGGGTAATTTTTTATTATTGAAATTGAGGTGGCTTTCCCCCTTTTGGATATTGTTTACCAAGGTAGCAAATAAAGTTAATTACAAAGAAGATAGTTGGTCCCAACAGTTATACATTGACTAAAATGAAATAAGAGAATGTAAGAAATAAAAAGAAGTCGTCTTTAAGTCCACCGAAAATTAGAACAAAGTGATAATATGTATATTAGTTATTAAGTTATTTTAACTCAAAGCCGTTTATTCTAAAACTATTTCGTTTTAACTCTGATTTTTTCAAGGAACATTTTAAAGGATATTACAAACCTAAGCTAGTTGCCGTGAGGAATGACTGAAATTTTCAAGCTGATTAAATAATTCTATCAAAACAAAATACGTACTTTTTTATCATCTTCTTAATATATATATAAATGAATATGTACATAAATGAATGTTTCTTTGTTTGTTTGTCCCGTATGCGTTCCTAAACCATTCATCAAATTGCTATGAAACTTTGGTGAGATGTTGTGCGCACGCCCGCGAAGGTTTCTGAATTAGTAGAATCATTTTACAATATCTGGTGCGCGAGGCGTTTCAACAAAAGAGTGTATTTCCGGTTTCAATGTTTGCAGTTTCCGGTGCGACTCGCATTTGCAATGACCATCAACAAAGCACAGGGACAATCGCCCACAAGTTTGTGGACAAAATTTGAAAATCCATTCTTCACACATGGACAGCGGTATGTGGCCTGCTCACGCGTCGGAAAACCTTCTGATGAGTGGCATTGCAACGCAGGCCGGGTACAGCAAGTCTACAATAAAAGAAAAAAATTATCATTAAATTCTCGTCAAATGCAAAAAAAAAAAAAAAAATTAAAAAAAAAAAAGATCTTTATCTGATTTCCTTATAAATATTTTTTTTATAAATCCTTATAAATAAGCATAGTTCTTTTGCTGATACCTATACTCCCAGAATCAATAAGATTTTCATTACCTTCTACTTCTGCTTAGGACAAAAAAAATATATGTTTTATTTTTGGTAATCCAGTATTTAACTTCATCGCAAAGGGTTGATTTCGCCATATTAACATTAGGATATTTTGCGGCAGAATTGAAATATAGTTAAACACAATTGAAAATCAGATTGGAGCGTCGGTTGTGACTGAGAACGTTTAATCATTTAACTACTACTTTGAAAATTCATTTTATATATAAGTGTTGGTCAGTACAAAACTTGCAGTACTAGAAGCGCTTTGCTAGGGAAAAAAAAAGCGTGCTGTTTTCTATTACAGAGAGCTGTTTCTAAAATTTTAACATTTAAGACTGGAGTCATTCCGGGAGTTCAGACTAGTATTGATATTTTAAGTTGATCCATATATAAGAATCCTAGAAATATTAATAAAATCGGCCTAAGCGTTTTAGGGTGATGGCAAAAAAGAAAAAAATTAAAGTAGGAATTAGGGTCAAATGTACCTAAAAAAAATATACTAAAATGCATAAAAATTATATTTATTTATAAATATTTATTTTAATGGAACTTCGATTATTAAAAAAAAAAAAACTATTTTAATTCTGTTTATTCTTTTAGTTTGATTAGTTCTCAATTGTTTCAATTAAGAATTTCCTTGGAACCTCGCTTTTTAGAGCATTAAAATTCAAATACAACTAAACAATTTAGAAGTATCTGCAAACTGCAGGTAAGAAACAATTGGGAGATAGAGAGCTTCTTTAAATCTTTAAAAGAACAATCTAGAACTCTGCTTATAGCCCTTTGGCGTCTTCCTTCCTTGCTCTGAAAAGGGATTCCGATCGATCTCCAAAAGTTGAACAACGTTCAGACAAGATCTCCTATGAACTTTTAACGTTACCTCAAATCTCCAATCTTCTAGATTTTTCCTCTAACTTAGAATTCCTCCGCTGTTTGATCAAAGTTTGGTGAATCTTTTTTGAGATTATAAAAAAAGCAGAACTGCTGTAACTTGACATAATAGTTTAATTATTATTATTAATATTATTATTCAAAAACTATCTGTTCTTAAAAAAAATCATAAAGAAATGACTTATTGAAAATGACTTTTAATTGTGGTATAATGATATAAATTAATAAATGGAGGAAAAAAAAAGGTTATTGCTTCTTAATTTGCTTTCAAAATGGGTTATTACATGTTATTAATATTTGTATTAAGCTTAGTTAATCAGGTTAATTTAAATTGTTTCCTGGCGTAACTTACTATACTAAATTGGTTATCACATATTTTGCATTTTTAATTTATTTTTACTCAATTTTTTTTATCGCACTTGTTGGCTTGTAAATGTGTGTATTACTTAAATTTATATTGTAGATAAGAAAAAAAAAATCATAAAATTAATTTTCAGAACCCGTTGATAGGGACACTGCCCTAATGGGACTGTTCTGAGCTTATAAATACATAATAAATAACCGTATAAAAAAATAAAAAGTATCGCACCCAATTTGTAAAATAACAAAAACCAAATTACCAGCAAACAGGACCTTTCGACCAGCGGAAAACTGAAGGGTCATCTTCAACTGAAAACCTGCCAAACAAATTATTCCACAGTTAAAGTTGAGTTTTAAATAAATAAAAAGAAGTTATTACTATTATACGTTTCAGACCTTGGGTTTCCCCAGCAAAAACAATATGGCGGGTCAAGGACCAAAGCACATTTTGCCAAGCGTATTATTATTATTATTATTATTATTATTACTACTACTACTATTGTAAACTCTAAATCTTTTCATCATGAACTGAATAATATATCGGAAGCGCAGTGGTGCCTCACAGGAAAAAGTACACAAGCACAATGAAAAACTCATTAATGAAAAATTAGTGAGGAAATTCATGTGCCAGCAGTGCTCTGGCCTCAATGAATTTTTTTAAAGCATAAAAATTCAAACTGTACATTTGAATTATTAAAATAATTCATACCAGCTTCAGTATGGAGACCTTGTTATTTACTGATGACTTCTCCTGGCTGATGATCGCTAACGCATCGTGAAACAGCTGTTCCAGGATGTCACTTGTAAATATTTGGTCTCACCTATTGTTATTATGAACTGAATAATATTAAATAGTATTAAAAAATAGGACAATAGCCTTGTGCTCTAAGCTTTGTATCTCCTCTTTATCTTAGAACAAAACAAAGAGTCGGATTTTTTTTTTGGTAAAAATCACAATTAGTCAAAAATTACATTCATCTCAAAGTTGAATTTTAATAGTAATTGTATGTTATTGAATACGAATTTTATAGAAATTGACTTTCGGGTGTTTGACTGGCAATACACAAGTTTCCGTGTACCGCGGTTATCACTGTAAATAAAAACTAATTAATTTTTAAAACAAATTCACGGTTTTGTACTAAACATAAAGTCAAGAGACTATGCGGCAATTTTCAATCTGTCAGCCAATTAGCTTGTTAAAAAGCTAGCATTGATTGGCTCGCAAACTCTTTTATTCAAACCATTGTAATTCAAGAGATAAATACAATTTCAAGCGAAGCCTGCACTGAGTTCCTATCCCATTCGGGTGATTCTGAGTAAGTGTCAAGAGGAAATCTTAAACCGGAAATCGCCGTATTAGGTGAAATTTATCACATTCGTTCTCAACATGGTCGATTTAGTATAGCTAGAGCCCGATATTTTTCCAGTTAACAATATTTTTTCTAATCCGGTCAATGGCCAGCTAAAATCGGATTGTTCAAGCTTCCAGGCCATGGGAAGTCAACGATTACGGGATTCCTATTCCCGGTTTGAACTCTGAAAATAAGGTTTGGTTGTGGAGGGACGGAAATCCTAACAGTTTTTATTCTCGGTTGTTATTAAAAAAAAATGTTCAGTCGATTGAAAAGTGTTTCGATGGTCAGATGCTATTTTGTTTTACATTTTTAAATATTATTATATATTGACATTTTCATTAACATTTTATTAGAGAATTTGTTGATTAGTTTCTAAGTTAGAAGCTATAGTTAATTTACTTGTAATTATAAATTTGTCATAATTATATTTCAACACCTATCGTAAAGTATTGTAAACAACAAAGTATTGTAGTAAATCGGAAAATCTTATCAGCAAAGAGAGAATCGTGGTAAAAAGAAGAGACGGAGAAATGAAAAAATGAAGAATTTAAAGTACAGTTGACTCGCGATAATCCGACATTTGATAGTCCGACACGCTCGGTAGTCCGACGCCGGATGACGAACTGTCGGATGACGTCAATGCGCTTGCTGCAGATACAGACATATGTATGTAATTTTATTTTTTATTTTAAGACATAAAATTATATTTTACATTATATACTGTAATTTTATTTTCTATTTTAAGACATAAAATTATATTTTACATGATATACTGTAATTTTATTTTTTAAGGCATAAGTACAGTAATAAATACGTAATTCATACATACGTGTTCATTTGTGTAAAACTATGCCTAATTGAGTTTTTTTTTATATCCTCAAAGGCCGTCAAATATGTACTCAATATGTATTGCAACAATATACATACTGTAGTACGTACAATACTGTATATACATAACAACTGAAATTTTCTTGGCTTAGAAGTCAAAATTCAGTTTTAAAAAATCAATCTTTAGTAATCCGACATTTTTGATAATCCGACACCCCCTCGGTCCCGTAACTGTCAGATTATCGCGAGTCAACTGAAATTAAAACCTACACTTAACGTTTAGAGAATGGGAATATAATCAACATTCTTTTTATTTGTCTCTAAAACTTTCTAATTTGAGTGGAATCTTTCCTCATGAAAGTTCGCGGCGTTCCATACAGAAAGGAGATAGCCTTTAATGTCACTGCAACAATAATTACGGATCCATTTCATATCAGTGTGATAAAGTCTTCGCAGATCTGTTAGTGCTTTTAAAAGCGACAAACCGACTACCTTTCCAAAATGTATGGTAAAGATATTAAAATGCATAAACACATGAAAAGATTGAGTGTTTACTAGATGACATCCCAGGATAGCTATTTCTCGCTCATTAGCGTTCATCAGCTGGGTATAGTCACCAGTAAACAGCAAGGTCTCTATATAAGTCAAAAGCAAAATTTAAAACAAAAATTATACATTAAAAATAAGTAATTTCATTTAGTAAACACTTGATCTCAACCTTTTATTGTGTTTATACATATTTTTAGGCGCTTTTATTTAATTGCTCATAGAAAAAAATTCATTGAGACTGGCGGAGGGCAGCACATGAATTCTCTTTATTTTATTTTTAATGTATATTTTTTGTCTTTGTTTTAAATTTTGGAGGTACTAAATTGCTGTTGGCTTATATTAAAATTTATGCTAGGATAATACAGTTAATTATTTGATAATGTTTAGATTTAAAGTTTTGAGATTGCAATTATTACGTAAATAGTAATGAGAAGGAACAAAGCAGGGGAAATCGGTGATTGGCAAGAGGTTTCTATGACGAAAAACATTGAAATTGAATATGATATTATTCCATCTGCAAGGCTAAAAACGATATGTCGTAGAACGCTGAAATTTTATTAAAAGGTTTTTGCATTGTAGATGGTTTATTGATTGTAGTTTTAGCAGTAGATAAGAATTTAGGGTTTAACCATACTTGGGCCCTACAGGACTATTGCTTTAGTGACGCAGTTACATATTCAGAGTCTCCAGAATTGAATCTCGTAAGACGTAACGGAGATCTTGAAATCGACGAACATAGCCGTTTTATTTATGTAACATATGTTCGTTGATTTGAAGATCTTCGTTACGTCTTACGAGACTCAATTCTGGTGACCCTGAATACATAACTACTGCCCAAGTGCATCAAACTTCAAATAACTTTGACGGCTGCAGTGTGGACGTAGCTAAAATTAGTGGGGGGTGCTGCTGCAGAAAAATTTTAGCCTTTGCTTTAAAATTGTGTTAAAGAAAACAAACATGTATAAAAAGAAAATTTATTTATAAACTTGATAAATTTCTTTTTATACATGTTTGTTTCCTTTCACACAATTTTAAAACAAAGCCTAAAATTTTTCTGCAGCAGCACCCCCCACTAATTTTAGCTACGTCCACAATGCAGCCGTCAAAGTTAATTGAAGTTTGGTGCACTTGGGCGTACGTCACTAAAGCAATTTCGTTACGGAAACATAACGGAAGACGGAGAAGTGCGTGTAGCCCTTTAATATTGGCTCACCAACTACACATTTTTCTTTTTTTTAATAAAGACTGATTAAAACAAAAACAAAAAAAAGTAAGCTTAAAATGCTTTTACGTTTGGTATTTTTAGATTTAAAACATGTTAATTCTCCTCCTAAAACTGCAATTTTAACAATCAATTTACAGAGAAGGGCATACGAAACTCTTAGCCATTCTTCACCTAATTCTCACATCCTTTGCTATTCTGTACTTGGTTTAGCTTTTCTCTCTTGCTTGTAACCCTGTTGCCACCATTGATCTACGCTCCCCGCCTACGCTCTATCAGTTCCTTATCCCGGTGTTAGGAAGCTTCTGGTCGGCTGGCAGTTCAGTAGCTCTTAAAGTAGATGGTTTCGACAGAGATTCACAGCGTTTTAAAATTTCAGTGGAGGTTTTCTTGGCTCTCCAAGTTTTACCCAAGACAGGCGATGAAATCTTAACCCTTCTGATAAGACGTACTATCAGAATTCGTGAAAAGAATGCTTTACTTTCTATTTAAAGTGGTTCGCTTTAAACTGAAAATACGATTTTCGTGCAATCTTCATATGATTTTGCCGCGATAGGTTTGGAAATTGATTTTTTTTTTGTTCGCTCTTTTTTTACCCCCCCCCCCCCAAACCAAAAAAAAGCATCAGTTCAATTTACAATGGAAAAGGAAAAGTGAATGTTATTAAAATAAATATTAAAAAAAAAATCTATTTATTATTCGATAAATATTATTTAAATAATGATGGCAATACCTTATTAATAATTTCCATTTTTTATAATTATTTATTTAATAGAAAGTTTTTTTTT
>JAFIDM010000179.1:33116311-33140188 GCA_023159025.1 Thereuonema tuberculata | reverse complement strand
CAAAAAAAAGCATAAGTTCAATTTACAATGAAAAAGGAAAAGTGAATGTTGTTAAAATAAATATTTAAAAAAAATCGATTTATTATTAGATAAATATTATTTAAATAATGATGACAACACCTTATCAATAATTTCCATTTTTTATTATTGTTTATTTAATAGAAAGTTTTTTTTAGTCTATTTTAAAGCTACACTTTGCTTATCTAAAAAAATTTTGAGTGACTTCCAAATTGTATTACTTATATTCAGGATATATTCAATATTTATTAATAAATGTAAATTTATTAATTTATTTTTATTAATTAATTAATGTATTTATTAATAAATGTAGATTTTTTTATTTATATTACAGTAAAACCCCGATGTAACGCTCCCGCTTATAGCACTATCCCGTTCTTTACGCTCCTGGAATTCATACGGTCCCTGGAATTTTCTATGTAACTCTGTATACGTTAACCCTCTTATAACGCTTCAAATCCCGCTTGTAGCGCTTTTTTTATATCGAAAATTTTGTATCAAAAAGAAATGTAGCACTGTAAAGATTCTTTTCTTTCCCTGGTAGGAGGGAATCTTTGAACTCTTTGAAGTACGTGTCTCTGATACAGTAAGTTAGTGCAAAATGTCGAAGTGGAGATCCCTTTCAAGTGAAAAATTGGAAATTCTTCGTAAGTACGACGAGAATTCTACACTAAGTCAGAAGGATTTCACAGAATCTATAGGAATTCCCTCATCCAGTCTCAGAACAATAATAAAAAATAAGAATGGAATTACCAATGCAGCGAAGGGTGGTTGCAAACGTAAAAAAGTAAAGTGTGGAAAATATTAAGATGCTGAGGAAATTCTAATTGAATCGATTCATCAGTCCCGTGATGCATCAGTGCCATTAAGTGGCCCAATCATTCAAGAAAAGGCGCGCGAAATAGCGGGCAGTGCACTAAATCTGCTCCGAAAATATATTTGTATTGCTCCTAGTGGAGTATCAATTGATGTTAATAGTTTCTTGAACCGCATTGAAAATGTCATAATTCATAACAGTAGCACACACACGGCAAACCACAATCAAAGATTTTTTTAATAGGAAATAAGCTCACATTTGCACTATATCTATTGCAGAATCAAGTATCTTTCCTGTAAAATGGTGTCTAAATGTTTCCCCGTCGCATAAGTCATTTCCCGTCTATAGTGCTATCCCGCTTATTACGCTTGTAATTCATGGTCCCTTGACGAGCGTAATAACGGGGTTTTACTGTATTTTCATTAACTTCCAAATTGATTGTTTTATCTATCTTTGGTTATTACAGTTTTTGTTAGAAATTAGAAATTAATATTACCTTTTTTATTATATGTTATAAACATAACTAAAATTTTGTTAAGATTGTCTTAGGTATTGTAATAATTAAGGCTACATTTCCTAAATTCTTCAGATATTTCATTTTTCAACAGCAGCAAATGAAATTGATAAGAATGGTTTTTTTTGGATAAGTTTACAGTCCGAGATTATTTTGTAATTGTTGGTTCTAATGTTACTGCGTTACGTACAATGCGAAGTATTTAATAAAAAAAAAAACTAGGAAACCTATCAAGTAACAAACCTGTGAAGTAAAATTTTTAGTGCTCACGTGACCTTGAATTCTCAGGTCCTTTTCTCAGTCAGGTGACCTTTGATCGCGACCGACTACTTATAAAAAATTCATCTCAATGAGAGGTCATCTTTCATTTTGGTCATCTAAAATGAACGGTTTAGAAGGTGACTTCCAGTTGACCCACATCGATGAAAAAGAAAACGTAGCTATTCTCAATAATATATTTAACATTTGACACCTTATTTGTTTTTTCCATGTCTTATGGTTTTAGAAAAGTAGCAGGCAGAAAAGAAATGTTTCCTTTTATACATATAGATAAATGAATACATGAATATTCAAAACAATAAATAAAAGGTAATGGAAGGCCCTTGATCTTTAACCCACTATAGTCGATGTAGATGAGTAAATTCGGATCTACACTTCTTGAGTAAAATGTCAGCCTTAGGGGTGTGAGTCGAAGACCAATCCGGCAATCACCCGCCATCATCTGTGCGGAAGAATAGGTACCCATAAAGTGCTGAGTGAATTCTTAAGAATCGTTTGGGAAGAAGTTTCCATGATAAAAAAAAAATTCATGATCACATTCGAACTCTTACAATCTAAGAAAAGTGCTTTTTATATAAAAAAAGGTAACATTTCTTAAGAGTATTTTCCAATTCCAAGACAACAGGTTACTTGGGTTGAATGGTTATTAATAACATAGTTAAACTTCTTCCGTTGAATAAGACTACGTATATTACTATTAAATATGTTAATATGGAGAGAAATCCTTTCGTTTTCTTTTCTCGTTAAAGATTTAACTTTTATATTTTTCTGTGGAACTAAATTTTACTTTTTTTTTCAAAGCAAATTATCGCCATATATAATTGGATTGGAGTTGGAGCAATTAATGTAATTACAGTTACTGTTTGCTGTCAAGATAATTAGCAGAGAAGAAATTAATTAATGCCAATCAGAACGCTTTAATACAAATGCGGAAATAGTTATTTGGCATTTAGGTTCTTGTTGTTTTAGATGAAATCTCATTATTTCTGCTGTACGAAATTAGACAATTGCAGCGTCGTAGCGATTTCAGAAGTGTTAAACTGTATTGGTATTTTTCTTTTTCAGGACTGTGTTCTGAGGTGGGGAACGTTTTGTCATTGAAAGGCCACATCTTACGTAATACGACTTCCTCAGGCCCCAATGTACTATGTATGTTCACATACATAAACATCGAAAATTTAAAATTTTACAGCGCTGTACATATGTATGCTATTGAAATATTAAAAGAAATGCCTTTTTTTGGTTTTAAGCTAAGACCCTGAGACGGCCGTTTCGAGCATGTTGGGCTGTCTTCAGCGAGGGCTACTCAGCTAGTGCAGAACCCAAAAAGGCGTTCGAGGGGAAGTATAAGTTGAAGATGGAAACTGCAATGCACCCTCAATAATTAAGAAACAAAAATAAAAAAGAACATAAATAATGAAAAAAATATCCTTGGGCGTTAAGCATTCTGCCTCAAAAGGAATTTGTCCATAAATAAAGAAAAAGAAAATAAAACGTAAAAAACAACAATAATAATGGAAACAAAAGCCTTGGCCAAACTTTCTGCTTCAAAACCATTCCGCTTCAAAAGAACATAAGGAACTTTATGAAAACCATTTGTTTCCATTACTTTATATTCTTTATTTTTGTTTCTTAATTATTGAGAGTGCATTGTGCTTTCCATCTTTCAAGCTATTAAATATTCTTGATAGCTCATAAAAGGCGTATATTTAGTTATAAAGTAGTAAATACCAATTTTCTAAGAATACATCTAAAACTACAGCATGGTATATATCGAAAATTGCTAATGCCCAAATCACATCAGCATATTTTTTCATCATTGATTTGCTTCATTGAAATGATTATTGTTTTCATGGAAGTGTTCCCCGTCCCTTGATTTCCGCCATACCGACGAAATATGATGAAACAGTACATATGATTGGCAGAGCGCTAGCCAATCAGAGTTGAGCTCGAAAGTTATGGCGAAAGTTTCCCCAGTTATGAAAAGACTGTGTTTAATCTTTTTTTAGAGGTTAAAATCGTGTTTCGGGAACGCAATTTCGGTAGAATTTGAAATGACTTTTAGCAAGCTGTTAATCTGTTCGAAACTAATTGTATATTGTATTCAAGCATCTCTACTATTTAAGTGGAATTGAAGTGAATTTCGACAGCGGCCATCCCACAGTGCTCTGCGAGCGTGTTGAAGATTTAATAAGAAACGAAATCTCTCTTTAAAAAATTGACATCTGCACATTCTGACGCTTAGAACTAATTTATTTCAGTAAAAATATTGTTTATTTTCGAAAGATAATCTCCTCACTGTGATACTTAATTCATAAAAGCCTTCTGATTCAATCGAAACGGTGGCCAAAATGGCGCCGGTTGGCTTCTTCGCTCTCGAGCTCGTCTGTTCTGATTGGAGCTTTCACTAATTACCATCATGGAAAATATCGATGCGATAGAGCAGATTCTAAATTTTTTTCATCGTTGAAATCAATGATGAAAATGATCAACAGACGCAAATCACACGATCATAGACCTCAATGATAGGGTCAATGATTGAAAACAATGATGATAAATATGACGGTGTGATTTGGGCATAAGCGTTTAGCGAAAAATAAGGTTGAAGATATGAGTCGTTTATTTTGAAAGTGACCCAAGTCCACTTCTCAATTTTTTTTTGTTAACTGTAGTAATTTGTCCAAATTCTACGTTAGCAGTTTTAGACCACATATTGCGATTGAGTATAATATACTATAATATACTCAATTGCAAAATGTGTTCTATGACTGCTGACGTGGAATTTGCACACATTACTACAGTTAACAACAATAAATTGAAAAATGAACTTAGGTCACTTTCAAAATAAACGGCCCTTATATATTTTCGAGGAACCTCACTCTCTCGAGATCTAACAGTAATGCAATAGAAATATTTGGTCGAATAGATTTCAATGATTTTGTAACTAGTCTGATCAAGAACTTTTTTCAGTTTTCCTCTCTGTTACCTCTTTGTGAATTTTCAAAATTTATTTAGAATATATTCCTTGAAAAGGCTGGCTCTCGCCTGCGAAACGGTCGTAATTGTATATTTTAATGTGTGTATAAAGTTTTTTTTAAAAATAATCAGGTGTATGGCTCTACTAATGTTCCTATATTCCTTTTTTGTTTATTAATTTATTTTGTAAGTTTCCTACTAAAGCAAATACGAATTTGAAATTGCAAGCGAAAGGCCACACTGAGTTGCACCCAAAGACCACAGGTTCCCTGCTCTGATCTAGAGTATGGTAGTTTTGGTAGACGTGTCACGAAATGTTGAATTAATTAATTAAATTACTTTACTACACATAAGAGAAAATTAATAAATTTTATTTAGTTTAAAGTTTTCTTAAGAATTTACTTCGTTTGAAGAAGATATTCGGGAGATATTCGAATGATTTATTTTTTTTGTTTAAAGTCGAAATGTTATATATTTTATAGACATTACGATAGACTGTTGAAAGTGTCCTGATGGTATGCATCAACATAATAAAAGAGAAAAATTTTCATTTTTATTTAAGTTTTCTTTTTCTTATTTCAGACAATGTAGTACACCTTAGTTTCTGGAAATCATTGGCGGGTAAATAATAATAACAATGACGTATACTTTCTCTCCATTCGGCCACCGTAACAATGAATAGTGCTAATTAAAAATGAGTTGTATGGAAACTTGCCATCAGTTGCTCTCTAACTTTCTGCTATTCATCTTTTTTTTTTTTTTTTTGCTATTAAGTAAGGCTTATAAGAAAATGTACATTTTTTGATAGAATGATAGATATCTAATAATGCAAATTTGAGAAAGTAAGAAAAGCGTGTAATGAGAATGATGTGAGCATTACAAAAAGTAGAAATACTAAATCTATGATATATATGGATAAGAAAGCTGTTTCTGCGAAAGTGGATAATACATAAGTGCAAATATAGATCTTGTGGAGACATCTACTGTATTTCGGTAATACAGGGAGAACTTTAAAAGAAAGAGTATTGGAACATGTAGCATAACAATCATCCGAAAGTATCAGATTGCGCTGAACATTGTACAGTCCGGCACATAATTCGGACCCTATAACAGAAATTGCTTTTCAAATTACAAATAAAATCAGTAGATTCAGCATAGATTCTTGTATAATTAGAAATTATAAGTGTATTAATTAGAATTGGGGAATGTCAATAGGAGAATATAGTATGAAATTTTAAAGAAATCATGAGAAATAATGAAGAAAGATTTAAATAGAAGGGTTTATATTAGACATAGGGAAAGACCTGTTGATAGTAAACTAGTGCAAAGTTTCACGCTATTGTGTATGCTTTTGTATGCTTTGTATTGTATGCTTTTGCGCCATTAAAACACCAACAAACAACAACGCTATTGTGAGAGTTATTGTGAGAATAATAGTGGAAAAGCATTATGTTATTGTTAATATAAACAATATGAGAAAGAAATTGTTGCATTTATAGTAGTTTTCCAAAAAAAAAAGGGGGTTGCCTTATATGGTCATTCCGTAGCGATCGATTTTGTCTGGAACAAACAAACGTCACCAAACGTCACCAGGCATGACGTCATCAAGAAGCAGTCAGTCCAAGATGGCGTCGTTTTGTGATCGCATAAGCATGACCAAGAAAGGACAAACTTTGCATAGCCAAGCAATGGGAATAGTATGGAACGTTTTTAATTATTAAAATATTAATAACAATAATATAGAAATGTATTCGTAATTGCAGAAACTACAAAAAACCAAACTGTTTCCGTATAATGTTTATAAGATTTCAGTTATGCATCTTAGCAATAGATGGCGCTGTTACGTCCTGGAAACATCAATCCATAAGGAAATTACGTAATCACAAGCTCTTCTTTCATGAACTGAACTGTAAATACATTCGTTATCGGTACAGACAGCTATAGTAATAGCCTGAGGAAGCTGAATACTGATAACATCCTGCGAATTATTATAGTGCTGAGAAGGACCATTCTGTAATGAAGAGATGAAATATTTCAAGATTGTATATGTGTAAGCCTCACATAATAATAATGTAAGGCTTACATTATTATTATGTGTAAGCCTTACATTATTTTGGTAAGTCACTTTTGTTAAAACTGTAGAAAATAATAATGAACTCTCTTAGGAAATCTGTATTCAAATCGTTTCTTGCTAAGTTACTTCTCGAAATTATAATTTATGTTATTTTTAATTTACGTATAATTTAAATTTAATCTCAATGAGACGGTGATCAGGTCACACAAAGAAAATAATAATTCTATCTTCTCCTTCGTGAAGTCAAGTGACAATAGTCTAAAATTCGTTTCATTTCGTAGGAACAGAATTAAGCCTTGGAAAACAAGTGAAAATTTATTTTCAACTTTTTTTTTTTCAAGCGTTAGTTCTATGAATACGTTCGATTGGCTCAGTGCTTCTGTCAGTTCTTGGAAGATCCTTCACTCACATTATCTGAATCCCAGGAAAGATCTGGGTAATCCCTAGGGCCTCATTCGAAGGAAATTCAATTCGGAAAAAAAATTCCGACCTTCAACTGGGGAACAATCTAAGGCTGTTGCAAGCGAAGAGACTGCCACAAAGACATAAACGATATACCCTGGAGTACAGAGTTAAGAATTTTAGACTGGAGAAGAGAGAGAGAGATTCCTTTGTTAAATAAGAAAGATTTTTACTTAAAGAAAATTACTAATTCATAAAGATTCTTAGTATTAATTGAATCAGAACAAAAAATGGTAAAATACTTTCTTCTTTAATATCTCACATTTGCTTATGTGTACTGTAGACATATTGTGTAAGCAGCAAATCTTTAGATTAACAGGTACTTTAAGAATATAGCTAAAAATATATATGTAGACTATATTATTATTATCAGTTACTGAAAATAAATAAAGCGCAGAATCTTAATAAAGCATTTAACGTGCTGTGCAAATTGATTAAAAAACGAGGAACAAGAACAAAACCAGCATATGAATAAATTAAAATCGCCTTTAATCGCCAATTATGGGGAAGAGTTGGGAACAAGACAACATTTATTTTGTTGCCTTTCTTGTTTTCAGGGGTCATTGCCAGGTGTGGCTGTGACCTTCATATGGTGATCTTGCCTTTCTGGTTCTTTTATCGGGGAGGCGGGGTTGGGCTAATGAGTCCATAGAGGGACGAAACGGCCGTTCCCAACTCCTATCCATAATTGAAACATAAAGGCAATTTTAATTTTAAAGGCAATGTCCTGGTTTTGTTCTTGTTCCCCTTTTTTGACAGAATCTTTTTAGAAGGTATATTCTAAGATACTTACTTTAAAATAAGTACATTCTGTAAGTAAACTTGCAATTAAATTATTGCAAGGTTAATAGGCCTACTACCGTGTTTCTAAATATGAAGCATTATTAAAATTAATAAATTATTAGTAATACTTATGTATAATATTATATAAATAAGAATTATAAAAGGTAACGACTTTTAACTCCTATAATGACAAAGGAAGACTATCGCTGTGCTGTTTCTTGTATCTTCGAATTCGGTCGGTTCGGATAATTGACTGTTCGGATACACGACGTTTTATTGTAGTTTATTACTGTATTTGTAAGCTAACAGTCAGCGAAGACAGTATCGTATATTTTTAACATTGGGGAATTTGTAATAAAGTTGGACTTTTGCGTGTGTCTGAATTAAGTGAAATACATAATTTTCTATTTCATCAACTGAAAAGGCAATTTATAATAAAAGCATTAAGAAAATATATATATATTTTTAGGGATTGTAATCCTTTTAAAAATAATTTTAAAGTAGAAAACTACATTAAAAGAAATATATTGTGAATAAAATATTCTTAATATTTGAAAAATGCCTTTGGTCCATAGAGATCCGAAATATCTTGTATTTACTTCAAAATGTATATTATTTTAAAACAATGTGTTTGCCAAAATTTCCAATTTTGATCATTATTTAGAAATACTTTTTAAAGGAAGGAAAAGTATAAGAATAATAATCTTATGGTGGCTGTCTACTTAATGTCTGAAAATTACGAAACAACTAAAAAAAAGAATTGTATTAAAAATAGTATTATATGTATATATATATATATTTTGCCTACATACAGTATACTCTCGATATCTCGAACTTCGATATCTCGAAAACCTTGATATGTCAAAAATTATTTTTCCCCTTGATATTACATATTCATCTAATGTTAATTTTAATTCTTATGTCAAAACTTGTTCTGTCGAATATTTTTCGAAGTAAAAAATAAATTTTTCCGGAAAAATCCCGTTCAGTTCGAATCAAATAGAGGTATTTTTTCAAGAATCTCTCACTTTTTTAAGAACTTCTAGCAATATAAGTTCATTGTATTTTACTAATTCTTTTCAATTTAATGTAATTATTTTCGACTACTTTTAAGAAGTAAAATTATCATTGCTGTATTTAGACATATTGTCAACTATCATTATATATTTATAGTTATTTCATCTATCAAGACTCTAATTTTTAGAATATTATTCCGCATCTTGTGGTTTTTTACGTGAATTTGTATGTTTTGGTTATAACCTCGTTATCTCGAAAACTGTCTATCTCGAATTTTTTTTAGCGTCCCTTCGACTTCGAGATATCGAGAGTATACTGTGTATATTACCTTTCAGGCTTTTTCAAGTGGAAATTAACAAAAAAAGGTTCCATTATATTCATACAGCTCTAATAAATAAACAAATAATATTAAAATAAGTAATAAGACATAATGAATACTTCAGTGAAGATCAATCAGCAAGGAACATTTATTTCCATTTTTAATACAATTCTGCATTTTCAGTGATATGCGTCTGTGTTTCGTATTTTTCAGATATTAAGAAAAATATGAGTTTGCTTAAAAATTAAGCATTTTATAACTATTTAAACAATTCTAGTTTATCTATTCCATTTAGAAAATGCTGTCACACAATTTTCGATGATATAAAACGGAATTGTGGTTGATAATGAAATTGACATTTTTCCCTAAATGAGAAAATGGTAAATGTAAACATGTCTGAAGCTTCGGTTGATGGCGCTGAGGTCGCGAGTTCTAAAAATAGTACGAATTAAATGAAATTTAATCAAGCACCTAATTAGCAATTACTAAATTTTTAATAGCGGAGAATAATTCTTTTAAAGCTGTAAATAATGAGAATAAGAATTAATGAGAAATGCCTAATTAAGCAATAACTGAGTGACTGGAAAATAAGTGCAGTAACCCAATTGAAATTTAAATTAAAAAAAAAAAAATATTAAAGAAAGTTAACTTGCAGAAAATTATTCAAAACAGAACCAAGGCTGCACATGAATAAACAATAAAAAAAATATCTGATGTATTTTATTAGATTTCCTTAGAATTCCTTTATTTCTAATAATAGCATTACATAAGTTTTTCTCTGGAATTCAGTAAAATCCTATGAAAATAGTGTTTTCCAAAATGACTGAGAAATCTTTTCGAATTCAAGGTTTTTTTGTAGTGATTAAGGGGAGGATGACTGTAGGGGTAAACTGTTCTAAAGTCCGACCATGATAATGTGACGATTCGACGTCAGCACTAGCCCCATGACGTCACCACTAGCCTCTCAGAGGTTCCGAAGAATATTACGTTACAAAACAAAACAAAAACAAAAATTTAGTTTTAATTTTAGCCCTCCATTTTCCAATTCCTTCCGGAAATAATCTTCAGCCTGTAAAATAATTTTTCGAGCACTGCTCTTTAAAATACTCTGGGGCGACATTTTGAGAGCAATTAATAGAGACCTGTGCTTTGAGGCGCGCTTGTTTATGATTGGCTGAAAAACAGATGCGTCATAATCACGTGGAGTTCCTTCCGATCGTCACATTATCGTGGTCGGACTATAAATAAGGGGGAAATCTTTAAAGAAAAGTGAATTCGGTCTCTTTTTCTTCATAATAAAAACAATAGTAAAGAAAAAAAATGCGCGGGAACACTTTCACTGTGTACGACTGTGACATCTTGCTGTAGTTGAAATTCCAATGCAAAATTCTGCAGCGTTTGGTTAAGTGACAATATTTAACAACAATGTAAAGGATTTCATACGTTCAATAGTTAGTAGATAATTCAAAGAATGGGTTTTTCGGTTATGTTACCTTCAACACCGCCCTACTAAGTTATCTTACTAAAGGTAGCATGTCTCTTCTAACATCAGGACTGTATGTAATTTTTTTTTAAATTAACTTCAATAACATTTTTGAGGAGAAGAATATATGAAAAGTAATTGAATTAAAACGTAAATTCAAATATTCATTAAAATAATTGACTCGAAAATATTGCTGTGTATGTTTTTTGATGATTCTTAACACTATAATAGTTGAAGAAACCTTTCCAACTCTACTATGAGACCAAATCACGAGCACTTTGCCCTTTTCTCTATCTTGGCTTCGCTAACAAGAGTGGAAAGAAAACAGGAGTTCTGTTAACAGACAAACAGCAGATAAACCAGCGCTGTAATAAAGTAGAAGTACGTAAAGCTCCATTTCAGGCAAGCAAAGAGAACTTGAACCGTGTATTCGCTAGGATGTCTCGTAAGAGCATTATAAACCCATTCTCTCAATCAGGAATTGAATAAAGAGTATATAAATATAAGGAAACTTAAATGAGAATTTACTTTGAGTGAATTAAAACGAATATACATTATACTCGTTAAGTAGACGAAACATTAGAGATATGGATAATGGGAAGTTCAAACTGGCACCCACCAACACAATGAAACAATTTCAAACCAAATGATAAATAGGTGGACATTTGGGCTTACCAGCAGTGGTATCGCAATCGACCAACATAGCAGGTGTTGCGACCTTAGTGGCTTAGATTATCTTGATTGTCGACGCATTATTGGCGCAAGACATTCTTCAAGTAGTATTCTTCAAGTATTCTTCAAGTGGTAACTATGTTAAGGTTTTCGAAGGCAACTGTATCATTGGTCTATACTAAGACGAACGAACCAGCATCCAGCGAGCAAGCGGTAACCACCCATACGCCAATGATGACTGTTCAGGTTTGTACAGACCGAAAGAAGGGCAAATGGCGGCTCAGCCAACGGTAGGCACAAAAGGCGTTGACAATAGTTCAAGGCATGAATAAAATGTCCAACCTCTATTTTTATTCATGTTTCAATCCGTGCACATTAAGCTGCCCTAAATGAAGATCCATTGATCCTTGTCTGGTGTTTTGTCCCTTTATTAAATGCTTTTTGAGCTGGCAAGATTTTTGATATTATACTGGTTACGATGATTTTTCTTATTGCTGTTTGTAAGGGGATTCCACACTCGGGTGCGGGAACGGTCCCAACAGCCTTTTACGCCGTCGAGTTAATTGTCTATATGGGTAAATCTGACTGATAAGTCTTAATAAGGATGAAACAGCTGTCCCATTGATGCTAGATTTAGGAGTGAATAAAAATATAGCATCTGTTTATTTACTGTTTCATGTTTTACTTTGTGCACGTTAACCCCGCCCCCTCTCTCTCATAATCTCAATTTAGTTTCTTTGTAGGCCTTGCTCTGTTCTTTTTTTTAATCAATTCCTTAGAGGTCAGCGTAGGTCAGGGTTTCTTAGAAAGGGTCTTTCTGTTAAATCAGTGCTGCTTAAATTGCCAAAAAATCCCATAATGTATTTTATAATATATATGTAGGAGATTTAACATCAATATTGGATTTGAATGTAATAATAAGTTGAAAAACATTGTATGTAATAAATTACACATGAATGATAAAAGGTACGAAATGGGGACAGTTTACAAAATGGACTGTTTAAATTGTGGGGCTTTCTATCTGGGAAAGAGCAAAAGAATAATTAGGGATAGGGTTCTTGAACATGGTTATTGTATAAAAAATAAAATGGTGGACAAATCTGAAGTAGCAGAACATTATGTTAAGAAAACGCATTGTATCAATAATGAAATCTAAATTTTGTGTATTGAAAAAGACTCTAAGACAAGGAAAATAATCGAAATCATTTATATTAGAAATACCAAAGATAGAAATTTAAATATAAATGATGGAATGGAAGTTAAAAACTGTTTAGTAGGATTGGCTAATGATTTGATAAATAAATTATCACGTTGTAATAATACTGTGAAATTCGATGAATTGGATTATTAATTACATTTCTTTATTGTCAAATTGTTTTTAATCTATTTGTTTTAAGGTTATTTGTTTTCACAATCCATTTATGTTATTTTAGCATGTTGTTTTCCTTAGATTGTTAATTTTTTCGTAACTTGTGTTCGTTTTGTAGTGGAGACGTATTGCATTCTCCTCGCAAATTTGCGTTTATAATAAATGTATTATATGATATTATATTTATTTGTGTTGGTGATGTTGCTTAATATTAGAAATCATACTAGAGAAGAGATTAAAAAGAAGTACGTTATGAATCTGTTTTTTTATTATTTATTTAATTTTTGTTAAATTTAGGATTTTTGTAGAATTGCGGAGAAAGGAGGACAAATTTTCCTCAAAGAAGTCTTGACCGACGATCGTGAATTCGTTAAACTTTACCCACAGTTTAGAAATCACTTTTAAATTTAAATCAGTGCTTACCAAAGTCTTTTGAATGGAGAAAAATATTGAACAATTACATCACAGTTACAGTCCAGTACTAATTTCTTTGTGAATTGAAGTAACTAAATTTTGAACTTGTATAGGATTTCGTCTTTACTTTGTATTAGCCTCCCAGATTGTGGTGCAGGAAAACCATTCTAAACTCTAATGTTATTACCTATTGATTTTTTTTTAATAAAAACGAAAAAAAAAATCATTTTACAAATTTTAATTCACGTTTAGCAACTACATCACGAGAAGGGATCTGTTTCCTGAGCAGTTATATTCAGATCATCTAAAGAAAACCCAAAAAATCGCAATCGATTAATTAACCGATTACTCCTTTATCCTCAATCGCGGCCAATACTGGAAATACTGGAAATCGATTAATTAATCGATTATTCCTTTATCCTCAATCGCGGCCAATACTGGAAGGCAGGGGCTTCTACGATCAGCAGCCAAATGGAACGAACGTGAAACCTAGAGAAAAAAATTAAACTGAATATCAATTGAGTAAATATTTTAAACTTCTTTATTCTTCAACCAAGCTTTCCAGTGATCGCAATATTTCGGAAGTCTCAGCGGCTTTCTTTTTCAAGCTTAACAAAAAAGGAGAAGACATACATCATATCTTCTTCCCAAAAATTTCAGAATGAAATTAAAATAAATTAACAATAAATTAACAATAAAATTTTATTCTGAAGTTTTTGGGAAGAAGATATGATGTATGTCTTCTCCTTTTTTTTTTTTTGTTTAACTTGAAAAAGAAAGCCGCTGAGGCTTACGAAATATTGCGATTAATGGAGAGTGGTGAATAAATGGTAAATGGAAAGTGGTGAATAAAGAAGTTTAATATCATGTGACTGAGTTTACTTTATTCAAGATGAATTTGAGTAAAGATTTAATAAATTCTTAGAAAAAAAACATAAACCTTAGAAAAAATTTCAGCATTTTTTTTCGTTTTGCCAAAACATCTATTACATTCCCAGTACCTGTTTACATTTTTATACTTTCTTAATTCGTATTTTATTTGTTATTTTATTAAATTTATCTATTTTATTTAAAAAGAAGCAAGATTTAAGGAAGTAGACTTCGAGTTCCGTTAGGAACTTCTTGATGTTATTCAATATTTAATTGTGAAGCAACGGAGTTATTGTGTCAAAGCATAAAGACTTCACTGTGCTCATATTTCTCTTGTCTGTGACCCACTTTTTCTCCAATTGAATTCAATAGGCAACGATCAGACGACCTCCGACTATATCATCATTGAGCATCATTTGAATCCAGATGGAAGGGCGGTATTTGTCAGCTGATGGAATTGACAGGAGATTAGAGCTGTCCTATTTCTTTTTTCTTTTTTCTTTTTTCGTTGACAAACTCATTCAGGCAGATCAATGCGAAGAACTTTTTCGGGTTTATCTTCCCTCTGGCCGAAAATGACGTCCAATAACACTGCTAACGGGTTTGTGACCGTTAATGATACGAAAAGACACGTGTGATTAATGTGAATTGATAAATGGGTTACTGCACAAGGTCTGCATTTCAAGGACTGTACAAGTGACGTTAGAAACCACGATTAATTAAAATGTCACAGATGAACCTCATTTATTCATTAAGAAGTTAATTGAGAATCGAATCATCCCTTAGCAGCAAGTTTAATCTGCTGTCATGGAACGAAGCAAATTGGAAGAAAAGTTAGGGGTTGTGGGTACATGTAAGGCATTGGTAACTTAACTAATTAATAATGAAACACAAATCAAATTCCTGTAGTCTCTTAGTATCTAACTAGTAGAGGATGAGTTTGGTCTACTGTTTGTCTGTCTGTCCGTGATCATGGATCTCTACGAAGCTGCATTCTGCGAATACAGAAGTGTGCCGTACTGCCTCAATGGAAGAAACATTCTGATTGGTGACGTTAACTTTGCGTCACATACGGAATACGGGAATCTTCAAGCTTGTTCAATACAGTGACGGAATACTTGAGTTTAACGTCACGAATCTTACGGAATGACGTCATTTGTCCGTTTACGGGATACGGACACGTGGTTCAATGCGCGTTCGGCTTTAGTTTCTTAGACAGACTCCATTTTTGGAAAATACAAACCACTTGGTACCATTTAAGTGATAAAAAATCCCTAAATTTCCCGGCATTCAATTTCAGTACCACGGTATAAATGAACAACAACAATAATCATTAATGTGCAGCTGTAAAGTAATGTTTAATATCCGATGATTTAATCGCCTCCTATATGTTTCTGCAACATTCAAGCAAGTGTCCCAGTTTTGTATCCTTTGATGCTTACTGGTTGTGTATACGGCTTGCCATTTGTAAATTATTTCTGCACATACTTGGTGGGTCAATCTTACCGAATGCTGAGCAATCTTACCGAGAAACTTCTATATAACTTCTTTGTAATTATCTTAAGAATCAAGACGGTGCCTCCGAAATTAAAACAGAAATAAAATCACAACAAAAGGCCATTTAAATTTGTAAATATATCAAATACATTGAAATATGTCGAATTGCAGCGAACAATTAAATATCATTTCAATGTTATTTCAGCAAAACGAATTGCAGCAACTAGTTCGCCATGTCAACATTAGCTTGAAATATTTTGATGATATTACGGCGATTCAAAAACATTAGTTCACCAGTCTGTTGCTGTAGGCTTATTAATCAACTTTAAAGTTAGGAAATTGTACAATTTCATTGCTAATTACATTGTGCAAATTATATACCAAATATATCTAAAGGGAGGAATTGAATCATGTCAAAATGACAGCATTCTGATGTCAATAATAGTAAGCGTGAATTGCAATATCAAAACTTCCAGATTACGAAGTCAAGGATTAGTAATATCTATAAAAATATTACACACAAACTTTTGATTATTGTTCCGGTTCACCATAAGATAATAAGTTGTAATCGAAAATATAGTTAATACGGGTAAATGCTTTTAAATGTTATTATAGAATACATCATATTTTTGTGTGTATGGTTTTCTGAAGTCTTGAAGACGAGTGTATTAGCTTTAAATTGGATTAGAAATTATATCAATAACAAAGAAAGATTTTTATAATTGTTATTCATACATTGAAAGTTTGCACGTTTTAAATTGTTGCTATGGATATGTTATATAGGCTTAGATAGATTGTTAGGCATGCGTTTAAAGATTGTAAGATTATGATTGGTTTATTTGAATTGTATTAGAACGAATTCTTTTAGTAGGAGGGAGAAAAGGATTTTATTATCTTTCTAACTTATGTAACCTGAAGAACGAAACGTTCCTTATGGCTATTTTGTATGTGCTGGAAAACTTGTTTCAAATACTTGAGAAATATATATATATACTTGCTCGAAAACCTGTCACTTTGCTGAAAATAAGGAATGTTCTAATTTGAGGCAGTTTCAGCAGCAACTCAGCACCACCACGCCTAGCGGCGAGAAAAATTTATTCGAAAACAACAAATTCGGTCCTTTTACCGGTACGCCATGTTTAATCGTAGTGCCAGTGAGAACCAAAGGATCTCTCGATGTGCTTGTCTTTATCACCTTAGTCTACGTCCATTACTTTACAACCATTTTTAACAAACAAAAAAAAATAAATTCCAATCAACTGGTTAAAAAATAAAAAGTGTTTTCAATATGAGTGGTTTCGATAAGACACCATTAAAGCCAACCCTTTAATTCGTTAAGTTCCCTTCAAAATTTACGAAAAAGAAAAAAAAAATCGATTAATGGATAAGCTATTTAACAACTTCCCAATTCAACGTCTGCAGCCTATCACAAGAAGCGTCTTTTTTTGCAATTGAGTTCTGGTCTGCTTGCATTAATAAGACGTGTATTGGAGAGGCCGAATCTGTCACAACGAATTGATCTGCTTTGATCGTTCGTCTTTCTATTAAATGTGGGGGAGTAATTTGATTTTTATCGATGCTTTTAAGGGAGATGAGTGCATAAACACACGACGGAAAGGAAGAGAGAAAAAAAATAATAATGAACTGGCAGAGGGTGTATGAACCTCATTAGTGGAAATGCCTTAATTAAAGCGATTGTCACCATTTCACTCCTAACACCCCCTCAAGCGTGATATCAGCAGAAACAGTTTTCAGACTCGTCTGTTTTTCAAACCAACCTGTTTCCTGTTTGGGTGGAAATTATTCAGTCGGAAAAATCCACTGTTTATTCTTGTGAATACCAGATTTTTGTTTTGTTTTGTTATGACGTAGCTCTCCTTTCTGATGACGTAGTCCTCATTATTATAGAAAAACAAAAAATGTATAGCGGTCTTTCTGGAATTTAAAAGAAAAAGAAAAATATTTTGTATTAACAAGTGATTGAAAAGAAAAAAAATATAAAAATAATCTACTGTATTTGTATTTTTGGCAGCTGATTTATTTTAATAGATTGTATTAGTTTTATCGCTATTATCAAATTTCATTATAATATTTTAAAATAAACCGTCAGCCAAAAAATAAATAAATAAATAAATAAATAAATAAATAAATAAATAAATAAATAAATAAACCTAAAGCTATCAATGATTTCTAAGTTAGTTTTATCACTATTATCAAACTTTAATTTAGAAAAAAATAATAGTTTTTGATTTATTTATTTATTTATTTATTTTTGGCTAACGGTTTATTTTAAAATATTATAATAAAATTTGATATTAGCGATAAAACTAACTTACAAAACAAATAAAAATTTTAATTTTATTTATTTATTTATTTAAAATTTATTTATTTATTATTCTTATTTTTTAGTGCACTTCTGGGTATTCTAAATATTGAAAGCGGGAAATTATTGAATCATATTTTTTAATTTTAATTACAAATTGTTTCTTTCTTTTAAAAACGGCAGCAATTTTGCAAAACAGACACTTAACTATGTTTGTTTTCGTGGCACCAGTTCGTTTCACAGTTCTGTAGATACTAACAATGATGTACTCTCTCTCTCTCGCTGCAGTAATAACAGTGCTAATTACAATTCATTGTTACGTTGATTTAATAGAAAAACACATACTAGAAGCAGAATATACCAATAGTACGCAGAAAACTGAATGTAATTGAGAAATTTCTCGTTACCATAGTTCAAATTTCAACTCAATGTAATATATTATGTAAACTTATATAATGGATTCTCGCTTATTAAAAGCACAGATCACTTTGAAACGGTGCATAGTCAATTCAGAAGCCGATGACTGGCTATTGATGTAACATTCAGTTGTTAAAAAGACTAATGTAAATTCCATTGTTTTGTGGCCTTCAGAATCAGAGCTCGTCTGTCCATCAATTTAGGTACTTTGTAATGTGTACCAAATCTTTCTAGCAAAAAAAAATAGTAAAAAAAAAATTGTGTTTGTAGCACGGAATTATTCATTCACACGCAATGCACTTATCCCAAGAGTTTTGGAATGAAATTGATCCCTTACGTAGACTGGACACGAACACTGCTGGATAAACATTGCCAGAAGTTCAAGTCCTGAACTTCGATCAGTGGATAGTTGTTTCTTAACATACTAATAAGCAGTTGATAGATAGTAATGTTCTCTGCAAATCAATATAAATATTATAGTTTTTTTTAATAAATTCCTGTAGAGTTACTTAAGAGAAATAACAAGTAAGTAATACAAGTATTGTAAGTAAAATACAATTATACAGCAAGATTTTGTTCACGTTAAGATTTCAATATGGAGTTTGTTTCTAAAGACGTAAAATGAATTGTCGTAAAAACCAAATCTTTTCTGACAACTCAATGAAAGAGTGAGATATTCCTGACTTGTATAATCCTCTTCATCATTTTTTTTTGTCTGCTACGCTTAGTATTATGAAGAGAATTATGCTCAAATCCATCTTATTGCTAACTAGCCGGTTACCGTCGCATCGCTTCGCTCCGGAAGCCTTGAATTGGAAACGTAAAAAAAAAACCGCTTTATTTATTTAGCAAAGTAATATCGAAATCGGAGAATTTACGACTTCCCAGCTCTTTGTGGCCGTCTTCACATTACTAACATTTGAAACCTCCCGGACAGAGCCGTTTCTAGGTGTTCTGCCACCCTAGGCAAGAACTGAAGAATGCCGCCCCCTCCCTTTCAAATGCCGCCCCCATAAAAAAAAACAACAAAAAAAAAAAGAATCTTCAATTGAACAACCAAAAAAAAAACGCAATCCTATTTTAACAACCAAAAAAAAAAACGCAATCCTATTTTAACAACCAAAAAAAAAATGGAATCTGTCCTTCGGCCGCCCTAGGCGGCCGCCTAGTCTTGCCTAATGGTAGAAACGGCCCTGCTCCCGGAGTTGGTAATAAATTTCACATGATCATTAGAAATGAATGTAATATTCTAAATTAAGTTTAAATTGTAAAATTTCCAGCGTATTTATTACCTGTATCGTATATTTATCTCCGTATGCATAGCCTCATAGAATTATCAGGTAACTCGTGAATTAAATGTGTTCCGCGCCTGCAAAGAATCTCCTTAAACGCATTCGATTTAAAACTGCGCGGACGCCATCTTTCGGCATCTTTGGCAAGTTCTTACTTTTGGGCACTTTTAGGGCATTTTTTATTCATCCCACGGAAACTACTTGATGGGATGAAAAGAAGCCTATATCATTCTCCGTGTCATAGATTACCTACAAGCAAAATTTTATACCGATCTATTGCACCGTTGAGGCATGATTGAATGACATATAAACTTTCAGATTTTCACTTTTGTATATTAGTTAGCATGGCCTCACATAAACAAAAATGGTGTATAATTAAATCTAAACAAAAGAAAGTTGATGCGCTAACTTTGAAATATCCGTATTGTCAGATTGAGAAGTAGCTGTACCAAAGTATAGCGATGTTCATCTTCCAGCTGTTCTTTTTAATTTTTTACTTATTAGTGTTGATAATGCCATTTTACAGAGAATTAATTTATATTAATAGTATATTAACAATTTTTGTAAGTGTATTAATAGATATTGTTAACAAGATCCAATTCTGGAAAAGTCAATAGCTTGATAACATTTAGAGACTAATAAATTTCATATTATTAAATATTCCCTATGTTTAACCGTATTATATTTTGCATTTCCCCTAAATCCTTATCAATTGCTGTGTAAATACCAAAATTAAAAGGAGAATTCCTTAAGTTTCTAAATATACCTTTAAAGTTCCTCTTTTTAAAATTTTTTTGAGATAACTTGGTTAAAAACGGACGACCGTCAAAATTTACATTTCGACTTTCAATTCAACTTCCAAGATCTTTTAGAAGAGTAATAATGTAGCCTGTACACCTGTATGCTTAGATAAAGATTTAATACACAAAATAATTATAATAAACGACCTCGGTTTCGACTACTAAATATCGTAGCCTTTTTCAAGTGATTGTACATTAAGAATTGGTCGGTTTTTAAACATAAAATGTAAACCAAATGAAATGCGATTAAGTCCTTGGGGAATCCCCGTAGCCTGTCAGCGGACTTCTCATCAACGTGGATCTCGTGATCCAAGATCTTTTGTTCAATCATTTCTTTTTAACGATCACATATGGAGAAACAGTTAGATTTCCCGCATCTCCCGTGTGTGTAACGCCCTTCAGAGGGCAAACCAGAAGTCGGAGCCCCATGAGTGATACCGCGGTGGACTACCAATTACCTGGAGTTTTCGGGAAAAACTCTGGTAATAAAGGCGATATCCCATTTTAGCTGGCCATAGACCGAGTGAGAAAAGTAGTGGAAAGTAACCTGTAGTGAATCGACTATGCTGAGAACGAATATGACACCCTGAACGCAATATGGCCACATTCAGTTGAAGATGGCCATTGGCCATTTAGAGTCGGCCGAAAATTGTGCTAAATTTTACGGGGGTTCCCTGATTTTTTTTTTACTACAAAACTGAAGCGATTTGTAGTAAAAAGCGACTTTTCGATACTTAAAGAGCATAGGATCAAATCTATTCTATCCTGTGGTTATAAAAACAATTAACAGTAATTTAATATACTACGTTGAAATTTAGCAATAGGAATGTGAGGCCTGTGAGTTATTTTTGATTTCAGAGTAAATCAATTGGGAACTGGATGATTTGGCTGGCAGCCAGGACTTTTTATACCAGGGTCATTGACAAGTCGAGTGAACAAGTGGATGGCTACAGTAGATGACAGATTAGTGACACAACGATCGGTCGCTAAAAGGAGAGATTTACTCTGTGCCAAGGCGGCCTCCTTACAAACAACCCCTCGTTCAAACAAACGAAGAGAAGACACTAACAAAGTAACACTCAGCATCATGTCTGAGGTAATTAGTTACGTCCATAATACACTAATTGTAAATGGACACCCGCCTCTCCCCCGACCGAAAAAAGGTCTTGTAGTCAGTCGAGAAGCAATTGAACTAAAATAGCGGCCTTCATTACTCGTTAGCAATGCTATTTAGTTAGATTAAAGTGTCAATCACTTTAAGAAGCTTATAAGAGAACTTCCGCTTTTAATAGACAAATCGTTCCACTAATATCATCTAATGTATTATAGAGATTAAATGTTTTTAAAAATCTTCATCAGTAATATTTTATTAAATTGAAATTTAGTATCTTAAATTTGTGAAAGTTTTACAAATGTAAAATAAGCGAATGTATTTGATAAGATTGTTTATTTTGATACGCACACAGTTTTGTCTGTCACGTAGGTTAGAATCGTTAAAATCTCATTAAAATATCATTCAATTATCATTAAGCACAATAATCCCAACAATCACAACAATTGCGTCTTTTGCAAGCGCAACAATCAGATTTATAATGCAGTTCTACAACAATCACAGTAAACGCAACAATTGCGCCTTTTGCATTCGCAACAATCACATTTATAATAATAAGAAATTTAAAACAATATCAATAATATTTTCTTATCAGAAGAGTTGCGAAGCATTGTGATTGGTTTTCTAATCGCTTGACCCCTCCCTTGTTTTTAATCGATTTCTTTTATATCAAATCAAAAAAAAAAATTGATATTTCTTCTATTTTTTTACTGCTGTTATATGAAACATTGATGAAGAAGATTATTAGAATTTGTATTATTAATAACATTCCTAATGATATTTCAAAAATCAAGTTTATTAACCAGTTCGTTTGCGAGACAATATTTGCAATTTGAATATTGGATTCGATATCATTTTTAATTTGACGTTTGATCAAATAGACTGAAATGACAGTTAATTTAACAATTGGGAAACGGATAAAACAAACACAGGATTGAGAACATTCTGTTAATTACAAATCAGTATTAACGTGTTTCAGAAAGTCATTACATTGTTGTAATATTGTTTCAGTTCTACGTACAAGAAGTTCGTGACAGAACGTGAACTGTACTTCTTAAATCTTCCTTTTTTTTTTTCTTATGTGATATTCTATAATCACATAGAAAAGCGTTATTATATAAAAGCGTTATTCTGTCTATCATTGTCGTAAGACTTTACGTTTTTCCAATTTTGTGACCAAACTATAAGAGATAGATTAGTCATGTAAATTGATAAAATGTAGAGCTTTTTAAGACAAACAAAATGCTATAAAAATCTTTCGAAAAAAGTTTTTGGTTTCCAAGATGGATCCTTTTAAAGGGTCAAATTTTGACTTTTTCTCTACTTAAACGAAAAGTATAAATTGGAAGAGAACATTATATTGAGAAAATGTTGGTATTTGAAAGTTCTATCGAACGGTATATCAGTCATTAACAAACGTTTCTGCGTTTGGAGGATATATGCAAAAATGAAGTGTTTTTGCGGCAACCTCCCGTGTGAGTGCCAACGCGCAATACACCTGAGTTAAGTTGAGAAGCCCACAACGAGCTGGGAAGTCGTGTATTCTCCGATCTCCATATTAATTTGATAAATAAATAAAGCTTTTTTTTTTTTAATGCTGTATATCCAAGGGTTCCGGAACCCGTCTAGTATTATATAAAATCCTTTATTTCTCTGTCTGTCTGGCGCAATTGCTGTGATTTGTGAAAATAGAAATAATTTCTAATAGTTCGCTACGGGAATCGAACCTGCAATCTTCCGATCCGAAGTTAGACGTCTTATCCATTAGGCCACGGGGACTAAATTCTAATCCTTTTATAAAATACAAATATGTCGTTGACGCACTCGCTGGTTTTAAAAGCAGTCGTGGGTTGGGAGAATCCACTTTTATCGGGTAGTTATGAGAAAGCAGTCGCACGTTGGGAGAATCCACTTTTATCGGGTTGCTAGTTATATAGAAAATTGTATCAAATTCAGAAATGCTAACACTGTACTGCACTTCAATTAAAAATGAATTAAATTCTCGAATAAATGTAAATCTAATTAATCAGATTAATTAATTTTTCAAACTAATCGCAAATGAAAGTGAATTACTAAAAAGACTAATATTCATTGATTGACTTCAATATAAATTCATTGTTTACTTCAAATACTTTTCAGTTCATTCACGCACAAATATCTCGACAAGGACCCATCACGCAAATCACGAGAAATTTGTTTGTCCGAGTACTGTCTTATTTCCAAGAACCTCTGAACTGATGAACGGACTCTTCTTGAAGTGTGGAATGTGTATCTATCGATAGGAGACAATTTAACTTTTTTAAATATAAGTTAAATTGTTAAAAACGAAGAAAAGAGCAGCACAAGAATAAACAAAACAAAAGGAAATCG
>JAFIDM010000179.1:33102102-33115911 GCA_023159025.1 Thereuonema tuberculata | reverse complement strand
TGTGCTGCTCTTTTCTTCGTTTTTAAAAATTTTCACAGCACGTTAAACTGTTTTGTTTATCTTAGAAGTTAAATTGTCTATTAAACTCGCATTGCATGTTTCAAGAAGACACCTTCACCAGTTCAAAAGCTGTTGACGAAAATACAAGGACAAACAAACAATTTTCCGAGCCCCATTTTCTTTAGAGGAAACGCTAGAACTTACATCATAATACGGTGGTTTCTTATTCGATTTTCTCCATCAGTATATTAGTTTGATCTCCATCTCTTTTTACTAAGCTTGCGACGATCGTCGTAGTTCACTTCAACTTTGTTAATTCCCAATATGATTATCTGCCTGGATTGTTCGTTCTAGGTATGATTGGACGAAATCCTGGCAATGTTTCTCTCGATTTGTTTTCTTTTTCAACTTTTTATTTATTTATTTTTTCTTTCCTTCGATTCCTTGCGATTGGTGTCCTAGAAGCAATTTACAGATTTAGGTTTTTTGTTTTTTTGGTCAGAATGATTTTTTTTTCCACTTCTACCTTCTTTTTTTTTGTAAGACATAATAGATTGTTCCTCATATAATTGAATTTCTTTTAAGTTTTTTTTTTTTGGCAACGATTTGCAGTTGGTATTTTATTGTGTTTTGATCTTGAGAGATGTCGCAGTGTATTTTAAAGTGTGTTTTACACGAAGGCCAGTTTTCAGAGACATCGGACCATCTTGAAGGGAAGAATGGCGAACAGTTATTGAAAAAAAAATCTTAATAATTAAAAAATTAATATTAAGTAACTAATAATTACTGATATCTTACTTTAAAATTCATTATTAACAGATACTATTACTACTAATAATACAGTAGATTCACGAATATTTATGTGAAATGTGTGTTTGTCTGTATCCCCCTGAACTTAGTGGAGACATTGGAAAAAATGAACTTATGTTTTTATTAATGTACTATTGATATATTTACACAGCTGTGATAAAAGAAACCAGAAGGAAAAAAAAGAACCCAAGAAACCCACACAAACATCCCATATACACAGAGCGTAGCTCATAGCAGGAGAAGACTTATATCCCCGCTCTGTATGTCTGTCCGTCGCGAGAAATTCAAATCTCAGGAACGACATATGCTAGAGACATAATCTATATCTCATTATAAAGATCTTGTCAAAACCATCTCGTGGCCGTTGAGACCTCGTTTCTAATTTGTGTGATTCTCAAGTTAGAGGTCTCCTCTAGAATTTGATCTTTAAATTATAAATTTTATTAAAATCTGGTATATTACAAAAGAAATTTTTTCTGTTAATATTCGCCCTGTATAGAAGCCGTGGGGCATTATGCGATCGCTGCTGGGATTGCTGCTCCTGTATTGTTTAGTTACGAATGATTTTTCTGGCTTATTTCATGTATTGGATTAGCTAATATTAATGCACCCACACAGAGACTGATTGATTAGATAAGCCTTACTTTCATAGATAAGCAGATTAATAACATTATTTTTTTTAAAAAGTAATGTCATTATCTTTAATTTTAAATAGCACTTATTAAAAAACAATAAATGCTATTTGAAATTTTATTAATTTCTAAATAACTTATGTACGGTAACAGATACTTAACAACAAATACCAATAAAGAAACAAAAACCTATAAAACCGTAGCTATGTCGGTCACAGTCGTAATTTAGTCCATGAATATTTAATATGTCTTAGTAACTCAATATTTTTATTTGGTAATTTGGCTTGTAGCTGCGCGAGTGATTAAAATTATTGAGTTCTTTTGTAGTCCGACCTCCCCCTCCATCTGTAATGAGACCGCCTGTCTCTAGCTATAAGCTCTCCGATCGTTGTCCGATAACGACCTTCTACCTCACTTCTGGATTGCCTTTTATTGCTTCTGTCTTGTGGTTAGGCTTAGCTATTTTTAAACATCGAAAGCTGCAATCATGGAATGGATATTATGAATATTACTGGATGTGGGTGTGGCTGTGTGGAAGAGCCCAGTGCCAACGATGAGCCAGCAGTTGTACCCAAAAGTACAGTGGTGGTGCCAAATTCCCTGAATCCTATTTTGTCAATTTCGAACTTTCAACTCAGAAATGCTTACAGTATTGTTGCGAGGCTTCCATAATACTGGATGGGCTAAAGGACCTGTAGACCTTTTCTGTCACCCGCAGTCGTGATTGCCACCACATATATAGCGAATGCACAACTGTACTTTTTTGTAAGGGCAAATACGGGCATGATATTTTCAAATGTATTATGTCTAAATAAATTATATTACTGTAGTTTCCTGCGTCTGATAAATAATTCAAGTTTATGTGAAAATACTGTTTGTTGAATGTTTTAACATAACATTGTAAAGATTGCTGCAAATTTCGTTAAAAAAACCTCTTTCATCAGCGATGAAATATCTCTCCTGTTTCTTTCCACTTTCTCTCGCTTTCAGATGTTTCTTGTTTATTTTTAAATTGCAAAACCAGATGAAGATCATCCAAAAATATAATGAAAGAATTGGGGGCTAACTAAAGAATATTTCATGTACATGCAGCGACATATAGTCGCGCGGTTGGCGTTGTCGCTACGACACTGGGCTCTCACGTCTGAGTACCGAGGTTCGATTCTCATGTGGGTTTCGTTGATGATGGCGATCCGCGCTGGTAGGTTTTTCCCGGGGTTCTCCCGTTTCCCCTGCATTTCTCACACCATCCTTTCTTAGTCTTTCTCTCCTTCTTTCCGTGGAATAGGACAATAGATTCAGGTCGCGGTGCTCGGCTGTCAAGCCACCCACCCTCACCACATTACATTACAGCGACACATGGACAACAATCTCTATTTAGATACAGCAGAAGCATTTGCTACTTCATAACTCCTGTAATATTTCTAAGTAATATTTTTACATAGACATTCAGTCGACATACTCCTTTTAATATCTTCTAAAAATACAATATTTCTTTCCCTTAAACAGGAAACTTCATCAGGTTCTGAGTTTTTACTGTGTAGATTTTTAATTAATTCTAGAGAGGAAAAGTTTTTTCCTGTCCTCAGAACCTGATGAAGTTTCCTGTTTAAGGGAAAGAAATATTGTATTTTTAGAAGATATTAAATGGAGTCTATGTTCGACTGGATGTCTATGTAAGAACGAAGCTTTTGCTGCTGATTCTACAGGAAGACATACTGAAATTGTCCTCGCATTATTAAACTACACTGTAGGAAAGGTAAGAGAGGAAATTTTTCTTGTTAAAAAGCGCTTCCAAGACAAACTTCGAATCTGTAATCAAATTCGAAGAAATAACTCTTTAAAATGCTGAAGTATACTCAATTGTATTTGGTTTTTTTTAGTTAATACTAAATAACTTATTAACGTTGAAATCATCAACTCAGCAGATGTAAATCGATTTATTCAATACTTGCAATTGCAATCGTTGTAATAAAGTAATAACACACATTCAAATCATCTGACAAAATATATTTCAGTGTATCTTTAAATGTTTAAAATGGACTGTTATAATCATTTGTAAATAACAGGTGTTTTTAAAGGATTCTGTTGTAGCAATGAAAGTTTGGTGTATCCCGTGATTTCTAGAAATACAGAAGTGCGCCGTGAAGCAAAGGGATTGAGAAATACTGAAGTAGACGATTAATATACAACAATATACTCAACCTCTAGAGTAGGTAGACCACAATGCGATTACTAGAATTACAGTAACAGAAAATATAAGGGAAAAATACATTCATTTTTTCGTTGATAGATGTTTCTATTTTCTACTTCTGTTTCTATTTCTGAAGCGGCATTTCAGTAAATTGTAGAATAACTCTCCCTTTCTTCTGCACCTGTCCAGAAAATTACACTTTTATTTTGTTTTTTTAATTTTTGAAAATCTTTGTCGGTATTGGGGTGGGGGGAGGCTCAATTGAAAAAAAAAATTAAAAGATAATTTTGTACGTTTAGGTTTTTTTATTGTGATAAATATATCTAATATATATTTGTAACTAGGTGTACCCGGCATGCGTTGCAATGCCATTCAAAGAGAGAAAGTGTTTGTGTTTTAATTCTGTTTATTGAAGAGCTTTTGGATACACAATATTTTTTATTTCTTCGTCTGGTGCACACACGAATAAATCAGAAGGTTTTTCCGATGCGTGAGCAGGCCACATACAGCTGCCCATGTGTTGTCCCTGTGCTTTGTTGATGGTCATTGCAAATGCGAGTCGCACCGGAAACTGTAAACGTTGAAACCGGAAATACACTCATTTGTTGAAACGACTGTCGCACCAGATATTGTAAAAAGGTTCTACTAATTCAGAAACCTTCGCAGTCGTGTGCACAACAACTCACCAAAGTTTCATCGCAATCTGATGAATGGTATGGGAACGCATATGGGACAACAAACAAAGAAACATTCATTTTTATATATTAAGATAAAGTTATTTATAATCAAATAGCAAATATATCCGTGCTTCGCATTTGTTACAAAAAAAGAGTTGTCCTGATTTGGATGAACTTGTAATTGTGAGATCACTTAGAAACTTTTTCAGTTGGTAAAAATGTCACGAGGTAGTTACAAATTAATGATATATTTCTATTTTGTAACTCGATAAGCCCTAGATATCAAATTAATGTCGAGATTGGAAATTATACCGTATATGCTCCAATAGAGGCCCCCGGCGTTTATTTGCAAAACTAGCCTCGGCTCCCGGCGCTTAATAGAGACCGGCTGCTATTAGAGGCCGGCCATTATTAAAAAAACCTTCAGAACGCAACAGTGGCGAATATAGAATATATTTTTTTTGAGGGGGGGGGGGGAAATTAATGTAAGATTAGGTTAAATAATTTTAAGTAGACACCCCATGATATACTTTATTTTAATTTTTTCTGCTCATATTCAGAAGGAAATTTGTGCTGAATGCCCTGAACGCTGAATTCATTATTGCATAAATGCATGATTCATTAAAATAATTCAGATTACGGTACTTATTTTTTTCTTTATATTCATTATTTCGGGAGGGACCCGGGCCCCCTAGCCTTATATACGCCCTTGGAACGCAATATTTTTACACATAAATACCGGCTAACATTACAAACAGCTACTTTATTTGAATTTCACTTGCTACATAAGATTGTTGGCAATGTCTTTCTGTACCTTTCGTTGCTATTCGTCGTCCGAATCCGCAATGACGGGCGGCCGCCCCACCGGAAGTTTCTTTCGCGTATTCCACCGCGCGAATCTTAAAGGCAATGTCAAATGACTGTTTTGGCGGCGTTTTGTAAGGCAATGTACCGTAAGGTATTACGCACGACTATAAAGATACGGACACTTACACTAGTACTTGTAGGCAAATATCAAAGACCCGGCTAGTATTAGAGACCGGCTACTATTTGGCCGTGTGACCTCTGCAGCCCGGCGCTTATTA
Organism: Thereuonema tuberculata; assembly: GCA_023159025.1. Classification (NCBI taxonomy): domain Eukaryota; kingdom Metazoa; phylum Arthropoda; class Chilopoda; order Scutigeromorpha; family Scutigeridae; genus Thereuonema; species Thereuonema tuberculata. Next base: position 33,110,513 of record JAFIDM010000179.1, on the reverse strand, counting down.
GAGACCGGCGACAATAAGAGACTCGGCGTTTATTGGAGCATATACGGTACTTTATTTTCCATCCCTTTCTGCCCTTCTGCACACCCCTATCTCTTCAGATCTTTCCCAGTTGGTAAAAAAAAATCCCATGATGATTACAAAGTAACGTTATATTCTGATTTTGAAACCTGAAAATCCCATTAAGTTCTATTCAGTAAAGTTTACCCTCTTTAACTCCCCTCCCCCTTTACACCTCTTAGGATGCGAATATCGAAATTTCGTCTAAAAACATAATAATTCATAATTTGGCTGCTCTGTTTTAGATAGATTGTAAATCGTGATGACTAAGACACGCTGATTTAATATAGAAACATAATATAATGAAAAAAATATATCCAATAATTTGTTGAAATAAAAAAAATCAATTATACTATTGTAATTAGCAATAATATATAAATATTTTAATACTAGAGACAATAAACAATATTGTCTATAAATTAGAACAATATTTTTACGTGCGTAAATAATCTTTAAATGAAATAAATTAAGGCCAACGCACAGACTAAATAAAAATACAAATTATTTATACATACAAATACATTTCAGTGCTATCGATTTCGTCAGATTCCACTGACTTCTACGGGCAAATAGAAACAAATTACAATAAAAAAACCAGTCTTATAAAGGTGATAGAACAGTTCACTTTTTGGTAACGTGGGTAAGATCAACTTCATTTTTGCGGGAGGGCTGTGGAAGTCTCGAACTCAATCCTTATTATGTAGGCATTACAGGCTATTGTTGAATGATATTGGACAAGACTGGAAATAAAAAAGGTCTTTACATTAGAACATAAAATAAATTTATTTATTTATTTATCTATAAATTAGACAATATAAAAGACATCAATCGAATAAAGGAACGCTTACTGAAATTTAGAGGGAGAAATTGGTATCAGCCATTTGCAACTTCAACAAGATTGCCTGTAATGTATTCTAATTACTTCTTAATTGACTCTTAGCCTTTATTTTTTTTAATTGTGAATTTGTCGGTTAATATTCCACACATTAAGTCTTCTTTTTTGTACAATTTTGTTGAGTAACAAGGACTTACGACGAAGTTCCTGTCAATTGCTTTCACTTCATTTTGAAAGGTAAGAAGAGAAGAAAGGGCAAGTGCTGAGTGTTTGCTACTGTGGCGTGGGAGGCAGCCAGTGGGTTGGGAGACTAATTACCAAGCAGTGAAATGAATTCCTGTTCCAACGAAAACTCTTGGCCATCGGCTGTCAGGAATTATTATTAATTCCGGAGCCAGAAGCGTCTTGTCTTTCTTATCGCAGCATCAAGTGATGACAGAAATGTTAATGGCGCTTTTAAAATAGCAACCGACTGAACGGAAACAGTATAAACGGGCTGACAGGAACAAGGGGGAGAGAAGTCAGGCAGAAAACAACGAAATTCAAAGAAAGGTCATCAATAAACCCTACAACTTCTTGAAAAACAAACAGATTCTGTCTTTTCTTAAATAATAAGACAGGAATTTTGCAGAAAAATTTGCATTTTCTACAAAATATTTAAAAAATTTGTCAAAAAAAAATGGATATTTAAACTGCTAACGATTAAAAACACATATCCATTAATTAAAAGCATAAAATATATACAACAACGTTTCAAACCCTCATCTTGTTGTTGTAGGGTCCTTTATCAAGTATTGCTCCCAAGTTAAAAAATTGTTCCTCCGTGTTTGGAGTCATCGGTAAGAATGACCGTAGATTCGCCAAGGATATAGAGTAGTGGTCGCCAAACTTATGAAGCTTCTGAGCTACCATACCGTTTTTAAATCCTACTGTGACCTACCAACCAAAAGAACTACCAACTTTTTAAAAAAAAATCTTACATTTGTTTATTGCCTATAAACTTACATTTCAAGTAAATATGAAATCAATTTCAATTAAACTGTATAGAACAAAAAGAAATTGACATTGATTGTACATAAAAAAGAAATTCAAGCGTAGTTAGTAATAAATAAAAATGTAAGGACATATTTTTTTATCAGACTTATTAACTTCAATGAGAAGGATGGAACTCTTTTTTTGTCATCAACGAGTTTTTTAATGTTGGGAGAGTAGACAGTGGCTATCATTCGAATACAGTTGTCCAAGTGTTCATCAGTGAGTCTATTTCTGTACTTATTTTTAATAAATTTCATACTGGAAAAAGAAACCTCACACAGATATGTAGAGCTGAACATTGCCTTCACTTTGAGACCAACCTGGACCAAAATTGGGTATTTTTCTTTAGGAACAAGAGGCCAAATATTTTCAGAGCTTGAAGAAAGCGATTTTACAGATAAATCATTTTGAAAATCAATCAGTTCCAACTCCACTGCAGCATTGTCTTCTTGAAAATCAAAATGCTCCATGACACAAGTAGAGAACTCTTCAGCATCAATCTCTACAAAAGGCGATTTGACAAACTGTGCAACAATTGTAATCCTTTTGAAATCTTGGAAGCTTTGTTGAATTCACTTTTCAAATCTGAAATAATTTCAACCTATTGTTTGTTGTTTTAAGGAGGCATTGCAGACCCTTGCTTGTCATGGGTTTGTTTCAAACAGGCAAAGTGTTTGTATTCACCTTGAATGATATTTCTTTTCCCTTGGTTCCAGCTTTTTTGAGAATGAAGCAACATCTGAAGTTGTTCCGCCAATATTTTATCCTTACCTTGAAGCTGCAAGTTAAGGATATTTAACTTTTCGGTGATGTCTGCGAGAAAAGCAAAATCCTGCAGCCAAACCGGATCTTCGAGTTCACGGAAGGATTCACCTCTTTCTTTCAAAAAAAATATTAAAACCATTCTTGCAAAAACGGCCAACTGAACTGTATCAACTATATCAGTCGATTCGTCAAGTTGCAGGGAGAAATAGCTGCAGCAATCAAAGTCAGTTTTAAGTTGTGAGGTAATGTCAGAACTCATAACCTCAACCCTTCTCATTAACTGTATTTGCAGAAAGCTGTACAGATTTAATAGCAGACATTATCTCAGTTTTATTTTTGAAACTATCAAATAATGCATCTGCAGCTTCTAAAAATGCAGTTTTGATTATTTCTCCCTTTGGTTTCTTATTCTGTGCAATAATATTTGAAACTCGGAATGACGCCTCAGTTGCTGCTTTATTCTTGTTTAATGGTTTTAAAAAAGTTGATTGTTGAGCATTAAGTTTAGATTTTAGTTGCCTTACCTTTTCTTTCCTTAAAGCAGAATTCAGTGGGAAATCCTTTTCAATCCCTGCGTGAACGGTTTTGAAGTGACGTTCGACGTTTCCTTTCTTCTCAACTGATACACTTGCAAAGCACAGTAAACACACACATTTGTCCTTAACCTGGATAAAGAAGTAATCGGTTTCCCATCCCGAATGAAAGTGATAGGTTTTTTTGCATTTTGCTTGAAAACGCCATCTTTAGAACAATTGCAGTTGCATGGGAGAAACAGGCAGTTCTTGTCGTCAGCATCAGCTCAGTGGAGGAATCAAGCTTAGCCAACCGGAGCGTTAACGCGAGCTACCGAAAATGTCCCCGCGAGCTACTAGTAGCTCGCGATCGACGGTTTGGCGATCTCTGATATAGAGTCTCCCCTGGATATCTTTCAATCAAATATAACACCAGTATTTAGTTTAATTTGGATTTTGAGATTCAACTTGAGGAGATATTCTAGGCTTTATTTTTTTTAACAGTGTAAATTATCAATAATACAAGCTTAATTAGAAATTTCATCTACTTTTTTTTATATCCAATCGGCAACTTTTTATTATTATTGTGTAAAAGTTTCAAACCATGGGTTTCCCCAGCAAAGACAACAAGGCTTAATTTTATTATTATTATTAGTATTATTATTAGTAGTAGTATGTTTCAAACCTTGGGTTTCCCCAGCAAAAACAATATGGCGGGTCAAGGACCAAAGCACATATTGCCAAGTGTAAAGATGTGTGCAAGAATGATTAGGGATGTGTGCTTGTGTCCATAAATTTCCTAACTATGCGTGTAGTGTTGAGTACCACAGCCTTCTGCAGTTGTGCATAAGTGATTTTGTGAAGTCCTAGTGTGCTGAGACTGTGGTGCAATATGTGAGGTACTAGACCAGTGGCAGACAGAACGATGGGTACAACACGTACCCGATCCTGCCTCCACTGCTTCTGGAGCTCGTGTGCTAGATCAGTGTATTTACTGATCTTGTCTGCGTGAGTTTTTTGCATGTTCTTGCTGATAGGCACTGCAATATCAATTAGATAGGTCTGTTTGTTGACCTTATCAACAAGTGTGATGTCTGGTCTGTTGTGATGTATGGTTTTGTCTGTGTGAATGGGGCGGTCCCAGTATAGTTTATATGAGGGTGACTCTAATACGCTTTGTGGTATGTACTTGTAGTATTATTATTATTATTATTATTATTATTATTATTATTACTTTTTCTGACTTTTTATTAACATTGTAATTTTTTTAAAAAAGAATCATAGAAATCATACATAAAAGATTTTTGTTCCTTACATTTTATGAATATTTTAAAAAGTTTGTGTTCGTTTGTTCTAGAAATATCTCGGCAAACATTTTAAAGTTGTTGAAACAACAGTTTACCCATAACTAGTCTAAGAGTGTATTATTTTTCGACTCAAGGGCACTTTCCATCTACCTGTCAGAGGAAAGGTAAATAATAACCATATATAGAGAATCAATGGTACTTTTGGAACAACAAAATGCAGCCTAAACAACAACGGTCTTTTACTTACAACTTTTTTAATTTAAAAAGTATCCTGCAAATTTCAAGAGAATGAAATTAGTTTTTTATTGGTATTAGGGTTTTGATGGAAATAATAAGAATATTTTTATTTATGAGAATTGTATGTTAAAGAGAGCTAACCATAAAAGCACTTTATAATATAAAAATATTTAAGAAAGTTTAAAAACTCACACAACATTTCAGGTCTATTTTCAAGTGATATGGAACGTCTACAAGGGTATACTTTCTCTTATGCGTAAAAGAACTGACATAAAGTATAAAATTATACAAATTTTATAAATAAAATGTTACTAAGATGCTTTTTAATTTAAGATGCCATAACTTAGAAGTAAGACTTTTTAATTGTAAATTACTTTTAGATGGAAGATCAAAAAATTAATGGACTTCCGCCACATTCACTATCTAAAATAATCAGCCCAGCTTTAACGTGATATCTTAATTTAATTTTAGCATAATATTAAAAAAAATAATGAAATGGAAAAATTTAAAAATTTTATTAGCCTAAGTTTACATTACAGTTCTAATTTATATCAATTTTATTGCTCTGAATGTTAGCGGTTCAAAGTTGTGGGAATGGCCGCTTTAGTTGAAGACTTCAACCCTGTAGTAACTTCTGAAATGAATTTTAATGGCACTCATGCACTAAGCTCTGAACGTATCGAGTATTATATTTTTTTATCTGTAACTTGTGATCATCACTTCATTTTTTATTATAATGTCTTTCTCCCATTTTTCTTAATAACAAATTATCTCCTATAAACTTCGCCGTGATCGTTACTAGGAAAAAGATTCAATCAATGCCGTTCTTCAACCAATGCATCATTTGCCGACATTACTCCCGAGTGAGAAGACAAGGGTTTTTACCCCTGGTTTACCTACCCTCACTACCTACCCTAATAGATATCACTCTAGTGAAACGTTAACGATGGTTAACTAACTTGAGATTGATTTGATTAAGCGTTCTGATTAGGATTGCAATTTAATGAAGAATCATCTAGAAGCCATCGCTGGCGCTAATGACATTCATGATGGCGCCAGTCGAGTTCGACCGCATAGTTTAATGGCTAAGATTAATAAGGGGTTGACTGTTTTTCTGGAAAAAAAAATGTGACGAAACTAGAAAACTGCGAGGGCCTAAGTGGAAATCTCTAATGACTCCTACAACAAGAGCTATTCCACTAATTAGATGGCATCTATTAACTTTTCATCAAAAAAAAAATAACCACTTAAGTTTTAGTTGATTTTGAATAAGAACTTCATCAAGATAATGATTCCCAAAGAACAGAATCTTATACCACTTCACAAAGTCAAATTAGACCCTCTTACATTCCTCCTCTATGGGTTTTTAATTGACAAACAGTTTTTTTTTTCGTATTTGGGTGTGAATTTATAACGGAGAATTTCATCGATCCATGCAAGTAGGTTTAAATGTTATTCCATTTTCTTTCTGATTTACATGATGTCACATATCCTTCCGCCGACCAACTTTGAACTATTCTTAAGGTTTCCGTCCCAAGATTGCTGATGGACAGAAAACAAATTAAAACTTCATTACCTAATTAAAATAAAACCAAATAGATTACCACGCATTGATAGTAATGCGTACAGGATCCACAGAAAACAGTCTATTATAAGCGTTGAAATGGTGCTATTTTGCTGGACAGATCCTTGATTGAAGGATCTTCTCACTCTTGATATATCTCCCTCGGTATATCGGTCCCGGGCCTTCTTCAGGACATGTAAATTAATTATATTTAGACTGGCGCATGTCTTAACAACTTCCGTTGAAGAAGGCTCGAGGCACCGGACCGAAATATCGAGTAAACCTCACCCCGAACTGGGAAAAATCCCTCAAACAAGGACCTATCCAGTGTCATGTCCCAGTCCTCCTTCAGAACCAAACTATGGTACTGTTTGGCGGCAGCATTCAAAATAGTAAACTACTCTACGTTCAACGTGAATTGAAATACAGAACTGATTGCTTAGAAGAATTTGTTACAGTTTGGAAGTTAAGGAGTTCGAATCATTGATAGCCATTGAAGAAACCCAAGCCAAACTAACCAAAAATTCAATGGAACAATTATTTCTTTAGTAATTTCAGTCTATCACAGGCGAATCCAAAAGCATTCGGAAGTGGCTCAACTAATGTCTAACAGATGATGTTGACGATCCCGTATTTTCGTGATTTCACGTAATTTACGCGAGAATAGTCTCTATCCATGTCTTCTCAGAAAATATTGAAATATTTAAATGAATTATAATATATGGGGAAATGCATGAGACTTTTACTACATTTTAATACAGTTTTAGTAAATTGAAAACAGTCAATAAACAAACAATAAATTCATTATGTAGCATTTTTCTAGTGACAGACATTCAAAATACTAAATTCCTTGAGACCTGCTGAAGAGGCTAATGGCGAGATCTCGTGTTTTTCGTAATTCTCGCGCAAACGTGATCATCAACATCCATCTGTTAGACAATATGATGGGTACCAATATCAAATTGCAGCTTCAGATCCATCATCAAAAAACCCATGATCTGAAAGAAACTGCCAGCATGAAGTTCTTTGTAATTGTACGTCAACTGAGGTAGCATTGCAGACAGATAGACTTTGGATGTAGATTAGCCTTCAAAAAACCACGAGGTCACACGAAATAAAGTAGACATCTCTGACCACGTGGGATTTTGATTTGATCTTGAAAAATTACAAAAAAAAAAAAAAAAAACGCTCCTTAAACTAGGAGAAGCCTTAATTTTTAAGTGATTAACAAAAACTTGCCGTGCTGGCGTGGTCGTGCGGTCTCGGCGGCGGCCAGCCGTGGCGACCAGTGCGCCAGTACCTGGGTTCGAATCCCGGCAGTGGCATGGCTATTTCAATTTCCTTTCCTGTGTTGTCCAGCCTCTTCTTCACTTTCTCTTCGGTCTGACGTCATTCCTTAATGGCGTCCTGGGGGCAGGCAACGGGAAACCACCCCCAGTATCTCTCCTCAGGTGTTTCTAGGAGATCCATGTGAGACCTCCATAGAACTGGACCTGTCTTCGGACAAAAATAAAATAGTCTTTCCATCAAGTGTGAGCCACAAATCACTTTTTATAAATAATTACACATGGCTAACGTTTAGAATTTTCTTTAAGAAAACTCATTTTTATAAACAACAATGGATGAGACCAAATTGTTTACCAAGTGACATCCTGGAACAGTTGTTTCATGCTCTTTGGCGATCATCAGCCAGGAGCAGTCACCAGTAAATAAGGTCTCAGCATTGAGGTTAATTGGAATAGTCGTCGGAATCTCAGTGGTGTCTCAAATCAAAAATAAACAATAAAAAACTCGCTAATGAAATATCAGTGACAAAATTCATGTGCCAACAGTCCGCCGGCCTCAATGAATTTGTTGTTTATTAGTAATTCAATGCGCAGATTGAATTTTTTATGCCTTAAAAAAAATCATTGAAGCCGGCGGACTGGTGGCTGGCACAGTGATTTTCTCACTAATATTTCATTAGTGATATTTTATTGTTAATGTTTGCTTTTGAGGCACTATTGGGATTTCGACGATTTTACTTATTTTTATGATCAAATATTATATTATTCACTTTACGTTGAACGTTGTTTCACTTTACGTAGCTCATTTATTTA
>JAFIDM010000179.1:33018871-33101843 GCA_023159025.1 Thereuonema tuberculata | reverse complement strand
GTTACTCACTTTACGTTGAACGTTGTTTCACTTTACGTAGCTCATTTCTTTATGTTACTCACTTTACGTTGAACATTGTTTCACTTTATGTAGCTCATTTATTTATGTTATTCACTTTACGTTGAACGTTCTTTCACTTTACGTGGCTCATTCATTTTTCTATTACTCAACCTATTTCATTTTTAAGTAATTCAACCTATTTCATTTTACTTGTCATTCTGGTTTTTTTTTTACTAGATTACATAGGGACAAATGACGTTTCACTTACGTAGTTCATTAATCTTCTTATTGCTTTACATAGAGGATGAACGGCATTTCATTATACGTAGATCGGTGTATTTTTTACTGCTCTCCGTGAGCATCAACGCCTTGTCTTTTAAGTGATATGTATTAAATTTAAGATTAAGATTTATATTGCTGGAATTGATTACATTTTGATCCACGTTGGTCATTGTAAGGATTATCTTGGCTTAAGAACTACTTAGGAAATAAAAAAAAAAAAGAGAGAAAATGATTCTTGTGATGGAAATACGTTCTGAGGGTTTGCGAAACTTCCCAAGGAGAAGCAAGATTAAGGGTTTGGAATCTGTTTACACCTAATAATACCAGAAACTATTATCAGGTGTATGAAAATGTGGAAAAGCAGTATAATATCAACATACATGTGTGTTAAAAAAAGTTTCGATAAAATCTATAGGTAGATATGTTTTATAATTAAAAATAACACAGGTTCATCAGTAATATTCGAGTGCAGAATTGTGGCTTGGAGTGTCTGCTATCTGTACGCTCAAGTTAGAAAAAAAATTGTGAAAGAGCAACTAAAAATTTTTTATTCCCTTTATGAGTAAGGCTTGGAAACTGAACCCTTTCCTTTTTGAGATTAAAAACAAACAAACAACTGTTAATTGTAAAATTCTAATTGATTTGTAGTCGATTAAGTTAAAAAAAAGTACTACTTAAAGAAGTGTTGACTAATGTGAAATTTAATGCGTTATTACGAATATAAGTTGGGAAAGCGTAAAGTGACAACAATGAAGATTGTGGGCATCCAGCACTCAAGTGACTTGAGTGTAAGGATATTGTTATGGAGATGGAAGTGGAGAGACGGTGAAAATGGACATCTGGAATATCTTCGAGCTGTGAATGCTATGAATTTTTTTTTTAACTTAAGTGAAGAATGGAAAGAACTTCGTATATTTTTCTATAGAGGGTGTCGCAGATCGACCGCATTTGCTTCACACCACAGGATTCCTTATTAAATTTGCTTCAAACAAAGATAAGTAACTTTTTTTTGTCGGGAAAGTATAAGATAATCGAGGTTTTCTGCAGCCGGAAGGGTGATCCTAAAATCGAAAACTTGAAAACATGAAGATAAAAATTGGCCTCGACTGTCTTCCTTTTAGCTTTTCTTTTTTTTTTTTTTGTTATGGGACTGGCGAGTATTTAAGTTAAAACATTTTATGTCATTTTAATCTCCATTTATTAAGCTACAAAAAGCTAATTGCAATAGGTGAATCCAATCCACTGTTGAAATAGTATGACTCTTCAAGCACAATCGCCTCAACGCCAGTATGAGGCACAGCGAAGAGCAAGCGCACTCGATCTGATCAAAAAACTTATACATGTATATGATCAAACAGGCAAAACTCAAACGCTATCCTTCGAGTTTCGCAAATTGGAGTGGTTGATAAATCGGTTTTATCACCATAGAAACAGTGATTTGATCTCTGAATTGGCATTTTCAAATTTCATATCACTGTCCGGCTTTATATATATATATTTTCATCAAAGTTAATGAGGAATCCCATGGGTGAAGGAAATACTGTCGATTTGCGACACCCTACTTACATAACCCATCAAAACCTAATCGTAAATTTAAGTCAACTGAAGCCCACAAATGAATTAATGTCTGTTTAAATTTAAGTAAAAAAAAGTCCTCTTTTTATGTCGACAAGAAAAAAAAACTCTTTTTGCTCTATTAATATCAAATATATGAATAAATGCCGACTTTGCATTCACAAGTGAACACTGACACTGTTCTTGATGACTTATCCTGGCTAGTTAAGAGACTTTCAGTCGTACAAAAGACGGTGGCTTACAAAATATAAGTTCTTAATATATCTTAAGGCCAGTTTTATTAACTTACATTTTTGAATCAGAGTCCTGGTTTTGAATCTTTTGAATCCCTGAATTGATCTTCTTGAAATTTAGCGTGCATAAAGGGTTTCCAAGGAGAAGGTCACTGGAAATCAAAGAAAAAAACGTTTATAAGAGCATTTCTCCTATTCCGAACGCTTTCCGAGATAGTTATTTGAATTTACAATATTTCGAATTTGACGCGCATTATTGTCGTTTCTCCCGCCGTAATGCGCCACTGTCTGAAGCGTCTTACTTTGCAAAGTACATTAATGTTGACGGTGGAATTTTTAAAAAAATATTATAAACTGCAAAAAAAAAATGATACTTGAACAATAAATTTTAGAAACAGTACGTAATGCCATCTTTCTTATCAATAATTTTGTAAGTGTACATTGAAATAATTCTTATTTCGTTCGGAATAGCACAACAAACTTTTTTCCCTAAGAATGACCGATAGAATGACTTCCCAGAACATTGACCTTTTTCTGAGACACCCTGTATATACATGGAATGGGTGATTTAATTTTGATTTTTTTTTAACTCCTTTTCGACAAAAATAGAGCTTGAAGGTTACAACAATTTCCATTTCAAACAACTGAAATAATGACATCTAAAAATTCGTAATCTTTTAAGTAATCCACTAATTTGTGCATGCTTATATACGATTATAAAGTAATTGGATTTGTAAGTATCCAGTCCATATTTCTTCTTGATTTCTTCTCTCGTAGTATTCATATTAGTATAAAACACCACAGCGAACACCAATATTAATATAAAATACATTTATTAATAAGGGACATTATATGAATAATGAGATCAAAATTAGGTGTGTTGAAAAAGAATCAATAACTAGAAAAATAGTATTGAAAGTAAATCTATTTGAAATACCAAAGGTAATAATTTAAATAGGAACGATGGAGTTGAGGTCAATTATAACTTTGTAAGAATGGCTAGTGATTTCATAAATAATTTATGTTTATTTTACCGTAATAATGTGAAATTTGAAGAATTGAATTTTTAATTACGCTTTTGTTGGATTGTTGATTCAAATATTTGTTTAAACTTTAACAATTCTTTAATGTTATTCTCATGCTCGTATCAATAAATTGTTATTATCGAAACTTTTGTAATATTTTACGCTTGATAAAAGGAAGAAGTTATTATCTTCTCGAAAATTTCCTGTTTTAATAAATGTATTTTATATTAATATATTTATTGGTGTTCGTTGTGGTGTTTTATACCAATTGGATTTGGTCAACTTCAGAAAAGAATTCGTTATAATTTAAAATTTAAAAATAATTTAAAAGAGCATAACTTAAATAGACGAAAACTTTTTATTTACATTAGTTCAGTACACTATATAGGTCCTTTTTATGAGGGATTTCCTCACTCCGGGATGAGATATTATCTCGATATTTCGGCCCAGTGCCTCGGGCCTTCTTCGGGAGATGTATAAATCAATCATATCAAGATGAGCGCACAACTAACAACTTCCGTCGTTAGTTGTGCGCTCATCTTGATGTGATTGATATTTAAATAATATCTCATCGCGGAGTGAGGAAATCCCTCATAAAAAGGGCCTATATAGTATCATGTCTCACTCCTCCTTCAGGACCAAATTATTTCAGTACTTAAGAAAAAAGAAGTAAAATTTCAAAAACAGTGGCAATGGAAGGTTTTTGTGGAAAAATAGGCTTAACTTCTTTCGGGTTTTCCGTATTTAGTGAAATCTAAATTTCCAAAATTTTCTTTAAATTAATTGGATGCCATGCGCAATTTCATTGTTAGGGGCTGTTCAAGTATTACGTAAGCATTCAAAGGGGGGGGGGGGTCAAGCTTATGTTTGCTGACAAGGGGGGGGGCGTACCAACGCCTTTGGGGGCCCGGGGCGGGAGTTGTAGGTGGGGCCCCCTAGTCTTGCTTTTACAAGCAAAAAAAAAAAAAAAAAAGGAAATCTTGTGTGGAGGGGGCCCCCTAGTCTTGCTTTTTACGAGCAAAAAAAAAAAAAAAGGAAAAGTGTTGCTGATGGGGGCTCCTCCCAGGTGGGGGCCCGGGGCGGACCGCCCCCCCCCCCCTTGGTACGCTACTGGGGGGATCAGAGCAATGCTTACGCAAGACAATGAAACCAGTTTAAAGCTATTACCCATCAGGGCGGGTTTAAGCAAACACTAAACACAAACTAGTGGCCACAGCCGGGACCTATATGATCAGGGGGAAACATCGGAAGCAAGACCGATCCACGCATCACTATACGTGGACTATGTCAAGCCAGAACCAAGAGATCCTAGTAGTAGGATCAGAAAAACAACAATGTAGAGCTAGACCCATCCGCCCATCACGAAACACGGACAATGTCTAGCGAATACCAACAAGATCCAAGTCGATCGCATGGAAGGATTGAGCACCACCAACGCCAGTGAATTCATCATTTGACTCGTAAAACTCCCACACTGTCCCCTCAACCGTTTGCCCGCGTAGGAACAGCCGGGGCGGGGCGCTCCCGAGTCTATCCGGGCATAGGCAAACGCAGTAATATTTACCGTTAAGGATTTGGCAAATCTTAAGGAAGCACAATGGCCGCGCGGTTGGCGATGTCGCTAAGACACTGGCCTCTCACCTCTGAGTATCTGGTTCGGTTCTCATGTGGGTTTCGTTGATGGTGGCGATCCTCGCTGGGCAGGTTTTCCCGGGGTTCTCCCGTATCCCCTGCATTTCTCACACCATCCTTTCTCAGTCTTTCTCTCCGGCTGTCCTTCTTTCCGTGGGATAGCACAATAGATCTTTCAGGTCGACGTGCTCGGCTGTCAAGCCACCCACATTCACAAGTAATCTAATCTAAGTAAGAACAAGGGCTTCTGCTTATTTTTACTTACAACAGGGGAAAGGGGGTATAAAATGACTAAATATGTGCTTACGTAATACTTGAACGGCCCCTCAAGCAATTTCACGTTGTTTATTTCAAAAATGAAATAAAAAGGGTTTTTTTTGGTAGGGGGGAGGAGCAGGAATATTCTCCAATCAATCAAACTAGAATAAAACAATAATGTAAATGTGATGATCTATTGATTTTTAACTATTCTAAAAGCTCTTCATTAATATAATTCTTAAAAAAAAGATCTTGCTGATGATGGGGAAATTTGTTCCTCAAAACTGACCTATCTTCGGAACATTTAAATGTATCGTATATTTTTAGCATGTTTTATTTAAACCTTTTTTAAATTAATTGATTTATGTGTGAGTTCTAGTTGTTTTTTAATGTATAATATAATACTTAAAATTATGGGGTTTTTTTTTTCTTAGCAATTTTGTATTTGATTAAAAAGTTTTTAAGTATTTTTTGTATTTGATAATTTATAATTCAATTTCTTTATTGTATTCACAAATTACGTAAAAAAATTAGAAATTAATATATTTAATTACTTACAAGAGAGAAATTACAAAAAAACACAGGCTTTAATGTAATGGAAGTAAATGCAATAATAAAAATAAAAAATAAATAAAATAAAAAGTGGTAGAGAAATGGGAAGTAGGAGTCAGAGGGAAGATCTGTCGTTTTCTGCTTGAAGTCTATCCAATTTTACACGAAAGTGAAATGCCAGTCTTCATAAAAAGAGAAGCCAAATGCTACTTCCAAAGAAACACTGTTATTTATCGAGTTTCTTTTTTCTTAGCCAACTTTGCTCCAGAAAGAGACTTGTACGATTATTCTGTGTGTGCTTGTGTAGCTGTACATACACTTGTCTTGTTTTTCCTTCCTTACTTTTGAATTTCTACTTAAATTTTGACTAAAATCATCCCTTGTGCGTGTATATTTTTCTCTTTTTATAGCATTTTTGAAATTTCTCTATGTAGATCTTAGTGAAGAAATGTATGGGAAGTTGCCCCACCACTGTATAGTGATAAGATATAAACCTATAGAAAGATCTCCTCAAATAGAACATATTTTATTATTACGACTTGTCTCAATTATTAGTCTGTTCGGAGTTATATTTGCTAGATGTGACTATCTAGTTGATATTGTAATTCTCGAATTTATTATTTAATTAACTTTTAATAATTATTATACGTAATTGATAATTACAGTAGAGTCCCGATTATCCGAGTTAATGTGGAGCAAGACTAACTCGGATAACCGAAAAACTCGGTTAAAGCGAAAATTGTAAGTAAAATAAATCGTATAGGTTTAAATGTATATTTTAACAAATACAAAAGTTATACAGATTAACCACATGCAATTCATATTGTTACGATAATTAAAGAGTTCTTTTACTTAAAAAAGTCCTCATTTGTTTTTTGTTTTACGTTACTTTTATGTTTTTCTGCAGCAATGTTTCGCCATTTTTTTAAGGATAATAGGATTACTGGTGTACCCTCTTCTTGTTGTGCTATTTATTCAACAGCACTTTCGATAGCTTTTAGTCCATTTGTATGGGAGATTTTCATCGTCACTATCTTCATTATCATCGCTAGATTCATTTTCCTTATTGACGATCATTTCATCTGTAATGTCTTGTTGTTCGTCAGCGTTTATCCAGTCACGTATATCCTCTTCGTTGATTGGTGAGATCAAGTTCAGAATTTTTTTCGATAGTTTTGATAGATAAAAATGGAAAATGTAGAACAAAAAAAAAATCCTAGAAATATTTGATAGCTCGGTTAAAGCGAAACTCGGATAATCGGGGTTTTACTGTAATATTATCATTTATTTCAAGTAAATAAAACTTATTTACATGTAATAAATGAAAATAATATTTACTGTTACTGAAAATAATTATTAAATGATAATTAATTAATACATCCGGGAATTAAGATGTCAACTAGATAAGTCATATCTAGACGTATATAACTCCGAATGGACTAATAATTGAGACAAGTCGTAATAATAATAAACGTTCTATTTATGGAGATCTTTCCCTACGTACATATCTTATCGCTATACAGTGGTGGGACAGATCTGCCCATTCTCCTTTGCTCATTAAGGTGATAAAAATTTCCAACAAAAATTTTCAACATTGTTTCTCAATGTGTGTAAACTTCGAATTTTTTTCTACTGAAGTCCAACAGTCTTAGCACATTCACTTGTCAGTCCCTTTGTTGTCTTGTACTTCGACTTGATTAAAATTAATTAGATGAGATAATTTAACATGAGATTTTTGCGGATTTCGTCAAATTTCAGCATTGGAACGTAGTTTAATACAATGTATAGACATTCAGTCGACACTACTTCAGTTAATCTTCTCATTAATAACAATATTTATTTTCTTTAAGCAGGAAACTTCTTCAGGTTAAGTGAGACAAGGAAATCTTTTTCCTCTTCCTCTCTACAATTCCTTGTATAATCTACACAATCAAATTTAACAATATACAAATTATAGTAATCTCACATTTACATCTTTTTACAAAACAATTAAATCATCGACAATTCATTAATATGACATAAATCTTACTAACAATTAAATTTTATTAGATAGAGAACTTCGTGAAAAAAAGAGTTTAATAAAAATATTTAATATATGTGCTACATGTTTCGCAGTAACGAACTGCATTTTCAAGTGAATAACATTTATAAAAAAATCTATTTAACGAAAGGTAAGCCTTCTTTTTAAATTGAAATTGGAAATACAACGAAAAAGCTGTTTAAGCCTTTTTCTCAAAAACTGTATCCAACACAAAGTAGTACCTTTGGGGGGAGGTCCCGCTCTTGGGAGCAAGAACCGGGATGTTAACCTCTCGCACTTTCTGAGCCTATCATCGGTGGAGTTTGGCTGGCTGATGAATCCTAAAAAGGACGAAACGGTTCGTCCCAGACTCTTCACGGTGATAGCTCAAGGTGCGAATCCTTGTTGCGTAATTTGTGCGTGTTCATTGTTTTTCTCGATTAGTTTACTCCGTACGTTAAAGAACGTTTACTACTTATACCCCGTACTCTTCAAATAAAACTTTTTATAGTAAAAAATATAAAGAATTCTTTATTAAGACAAACATCAAGTTTTTCGATAATCTTAAGAAGAATATATATTAAGAAATTAAGAAATTGCGATACCAAGTGGATTTCAATTGGGGTTCATTATCGAATCTCATTTCAAGTAAATTTTATTAATAATTAAACTTATAAGGAGACGACACACCGTGTATCTTTCAAAAGTGAGAGCCCTTTTGTGAGATGAAAGTACACACGAAGTACTTCAAAAATATATTTACATTTTGGGGCCAATACCCCATAGATTTCGAGATATTCGGCGTTATTTTCGTCGATTTTCAAATATTCCCTTATTAGCTCACTGCTATCGCAAAACAGCAATGGACCACTTGAGGTTTACGCCCCTATCGACGTCACATATGACGTGTAAGCACATGCGGCGAGATCTTGTGGGATAAACAAACATATAACTTTGTGTGAATTACGTAAAAAATCGTCGATTTTTGATATTTCAAAACGGATGGTTCAGTTCTGTGCAGATCCTTATTGTAATAATTCTGTAAAAATGCTTTTAATATCCTTCTTTAATATAATATTTTCTCTATATCTACACCGGTTAAAACAAAGCACATGTCTTTGTTTATCCCACAAGCCAAAAAGTAGACTGGTGGGATATTTTGGAACTACGAAGCCCCGCCTATCCTCAAGTGGTCCATTGTTTAGTTGACATAACGGTATCTCGCCGGCCTTTAGATCCAGGATTTTCCGCTTCGATCCCATGCAGGTTTTGAAAAGGAAAACAAGGCTCGGAATTAAAATTTAAATTTAACAATAATTTTGGATAACATTTTTTTTTGTTATCCAAAATTATTGTTAAATTTAAATTCTTTTCATGTATTTATTTATTTAATATCATCTGACGACGAAGGAAGTGTACCTTCGCAACATGTAATGAAGTTATTTATTATTTATATCTCTATTGTTTTTGTGTGTTTGGTCCTTTGTATTAATGTTTATACACACAGAATGGATAATATATACTGTATATAATTACTTAAGTAACTTAACTGTTTTTTTAATATGCTAATACTCATATCATAAGAAAAAAAAATTTTTTTTTTTTGATCTTATCCCCTCGTGACATACCAGTGCAAAATTTGAACGAACATGGAAGTTTCCTTCTGTTGGTCTCAGAACAGCCTTTCTCAGACCAAAAGAGCAACGTCGTAACTTTTCAATTCTCGTAATTGCTGCTGTTTCATATTTTCATCAAGAAAAGTGAGAAAAGCATTCGGTGTGTTTTATTGTGAGAGTTATACGCTCTTAGATGTGAAGGATTTGAAGTCCCTCATGAGACATAAAAACAAAAAACAAAATAAACATTACGGGTAATAGACTTTTGTTTTTTTCTTCTTTACGTTTTTTCTTTCTCTGTCGTAAATCTTTCTCGCTTCTTTGTTTTTATTTTGCGTAGGCCTAAACGCATTAGGAACAAACCCTAAAATTAACTTACGTTTTATCATCTTATAGAAAAATCAGGAATGAGATAATGGAGCCCAAATAAAAATCATTTTCAGTTATATTAAGAGTGGACTTCCTTATCATACAGCTCTTAAAATATTTCGTTAAAATTAATAATGTTTCTAATAAAAAGAAACTATTGAGGGCATGGGGAGAAAGAATTCTGCAAAAAAAAAAAGAAAAAAAGAAAAAAATTAGTACCAAAAGTAGCCGATAGGAGAAAATTCGGCGCTGCTGTAACTGTAAACGTAGATTATGAACATTTTCTAGTGCAAAATTGCAGAATTTAAATAGTAACTAAATTATTCTTGTCGTAAGCTATTGAACATCAGATCATTTTGAATTCAACTTAATACTGAAATAGTTAAAAGTATAGTTATAAGTATAATAGTTCCATGGCCTGGAAATTTGAGGAAAAATCCGATATCCGGTTTTAGGTGGCTATTGACCAGATTAGAAATAGTGGTATTTGGACAAAATTGGGATCTATCTATACTGAATCGACTATGTAAGGCACGACTGATATCAGTAATTTCAGTACTTGGTCACTTCCGGTTCAAGATGGCCACTGGCCACTTACTCAGAATCACCCAAATGCTGCAAAAATGAAAACGAATCAAAGCAAGAATGGAAATTATACGTAGTCGCTTGTTTATGTCCGTTGTGCAAAACTAAATTGGTTTGTTCTTCTTTGTCTGTTCGTCCATTACGCTGAAACTGCTGGATGGATTTTCTTAAAATTGATGTATTTTAACGTCCCATCGCTGTTTTCTCAGTCACCCTTATTGAAATGTATATCTCGTATTGTTTATTATGTATAATTCAGTGTATAATACAAATAGGGTAAACTCAGATGTATTTATTGTAGTGTACGTTACACTTGAAAACATATATGTATACACTACACCTCGTTTATCCGGCCCTCGTTGATCCGGATCTCCGGATAATCCGGATCAGATTTGCGAACATTTTTTTTTTATTTAATGTTCACATAGATAATAATTTTTAACTATGATTGCAAGAACGTAACTATAAGTACATTCGCTTTTTATTTTGATTAAATATACAGTTCCTGCAAGGATTGTACAATAAATTATGGTAATAAAATGCTTTTTGTCGAGTTTAAGAGAGCTTTACTAAAGTAATTTTGTTACAAAACATAGTTTTTTATCGTAATAAACAGTAAGTCTGCTTATTTAAGGATTTGTTTTGCTTATTACCCATATTACCCGGATTATCCGGATTTTCGATTTCCCGGATTGCTTTTGGTCCCAGTTAGTCCGGATAAACGAGGTTGTAGTGTAAATATAAATGCATATAAATAATTCTAAGTGAATGAAGATTGAAGTCCAACTGATACATAAAAAATATAGGTGAAAAACAAGTTTATAAGTTAAAAAACAAATGTAATTGTAGTTGCAATAAATTCTTTTACCAATTTTTTTCTAAAAAAGAATTTGTATCAGTAGACGATAATTAACATCTGACGTATATGACATTTGACGTATTTAATGATTAGGGTTCATCTCCCGGGTTTTGTTTTATTCTTACCATTAATTACGATTGTAAACTTATGCCTACAACTTTGACTCTCTGCTCTTTAAGTTATGCTATGGTTCCTCTCTTTTTTTTTTGTATAACTCAATTGATTCGAATGATATCACAATGGTGGGGATGAGTGCTTTCCCTCAATTCGATTCGGAAATCGCAGGAGTCTAGTTGGTGACATTCGCAAAGAAGATGGTTTGAGCAAATATTGATGGCGAACACCTTCCAACACCCACAGGTCGGAATACGGTAATGGAATTCCATTGAGTCGCAGTCTGGGACTTACTGGAACGCCTTCAAGAATTTATTTTTAGATTCTCGGTTTTAAGATTGATAAACTTATTTTAATCCACATCGATTACTCTGGAGAATGTGATTATATAAAAAAAAAATGTGTAAATTTTTGAACTCTTATTCTAAAAATGAAGAGGATATTGTTTCAGGAGTTGTATGTCTTGAGCTATTCAGGTGTCTTCACGAATTGTGGACTGAGCGATAAGAAAAAGAGCAATGTCGAGGACTGTGGGAAGACACAGACCAGAATAATTGTGCTCATATTTTAAATTGGATATAAATGAACCCGTAAAAAGGTTTTATGGAAATCCATTGAGCCTTTTAGCTATGGAATTCAGGGATCACTTTTGAAGAATGGAAGGAATGAAGACCTACTCAGGTTGTAATATGCATATGATCATGAATATGCGGTGTGCCAAATTTTATAGAAATGTGTTCAGTAGTTTTAGCATCATGACGAACACACAAAGAAGAAGAATGTCCAAGTGGAATAGTAGGAGGGGGTTAGTTTCAAGGACTGAGGGGTGGGTGGGGACGAAAATAATCTTAATTTGGACTAAACTGTACCGCTTACTGTACCAAATTTTAAAGGAGCAATTTTGTAAGGAATTTTGGAAATCATTTTTGAGGATTAGGAGGTTTGGAAATCAAAAATAACTCTGCTTATGTTTAAGCTAGACCATGAGTATTCAATGTGCCAAATTTTATGGAGATCCATCTGGCCGTTTTAGCGTGAAACAAATAATCCAAAGAAAAACATCCAAGTGGAAAAGTGGAATTTAGCCTCTTTTCTCATGTTCAGTGAACGTTTCCTAAGATCTGGAATTTCTCTTCTTATTGCAATTTCTTTTATGGTTTCTCTTTTAGTTCCGGTATTTTACTCACTTTCAAATCACTTTTGTTTTTTCTGTTTTTTTACAATGCTTACCGTTTCTTCTTTAAAACAATATTTTTCGTCAATATTTAAGTCTAACCATCTTCAAGTACAATGAGCTACAAATAATCGGAGTATTTATACAATAAGAATAAATGTCTTTTTTTCGGAAAATGCGGAAATTTCCCAAGTTCCATATTTGCATATGGTGACATCTTGATGCGTACTGCTCCACCTTGCGGACGCCTGGTGAAGATCCCTTCATCAACAAATTCCACGTGCTTGCCAATTACAAACAACTGGTTCAGCCTATCTTGATCGTAATAAAACATCATAATAAAACATTGTAGCTCATTGTACTTGAAGATGGTTAGAATTATAACCGAAACCTGGGTTTTACTTGTGTTTTATTAAATATTGAATTGAAATCAGCAGGTGTGCCGGCTTTTCCTTTGATTAACTATAACATGATCAGCACGTAAAATCTCAACGCATACGCAAATATTTTTAGTTTTTATTCTCATTTTATTTTTCTCTTGTTTTTTGTTCTCTTCCTGACTTTTACTATTCCAACATCGAATATAATTTTGTTCTCTCTTCTCCACTTGTACGTTTGGTAAAACGGTTGTGCGGATTTCTATAAAACTTGGTAACTAGAACCTTATTTATGGTACAGAGACGTTAACGTTAATCTCCAACTTAATCCCCTACCTCTTAATCCTCAATATCGACCATTCCAGGGCTGTACTTGCATAGAGCTCTAAGCGTATATCTGCAGTATTTTTCTTAAGTACTTTCTGGAAGACAGTTCATCAACTCGTTCAGCCAATGTTTACGTATATTCTCTCCGCTAATAATTTTGGAACAGCTGGATTGATCTTCTTGAAACGTGGTTTATATATTTAAGGACTAACTTTGTCATTGATGTCTAATCCACCCTAAACCTCATTGAGAAATTAGCGCGCGAAGGCGACAAAAGTTCACAGAGAAAGTAATCAATGGATTTATTTCGGTATCTTTAACAATGGACATTAATCCTTTTAGTTAATCCCCGTGCGGTTTGGTACGTATTTAACAATGTTACTATTAGTAATGGATTTGCACATATTCTTCCTTTTTATGGAGATCTAGTCAACGTCGCAGCAAGGGTGGTGCGAGTGGTGCCCATGCAGCAGGAGCCTTCTGTATCATTGTAAACATAGAAATATTTGGGGTTTTTCGTTATGTTTTAATACTTTTCTGATAATTAAAGAAAACAATTCATATAAAACAATACATTAATTTGTTTTGATATGCATTAGATGTCCCTAATATCAAAAAAGAAACGAATCCCAGGCAAAACTACTTCGTACCAGGTGCCAAACACTGTTTGCTTTGGCGAAAGAACTAATAGATTAGCGCTGCCTAACCTTTTACCATTCATTCGCCAACTTTTTCACCCATGGGTTCACATGCTTACGTACATCTCTTTGTACCACTATCCAATTCTTGTATAAAACATGTTAATGTAGATATATTTATCATTTTTATGATATAACTAGTCGGCTTGCCCGTCGCTTCGCTCCGGAAGCCTCCGCATATGTAACGGAAAACAACTTTTTATTTATTAAAACACACACACACACACACACACAAATTACATCAAGTAAACTAAAACTAAAAATTTTTTAAAGTTTTTTTTAATTTAATTTATGATGTTTATATTCTGTCAATCCACGACTGCTTTTAGAACCAGCGTGTGAATCATATATCTATGATATATTTTTTGAGGCGCTGTGATCTTGAGATTCAAAAAAAAGGTTGAATATTTCTTATTGATGGGGGAAGGGGAAGGAGAGATAAGTCAAAAAGCAATATAAAGAGAGTTGTAATCCCCATGACCTAATGGATAAGACGTCTGACTTCGGATCAGAAGGTTGCAGGTTCGATTCCTGTCACGGATGTTTCATTGTAAACATTATTTCTATTTTCCATTCTCACACAAAATTGCTAGGGACATACAGACAGAGAAATAAAAGATTTTAGTAATATACACTCATTACCAAAAAAAAAACGACGGACCTAGAAGGAGTTGTCCGATTCTAATGAAATTTCGTGTGAAAAGACATTCGGACCGCCCATACAAATGATTAAACTTTGGTGTCCAATGAATGAATAGCGAGAGCTACAGCGCATCGGAACTGCGCACTCAGCAGGTGTATATAAGAAGCGATTCTCAATCTGATGGTCAAAATTTCTGTTGCATTGCGAGTTAGGATACCTTTCAACAACTGAAAAAATGCCTTGCCGCATGATTCGAGCTCATTACGTGCAACTGTCAGAGTTTGAAAAAAGTCTTATCATTGGATTGAAAGAGACAGGTTGGGTAAATCGGAGAATCGCTCATCATGTGGGTCGAAGTGATGCGGCGATTAGAAGATGCTGGCAAGAATGGGTGGACAATGGCAGATTTCAGCGTCTTGAAGGTAGCGGTCGACCTAGGGCCGCAGCAGAGCGGGAGGATAGTGTGATTGTCAGATCAGCTGTCACAGCGCCTGAATCATCGGTAACAACCATCAGACGTGCGACCCGCACACGACTGTCCTCCATGACAATTCATAGACGGCTGAGAGAGCGACATCTGCGCTCGTACCGACCGCTACGCCACCTGCCACTCATGTCTGCACACCGTCGGGCCAGATTACAGTGGTTCTTTTCTCGATCAGGTTGAAATGATGCTGACTGTGGACATAGTGTTTAGCGACGAATCCCGCTTCCAACTGTGTCCTGACGATCGTCGCAGACGTGTCTGGAGACGCCCAGGGCAGCGTGCCGATCCTGCTTTCACTATTGTACGCCACACAGGCCCTCAACCAGGAGTTATGGCCTGGGGTGCCATTTCCCTTAATAGCCGGACCCCTTTGGTCGTCATTAGTGGCATACTTACAGCACAGCGGTACGTCGACGACATTCTGAGACCTGTTTTGCTACCCTTCCTTTTGCAGTACCCTGGCCTTATTTTTCAGCAAAATAATGCCAGACCACATACGTCACGTGTTGCTACGACCTGTCTTGCAGCTTGTGAAACGCTGCCTTGGCCAGCCAGATCCCCAGATCTCTCTCCAATCGAGCATGTCTGGGATATGATGGGAAGGCGAATGCATCCACCAGAGAATGTGGATGACCTAGCCCGACAATTGGAGCAAATTTGGCAAGAAATACCGCAGGAGACCATCAGGAAGCTTTATCAGTCTATGCCACGTCGGGTGACAGCTTGCATTCAGGGTAACGGTGGGTCAACACCTTATTGAGCTCGTTACTTTGTAACTCTAACTCTGAAATAAATCATTCAATTTGTCTGAAAGTTTAATCATTTTCTATTCTGTACATAATCTTCCTCTCCACCACTTTTTGTCTCCATCGGACAACTCCTTGTAGGTGCGTCGGTTTTTTTGTTAATGAGTGTAGATTGTTACTTCTCAGTGGTTTCTGAGTTACAATAGTGTTTTTTCAGTATTCTAGCTAATAGAAGTACTGCTTCTTTCATTTTTGACTCATTTTTATAGTAATTGTCACTTTTCAGTGACGTTTGAGTTACAAATATTGATGGTTTTTGAGCCTCAAATAGTGATTTTTTTCGGTATTCCACCTCAAAAAGAGAGTGCTTCTTTCTTTCTTGACTCTGTTTTGTTTACTCAAACATCTGCCGTGTAGACGCACATATTTTTCAATATCATATAGAATTTGGTTAAGTAAGAATATTTAAAATATTGCAACGTTTCGGCAATTATAGTTGTAATTGTCAGTTTCGAATTACAAATAAACTGACGGATGGGAAATAAATAAACAATCTTGAGATTCAAAAAAAAAGGTTGAATACATTCTTTATTGATGGGGGAAAGGAAAGGAGATGTAAGTCAAAAAACAATATGAAGAGAGTTGTAGTCCCTATGGCCTAATGAATAAGACATCTGACTTCGGATCAGAAGGTTGCAGGTTCGATTCCTGTCGCGGATGTTTCATTGAAAAAATTATTTCTATTTTCCATTCTCACAGAAAATTGCGCCGGACAGACAGACAGAAAGACAGACAGAGAAATAAAAGATTTTAGTAATATAGATTATTCAATACAGAAATAAAAAAAGAGAAGTACAGTGTTACCTCCGAATAACGGACAGTGACGGGATCGGAAGTTTCGTCCGTTATTGGGAGGTGTCCGCTATTGGGGAGGACTATCTTTTTTTCATTTTTTAGCTTACAGCATGTCATTTAATGAAAAATTACGTACAATCTTAATTAAATTTCCACAATTACCATAGTGATATGAGAGAATACGAACAATTGCAAATTATTTACTATATTCCTTTTTAAATGAGTGCTAATCCGTTTGTCTTACTTAAAATAATGACAAAATTAATTACAGTATATAGAAAATTAATTTCTAGCTATCCATTTGATGCCTTAAACGTGTCCAATCCTAAAGTTTGACCGAATTCTCTGGCTTTTTTTTTTGAAGCAAAACACCGCTTATAGAAATGTTCTTTGCATGAGCAGCGCGGAACCATTTTATGACCACTTCATCGATTTTGCTTGTTTCAGTTTTACGAAACTTCAAATTCTTCGAATTTTCGTTTGAATTCACGAGATTAGAAAAATCTTTCTCCTTTAAAAGTTCATTTATCTGATTCTTCAGCAAGACAACGCACACTCAGCTTTTCTTTTTCAGCAACTTCAAGAACATCAATTTTTTCTTTCAGTGCCAATCTCTTCCTTTTTGACGCCATTTTAATTCGCACTAAATTTATTCAACACGTTTATATGATAGCTTTACGAGGGCTTGATATTTGCAAAGCAACTGCAGTGAAAACAAGGGCCTGAGATTTGTGCATTCATGGGACACAGATACATCATGTATGGGGGGGGGGACACCGATACAATGTATCAATGTATGGGACACCGATGTAAATACAACCATGATGTGTTTGTCGAAATGTTAATCGAAAAAAAAAAACATTTTTTTACAGTTAAAATAACTGTCCGCTATTCAGAGTGTCCGCTATTCGGAGTGGATAACATGGAATGTCCTATTTTAAGGGACTGGGACCCGCACTAATTTCCGCTAATTAGAGGTGTCCGCTATTCAGGGTGTCCGTTAAAGGAGGTAACACTGTATATTGAATAGTTATGGAACGAATGCGGAACCAAAGACATTATTATATGAATAGTGGTATGCATCATTTCATCAAACGCCAAAATTCGATTTTGAGATATTCGCATAAAAGCAAAAATTCGTTATATTGCTTCTCATTTTTATGGAATAAGAGTGTTATATATCAAAATGAAGATACTGTCACATGACAATTCTGATCATTATCAAAATTAATAATATCCTTCAAAGGTCGTTAGTCACAAGATTCAAATCTCATTCGTTACGATTAGTCGATTGGCGTTTATTCAAAATTAATTTTTCGCAGAATTATGTTGAGAACAATTATTTACAAGGCTGGAACAATTTTTTTATAAAGATTTTGTACCTTTCGCTATTAGATGGAGCAATAATCTAAAAATTTCTTATAAATTAAAGACATACATCAGGGGTGGGGAACCTTTAGTAATTGGAAGGCCCTATTACGTAGCGAAGACTTCATCAGGTTGCAATCAGAAGAGCATTGTATATATTACGCTAGTAAAATATCTCCGTTAGATTACGAAAGGTAATACATAGTTATGAAATACTGTAGTAAGAACATACCTTAGAATTATAACATGGGTATATGCAAACTTGCTATCTGTTTAGCGAAAAATACGTTTCAAGACATGCTGTCGAGGAACCTAACTATGTCGTAAAGCAAAGTATAAGTAAAGCAATCGAAGTATTATAATAATACTTTATTTCAGTCTATTAAATTTACTATTTTGTAAATAGTCTGTTCAAGAAGTTTTTTAATTTCCAGCTCTTGACTATGACCGCATTGTGAGTTTTCAATTTATTTTTTTTAAGTAATCGTTTACTGTTCTTTTTATAAGTTTTCTATTAAAACCACGTATGAATTTGAAGTTGCCTGCGAAAGACCGTACTAAGTACAACAAACGGCCGCAGGTTCTTCACACCTGACTTAGATCAACGTTGCTGCAGTGTGACATGAAGTCTTCTGAAATTTAAAACGCATCAACATCAACCGCAAAGGCACTTCTAAAACAAAATGTAAAGCCACAACTTTTCGCTATTACCA
The DNA here is from genome assembly GCA_023159025.1 of Thereuonema tuberculata. Classification (NCBI taxonomy): domain Eukaryota; kingdom Metazoa; phylum Arthropoda; class Chilopoda; order Scutigeromorpha; family Scutigeridae; genus Thereuonema; species Thereuonema tuberculata. The sequence continues at coordinate 33,083,335 of JAFIDM010000179.1, read as the reverse complement.
AGGTTTTATGGTCGCAGCTTCCGGAGTTTTGAAATTACTTGGAAGATCAGACAAAGTTTCTCAAACATATTTTAGGTTAACTCGTTAAAGTTAATATGAAAATCTTAAGACTTCATCGCATCTGAACATCTCGAATATTACAAGTGAGTTCATTTTTGCCGTTTTGTCAATGATACAGGAGACTGGCTTCGGCATATTCTGCTGACATTGAAGCACAGAAAAGTTGAAACTCCATCTGCTTTCAAAAAAAAGATTTCTTGGCTCTACACTTTTTCAGGCGTATTTGAATTTGTATTCTTATCCAGTTCCTAACACTCTGCTGACTTTGCAAAATATTCTCATTGCCATTCTTTGATGTTACGTGTAGTGTTACAAGATACTATTATCGTCGCGGCGAAAGTTATACCCGCAAACACATTATCATTGACTAATTTCTCCAGTATCAATGCCATTAGCTCAGTAGAAAATATCAATCTCAATTATCAAAAATAGAAAATATCAAAAATCTCACATACATCTTCTTGAAATCGACGAGCAACGTTAAGAATAATTTCCCTACTTGATTTTTGAGACCTTTTCCTCGTCGAAATGTTGAATGTGAATCAACGACCGCCATTTTCTCTTACATTTGAATGTGACCGACAGGCCAGGAAAGCAAAAGCTATCATCTGCGTTGCATTCTGGGAGGTTCATCTTTGGCCGTACTGATAATACAAGTAACAACAAAGAGTGGTAATGAGAATTTGCTCTTGTTTCTGTTTTGCAGACTATTTGTAAATGTTTTACGTATCCATGATAAAAGCAAACAAAACAAGTTTAAAATGCAATTGTAAATATTCGTATTATGCTAGATCTTTTTTTTTTATTAACATTGATTTTATCGTTTATTTCCTGTATGTTAATTTTTTTAGGAAAGTTTTGTAAGCCTAAGTAACAGCATCTTCAGTGAATTGAAATTCTAAAATAAAAAGATTAGTAAAATACTAGTTATGCAATCAGTTATTTATTCATAGGGGGAATTAATTGTACAATGCTTGGGGTTAATTTAGAAGACTAGGAGGGGTGAGGGTAAAGACAAAACTAAATGCGTTCGTATTTGAAGTTGGACCATAATTAAGCAACATACAAAATTTTATGGAAATCCATACAGCCATTTTAACGTTATGAGCGAGAAAGAAATAGACAAACACAGAAGAAAAATATTCAAGTGTAATAGTAAGAATTTATATATTCAATAAATAAATAAAACAGAAAACCATTTGGTTCTTCTCTGCTCTAGGATCACTACTCTTAATTTTCTTGAAAGCCGAAACTTAATATCGTGATTGGCAATCAAAAACCAAATTAATAATTTATTAGTTACGCATGACGCTTCTACTGTATCTTCATACGCTGCTCTGGACTCCTATACGCTTTCATTTGACTTCAAATTTGATAAATTGGCACGTTTTACTCCTAGTTAACTTATCTCGCTCCCAGATGTGTTTTAGGCGATGTTAGATCCCATTACCGTTAATCATATCAAAACTGGCTTTTAGTCAGTTGACTTGTATAAATCATCAAATACACCTTCACATTTACATATTAAAGAAAGAGGAAAGAAAGCTGTTTATAAAGAAGAACTTCCGTTGCAGTTTTTCATTAGATTAACACCAATTAAATTGGGAATTCCCAGTCTTGTGAGTTTTAAACTTCAATTTAATAATCTGTATTGGTAGACATAGTGTTATGTGTTTGAAGACTATAGTGCATAAATACTAAGGATAAGTTTAATGTATGCACTGTTGATTCTATCAACAAATGACATAACACAATGATTTTTTTTTAAACCTCATATATTTAAAACGCTACTAGTTCACTAGGATTACCTACTGTCTTCAGGCAATGAAATAAATATTATTCGGTATATGCTCATCTTATTCAAGGGAGAACCGAGAACGATGGGGCAGAGATAATTTTGAGGACAAGCGATTGTGGAGATCAAATTAGTGGTATTTAAACTGGGATCATAAATAAACATCAAACCAAATTTTCGAGAAATCAGTCCAGTCATTTTAGCGAGAGATTTGGGATGTCATTTGTTGAGGGTCAAATCCAACATAAATTTGCCTAAAAACCATAAAAAGCTATATATACCAAATTTTATGAAAACCATTTACCAAAAATCGAGGAGAAACAATTAGACAGCTGGAAAAGCAAAAGGAAAACACTCTAGTCAATTAGCAAGACTTCACATCCTTTTTCATGTTTACTTTCTAGCAAGGCCTCTGCTTATATATACTGGTATAAAGTAAATTCAAGATTCGATTGAGAGTTTCTGGGGAATTAACAGTTGCAAAGAAACAAAGATTGTACCTTCGACTTAAGCAAAGTCTGTGGAAGTTGTTTGTGATGCTAAGGATATCAACGGATGTAAATTCAATTTGCTTCTTTGATGGAAGGTATGAATTGTCAGGTACATATTATCAAAATTAATTAGGTCAATTGAATAATGACTACCTTATTCCAAATAGCAAGTTTGATATATTTCCATAGCAAATTTCATTAATTAGTAGATTAATTAGCCTTTATCACTTATTACTGCCAGGCTTATCAAAACAAATTTGCAATTTGTTCAATTTTGAAGAAATATCGATTTTATTAATTTTCATCAAATACTTTTAGTGCCGTAAGGAATAATTAAAAATCTAACAGAACAGATTGATCTATTTTAGTAATATTAGATAAAATGTTATAAAAGGAAATTATGGTAGTTTTTTTTTGTTAATATGAAATTAATTTCTGCTCTACCAAACAGTAATCTTTATTATTCACGTTAGAAGCTTAAAAGGCTTAGAAGAATTAATCAATAAATTTTACTAAAGTAAAAACTTGTGTAAAATTGTATTTGTTAGTTCCTTTTTTGATACTTGAGATCTGAGATTTCGATTGCCATCGTCCAATAACTATATCCTCGTTATTCAATGTAAACTCAGTGACAAATCACGAAAGGAAACAATATAGATAGTATATATATATATATATATATATATATATATATATATATAATACAACCGTTTATACATCTTTTGTAAATACTTGGTACTTTGTGCATTCGTGCATTCTTTTAAGTAGCTCAAGTACTGTATAAATCATTTTATAATGTTATATTCTGTTATTATAACTGAACTATTGTATATATATAACTACAGCACCTGTTGATAGGAGTCTTGAGCTCCTAACGGGACTCCAATGTATTCAAATGTAGATTCAAATATAAAAAATAATACTTGAGTTTGAGAAAATAAACAAATAATACATTTCACTTTCTGCAGGAAAATTTCTTATTGATTAACAAATAAAAATTTATTAGCAACGTAATTAAGGACGATGAGAACGCATACCCCAGGAAGAATGGTTTTTATCATATTTTATTGTATTGTACGTTTTTATAAGATAGAAAAAGACTCAGTCTTCTTATGTGCATTACTTTTATTCTTTTGCGATTCTTTCTTGCATTTTCGACTTTAAGAATTTTTGATTTCAGAAATTAATAAAGCAACTGTAGAATTAAAAAATTATAAATTGAAGCAGCGAAAATTATATGTTAAACAAACTGGAAGGTTTAATAAAGATAATACAAGAAATTTTAATTGAAAGAGATTATTGCGGCTTGGGAATTACGGCTTTAACATTAAACTACGGATTTCTAAATTAAAGCAGGATTAAATACATTAAAATCCTTAAAAACTTCAACAAATTACTTTATTGATCTTGCAAACAGAAAAGTTAAGTTTCTTCCAGGAAGTAATTAATATTCTACCACAAATTAATAAGTTATCTGAAGTTAAATATTAGGTTTCTTTAATCATAAGTTGTTATTCCAACTTTCCTTAGACCGATCTGTAAGTTTGTGAAGGCATTCAAATTGTTACGCACTTTTTCTTGTTTTTACGTTAGTTACGAGACGTCATGAAACGTTTAGCTGTAAGGAAAGTAAGAATTTTTGTATTTCCTGGTTTCGCTTCAGTTAATTTTGTGGTGCTTTGCCAAAAGGGGATAAGTCCACAATTGGCCATTTTGAGATAGCATGTTCAGTCAATCCGTTTTAGATGCATCCATGATATGCCAAACCGATCTAAGTCCACTGTAAGTAGTTCAGCTTCTATATGTAAATAAAACATTGCATTCTATACTATGTATTACACAACTCTGAACTTTCTGTTTCATTTTCCCAGAAATGTTGCTTCAGGACTTAACTCCTTTTGGCAAATCACCACAGAATTGATCGTTCAAAAAACTGAACATTACAATCGGGATTTTTTTAATCTTTTTAGAAATTAAATAAAAAGTTTAACTTGCTAGAATTCTATTAAAATGATCCAACCATTACGGCACATATTCAATTAAAATTGACAAATAAACATTAAAAAATTAAAGACGTACGTATTCGAACCCCCTTCGATTGGGGTTCATTGGTACAGGACGACGACTCCTGCAGGAGGTACAAGTTTTTTAATTCAAGGAGAACTTGACAATGAACCCCAATCGAAGGGGGTTAGAATACGTACGTTTTTAATTTTTTAATGTTTATTTGTCAATTTTAGTTGAATATGTGCCGTAACGGTTGGATCATTTTAATCTTTTTAGAAACTTTTGGTTGTGTGGAGATATTGCTTCTTGATCTTCAGAATTCTTTGAATTACCTCGCATATCTTTTAATATCTATTTAGTTTTCAGTGTCAATATCATCTTTGCAGAAATAGGAAATATTAGATCCCAGGAAACTAAGACATCAATAGGTGAGAACAAGTGACCTTTACTCAGTGGTCTGTTTCACTCTTTGATCATCATCAGTCACCAACAAACAGCGAGATTAGATTATTACTAGCTGATCATCGCCACAGAGCTTGAAACAGTAGTTGTAAGCTATCACTTAGCGAATATTAATCTCATCCATTGATATTATTAATAATTGTATGAGGTTTTTTTTTTTCTTTTTAATCCATACGAAAATTCTAATGAGGTCGGCGGAAAGCTTGTATATGAATTTCTCAACTTTCTTGCATTGTGGTTGTCTTGTTGCTTTTTAATTTTGAAGACACCCTATTGATTCCCAAGACTGTTCCAGCTAATTAAATGTGGATGGGTCTGTTGGATTCATTCTTCGCTAATATCTATTTTGGTTTTTGGTTTCCGGAGTCATAGTGATTGTGCAATTTTAGCTTTTACATGTCGGGAAGTTGAAAAGAAAAAGAAAAAATTGATATTATAATGATTTTTTTTTTATAGATATACATATTTTTTTTTATTTCTTTTTGGTTTCACATTTTTCTGGAAAGCTTTAGCATCCTTGCAATACTTTTCCACATTTTAGCCTTTTGTTATCATCAGGAATAAAATACATTAAAATAAAAGCCCTAATATTGATTTTACGTAAACTCTCTTCTCTATATTTGTGTTTTTGTTTTGTTTTTTTCCAATTTTTGGATGTAACTCGAATAGCTGAACTATGAATGTACCAAGTTTCAGCTTTCAATTTTAGGCTTCTGATACCGTGAAGCGTAATATCCCCGGTTTGTCTGTCTGTCTGTGGACAAGCATCAACTCAGCAACCACGAGGGCTAGAGACTTAATTAGGGTGTCGTTGAAAAGGTCTTGCCAAGAGTAGTTCAGTGCCGTAGAGTTTGTGTCTTCGCAAGTTCACCGTCTTCATAAAATTATGCGACAAGATGACGCATTCTTTGCTGAGGCTCTCAACGCATTGGCAGCTGGGACAGAGAGTGAGGAACATGAAAACCTTTTCAAAAATCGGAATGTTTTCAATAAAACAGCTTGTTAGCTTATTATAACGTTTGAATAATTTTCATCTTTCACATATCAGAAGCCGTTGCGAAGCATTGTGATTGGTTTACTAATCGCTATCGCTGCCTGTTTCATTAGAACTTTGGCAAAAGAATCAGTAGGATTTTTAAGTCCTCGCCCTTCCTTTCTCAAATCTACATCAGTTGATGTAATTTGTTAGTTAGTTCAAAATACTTAATAATTAACTCTTTTTAAAATAAATTAATAAAGAGTTAATTAACAATTAATTAACGACTTAGATTTTGTAGACTTCTTTTGAGATGCTTTTGAATTTATGATGAACAACCTACTATGAAAACGACTTTGCTTCTTGGACTGAAGACATAAATTATTTGACCATCGCTTGATGTGGCGTCGGTTCGAGATATTGGAAACATCTGTTGACAATAGATTCCTAATTAATTGTCTTCACGGTCACCCACTTACGCTATTGATTTTGTCCCAAGAAGACGAAGTTCCAAATCAAAGGAGAAGATCGTTACAAAGAAAATAAGTTACTTATAGCACGATTTAAGTTAAATCTTTTGATTTTTTTTTATTATATGGCAACCATACATCAAATTTTATATTCATAAAAGCCAAGTGTCTGTTTGATCGTTTGCTTACTGTCACGTCTTTCAAGCCAAAAGATAACAAGCATTTGTTTTCACTCTGCGAAGTTTAAATCATATTATTAATGATAAGAAACTTAAACCTCCAGCGTTATTTTAATGACTACTATAGTCAATTTTCCGAGCAAAGAAAAGCGCATGCGTGATTCTGAAACTTTCACGTTGCAACAGCGAGACTACGGCGAGACTTTCAAATAACGGTGCAATCCTGTTATTTCCATTTTACAGTATGAGAATGTTAAAAAAACAGTGATTGCCTGTTATAAAAACGGTAATTTTGTACAATGTATAATAATACATAAGTGTATTCAAATGGCAAAATACAGAACCCATGGCCTCAATTGCAATTTATATAACAGTTAAGAATATAAGAATGAACTTTTACTTATAATCAACATAATCGAAACTTGGATTTTGTAATATTCCAATTCAAAACCCCTCTTTCTAATTCTGCAATGATGTTTTTAATGCTTCATCATTAATTTTTTTTCGGAAAAGTTGAAATTTCTAATTGTATTATATAAGAAATATAATGTAAAATAAAACGCGGGTTTTTAGTTTGTGTCATTTTTACGACTTAGATTCATTTCTAAAGAAAAAACAAAAAAAAATATTAAGAAAAGTTTTTAGAAAGTAGGCTTTTTCGTTCTTTTACGAATTTAGAATATATATTCTAAATATTAAAATTATATTACGTTGACATTCTAAACATTAAACAATAATTTTAAAGAAATATTTTAAAATACTAGATGGCTGCCCGTCGTCTTTGCTCCGGAAGCCTCGCATATGTAACGGAAAGAAACATTGTATTCATTCAAAAAAGCAAAACAAATTATATCAACTAAGAACTAAATTTTAAAACAAGATGAAAACTAAATTGAAGTTTATATTCTAAAACATACATGCAATATAATATTGAAATCCGTTTGTAACAGTCGGAAATTTGCGCAGTTGAAGTGACCACGCAACAATACTCATGTTGCCTAGCAACGCGCATGCGACATTACATTGTTGTGGACAGAGTTGGCCTTACAACAATACTGTTGTTGCTTGACAACGCGCGTACAAATTGTTGCGAAATTCCATTGTTGGGTGAATAAACTCACGCGCGCTCTCAGTTTTTTTTTTTTTTTAATAACACAGATTTCTTTAAACGTATTGTTAATACAGTAGAGCCCCGATTATCCGCGGAATTGGGTGGCAAGGGTACCGCGGATAGTAAAAATCGCGGATAACCCGAAAAAAGACTAAAAATGAGGTGTAAACACGAAAAAAATATTTCAGCATAAAACTACGTTTTATTATACAAAAAACATAATATGCATAACTTTTAACATAGGTTTCTACCGTGCTGTACATTTCTGCAGAGCAAGAGCCTGCCACTCATCCACAAATTCCGAGAAGGCCTATAGGATTACGATGCACAATAAACCTGTCAGTGATTTTCGAGCTTCGCACTGTAGGGCCTATTGTACTTTCCCTGTTGTTGGCTTGGATTAAAATTGTTTTTTTTGAGGTTCGTAATTAAAAAAATTTTTCGCGGCACTCGCGGATAATCGGGGCTCTACTATATTATTGTCCTCCAAATGAGAGATGGCCGCCCTGTTTTTGTGAGATCTGCGCATGTATGATCGATTAGTCTGGTCAGGCACTTCCGTCTGATTTTATGACAGGACGCCGCCATTACGGTAATCGCTTGTTACTTTGCAAAAGAGCATTGTATTTATAAATAATATATATTTATTTATTTATATAAATACTTATTGTTAGCAACTGGTATTGAAATAACGCTAAATAGTCGAGATAAGTTTTAATTTGGCATTATCAACATGTCTTTCTCAATGAAAACAGACGCCATCGTCCATTGTGACAGGAAAACATAATTGATCAGCTACCGGAAGGGCTGCGCAGTTCAAACTTCCGCCGGCCATCTGTCATTTAGAGGACAATACAATACATTAAATTTTGAAAAAAAAAAATATACATACATGAAATTAGAATTTTAATTAAATAATTAAAGAAAATAATTTTTACAAATTGAAATGAAATTAAACTAGGAAAAAAAAACATTTTTCAGTAAAAGGCATCAGTGTCTTTCAGATTACGTTGTAATTGAAGTTACAAATTTTGATCGTCACTGTGGCATTTCAACGAATAAATTGCTGCTAAATAATTCTACGAGGCTCTTATCTCTGGCATTCCTTCACAGCAGTAACGCACAGTAATTCAGGAATTTTATTCATTTTCTCCAAAGAAGCAGCAATAGTTTCAAATCTTTAAATATCCAGGACAGATGTGTTCCGTGTCTCATCGTCTGGACTCACTCCTAAACCTAATTACTCCGAATTACAGAAGTAGAAGAGTAGCAGAGTTATGACGCTTATGAACACAAGTTCCTTCAATTAAGTAAAGTCAAAGCTTTTGGATTATCGTAGAGAATAAGCTGTTGTTTTTCTTTAATCCAGGGATAAGCCTTTGGTCTGTTTTATTATTTATTAACATTCTCTTTCTGGGTCATCCTACTTTTTTTTTTTTCCTTTTAGCTGGTAAAAAGATAAGCATGAAGGAAGTACATAAAACTCCACTTATCCAGTATTTATGACGTGGAATTCGGAAGTTTGATACTACGTAAATAAAGTCACTAAAGTAATGGAAACTTCTGGAAACTGTTTTGTAAATAACTAGTACAACAGTAAATAAACTTTGTGAGATAAGACATATGAAGATTATCGTTAGAGTTTATTTCTAATACTTGAAGTAAAATACAACATATAAAATAACGAGAACGTTAAAGAATTTGAAGCCTACTTTTCTCAAAATTTAATAAAAACCACCTAAATTTTTGGTTAAGGAAAGGAGGACATTAAATAAATAATAAAAACCACCCATTTATTTAATAGCCTCCTTTTCTAACCCCCACCCCCCCCCGGGGGTTTTTGCAATTAAAAATATATAACAATAATCCTCAACAACGTGTAAAGTCAAATTCTTGAAACTGTATTTTCTTCTGTCTTTCAACCTAGTTGTTGATTTTATTCAGTTCCACGCGATAGCAGTGTTTGCCAAATATAAAAAGACTGATATTTGCTAACTGATAACGTGACTTAATCTTCGTTTGAATGAAATAAATCTCTGGTATAGTAAGTTTTCAATGAGTTTTTTTTTTTTTTTTATCAGTTCAATCTTCACAAAGCAAAAGTCATTTTTCTCTTCCTTAAATAGTTTTAACAGAGATCTATGACAAAGCGATCTCACCGATCTCTGAGATGTCTTCCTATTAAGACGAAGCTAATTCGAATGGCTTTGGCATTAGCTGACTTAGGAAAGTCTAAAGAGGATTAGATTACATTGGGTCCATCCAATGAATCGTATGAGATAGTCTGAAAGTGTCTTTTTTTTTCCTTTTTCTTTTGCTGATACGATGAAAAGTGTTATATCGTACAGGATGCATAACATTCCATTTCTCACAGAACGTTATACAGTAAGGATTTCGGAAAAGAACTCAAAGCTTGTTTTTCTTAATTTTATTTTTTACTTATTCTTTGTCTTTTCAAGCTGAGCCCAGTACCCCAAACATTACGTGAAACAGACATTGGGCTGCGAGCTGGACGAGTCTGGTTCAGTCGCCGACGAAGGTCACGGATTTCGTAGATTATTTCTTCTCCGGATGTTCCCTAGGTGTTCCCCAGCGCTCTGTAAAAATGGGAACCGGGTCAGGGTGGTTAAGCACAGGACTGGCCTCAAAATCTGAACTGGTCAGGATGTACTGTATATACAGTATATTCGGCGCCTCAATCTTCGTTTGGGAAATCTGTTTTGTCTGTACCGTATAACAGTGCAAAAAAAATTAGGCTTGAATTGTTGTTTGTCTTTTGTTTTCTTGTATGTAGGTCAGGTGATTCCCTTTTCGTAGTAACAGTTGCTTATATCCATCAATTACAATAATAGCCTACTTTCATATAAACCTCCTTATAATCCAACCCTACTTCAACAAAAACGAAACTTCTATTTGATTAAAGTCTCAAATACTGATGTATCTTGCCTAAATCCAATAAGTACAGAAATACACCAAATACAAAAAAATAGATCATCTTGTAAATGAATTTCCAAGTTCAAAAAAGTTTCACTGGTTCAGAATTTATTTAAAAACTTCGACGATAAATGTAGACAATATTGATTTTATGAACTAACTGAAAATCTTAAGAAAAGCATTTATTCTAACACATGACTTAGACCGAGAGGACTCAAACTATCTAAAGATGGTTACTTAGAAATCACATCAGTGTGGATTAACTGATGCACTTATTTACTTAATCCAAATAAGATGCAAAGATAAAAAATGCATAATGAAGTACACGCTTAGTACCTTAAATGCTCGTATAGTAGTCGAGAACTTATGGACAAGCTTTCCAGACTTAAAAGACAGAGTGTATCGTTTGTACATGCGAAATTTCACCATAGTTTACATCTACTTACTTGAAATTCTCTATTGAATACTGCGTTTTCGGGCTTTGGGGTCCTCTGTAACGTATGGAAAGATTTATCTAATTCTGCATAATCCCAAGAAAATTAGATGAGAAAGCATATACCTCTAATATATTTAGATCCATCTCTAAATTATAAAAATTGAAATGACAGTTTAGACGACTTTCAAAAAAGGATGTAATATATATTTTTTAAGTCTGCGTGAAATCAATGTCATTTTTAATTCTCAACCCAACGATTTTCCCTAAGAAAGTTATAAAAAGTTTAGAATTCCTTCAGATCTAATAGTAAAAAAACCACATCTCTGAAAAACATGAACGCATAATTTTTGGATTTTGAGTTTTGAATCAGTGTTATTGTAGATCCAAAAATGCAATAGATTTATTTTACTCTACGCTTAGTTATAAAACGTTTTTTAGGGAATGCTAATAAATTCAGTTAGATATTTTTTAAAAACATAAACTTTTAAATATTAATAATAAAATTAAATTTTAAAAATAAGATTTTTTTGAAAAAAAAAGCTTTATCCCATAGAATTTATTTGTTTTCTTCTTTTTATCCCACAGGCTTATCTGTAATTGTCATTTCGAAAGTCTGAAACTGTAAATAATCAAAAAGGCTGCATATGAATAAACATACACGCCTTTGGGTTTATCATCAGAGGGAATCGGGGACCGCCGTTTCGTCCTTTTTGGGATCTTTTCAGCCCTCCTCGATGGTGGTCAAGAATTTTTTTTTGAGTGCATTTGAGCACCTATTTTTTTTTATTGTTGTTTAGGTTGTTCGGGATTCACTTGCGGGAGCGAAGGTGACTTCCATTTATGCTCATGCCTTTCTGGGTTTATCATCGAGGAAGGTGGATCGGACTGATGAGTTCCCAAAAAGGACGAAACGGCCGTTCCCGATTCTCTCTGATGATAAACTCAATGGCATGAATGATTATTCATGTGCAGTCTTAGTTTTTGATGTTCATAATTTTTCTGCACGCTAAATTTGTTTCTGTCAAAAATAGTAAGTTAATGATAAATCATCTTTCTAATGCAGTTGCAGTGGTTCTTTTTTTTTCCGCCCATTTTTTTTTAGCCCCTCATTTCTTGAACAACTTTTGAACCGTTAGACTGATCTTCTTAAAACTTAGTATACATATTTCAGTATACTAAGAGACGACTTAACTTTCGTATTTGAAATATTTTCCAAGTCGGTCCTTGTAAAGAAATTAGCGCCAGAAGGAGTTAAGAATTCCCAAACATCCCCATGGCACCAAAACAGTGAATATTTTTTTTTCCAATTTTTATTACATTTCTTTTGTCTTAAACAATCAATATAAATCCTTAATCCATTAATTTGCTCGTGGCTTTATATGATTAAATTTGGCTTTGGACAATTTTAGTCAAGTGGATTTAATTATTTTTTTTTTTCAGAAAATAGAAGAGGTTTACTGTTTATATTTATTGAATATTATAATTTGAAAAGAAATGTAGGCTTTTCGTTTTCTATTACCTTTTAAAAAAGAAAACAAATAAAATAAAATAAAGATAAAGGAGTTTAACGTGCTATAAAATAATTCAAATTAAATAAAACAAGAAATGAATTCAGCACAAATTTAATCAAATTGCCTCTCTGGTTCGATTATCGGGAAGGAATCGGGAACGGCCGTTTCGTCCTACTTGGGACTCATCAGCCCGATCTCCGCCTTTCCCATTTCTTGTTTTATTTAATTTGAATTAAAATAAAGATACTTTGAAATATATCATTTTACAGAAAGTATACTTTGTTCTTCAATTGTTTTTGTATTTTTATTGAGTATTTCACGAAGTACTAATATTGCAGAAGGTACCAATATTCTGTCAACTACCAGTTTTTTTTCAGAGGAGAAAGAAAATTAATTTAAACTGTTAATGAAACAGGGAGTGAGAAATGGACAGAAGTTTGTCAGCGTTAGAAATTATCTTATATTCCTAAGAATGCATCTGAAGAAGAAATAGAAGAAGCAGTGTTGAAAACAGGTGTTGAGGTCGCACAGGCAGTGTTGAAACTGTGGCAATTACTGAAAGATGAACGACAACATGTCAGTGGCCTCTGAATCTTGGAGAAATTCATTACTGGTGATAAAATTAGTTCTGTTTTCTGCAATCCACCCACTACACTTGACGGCAAGTTGATGGATTGCCCAATTGCTATGAAACTTGCAAATTTTCTTCACTTCGTTGTTGTTGAAAATTTCTGCAATGTAATAAGTTTTAATAAGTGTTTAATTAGCTTAATAATTTCTTATTTACGCTTTCCTTTCTTCAGTCAAACAAATAAACAAATAGTTAATTAACGATTGAAATACAAATGCAGTTAGGCTTACAGTTCTCAATTATAAAAATGTAACAATGTACTATAAATTTTGAAATTCTGTTATATGTATTGAAGACGAATATTTTAGAAACATTTACGTAATGCTAACATGAAATAAAGATTGAAGATGTCTTGTTTACATCAACTTAGTGGAATTAGAATACGCTATCTTGAAAGTAACGTAACGTATAAAGAAGGTACACATTAACTAGAATTGTAAAGTAATATTAAAAGATAAAATAAATTATAAAATACTAAGATGAATAGGGATTTCTACCATTTCATTGTTATGTATTAATGTATACAATTGCCGAGCTGGCATGGTCGAGCGGTCTCGGCGGCGGCCAAGCCGCGACGACCAGTGCGCCAGTTCCTGGGTTCGAATCCCGGCGTGGGGCTTGGATGTTTCTTCCTTCTTCCGTGCTTGTTTCTCTTCCTAGGAGGCAGAAGTCTGACTGTCACCTTCGGGGGCCTCCCGGATAATAATCTGATGGACAGTAAAGCAATAAATTCCCCATCATAGAGTGTTCTATGACCTGTGATCCGGAATGGATCCGGGGACACGACAACAACAACAACAATGTATACAATTTTATTATAATAGTTTAACATACAAATTACTAGGGCAAGGCATTTGATGATTTTCATCTTTTTTCTACGAAGATTGAAACATGGCTCGCATAAATGAAAATGTGTAACAATTAAATAATTGGTTGAATAAAGGCAATTCGTTAGGGCATTTTTTTGCATTTTTCGGCATTTTTGAGGGACAGGTCATTTTTGGCAATTTTTAGGTCATTTGAGCATTTTTAGTAGTTTTTGGGAAGGCAATGGCATTTTTATTATACTTTGAGATTTTATTTATTATTCAGTATTTTTGCTTGTCCTCATTCAAGCCAACAAATTTTTCCAGGAAACAAGTAGACCTGTTTTCGCTTTCAAAATGTGCATCCGCTGCTCGCAAAAGAGTTCCAACTAAATCTCGTTTTAGATTAAGTATTTCATAATCTTTTTTTGGGTTGTCGATATTTTATTGGTCATTTTTTTTTTTACTTTTCTGTCATTTTTTTTTATTTTTCTGTCATTTTTTTACTATTTTTAGGTCATAAATGCATTTTTTTATTTGTCATTTATTAGCAAATTATAGGTCATTAAATACCTTGCCCTACAAATTACATATACATGTAGATTAGTATAATAGTATATTCGTCGACGACTTTTGTTAATTAAAATATACAGTAATGAAGTACAGTATCGATTTATATGGAATTGTAAACATACTTACGTGAATACTAATTTTTCTAAATCCAACAAGATAAAGATATCACTTTTTTATGAGTTTCGATATATTCATATACGTCATTGGAAGATAAGATATTTTTTTAGTGACATTTTTGCAAAACCATTAGTATAATTCCTTTTTACCAGGAAATTGAGCATTAATGAATTACAGTCGATTAGCAATCAATTATTAATCCGTTCTATTAAGGAAATTAAAAAAACTTTGCTTTTATTTTGGAAAATATCATAATGGAAATTGAGCGCATTTTTACTGCAGTGCCAGTAACAATTGAATCTGTTTTAGGCTTCTCATAGGAAGCCTACTAATCCCGGTTTGTCCGTCTGTCTGTGGACAAGTATTCCACAATGCCACGCACAACAATCACAACAATTGCACCTTTTGCTTTCGCAACAATCAAATCTACAATACACCTCAGCAACAATCACAACAATTGCGCCTTTGACATTCACAGCAATCACATTTATAATAATAAGGAAATTAAAGGAATAATGTAACATAAATGACGTATCAGAAGCCGTTGCGAAGCACTGTGATTGGCTTACTAATTGCTATCCCTATCTTGTTTTCGTTTATGTTCAATATTTACCAGTATTTCTCGAAAATACATTACAATTTTGTAAGACAGAAATGTGAATATAGTTAAAAGAAATGCTGAAAAAAATAGAAAACAAGACACAGTGTTTAGTAGAGCAGTATAATTCTTGCAGGAAAAAAAAAAAACCCATACACAGTTCTTTTTTGGGTTACCTAAAAAAGCCCAGAAACAACAATGATCGAAAAGAACTATGTTAATTACATATCGAGGAGGAGATTAGAGATGGATTGAAGGAACAGAAATAGAAGGAAGGAGAAAGACATTGGAAGAATGACAGTTAGTAATTGTTGATGTTTGTAATCTTTCTGTAGCGAAGATTGATTTGTGATTGTATTTTTCGTGGAATCTGTGCGATTTTCTGAGATTCGTGAGAGTGGAAAACTCAGGCTGGCAACTGCGTTTATGTGGCTTTCCAGAAATCCAACAATTTTTTTATTTCGATTTATATTATTTTCTCTTTTATTTTGTGAATATCTACTTTATTAGTAGTCCTCCTTTTCTTATTTTTAATAGAATGGTATTATTTTGAAATTATTAAGAATTAATATGGCTTATTATTGTAATATTGGTTGTCTACGATGTGTGATTTATTATTGGGGGATAAGCTACGGTGACTAATTCTGGCTTTTATGAGGCCGCGCTGTTGATTTTGTCGTTAAGACATTGGCCTCTCACCTCTTAGTGCCGGTATTCGGTTTTTATGTGGGTTTCGTGGCGGTAGCGAACGATCCGCACGGGGAAGGTTTTTTTGGGGTTCTCCCGTTTCCTCTGCACTACTTCCAGCATTTTTTCGCTGTTTTTCTCTCCGTCTTTTCTTACTTCCGTGGGTCTAGCACAACAGACCAACGATCGCGGTGCTCGACTTCCCTGCCACCCACACACGCCACACATAAACATGTCATTTATCATATAACAAGTAGGCTAAAACCCGTAGAAATTAAGTGACAATTCAGGTTAAATAAGATCTTTTAATCATATTTCAGTGAAAAAAAAAACAATTATTTACAGTGATTACTTCGATGCTAACGGATTCAATCATCTTCTAGGTGGACGCAATAACAGTGATCCAGGAGGCGTCAATTTTTTATAAAAATTTTTTAGTAAAATTACTTTAAAAAATATCAACATGCTTATGCATAGTTTCCATACTTTTTTAGTAGATCTTTCCTTCTAAAGCCTTTACTATTAAATATTCTAAACATCTCACCAAACTTAAATGTAAAATTAAATTGTTATTTTAGGCTTGAGAAAGAAAAGACGTAATCTTTTCGAAAATTTGCTTTTAGTATTAAATGTAGTTTTTTTACATTTAAATTTGGTGAGATGTCTAGAATGCTTATGCATGCCTCCACATAAAGATCTTCAATTTGATATTATATTTACCCCTGTATCTCATGTGGTTCCCGAGAAAAAGGACTTCCAGACTCGATATATATAAATCGCTAACTGCAGAAAAAAAACAAGTCCAATTTTGACAATTTCACAGGAGAGACAAAAAACTTAGTAAACCCTAATACACTACTGATATTAATTTGTTTATATTTTAGTTTTATGTGACTGGGCATTCTGGACTGCTATGAACTTATAAAATAGTTAAATATTTTAAGAGGAAAGGGCAGAGATTTTTTTTTGTATTAAGGACATGTTCCCTTTCTGCCGTAAACAAGAATTTTTAAAGAAGTTTCATGGAAAGCAATCAATATACAAACAGAATATTTTGTGTAAATTGATTTTAATGAAATAAAACAATGTCCCATACATGAAATAAAACAACGAAATCATACATTTGAACTTTGAAAGGAATTTCAGTTAAAGTTTTTACTTATTATAGTTTTCTTCTGTGGATGCCATTGTCGTTGGCCATAACAAAATCGGATTCCAAAAATTCATTTTATCTTCCGGTATGTATACCAATGTTTTCTTAATGTCTTCCATTTTTTTATTGTTAATTGGAAGTACAGTTGAATAAGCTTTTCTGGTAGGAGTCTGAATTGGCTGTTCTGCATTCCGAAGTTTGAATGAATCCATTGCTGAGCCGGCGATGTTCATGTTAGGGTTCTTGGATGAAAAAGTCATTTCTCTGTATTTTGATACGGCAAAAGCCCTTTTTTTGTTTTTTGGGACATTTTTACCATACGAATCAACACTTAGGCAAGTCTTTTTATAAAACTTGGGCCACCATGAACTGAAGTCAATGAAATCATTGACATTCAATGACAGAAAATTTGCTGACGATTTTCGATGATTTCATTATAAGCTCTACAACTGTTCTTCATTAACAGTGTAGTATCTTTCTTCTCTTCTCAATTTTCGCCACAGCTGTTTACCGCAGAAAGGGAACTTGCCCTGGACTAGTTCCCTTTCTGCGGTAAATAGAATATTGAAAGCGTTGTCATGCCAATACTACTGTGCAGACTGTTTACTTTCTGCAGTAAACGTTGCGTCTTGTTCCTTCCCACAATTTTAATAATAATAATAAAAAAAATCGTAAAACTTGGACATGATGCCTTTCTGCAGTTAGCGATGATTCATTTATGTATAGATGTGTTTCTAAAAGATTATTTGTTATTGAAGATAATGTAATGATGAAGCTGTAGGATAATTTGCTTTGATAACATTTGTCTTCCATATGTTTCTTCCATAGGTCTAAACCTAAAATATTCAAGACAAGACATGTTTCTTTTTCTTGTATCCTGTCAACGTTTCATTAGTTGATGTGGGAACACCGTCAGGATATCCGCTAACTGTGCTGTTATTTTTGTTAATTACTGTTTCTGATTAAATCTGGAAGTTTATGTCTGTAACAAATCGTAAGGTTAATGTAACTCAATTTAAAAAATTGACCTCTGTCTAATTTCTGTTTCATTTTGCGAATTTAACTTTGCTTGTACAGTACACCGTACAGTACATAATAAAAACCTTATTGACTTTGTTACTTTGAAGTTGTAATGATTTCATGTCTTCACAATTTACTTTAGCCATTCAATTGCTTGAAATGGAGTAAAGAATTTGCTCCAAAAAATTCAAGAATTAAAATGAAATACAGTGGTGCATCGATTATTCGAAACAATGCTGCACGGGGGGGGGGGGGGAGTATTCGGATAACTGATATTTCGGATATTCGATCATTTACGTAAAAATTGTACCAGTGTACAATTAGTATAGAGGAGCAATACGAAACACAGAAACAGTGATACATATTAAACACAAACCTTATATTGTATTTCAAACATTGCTAATTAACGTAACGACAAAAACAATGCAACGAAATCACTGGTTTTCTATCATTTTCATCGTTTTTCTATGCAAGCTCCCTTCTTCACTGTCAAGTAGATTCGCAAATTTTGCAATGGCATCACTGTTCTTTTTAAAGTCTGAGATTATGGCTTGTCCAACTTAAATTTTTATCTACTGGAACGCCTTTGGTTAACCGATGTTTCGGTTGGTATTCGGTACTAGTAGCTCTACTGTACTAGTATTTAGTAAGTTTTTTTAAGGAAATATGCTAAAATAGAAAAGTAAAGGGATTTGAACAAGGCTTTTGTTGATGTTAGGATATATTGTAACTGAGAGTACATTTCCTTTAAAATTCTAGTGTTCATTAACGAAACCTAATGATAATCGGTGACTTTTTGAGTTAACTGAATGAATTCTATCTTTGATTCCATTAAAGGAATCTATTTCCTGCAGATTCCTTTTCATCCATCCTCGTAAGATGTAAAAATACAAAAGTATTTTACACAGAACTTTTATTTTACTTGTCGGTGTTATAGTTAAAACGACTTGTCAGTGGCAACGTTGTTTTAACCATTCATCATGTATTTTAGTTGAATGTCCTGCTTTTACTCAACATCGCCGTGATTGTTTTTATCCTCTTTTTAAATTTAACATTCCTTTCCATATTTCTTTGCTTTTAAATGACAATGATCTTTTACTCATCTCATCTGTCTTAAGATTCATTCATCTATGTGGCCTTGCCAACTTTTCATGGAAATTGTGTTTTCCATGTTTTTCAAGTTTTTTATTAATGTAAAAAGATTATTCGTTTTATAATACCTTTTTTACGTTTAATAAAATATTATCCTTTTTTATAATATCTTTTCTATGTTTATCTTGCTTAAAGTTTTGTAAGTATGTGCTACAGTACAATAATATTCTTGGTTGCAATTTTATGTAGTTTATCTAAATTTATATATTTATATAATTTTTTTATCTTCTTACAATTTTTGGCTCAAGTTTCAAATGTTTTGACTTTTCTTGGCGCAGCATAGCTTAAGATGCTTTTGCGCCCTTAAAATAAAATAACTAACTAACTAACTAAGTAACCTCTTTCCCGTGGACATTTATTGCATTTCCATAAATATTGCATTTCAGTCTTAATTTAGTATTATAATGTATTTCAATACTTTTCAAACTACTTTATACATTTCTGTAAAATGCTGCATTTTAGGATTTTTTGTTTCAAAACCTGAAGTTCAATTTCAAAAACTTAAAAAATAAAATGGAGCTTAAATGTGTAGGTGGATGGCAAATGTCATTCCAGTCAACCTCAGGCGAAACTGATGACAATGTAACACCTTTCTGAAATGTTCTTTATTTGACGCAGCAGGTGACCGTCACATCCAATATATTACCATTTATTTGAGATTAAACCTATCATATTTTATTCCCATTTATGGAATCTCGCGACTGAAGTCAAATGATAACATATCACTATTCTAAAAGTTAACCACCTGTGGTGCCATAAATCTCCACTTTTTTAAAAACTCATCCACATCTCTTGAACAAAAAATGGCTTCTTTCGTGGTCTGGCAATTGCACTTTCTGTGTGTTGCTAACTTTGTTTTAAAAGTAGTTTAAATTTTTCGTAGTATTTTTTTCGCAATATATCAACTTAAACTTTAACATTGAAATTTCGTTTTTTTTAATGTTCTCAAAATGAAAAGTAGGTGATTTGGAATCAAATCTACTTCCACCATTAACCGAGTTGACACCGGAAGTTCATAAATTTTTGAAAATTAATTGCGCTTTTTCGATGAAATAAACCATTCAGAAATACAACCTTTTTGTTAATTAAGATAAATAATTTATTGCAAATGAACAGCCAAACACACAAATTTAAAATAAAACTGTACGACAATATGAAAAATAAAATTACATACGTTTCGACTTGCCTACTTACAAGTCTTTTTCAATGTGAATTGGAGGAGACATGGAAAACAATATTTATGCATTTATCTCGTAAGAGCAAAATCGAACACAGGGATGTTTAGAACCCCGTAGCAGCAAGTTGGAAAGACCAATCAAAAGGTCTTACAGATACGGCCAATCAAAAATAAGCAAAGTGCCCTCTATATGGAGATACTTATTTTTGATTGGTCGTATCTGTAAGACCTTTTGATTGGTTCCAAGCTTGCTGCTAAGGGATTCTAAACATCCCCGTGTTCGATTTTGCTTTTATGAGATAAATGCATAAATATGGTTTCCCATGTCTGCTCCAATTCACATTGAAAAAGACTTGTAAGAGGCAAGTCGAAACGTATGTAATTTTATTTTTCATATTGCTGTAAAGTTTTATTTTAAATTTGGGTGTTTGGCTGTTCATTTGCAAGAAAGTTTCTTATCACACGTTAATATCACCAATAAATAATTTATTATCGACAGAATTTACAAGTAAAGTGGAAATTGAAGAAGAAATATACTATTTCCTGTGTCGAATATAAGCATTGTAAACCAATAGTTAGGAGGTTGTAATATCAAATTGAACTGCTTTAGTGTTTTTTTCTTAGTTTTAGAGATGAAAAATGAAGAACGATTCTTCATTAATAAGGGTATATTTCAAATAGTCAAGAACTCTAATGATGAAATTACAAATTATTACAAATTTTTGCTTTAAAGGTTTGAGTGCTTTAAAGAAACCCTATAATGGATTCAAACTTTTATTTACTTTTTAGGCTTCTAATACAAGTATCAGACGCCTTACATTCCCGGTTTGTCCGTCCGTCTGTGAACAAGTATCATTAAAATCTCATTAAATTATCATTAAGCACAACAATCACAACAATCACAACAATCGCAACAATTGCGCCTTTTGCATTCGCAACAATCACATGTATAATACAGCTGAACAACAATCGCAACAATTGCGCCTTTTGCATTCGCAACAATCGCATTTATAATAATAAGGAAATTAAAGCAATAATTTAACATAAATTACGTATCAGAAGCCGTTGCGAAGCATTGTGATTGGCTTACGAATCGCTATCCCTACCTTGTTTTATCTTAAAATTCACTCAATTTCTAGTTTTCATTTTTTTATCAAAATATGAGAAATAATTAAGGAAAAATAAAGACTGTTTTAATTTTTACAGTTATAAATCGATTACGTTCTTTTTTTTTATTAAGAAAGACAGTAGCATTTGCCTTCACTTTTCTTTGGCGTCAGCGATCGTCATTTGTTTGGCGTCTGCGCAGTAGCCCTCCACAAACATCGTTTAAAAACAGCGCTAAATGATTCCAGTTTTCAGCAACTTCCATCATGTGTATTTCTTCAAACAATCCGCCGGGAAGAGTTATTACCTGACGAAAAGCTAACTGGCAAATATTTCAGTCAAATGATATCCTAAACGATTAGTTTAAACTGAAATAAAACGAATAGGATTTCAAACGTACACTGTAAACATTTATCATTAAAAACGTCTTTTAACTCGACGGAAGCTTTTTTTTTTTTTCAAGAAATTTTAATAGCAGAGATAAAAGATGAGAAGTCTAAGTAGGTAATAAAATTTATGCCAACATATCATGCAAAACCTGCAAAATAAAAGCAATAATTATGAAATAAAAATATCATCATTTTTAGCAACAACGTCTACGATAAGTGTAAAGAAGGAGGTGTTATTTTCATTATGTTCGTCCGTCAGAGCCCAAACTAAAAGTCGGACAGATATGAGTCAGATCTTATTGGAATTCACATGAATTGCAGAGGAGGGAAACTGCGAATCTGGGTCTGCGGTCACTTCCTCCTCCGGTCTCGTGATAATACTTAAGAACCTTACTGGGCATTCTGAAAGATAATATTCGTCTCGTGTTAATAGCCCTGACAATAAAGTAGTTAGGGAATTAAGTTCAAATCCTGGTCACGGCAATGTTTGTTTTTTATTATTATTATTATTGTGAAGGACCAAAGCACATATCGCCAAGTGTAAAGAAGTGTGGAAGAATGATTAGGGATGTGTGGTTGTGTCCATAAATTTCCTAACTATGCGTGTTGTGTTGAGTATCACAGCCTTCTGCAGTTGTGCATAAGTGTTTTGTGAAGTCCTAATATGCTGAGGCTGTGGTGCAATGTGTGAGGCACCAGACCAGTGGCGGACAGGACGATGGGTACAACACGTACTCGGTCCTGCTTCCACTGCTTCTGGAGCTCGTGTGCTAAGGTTGGTGTATTTACTGATCTTGTCTGCGTGAGTTTTTTGCATGTTCTTGCTGGTAGGCACTGCAATATCAATGAGATAGGTCTGTTTGTTGACCTTATCAACAAGTGTGTGATGTCAGGTCTGTTGTGATGTATGGTTTTGTCTGTGTGAATGGGGCGATCCCAGTACAGCTTATGTGAGGATGACTCTAATACGCTTTGTGGTGTGTACTTGTATATAAGTGTGTATATTATTGACTTAAAATTCAAAATACTTATTATAAATTTGATCTTTAATTGTAGGTTTTTATATAAAAGTAAAGGAAGGAATAAAGATAAAAATTAAAAGTAAAAAAAAAAAAAATATATGGAGAATAAAATTACTCAGGTAATTCCTTAACATAAACATTAAACTATCAAGAAAGTTTTCAAAAGTTATAAACTAATTCTAGTTTCACTACCGTTTTTAAGGGTATTCCTTTAGAAAAGGATCTTTCGAAGTTCGTCATGCTAATAACTAAAAAAAACTGTATTTCTTGTAACTGTACTTATAGCTCTGTTAGTGAAGTTATTTCTTCTATAAACTGGCCCTAGGGCTCATCCAGCCCTCTGTAAAATCCGTCTTAGATTTCTGTGGGCAATTGCCAGTAGACGAAGAATACCGATACATACTTTTCATTCTGGTTGAAAAAACGAGCAGCGATTTTTAATTATTACTATTCATAGTATACTATTCATACTATAGATAATAGCAGACTTACACTTTATCTCTATCAGGTCACCACAATGAATAGTAATAGTAATGAATAATAAGGAATAATAATAGTAATAGTAATAATAGTCGTTTACCAGAAATCTGTGACGACATTGGTATAATGAAAACTTGAAATTCGTTTATTTTTCGGAGATGAAGTTATTACTTATCTTTTGTCTTTATATAGTTTCTTTATATTAAGTGACTTTTTTTTTGTTTAATAATATAATAATATTATATTATCTTATTTACTACTAGCTTAAAATAATCGATGTTGCCCGGGGAGGGGGTGGTGAGTCCTGGTTCTCTCGTTCTCTACAACCCTATCGCATCAAATCTTATCCAGTTGTTCCACTTGTTGCAGAAACATATTTGTGTAGTTCCCATTGTCACCACTAAGTCCGTTACGTGGCGTTGTTTGAGAGATTTCACCCCCTTGAGGGGGAGGGGGGTTGAGATTCCAATTTATTTATATAACCTATATACAGCAATGTTTACCGCACGGTAGTAGAGACATTCTATGGAAAATCAGTCAAACGGTATAAAACTGTGTAGAGATCAGACAAACATAAACTTCGACTTTTGTATACAGGGTGGTCGCGAAGTTCCTGTACCCCTTATTAAGTTATTATTTTATTAATAGTAGCGGAACTTTCCAACCACCCTACATATTTAGATTGTGATGCTTCTCTTTATATAGTAAATGACCTGTATATCACTTGAATACATCTGTTTGGGAAAGTTTGACTCTTGGTAGGGTGCATCCAATACATATATTAACCATTTTTCCTTCCAAGAAATCGCTTCCGGTAGTTTCTTTACTTCAAATCTTAAAAGCTTTAATTCCTTAAAGATTTGTCTTCAAAGATCAAAAGCTAACAGAGTTATCATCGTCGCATTCTTAATCATCATAAAATGCGTGTGGACTCAAAAAGAGATAAATTCATCTATTTACATCTGAACTCGGTTTTAGTTTCAATCTAAATGTCGTTCGTGATAAGAATCTCTATAAATCCTTTAGGAGTTTTAAGAGATTCACTATCAACACTTACTTACTGATAGTATTTGTAATAGCAGGGTGGCCGGGAAGTTCCTGCACCCCTTAATATAATAATAACATAATAGGGGATAAGGGAACTTCCCGGCCACCTTGTATACGCATAGATTATTTTTAGTTTTCGTGCTCATATTAAAATTTTTATTGTTACAGATTTTAATTTGCTTAATTTTTTTTGGGTCGTATATTTGAGATATTTCAATTATTAATAACTTTTTTAAACTTTTATATTTAATTATCAAAATTAAAACTAAAATTTTAGAAATAAACAATCAAAGTTTAAAATGAAAAACAAATATTTATCAATGCCTAAAAGTAATGTAGGAGTTAATAAAATGAGCCTCTTTATCTAGAATTAACTTTATAGATTGATGATGTTCTTTCCTTAGTTAGGGTTAAATGACATTCTTTCCTGCCACCGGCTTTGAACAGGAAAAGCATTAAATCAGACGGAAGATCAACGTTAGATTATCCTTCCATCCTTTGATGTGAATTATTTCACGTTTGAAGGCCCTTTGTACAAACAAATTAAGTAATTTGCTCCAAGGGGATAGGAAGTACATTAACTAAACTTATCATGAGAGATTTCACCCTAAAGAAGATGGAAACTTGATGATTACAAACGTTCTTGAAAGATCTTAATGCCCACTTTCATCAAATTCTTATCCTTAAAATTAAATGCACTATGAAATAATAATTAACTAATTATTGGTCAGACATAAAACAGGCAAATGAATTTGAATCTTATTTCTACCATATATACAATCTTGCTTTTTATTTTGGTGAGGAGCCACTTTTAGATTTACAAAAAGTCGAACTTCAAGAAAAAATTAGTTTAGAAATTAATTCATCGATTTAACTAATACGTACATCAGTCAGATGTCAGAGATATTAAATGATTAGAATTTGTTTTCGTTGTTTGGATTTTATTATGTAATATGTGAAAAACAATTTCGATCAAAAAGTATGACAATTTCAATTTTCTTATATATATACTTTTTACCATGCTTTTATTAACTCACACCGTCTGGTTTCGGGGTCAAATCTTGTAATCAATTTTTTAAGTCACTTCCCATCGGTCAATCATCTAGAAATTTTGCACACTTGCTTATGTCCGATGACAATACAATAATATACTGATGTATTGATATATATTTTATATAATATATTCCTCCAAGGCATCGTTCTACTGAGACCAGCCGCTAGGCGGCGACATATATATATAAACACAACTTCTGAATTATATATACCAGGTGTAAATACATAATTCCTATATATTTTGAATCATTGTATAATCTAGAAAGCATGGTTTTTAAAAGCTTTTTAACATTAATTATTTTATATATCTTATTTTATTTCTGTCCAACTTTTAAGTTTCCAAATCTCCACTGTTCAAGAACGTGACTTGGTACGTTCTTATACAACCATCTCAACTCAAAAAGAGTTTTTCTGACAAGGCAGAATATTTTTAGTGATAGATGAACATGACTGAATAAGATCCCCATATATTTTGGAAGAAAAGATGAACATAACATAAAAAAAAGAAATTATTACGAAATACTAATTATCTAGAGAAATGAAAATTCATGGTAAATTTAGATTATCAATATATTTTTTTGGACACCTATTTCTGGAACTTTAAACACATTCGAAAGACAGTTCCACTTATCTTGTTTTTCTTCTTGAAGAACACGACTTCTTAGCATAGGTTTTATAGAAATGAAATATTGTTTATTTTCTCGATTAAAAAAATCAGTTAAATATTTTAGCATTCAAAGAAAATGATTTTTAAAATTCGAATTTAGAATTCTAAATTTTTCAAAATAACTTGGGATTAGATGAACGAGGACTATTTCGTTGCCAGTGAAACTGAAGATTTAGATCACGATTGCGGTAACAAATGAGATGAACTTAGGTCCCTCCTGACTGCAATAGCCTCAGGTGTCCAATGGACAACTGTAGGACCAATAAATTATCCCAAATGGATCTGTAATCTAGCGACGAAGCAGGAAGTGAAATTGAGATCTGAATAATCAGGCTCTTTCATGTTTTAAACCTTAATTAAATAAAACGACGTTGGAGGAAATTAATTAATAGTTAAGATGATTGTTTATTAATTAAATTTTGACTGTAAGGTTAATTTTTGGAGTTCCTGCTAAAGCTTGAAAATAACAAAAAATCCCAAACAATTATTATTGTTTTACTTTGTGATGTGATAATTCTTGAATTATATTCATTTCCATACACAGGGTGATTCAAAATTCCCTGTACAATCTTTAAAGGTTGGTCAGGAATACGAAACACACCGTATTCATAGCGGTACATATGTGCTAGAGGGCGCTGTTTGGCAGCAACAGACGCCATTGTTTTACCGCTTTAACTAAATGGAAAGCTGTAATAAATCCGCAGTCACTTTCAGAACTTATCATTTATAGGAAAACAATAATTATACTAAAATAACGGAGTTATTTAGAGATTCCCAAAGGATCAAGGAAGCTCGACTGAAACAAAGAGCCCATCAACGGAGGAAAATTTCATTAATGCATTTAAGAAAATCTTGTGAGACACCTCGAAGGAGATCCTTTCTTAAAGTTAGTTTCTCTATCTTTCTTTGTAGTTAGTTCTGAAGATTTTTCACTCCAGTACGTTTTACCTGTGCTAGGTATAAACCTGTTTAGCTCTAAAATAATTCAGCTAATAACCACATAGTTAAGTACAGCAAAGTAAGAATAAAATTTACGAATTCCTAACTTACTTTAGATGCTAGAACATAAGTTGAAATTTTTTCCATCAATTTCATTGATTTTTTTAAATGAGCCGTTTATTTTGTAAGTCCATTTATGTTTAAATTGAGATATTTAAGAGTCTGTGTTTCAATAAAATTAAAAATATACGTGTAGGATACCAATGCGCCATACTGCTTACATTGGTAAGCATTGGTCTAGCATTGTGGTACATTGGTCTAAAATGTGGTCTACGACTGCTAACGTGGAATTTGCACACAGTTAACAAAAAATAAAATGAAAAATGGACTTAGGTCACTTCCAAAATAAACGGCTCAAATATCACAATTCATTATCTGTTCAACATATTGCAAAAGACATTGGAATAATTACGAAAGCAACTCCTTTGTTGTAATAAACAGTAAACAACAATTAATTGGTATCCAATACAATCTAAATATGTAAACATCAGACTATATAAAAATGTAAACATCATTGATATTTGGGATCTCTGTAATTTATTGATTCTTCCACTGATAGCATTGTCCAAATATTGCTAAACAGTATTCACTCTTACATTTCCATTTTGCAAATGAGATCTTTATTCAAAATTCTGGCTTGACATCATTCTCAGTTATGATATTGTTTTCAATTTCTCATTTCTTTAAATTAAAATGTTTTAATATGCAGATGCAATGTTTATATGAAACCTCTCTCTGATTGTAATTTTTGAGGTATCATTCTTAATCATTCTGTAATTTCTTAACGAGTCAAGTAAATGGGTAATAAATTTCTAACTTACTGGAACGTAGAGCAGAAAGGAATTTACAGAAATATAGAGGAATGTTAAATTTCAGTATTCAACTTTTTTCGATTTGTTTTTGCAAGTTCTCACATCTAAAATTAATACTGTTGTGTCCTTAATTTCAATCTTTCTTAGAAGCTTGCAAATCCTGTTATTATGCATTTTTATGGTTCTTCCGGTGATTTACGAATAATTTCAAGATATTTTGGATCTAGTTTTTCCCAAACCTCGCGATCACTTTTCAATCGATTATAAAAATAATTGAATATTATGAAGATTAAATATGAAGATATTATTTTTTTCTAATTTGAAATTACGAACTTTCAACACAAATTATTATTGCAAATCCAAAAGAACGTAACTTCTGTCTCAGCTTGTGTAAAGTCACAATATAGCCATTTTTGCAAAATCAGTTCTAGCGCAGTGCCACAGTTCATTTAATACCCATAATATCCATTAATTAAATTTACCTCATAATGTTGAAGACATAGTTCTATTATTTAGTTACGAAATTAATACTTAATAATGTTTCCTATACAAACTTTCCTCAACTAATTTCATTTTTTGTTTTTATTCTTTTAGGTAAGTCTCTTTTAACAAAGATTTATGGGGACTTTTTGTTTCATTAATTTCATCCACTACAATCTAATGTAAGGTAAGAAGTATTTCAAATTATTTGTTGTGAAATGCGTGTTTGAATTTAAATTTCTTCAATAAATTCATTTTTTTTTAAAATTTTTTCAGTCAAATATACAGTTTGATATGTTATTTCGAACAGTTAAAAAGTTTTAACATTCTTCATGCATCATTTAATATCATTTTTGATAAACGTTTTGAATATAACATAACAAATAACATAACATTTGTGTTTACCTTGTACTTAAACCAATAACACATTGGTTTTCATACATTAATAACCAACACAGAAAACAATAACTTGTTTACTTTTATATAATGATTTACATCTTATGATATTATTTTTAAAAATAACCGTAAAACCATTGTAGGACCGAGGTTTCGTCAAATGAACATTTGTCGTAAATACGTTTTCAGAAATGCTACCTTCGCGTCTCTGTATATTTGAAAAGTCGAATTCATTCAAATGCAATTCACCGTTGCCATGGCAACTGCAAACTTTCCTAGGATTGCTCAATGAAATCCAGATCGAAGCGATGGATAAATAGATAGGATTGGGAACGTCTTAAATAATCTGGTTTTGTCATCAGAAGATGTGTCGAGATGCACTTCACTCTTATGTCGAAAAGGACCCATCTATCTCCCGCCCTCCTCCATTTGATAGATACCACATTAAAACACTCCGTTGGCAAAATCGCTTCAGACAATGGACCATCTAAAACAAATTACCGAAGAAGCACGTTTCTGTGTCTACGTGGTTTGAAACTGCATCCAATCTTCTTTCATTTTTTTCTTTCATAAGGTCTTATTGCAAAGAGTTATTGAATCTCTCTAAAACGCTTAGTTTTCGTTTCTCCGTTGCCCCTTTGATTCATTCTTTTTTTCTATCGTTCGTTCCTTTGAAAATACGACGATTCAAGTCCCTAAAAGTTAAGATTAATTTAAAGTTGGATTTAAGTTATGATGACGTGGAAACTTCCTTTCTGAAGATTTTTCTTTTCAATATCCTTCATCAGAGAATTCTTCATCAATAATCGAACTTTGCTAAGTGAGAACTGGAAAATATTTTTTTTTGTCTTGATTGAAAAAACAATTGAGTTTGTTTTGTTTTGTTTTGGTTGGAGAATGTTTAGAGCCTTTGCGCGCCATTTTGATCCCTTGCTCTGATCTCTCGATCACGAGTTGTTTTTATTATTACTGAAAAATGGAAAGTTACTGAAAAATGTATCCTGTTATGTCAAAATTCGGTTTGTGTAATGTATCCATCCACCTAAGACGTATTCGAGCCCCTCTAAATTATTGTTATTCACGACAGAGACTTAGTTATAAAATTAAAGCTAACTTTGTAATCTAAATAAGAGCTTATTTTAATACTAAAAAGTTAAAATACCATATACGCTCCAATAGAGGCCCCCGGCGTTTATTTGCAAAACTAGCCTCGGCTCCCGGCGCTTAATAGAGACTGACTGCTATTAGAGGCCAGCCATTATTAACAAAAACCTTCAGAACGCAATATTTTTACACATAAATACCGGCTAACATTACAAACAGCTACTTTATTTGAATTTCACATGCTACGTAAGACTGTTAAAGCTAAATGGCAATGTCTTTCTGTACCTTTCGCTGCTATTCCTCGTCCGAATCCTCAAGGACGGGCGGCCGTCATTGCGGAAGTTTCTTTCGCGAAAAATTAAAAATTATTTTTTGTGATTCTGTTATTAATTATATTTACATTTATTCTTCATTTAATTTTTATCTATTTTTGAGAAGTTGTATAACTTTAGAGAGAATGGGATAGATTTGCTTCGAAGGTGTCTTGATCGCCGATCGTGAATTCGTTAGGCCCTTACCACTGTTTAGGCTTAATTTCAAACCAGAATCCTATAACTTTTGTTTATCCTAATGGTCAAGGAAAAATGTTTTATAAATATCCGTGAAATGCAGTTAGACAGCCCAAGAAGAATTTCTCTTCAACTTTAGTAAATAATTTTTTTTATTTATTTTAGGCTTCTGAAAGGAAGCCTAGTAATCCCGGTTTGTCCGTCCGTCTGTGGACAAGTATCATTAAAATCTCATTAAATTATCATTAAGCACAACAATCACAACAATCGCGCCTTTTGCATTCGCATCAATCACATCTACAATACAGCTCAGCAACAATCATAACAATCACCATAATCGCAACAATTGCGCCTTTAGCAATTCACATTTATAATAATAAGGAAATTAAAGAAATAATACAACAGAAATGACGTATCAGAAGCCGTTGCGAAGCTTTGTGATTGGTTTACTAATCGCTATCCCTACCTTGTTTTTTATGTCGTAACGGGTTTCGTTGGACACTTTGCATTTCTCTTCCGGAATCTCAGTTATAATTGGGAAAAGACAAATTCAAATGTTATCATTTAATGAAGAATAGCCCATTATTCGTTATTTTATAAATAGGAAATAAAATAAATAAAAACTTTTAATGCCGTGCTGGCGTGGTCGTGCGGTTTAGCCGGCGGGCTGCCGTTGTGGCCGATGCGCCAGTACCCGGGTTCGAATCCCGGTGGTCGCATGGCTGTTTCTTTCTTCTTCTGTGTTTCGTCCGTTTCCCACCTGGGACTTACAATCTCAGGGTTATCCTGGACGGGAAATAATTCTCATCCCCCCTTTCTTGAATTTCACTAGCCTCGCCCTGACGTTGTCAGGTTGAACTAGTTCCGTGGTCCCTAGTTGGCCAAATTCGATAAAAGGAAGGAAAAACTTTTAATTTCTTATATAACATCTATTTCGCAAATCGAACTTGATCTTCTGCAGAACGAAACAAAGATTCAGTCTGAAGTCTGTCTTTTGTTGATGCATCATCTTGTGCTTTCTAAGACCTTTTCAGTTGATTTTCAAAATATTAGCTATTTCTAATCTTCGTGTCCATTCAGTTACTGCATCTTTCTCTCATGACAAGTTCGCATTCTTGGTTTGCCTGAATCTTCATCACCTTGGCACCTCAGAAAAAAAAAAGCCCAAACACGTTTCCGGATGACAAATTGTATTTGGCAGTCATTCTCTGACTCTTCGCCAACTGTCTTTCGTGGGGGCAAAATATAACAGAGCAAATAACTTCATCCGATTAAGACGGAGCTTGTCTCACCACTGATTTTGGGCGCAGAATAAACTTAAATTTCATTTTAAGCAGCGTAAAATATTAGGAATGGGCGCACGAACGTAATATTTATATTTAGACATTCCTTCAGCAACAGGAACATCTGCTGAGGAGAATTTTTTAAATGCTGTTTTTAATCGCGTGTTGTCAGGGGGGCGAAGACAGTGGCTTTATGTGTGATTTTTTTCCCATCTAAGTTGGAAATGAGGTATCAGCAAGTAGAATAAAAGTTTTAATTCTTCTAACAGTTTTCTTGAAAGAGATCCACCTGGTTTTTTAATTAAATTCTGTTCTTTCTTATCAAAATTTAATTCCATTTTTTTTAAGTGTCAAAAATTATAATTTTTCAGGAAGAATTTTGTTTATTTTCACGTTGTATATTTCTTCACTTTACAACGAAAATTACAGACAATATAAGTGGAAAAATTTTTTCAAGTGAGTTTTAATTTTTAAAATAATTATACTGGAGCAATCTTTCTTAATTATACTGTAAGCAAACATATAATATATATATAATAGCTATCCCACCTTTCACTTTTCACTTGCTAATTCTGCTTTCGTGACTAGATCTGAGTCTTCAACTTAGGGCGTGGTTAGTCTAGTCCAAGCGTCGTTAGAAAGTGAATTATATGAAAATGCAAAACTTCCAAGACAATTTGTATAAAATTTATTAAAATGATTTATTTAAAGATTATTAAAAACGAAAGAGACAATAAACATAAAAAAATATACTTTTAGAATGAAAGATTTTCAGGCGCCTTCTTTACATTTTGTAAGCTGAAAGGATCGTTGTAACATATTTATACTTTTTATGTTTGTTTTTTTTGTTCCTTTTAATAATTTAAAGAATCCCAGTAAATTGATGAAACTTGTACACAATTCTCAATGAAAAATATTTTTATCATTATTAAAGTTTTTAAAATCAATATTACTAAAATCTTTTATTTCTCTGTCTGTCTGTCTGTTCGGCGCAATTGTTAATTATTAGTTTTCCTTGCTGAGAAAGTCAGATTATAAAATTTTCTTTTTTTTTTATTTTTTTCGCCTTGCATGGGATTCGAATCAAGGACCTTCGTCCTCGCAGTAAGAAACGCTAATCATTGGACTAGTGCTGTCCCCCAATATCCAATCCTACTTTTATTCTATTTGTTCGCGCGCTATCAAATAATGAGTTAATTCAAAAACGAATAAAAATATCACTTTTTGCCGTAACCGCTTGGAATCGATTTTTCTTGGATTATCTCATAGTTACCAGGGGGAGACAGGGGGATAGCCTAGTTAATATTAAAATTATAATTTGAATATTATATAATATTATATTTTATATTTAAATATTGTATTAAAACCAAATATTCTATGAAAAGTTTACTTTTTTAATTTATTCAAGCAACCTCTCAATAAAATTTAATTTTATTATTATTATTATTATTATTATTATTATTATATCTATTCCCCTTTAAGCAATTAATGAAAATTAGAAAAAAAATAAAAAGTATTAATTCAAAATGAATAAATAAGTTTTAGACGTGTAAGTTACAATAGACAAATGCCTCAGAAAAATTTTAATTTTTTTTTACCCATCAGGACAAAAATAAAGAATATTGTGATATTAAATATAATTTACTCCAAAATTATGTTTATTAGAATTTAGTTTATAATAAACATCTATTCTTCGATCCTAGAAATGCTTTTTCTCCAGTTAATTATAATATAAGCTGTACATAAGTGCTTTTTGGGGTGGGGTGGGGGGCTTTTCGATGGTTATGTCGTGCTGGCGTTAGACGGCAGTCTTCCATGAGACCAATGCATCGGCACATGGGTTCAAATCCCGGCGTCGGCTTGGATGTTTTCTTTCTCTCCTATATTGGTCTGCTTCTTCTCTGTCCCCCTTCTCTTCACCTAATATCATCCCAATCACGTAGTCCGTAGGGATTACCATGACCACAATAATCCCCATAGTTACTGAGGAAGCCTTCGTCCAGCCTTGGACTGAAACAATAGCTGTAAATAAAAAAAAAAAAAAAATTGTTGGTTGTAGTTACAGAAAATTGGTATTCGTCAATTGTTAGCACTAATAGACTCTTACAAAAATCTAACACATTCTACTAGAGATGAAATAGTGGTGTTCTGTGTATGTTTCGATTTAATGAAACAAAATGACATAGAAGACATTTTTGGTTTGATTATATTCTGGAAATAGAATAATTTTTAGGGTAAAGTTTATAGAATCGTGCATTAAGGGGGATGGCAGATGAAAATAACTTTTCGTACATGATTACTGATAGATTCTCCAAATTTTGTCAGTGAAAAGGATATGC
Source organism: Thereuonema tuberculata (assembly GCA_023159025.1). NCBI lineage: Eukaryota > Metazoa > Arthropoda > Chilopoda > Scutigeromorpha > Scutigeridae > Thereuonema > Thereuonema tuberculata. Next base: position 33,049,302 of record JAFIDM010000179.1, on the reverse strand, counting down.
AAAGACAGAAATTTTAACATGTAGTATTTGAAATTCTGTCTTATAGTTCCAGAGAAAAAAATAAAAAGTAAAAATAACCAACGTACATTAGGAAAAGAATTCTACATGAACTAATAAAGATTTTGCGAATGTTTTTGTGCCAAAGTAATGTCAAAATTATGCTCTAGGATATGACAGAAAGCTTTTTCAGATATGAGCAATAGTTTTTAAATCTGAATTTGATGTAGACGTTTATGAAGAAGTGTGAATTTTAAATATTTTTTTTGTAAATCATTACTTGCTTGATGGAAAGAAAACTCTGTTATTTCCAAGAATATTATATAATAATTTTTTGTTTATAAATATATGCATAACTTATTTTGCAATTCAATTCCTTGTGAGCAAAGACTAATTGAAAAATCGAACTGAGAAAAACAACTTTAAAAATTAAAGATATTTCATTTTAAATTATTTACAGATATTACTTTTAAAATTCTTGAAATTAAATTTCATGTTTATTAATAAAAATAACTTTTTTTCAAAAAATATACCTGTCATACCATCAGAAAATGTAAAATTCTCAAAATCGAAATTTTCGTTGAAAATCGACATTTTTTCATCTGCCCCCACCACCCTTAAGGAATTCTGCAACGAACATGTGAAAAATTTTGTGAGACATGAAGAAATTAGGCCTTTACTTCAAACATTAAACAAACAAATAAATCAATAAATAAATAAATAATAAAAATTGATGATAATGAGGAAAGAATAATAAAATTACAAAGAGCTTACAAACTCACGTGGAACTATTACAACAAAAAGTCGCAAAATTAAGACACTACAACACTGTCGTACTTCCTGAGGCACTACATACTTTGAAGCAACACAAATTGGAGGATAAGCGAAAATCAAAGAAATAGAGAAATAAGAAAGGAAAATTCTCAGAAAAACTTGGGACAAGAACAAGGAATCTGAATGAAGAGACCAGCATCAGAAATTTATAAACACACTAATAGGATTACGGATACATTCAGGAAAAGAAGAATGCAGTTCTACGGAGATATTCACAGGATAAATGAAGACAGAATTTCAAGACTGATTCTTGAGGTCATCAACTCAGGCAAGGGAAAAACGAAATGGATAAAAGAAGTCGAGGAGGATCTCAGACAGGCACACATGACAATAGATGATGCGGAAGATAGAAAGAAATTCAGGAACACTATCAAAAAACATACATTTGACACCATAGCACAGAAGAGGCAGGGATGTAAATGGACAGCGGAGCGTAAGAAACAACACAGTGAACACATGAAGAAAATTTGGGCACAGAGAAAACACAAACAGTCATCATAGAGGAATTGAAGTTCAAATGCTCTCTTTAAATGGGAATTATTGTGAATAATAAATAAAAAGTGATGATAAAAGAATATAAAACCAGGTAGATGCGGCATACATGATGAGGTTGTTTTATTTATTTATTAATTTAAGTCAAAACAAATTTATATTAAGTCAAACATATTTTTAATTTTTGTAAAAAAACAATGTTTTAAAAAGTAATATTAATAAAAATTTTCTAAGAGAATTTGGAGTATACTTTGTGTAAAATCATTACCTTAGGATTATCGAAAGCCAAAGTCATTCTATCAATTTTAAGTTTCGAAAAAAAGAAGAAAAAAAAGCGCTTCAAAGAGAACTTTATTTTACAAATCTTCTGAATTTCAAATTCTTGTGTATAGTTTGAAGAACTGTACAAGGACAAAAAATTCTCCTAATATTATATTAATTTCTCGAAAAACAGATTAAATGAGAAAAGAAATAAATTGTAAAAAGAGCTTAGGTCTTAGCTTTTGTCTATGAGTTGAAGAAGATGGGTTCAGTCCCGGTCGTGGGTGGGGAATTTGTTTCCAGGTTCATTTACTTTCCGGATGGGTTCACTTACCACTCCGTCAAACGGTAACGACTTTCTTATTCAGAGGTTCCTTATAGATAGACTAAAGTTAGGCTTAACTATGACCTCAGCTATTTACGTCCTGATCTATCTTACCTTCTGCGCTACCGACAGTTGAGTTCATGAAAGAAGAGGTTTTTATGACGTCATTTCCTTGCGGATTGACGTTTCCAGGACGTTACAGCGCCATCTACTGCTAAAATTCGTAACTATTTAAACATAACGAAAACATTCTGGTTTGTGCATTTTCTATAGTTTCAGGTCTTGAAATAATTAAAAACGTTCCACACTATTCCCCTTGCTTGGCTATGCAAAGTTTGTCCTTTCTTGGTCACGCTTATGCGATCTCAAAACGACGCCATCTTGGACTGACTGCTCGGAGCTCAAGTTGATGACGTCATGACTGGTGACATTTGTTCCAGACAAAAATCGATCACTACGTAATGACTATATATGGCAAACCCTTTTTTTTTTGAAAAATACTATACACTCTATTACGGATCACCCTGTATCTCAGAGAGGACATACAAAACAGAGTAATTATTAACGCAGTCGGAGGCCTACACCCATAAAGATAGGTGATGAAAATAAAACGTAGCTTATGGAACCGCTGGGCCCAAGGAAAATTCCACAGCTAAAGCCCGATAAATATTATACCAAAAGAGAATTAAAGAAATAATAAACAACTCAGGTATATCAAACAACAAAATGTATTTGAAATGAGCTTAATATAATACAATCACACACAACAAATCAAGACTAATGCAATAGAAATTACATATCAATAAAAAATATATATATAATAATAACACACACTGCTTTGTTCATAAATTCGGTAATTCCAACAGATTACAAATTAAATCGAAATTATTCAAGTTGGTAATTATCAAATAGTAATTCACAATAATCTTATCAATGCAATTTAACAAAAGTATAAACTTAAGACATATTCTCACAAATAGTTTGAGTCACTTTATAAGCAGAGTCTGATCGAAAATTGTTTATGAAACAGACTTTCTGACCATAGAGTATGTCTGAAGAGTTCACTCCCGGACTTAATTTCGCCAAAGAAAATATACTCACAGTTCGACGCTCTGTCCTGTTTACATTGTCACAAAATATAGGATAGCTCCGACAAAATTCACTGTTCATGTCAAAGTATCCAGGTAAACACAAATGGCACACAACACATTCTTTTGCACTACACGAACGTTTCTTAATAACGATGGCTGCTCACTACAACTGAACTATCCTGAGGGTATACGGCCTTTCTTAATACCTCACAGATATCCAAGAAGCCGACTTCATATCAAGAAGCACAAATCTCAAAGTATCCAAGAGATATGCGCACCACAGGATGAGATACAAGTCTTGCCATTAATCGTGTATAGGTAGAAAAGAAAAACAAAGCTGCTTTTCTTCTAACAGCTCCTCCGTTCTTCCAGGACGGAAGAAAAAATACGTGTGTCTCGTCCGGCTACATCGTGAGAAGTGACTCTGAAGTTTCAAGAATGCATCTCATAGGGATGGTGACGTAAACAACGTTTTACCAATGGCCCTTCAAGAAATAAGGGGTGACTTGAAACCCCCAAATGACATCACTATAAACCCCGTACAGAAACAATATGGCGGTACCTTCTTTCCAGCATAAAAATTGTTCCAAAATAAAAGCAAAATTACATATAATAATCTATATCATCATTTATAGATAACAATTATAAAGGTTACATAAGGTGGTAGGGTTCAAGAATATATATTAAAAAAATGATAAATAAAAAGTTTTAATGTGAAAAACCCGCCGTTTCACGATCAATTAGAAAACAGAAAGAAGAGATAAAAAAACATGGCGGATCCTGCGAAAAGAGATAAACAAGGCAAAGGTCTTTTTGCCTTAACCAAGTGAAATAACCACACAAAATTGCGTCATAGAAAGTAGGAGAAGAAAAATAAAATAAGGAAAATTAAAAAGACCGTAACAACTCTAATATATTTTTAACAAATGTTAAATTTGTCTTGAAATTTTAACGTGCGTCTAGAAATTCAGTAGATTAAATAAGCCACCACATGATTATGAATAAAAAAACAAAAACTATTTAGAAACAAATTTTACAACCGGTTTCGAGGAGTTCAAATTACTCCTCTTCATCAGGCGGTTAAGAACAAAATAAAGAACTAAAAAGAATGTGAATTTTATTCTTTTTAGTTCTTTATTTAAAGAACTGTAAGCTCTTTATTTAAATATAGAACTAAAAAGAAATTGAATTTTATTCTTTTAAGTTCTGTATTTTGTTATTAACCGCCTGACGAAGAGGAGTAATTTGAACTCCTCGAAACCGGTTGTAAAATTTGTTTCAAAATAGCTTTGTTTTTTTTTAATACATAATTATGTGGTGCCTTATTTAAACTACTGTTAAATTGTCTTTTTTCGATAAAAATATACATGTTAAGATTCGAAAAGACTTGACTGGTTCAGTGATTTTTAATAAATGATATCCTAATAGTTGTTACATTATTTAGTGAATGTGGGTGGCAGAGAAGCCAAGCACTGCGACCGGAGGTCTTTTGTACTATCCCACGGAAATAAGGACAGATGGAGAAAAAAACTGAGAAAGTATGGTGGGAGAAGTGCAGGGGAAATGGCAGAAGTGCATGGGAAATGGGAGAACCTGGAGAAAACATGCCCAGCGCAGATCGTCACGAAACCCACATGAGATCCGAACCCCGGTACTCAGAGGTCAGAGGCCGATGTAATAACGACAACGCCAACCGCGCGGCCTGTCCTAATAGTTAATAGCCTTAACATATCCGCACATACATATAGACATAGCAACTTTATAAGCCTTTCTTTTAGTTAAACGCTAACAAGAGGTGTGTGATTGCTTAATGAAGCATGATTAAGGTAGTTTCCATCTGTGTGAGTGATTTTATGGCGGGAAGAAGAGAAGTTTTCCTTTAAGAAAACTCTGATTCGGTTATCGTCAGTAAATTAACTGAAAAATGTTAAGTTCTTTTTATTGCAGTGTAAAAAATGAAAATTATTACTATGAAACAAAGGTTCGATAAATTGTTCCTTCTTATTAAGCTTTATTTATTGTTGTAAAATAAATATTCTAGCGAATTTAAAATTAGCAAGGTACATTTACTGAACAATAGGACAAATATACTTTAAGAGGAATTCTGTCTCAAATAAATTTTAATAAATTATTTATGATATTTATATTCCGTCAGGCATTTCATTCAAATCTTAATTACAAAAATTTTGCTAATTTAAACTTCCGGTTCGTTTTGAATTACGTAATCTGTCTGGGAATTCTCAGACAGTACAATGGATTTCTGTCCGATTTCTAGTAATTTCTTATTGTCTCAAGCAATGAATGTTTGATCCTTTTAGCTAATTTATTGCACGTATGTCCTCCCCCCATCCACCCGAATAATTCTTGAACTATTGATGGATCTTCTTATAACTTAGCGTGAATATTTAAGGACTAGAAAAATCTGACTTCTATCTTTTCGAAGTGGATCAAAAAAGTGGCGCGAGAAGAGGACAAAAATACCTGAGAAAAGCATTGGAATCTAAACAATGGAATTTTGTCTTATTTCTATTAATACTTCATTGAGAGTTGATATGATTAAATCCGATTCCGACAACTTTAATAATTAATGCGTATTTAATTAATTTCTTTGTTATTTTACTGTTTGTATTCAAAAGATACAGAATTTGAGCACAAATATAGGCATGATCATCGGAAGCGCAGTGGTGCCTCAAAGTAAAAAATAACAATAAAAAACTCACTAATGAAAAATTAGTGAGAAAATTCCCGTGCCAGCAGTTCGCCGGTATCAATGATTTTTTTTTAAAGCATAAAAAATTCAAGCTGCGCATTTGAATTATTAATAAACCACAATGAGTGAGACCAAATTGTTTACCAAGTGACATTCTGGAACAGCTATTTCACGCTCTTTGGCGATCATCATCCAGGAGTAGTAACCAGTAAACAACGAGATTAAGAATTAACCTGACGAAGCGTGTAAGATGAACACGTGAAATCAATCGTTTTTAAATGTAGTTTTTTAAAATCATTTATGGTGATAATTACTTTTACTTAACTAATTTCCTACACACATTAAATCTACAACCTATATAAAGAATATTTAAGTCCAAAAAATTAGTTTTAAGTTTCTTGTTAGAATTTTGTATTTTGACGTATAATTGTTCTCTGAAACTAACTGAAATAATATATTTCTACAAAATAAGAGATATAAAACCTAAATAGTATTGTTAACGTTAAAATTTATTTGTGTTATTTATTATTTTTAATAATAATTAACAATTATAGTCCTAGAAAGAAAGTTTGTTCTTACGTGTATGCTGATATTAGTTAATGTAGTACAACAAAAAATGAAATTTACATTTACACAAATCAAAAACAGAAAACTATGACAGATTACTAATAATTATTAAAGAAAAATATTAACAATTTTTGAGCAGAATAATACTGAATAACATATAGATAATAATATTATAAATAGCAAACAGATATTCATATGGATAAAACAAAGACACAATAGGTCTGATGTACACTTTAATCACTTTGATGTAAATGTTTACCAATAAAAATAATACAAATATCAATATCAGTAAAATAAATTTAAATAGCAAGATAAATATATTGCTTTTTATTGAATAAGTATAATAAATATAATAAAATATACTTGAAATCTAAAATTTAATAAATATACTTAAAATCTAATGAAGAGAACATATGGAATAAAATAGATAGTTTTTCCTCTCTTTTTTTTAACTGTAATAGTTATTAATTTTTCTATTATCTCCTTCCTTTTCATGTATAATAAACACTAGGAAGACCCGTGAAATGCTCACGGAAGTAAAACAAATTCCACATTTTTGAATTACCGTGAATTTTTGAAAAACACAAGATTGAAAAAGATGTTCTAAGCTCATTTTTTAAAAGCCATGACTTCCTTAACAGCCCACATGTAGTTTGAAAGACTAAGCCAAATTTTGTAAAAAAAAAAACAATAACAATAACGAATGTCCAACAGCCAATACCAATCATCCTTCCTGGGCAACAATGACAGCACGTGTTCCCCTACTGTTGAGTAGTTAGCAAGTGACTATCCCAGAGTTCAATGGGATAACAGCGGAAGCTGTGGAATTATGTAAAATCCGAGGTTTTACGAACTCTCTGATAAATTTTGACGCAAGAACTTCATGCATTTCAGTGTAAACTTCATTTATGTGTGGAAGAAAATCTCAATACGAGGATAATAATTGTGTAATCGCGCTCCGTCGTGCTGAAGTGGGGCGAATAGTAGAGCGCCATGTTTACAAATGGGGGTGACGTCACGACTGACGTGTTCCAACGCTGCACTGTGATTGGTTATTTCTCCGACTCTGCTTACAAATTTACAAATATCCGTACAATTTTTGCCTATTAATAGCATGATTTAGAAATAAACTCCGCACCTCATCTTTCTAGTATTTAACTAAGATTTATTTTAAATACTAAATGCAAATTTTCGGGAATGTTTAACGTCTTTCGTTTTTCAAGCAATAATAAAATGTTCGGAATTTATACAACAAAGAAAATTGGATTGAAGTTTAAAACAAGATTCAAAAACATGTTATATCAACAAATTGAATTGTTATTTATAATAGTATGCCATATTAATTCATTTCAATTATTTAAAACTTAATATGATTTCTATTATTATTGTATTATTGATTGAAATAAGGGAAGATGTTAAACATTCCCGAAAATTTGCATTTAGTATTTAAATTAAATCTTACTTAAATACTAGAAAGATGAGTTGCGGAGTTTATTTATAAACATTATTTTTTTTTTTTATTTACCAGTAATTAATTTTTACCAGCTTTTTTCCAATAATGATTTATTTTCTGTATTATTCATGTCTTCTGTAATTTTTTGTCCTTAATCCATAGTTATTCCTTGGTATATCAAATTCTTATTTCAAAATCTCTTTAACTGTGACCTTTCCTCTCAAAATAGAACCAGCAAAACGTAAAAAAAAGTTCTTCCGCTGGAAGTTGATTCGTCCTTAGTTCCTAAATATATTCTTAAATTGGGATTTCTTTTAGCTATATTAAATTTCTTTTGTTAAATTTTTAGTTTGGGAAGTTGAATATTGTCTTTAAGTTTAAACTTAGACATATAGAAATCCTGACCAGATTAACCTGACGAAGCGTGTAAGATGAACACGTGAAACAGGTCGTGTTTGAATGTAGTTTTTTTTAAATTCATTTGTGTTGAGGATTATTTTAACATAGTTAAATATTCTTTATTTGCACCAAGCTCTTTCACTGTTAGCTTAGTTTTTTTCTATCCGAGGACTGGTGACCATTTAATTTTTATATTTGAAATCTTTTCCCAATGGTTCATTATCGAGAGAATACGACAAAAAATCCCATGGAAGCCCATTGGAATTTAAAGAATGGATTTCTAACTTATTTCTGTTAATATCTCGTTGACTCCAATAATGAATATTAAATCCTTTTAGCTAATAGAGTGCGCATGATATGATTAGAATTAATCCTATTTAGATAAATAAGAAATGCTGATTTAATTAATTTTTCAGAAATTGAAAAATGCTGTTTGTATAAAGCAGATATTATAATTTGAATATAAATATAGGTTTTTCGTTTTTGTTCTTTTCACAATTTTTGAAAAAAAATAAGGCAAACAAATAAAAAAATAAAGAAATTTTAATATTTTAAGTTCTCTGAAATTTCTTACTTTTTCTTATAAAGACTCTTGATCAATCGTTACTTCATTTGCAAATACATGATCATTATTTTTCACTTTTTTTGCACTTTTTTTGCAAAAGTGAAGACGAGAAAAGTTAAGGATTTTTATTAATTGAATACAAATAAATAAATAAATAAATAGATAAATAAATAAATAAATAAAATACAATTTTTTTATAGTGCATCTCTCAGCTAACATTTTAATATAATGGAATGTTGATAGTATATGTTTGTATTTTGGTAATAGAGAAATAAAATTAAGATATCTTACTGCTTAGTTAACTTTGAAAAGGTGAATTAAACTTTAATTTCACGTTCGTTGCTCAATTTATAAAATTTTGAAAATACAAAAGTTCTGTATCAGTTGATATTCTTGCATTGCCATATAATATCACGATAAGACAGATCTAAGATTAATTTATATCTATTAGAAATTGATCAGTGATATAAGAGAGGTTCTATCGACGCTATTTTAGTGTTATTACCGGTATACCTATAAAAATCACCGTATGATATATTGTGCTTTGCTAGATATACAGTGAAGTTGTCAGAGCCATTAAGAAAAAAGACTTATTATATAACTGAAATTAATAACTGGTGTGGATAAATGTGTGACAGATAATAGAAAGAACTTTTTGGCTACTTGGCCCATAATGGTTGTTTTCCATCTCCTATTCCATTTTTCAGTTGGCAGATTTGTTTTAATATCAAGTTTGGGCTCAAGTAAAGATTCGGGTACTAGCCAATCAGAAGTGATCTTGCCATTCACTGCCTAACGGCTATAACAAATATAGGCCTAGCCGTACCGGAAACTGAAATTTTACGCAAGTTTTGGAATAAAATTGGCTGGTAAGAATAAATAAATAAATAAAATATTTATTTATATTTATTCCGCAAATAGAAATCTCACCAATTGTCCAGGAAATTGGTCCTGCTGTTTTTTTGCGTTATACACGTACAAATAGACAAACGAACATCAAATCTTAAAGTTATTAGTAAGAATTGTCGGAATCGCAGTGGTGCCTCAAAAGCAAAAAACAACAATAAAAAACTCACTGATGAAATATAAGTGAGAAACTTCATGTGTCAGCAGTCCGCCGGGCTCAATGAATTTTTTTAAAGCATAAGTTCGTAAAATTCGCTATCTATTCATTAAACCCTGTCGATTCATTAAATTATTGATTTTCACTTAATAGGTCGGCTGTTTTAAACTAGATATAAGTTTAAATAATAAAATTTGCATTACTTATAATACTTAAGGGTTTTTGCGCGTTTTTTTTTATTGTTAATATTATGGTCTCTTTTTTTTTTTTTTCGTATGAAATACGATATTCTACAAAACAAAAAAAAACCTCCCCCCCCCAACAAATATTTAGTTCGTAATTAAAGAGTTAAAGGTTAAGATTTTGGAATTTCATTATTTGGTCTTTAAAAAGTGCGGTACTGGTAGTCGGAATGTTGGCAATTCTTCTTTAGTGAATTGGTGAATTACAAAGCTGTCAAGACTTCGTCAACAAAAGCCTATTTGCGATTCAGTACAAAATTTATAGCTTAGCAGCTCTCGCCCATTTCAGCTACCGATATCGTTGCTACTTTGAGTTTTATATTTAATCTGTTGGTGTTATTCCCATGCACATCCTATACTCGCATATACCAAAAGATATTATTTTTAGAATCAAAGAACCAAGAAGCTTTGGAATGGTCATCTGCCCGATAACTCACAAAAACTGTCGGTCCTTCGAAGCTGATATTTCAAAAGAAGCTTTAGATTCTTGTTCGGAGGATCAACATTGATTTTGATACAAATCGGACCAATACGTATGGAGTAAACAACTGATTAAACAGGCTGTAATTAATTCTCGCGATCATTCAACAAATATTCGTACTTCAAAGCTGAAATTTTAATGGCTGGTTGATATTACTAAATATAATCTACCTGTTGATTTTGATCAAAATTGGACCCATAGAAGCCTAAAACTATGCGCAAAATTCGGTTATCATGTGATACAAATTACACAGGAACGATGAACGATTCTTTCTGTTCTTTGGATACAACTACTTTTCTATCTTTCACGCGACTACTCGAAAATTTCATACACAGAAATCACTTTCAAAAAATAATAAAAGCCAGCATTACTTTGTCATTAAATGCGCATCATGGTTAGCCTGGCATTCGTAATTGGTGGTGACAATGGCCTTTCTGCTTGATATAATACGCCTAAAATAAGAAATTCGAAGAACTTTAAGTTTACTTTCCCTAAAACGTTATTTTGTTATTTATTTATTTCTTTTTTTAAGTCGTGAAAATGATAAAAACGAAAAGCCTATATTTAATTTCAAAGTTTAATATCTGCTGAAGAGAAACAGGAAAATTTACACTGTTTCTCTTCAGCAGATATTAGTTTCTCTTCAGCTGATAATCTCAGTGGTACCTCAAAAGCAAAAATAAACAATAAAAAACTCACTAATGAAATATTAGTAAGAACATTCATGTGCCAGCAGTCCGCCGGCCTCAATTAATTTTTTTAAAGCATAGAAAAGTCAATCTGCGCATTCAATTATTAATACAAACAAATTCATTGAGGCCGGTGGACTGCTGGCACAAGAATTTTGTCACTAATATTTCGTTAGTGAGTTTTTTATTGTTTATTTTTGCTTTTCAGGCACCACTGAGATTCCGACGTATATTCGCTTTAGCCTCAGTACTGAAACCTCGTTCTTTACTGGCGGCTGCTCCTGGCTGATGATCGCCAAAGAGCGTGAAACAGCTATTCCAGGATGTCACTTAGTAAACAATTTGGTCTCACTCATTGTTCTTCATAAATTTTCTATTACCTGATAAATAAAAAGGAGGACTATTTACCTAGTTTTGGAAATCGGATTCATTTTAATCCTATAAAGCATTAATTAAAGAGGATTAAAATTAATTGTTTAAAGCAATGAAGTGTTAACAGAAACAAGATAGAAATGAATTGTTTCATTGTTGAGATTTCGTTGCTGTCTGTGGGAAGTTTTTGTCAGCTGCTAGCACTAGTTTCTCGATAGGAACCGACTTGGAAAGCATTTTAAAATGTAAACATTTGGTCTTGTCAGGTCCTCGAATGTGCATTCAAAGTTTCAGGAAGTTGCAGCTAGCAACTCAAAAGTTATTAGGAAAAGACATACACTCAGACTGACTGATCTGATAAGCCTTACTTTGCTAAAATAATTGGCTAATAAGAGGGAAACTTTTATTAATTATTATCCTAAATGGAATAAGCATCTAAAATTTTCTTCTAAAAGATATTTCACAATATATGTTAGTTACTGAAAGATGCATTACAATACGATATACGAATAGCTTGTATTACATACGGAAATTTGCATTAAAATTACTGAAATGCATTAAAATATGATATGTTAGTTAATAAAATATGCATTAAAGTTACTGAAATGCATTAAAATATGATATATTAATTACTTGAATGTGAATGCATTAAAATATGATGGATTAGTTACTGAAATGCACTAAAATATGATATGTTAGTTACTGAACTATGAATTAAAGTTGTTGAAGATCGAGTCTTGGGTTTTGTGTGTTTGAATGGAAATCGATTTTTTTTTTCAAAATAAAGGTTCTAATTAATGGAATAGTCATTGTAAAAGGACAATGTTGACTGGTATCCTAGCAACCGTTGAGAAAACAGCATCGGACAAAGACACAATGAAATGAAGTTGAAAGTGGACTGCTTTGTATTTAAAGATGGCTGTAGAGATTAGAACGGGATTCAATAGGTTCAGTCTACAGTTTTATAGTATAGATAAGCAATAACCCGTTAACTGTATTATTAGAAACTGGCTTCATATAGTCAAAGTCAAGTTACCCAACACATTCGATACATAATTGCTGCAAACTTAAAGGTTTGGCTGTTTCACAAACTACCAAGAAATTAAAATACCTATAATTGTGTTATGTTTATATAAGTAACATAGCTTGCTGTAGAAAACTAAAATAGTACAAATTTTACATTGAGAATGCATTGTTTTGATACATGCAACATATAAATATATGCTTACATAAATAATCGAGTGGCGAATTTGGAAAGAAAATATGTTTTAGATCCTCATAACCTAAAATAGTTAATGTGTTCACAATATAAAAAACAAAGAGACGCCTACACACAAATGTAGATAAAAAGTTTAACATATTAAAAAAAAACTTTAAAAAAAATTCACAACCGGTTTCGATTCGGTGACACGAATCTTTAACAAGTGAAACACGTGTTTAATTTTTTTTAAAACATTTTATTTACATTTGTCTCTCTTGCTAATATCCTAATAATCTGTTTTGTTTTTATAAATATTATTGCAAGATTTCACCAAATCTTTTCATTGCAAGTCTTCTTGTAGAAAAGGTTTAGTAAACTAGCAAATAACATAATATCACCGTATTTCTTGGTTACTCAGATTTTAAAGTTGCTGTAAAGTTGGCTTATTTTCTTATATATTTTTTGGTGATTGCCACATCAAGCTGCATTTACGTAATGTACATCTCTAATTTTATCATAAAACTAACTGGAGTTTTTTAGTCAAGATTTATCCTACAGTTAGATTTTAAACATTGCCTAATGTGGAGAGAAATGAGGATTAAGAAATGTCCAATCAGTCATAAGAAGTAACCATTAATAGTATATATTTTTATAAAAAAATAGAAGTTTCAACTAATCACCGTAAGATATTAGAAGCAGTTTCTAATTACAGATTATAAACTTTTATTTACAACAGACACCTGATGACCAAGAAAACTCAGTCAATAAGAACTGTTCTATAACTTTGTGGTATATAAATCAGCCAATTATGAGCCACTTTGTTTTGAATTATATGTTGAATTGAACTGTATATATTCTGAAGTTTTAAGAAAAAAAACCGCTGCTGATGATGACCACGCTGCGATGATTTGAAATGTAAAGTTTGTATTACAAGGTTTCGCAGTGCAGTGTTCTTGTGAAATTCTGGCTAATGAATAATTACGAAGACTATTTGAATTTATTTTAAATACATGTAATATTACAGACTGTTAATCTTAATGCTTTACTCCATGGATTCTTCTTTAAGGCCTGGAATTCGATAATCATCAATTAAATAGATATTACCTAGATCTTTTGATCTGTTTGCTTTGGGTCACTTCCTTGTTTAGTAAAATATTCTGGTAGTATTAACATCCTCTACCGGATTGGCGTGGCAGGATATCAGTTTTCGGCATACGTTCCCAATTTCTTCATTATTAATATGTATTTGGAAAGTATATAACGTAGTTCAGTTCAGTTATTTCAGGATAAATACTACATTAAGATACATATTAATCTTTACCATCTTTTTATCCCGACAAAGTTTTATTTCTACGATATTGTCAATCGTCGTCTTGCTTCATTATTCTCTCTTTTATGTCGTCCTGGCAACTTCATTCTGCCAAGCTTGCACAATCATTGTTGTTGTGTTTTAACAACTATTGCACATCATCCTATTTTCTATTATTGTCATGGGGATTATAAGCACAAACAAAAATTATTAATGACAATAAATTATCATACTTTGCACAGTCTTGATCTATATATTTTCCTGTGAGTTATTGCAATTGCTGTAATGGACTTAACAGCAATGGAAATCAGGTCTTAAAACTCCATGTGTTACAATAGCATATACATTCTTAAATCATGTCTATGATATCTTGATTTGCTTGATGTTACATGAATCATCTGGCAGTAGATCACACGAACTTCACTTTTCGTAGAAAATATGATGGAATGACTTAGGGTTTACAAATCATTTATCATTAATGTTGAAATGTTATTGTAAAACTAAAGAAAAAAAAATCAACGTTAACGTGTGGAATGATTTTTCATTAAAAACTGTATTAACAAATAAAAAATTTTGTAACAAATAGAAAATTACAAAAAAACACATTACCATGAAATAGGATGTTTCGACCTGCGGAAATCTGCAGGGTCATCTTCACCCGAAAAACTGCCAAACAAAGAGCTAATGTTTCACACGTTAAAGTTGATTTTATAGTCTTAATTTTAACAAAGAGATTGACAAAGCCTATGCATCTGCTTAAAAAAAGCATTGCCCATGCAATTTTTAGGCAGATGCATGGGCTTTGTCAATCTCTTCGTTAAAATGAGCAGTGAATGTAAAATTGTACTTTTGATAATCTTAATTTGACAGCACTTAATCTATTTGTCTGCTTTATTCTATTTTTTTCCCCTTATTTGTGTCAGACCAAGCTCTTTGTTTGGCAGTTTTCAGCTGAAGTTGACCTTGCAGTTTTCCGCGGGTCGAAACGTCCCGTTTTCTTGTAATATGAGTTTGTTATTTTTTTAAATATGTGCAACAATTTTTATTTGTTAATACGATTTTAATCGTTGCTTTTGTACACTTGTGAATAAACTTCTCTCATAATCTGACTTCACGATATCAGAATGGTTTAGCCGTCAAAGAATATAGATCTCCATGTGAATGTCATGTAATTTTCTATTTTTCTTTTTAATTTTGTTCTTGTTGTTCATTGTAATAATGCTCTAGTCCCTGTATTACATTTCTATTCACATTTTATATGTTATCATATAATCATATGATCATAAAGATATACAACAGATTGTAATTGAATCGCAAATATGAAAAAGGTACTAAGTCATAGAAATACCAAACTGAGAAAACACAAAAAAACCTTCCACATTCAAAACTAGAGCCAGTAATTAAAAATCCATTGGTGTGGTGTGAAACGACTGTGAAGCCGACCCATGCCTGTCATCTGTTTATTTTTAGATCAGTATGCAAATGTACAAAGTCATAATTAAAAATTTCGACTTAGTACCTTTTTCCAGATTATGGGTGACTTAGGTATTTTTTTACACGTTTTGGAATTATATTGTCGCATTTTGCAGTTAAAATAAAATGTTTTATTTCAATTTTTTTTAGTGCAAACTTAATCATATAAGTTATGTAGATATGTTATATATAGTATCATATGGCAATGTAACACTAGGGCAAAAATAACGAAAAAATGTAAAGCAGTATTCAAGTTTTTGACCTCCTGAGACTACTGGAAAAGCCTGATTTAGTTCCCATTTAAATGATGCATGGGGTGAACACAATTGAATCCATTTTCAGTCCTAACTCAAAATGTACAAAAAGGTGACTTAGTATCTTTTTCACATTTGCGATTCAATTATTTTAATATGCCAAATATCGTATCGTCAACACTGACAAGAAAGATGGCAAAACGCTGAATGCTTATAACACAAAACTATCACAAATGATTTTGTATAAAGACGAGAAACACAATTCTGAATCGTTAACAGATTTTCGTTTAAATTTTAACAGTGATTCTTAGAGATTAGTTAAAAATAGTTAGAAACACCAACAAACAAACAAACGAATCCTAAGTCAGCTGAACAACAGGATGTAGTAAATTGTGATGTTTTTTGAAGGACGGAAATAGAATATCTCAAATATCCGCAATTTCCGGTTTTTCCTAGAACTTCATTAGTCTCTTTATTATGTAACTAAATCTAAAACATAACCAAAATATGTTTACGATGGTTAACGCCATTAGAGCAATTACTGTACTTGAAGGAAAACAGATCTAATGGATTAGGACTAAAGCATCTGCGTTTTTTCTTTCTTGAAGCAGCTCTTTAAGTCCTAGGTCAAAGCGATGATGCAGTTCCAGTGGAAATTGCCAGAAATAGTATTGCTTAATGAGGAAACCCATGAAGTTTTTTAAACAAGGATTGTATTTCAGTTATTTCTGTGTCTGTCTTGAGGAATAGAACTGCAGAAATCAACTGGGCTGTCAAGAATATTCTTCGCATCCGGTTCTCGACAGGCGTTTCAGCTGATGTGCTTGGAATAAAAGAAAACAAAAAAAAAGCATCAGAGAAGAAAATGATGGCAAAATATTCCAAAGATAATTCATTTATACTGAATTAATATGCTATAGAGTTTCAGAAAGAAGTGACCAATCAAGCAGCTGTTATTAATATATTGTTACATTACACATGAATTTCGAAGAACTTATAGCTTACTTCCCTTAATATGTTATTTCTTAAAATTTCCTTGTTTTTCTTGTATTTTTATTTTTAAAGTTGTGAAACCTTTATTCGATTTTCTTTGTCGAAAATGCATTCTTACAAAGAAAGGCTTAAGTGCACTTAAGCCCTTTTTCCATAGAGGTCCTAATATACTTAATAGATTCCCTTAAATAGAACATATTTTATTATTACGACTGGTCTCAATTATTAGTCCGTACGGAGTTATATACGTCTAGATATGACTTATCTAGTTGACATCTTAATTCCCGGATTTATTATTTAATTAACATTTAATAATTATTTTCAGTGACAGTAAATATTATTTTCATTTATTACATGTAAATAATTATTATTTACTTAAAATAAATGATAATATTAATTATTAATTACGTACGATAATTATTAAAAGTTAATTAAATAATAAATTCTAGAATTACGATGTTAACTAGATAAGTCATCTAGATGTATATAAGTCCGAACGGACTAATAATTGAGACAAGTCGTAATAATAAAAAATGTTCTATTTATGGCGATCTTTCTTTACGTATATATCTTATCGCTATACAGTGGTGGAGCAGATCTGCCTATTCTCCTTTCACAGAATATTTATCTCTTAAATAAATCCATTTTAAATCAATAAATCATCTATTTAAAAGCTCATTTTCATTCTAAATATCTTCCTCTTTAATGTATTTACTCCTTTTATCTTTTCCTTTACCCACGTCTTTCTGGAAACGTTAATAAAGATGAACGTCCTGGCATCCATTGAACAGCGTCATCTGCTTTCAATTTCTGTCTGTGTCCCAAAAGCATTTGCAACTGTCCTTATTGGCGAGACGCTTCTTGACACCCACATTCGAAAAATCTTATTGCAGTGTTGCTAGTGACAGGAGAGCTAGAAATAAATCAGGCGTTGGATTAATCTTGTCAGATAATCCGCACGATATGAGATTTGTGCGTGATAAACTCAACTCTTGACGGGGGTCCTTTTTTTTTTTTATTTGAGACTAGATTAAAAGACGAAATAAGATAAAAGTTAATATAAAAACCTAGAACTGATTTATTGATAGTCTGAAAATTACTTTTGCATTTCTTTGTTCATTAGATGTCATTTACAGTGAGCTATAAATAAAATATTATTAATAATTACTAGCAATTGACTTTGATTTGCATTTTTTGTAAATATAAACCTTAATAAATATTTAGTAAGTATTTATATAGTTCCTGGTTATACAAATTCTAATGTTTATAATTGCAAGTTTTCTAAACTTTATGCTTATAATTATTTTTGTAAGATGGAATAAAAAAGACCACACTTTAAGGAATGTATGGTCTTTAGGAATGTGTTATTGATGAATTAGTAATAAATTATTGAAGAATTTTAGGCCACCACACATTACACTTAAAAATAAAATGTATGTACAATTAAAATACACGAATACTTTCGAAATGATCTCCATTTCTTTGTCAAGTTGTCGGAATACAACAAGTTTCAGAATACAAGGTCTAAAATCCAATGGAACATGTGACGTCAGACGGTTCCATTGAAAGTTAGGGAACAAGACAAAAGCTTCATTCGGACATGACAAGGGGGGAAAAAATATATCATAATTTAAAAAGTGAATCAATAATCACAAGCTTAATTGCAGGATCAAAGAAGGGCCTTAAACGATTTCTAAAAACCCTTATTGAAAAGGGCAAAAAATATGGCTTAGAAATTAACAGTGGAAAAACCAAATGGATGTGTATTTCCAGAAACAACACGCAAGACACTAGCCAAATTATAATAGGCGGAAAAACGATTAAATATGAAAAATGTTACACCTGTCTCGGCGCGAAGATCCAAGATAATGGAAAACTAGATATGGAATTAAAATGCAGGATAGCAATGGCTAAACAGGCCTTCTGGAAAAATAAACACATTTTGAAAGGAACAACAAACACCCGAACAAAACTGCGACTGATACAGACATTAATATGGCCCGTTTTTACTTATGCTTGTGAAACATGGACGCTAACCAAGACACATGAGGCAAAGGTAAGGTGGAAGCTTTGGAGATGTATTTTTATCGAAGAGCACTCAAGATTCCCTGGACTGATCACATCACAAACAGGGAGGTCTTGCAACGCATGGGAACAGACAGAAAGCTGCTCAAATCAATTAAGATGCGCAAAATGAAGATGTCCGGGCATATACTCAGAGGATCGGCAGGCTCCAATCTCTTAACCACACTTGAAGGCAAAATCCAGGGGAAACGACCGAGAGGACGGAGGCGTCTAGCGTATATGGACAACATAAAAAAGTGGACCTGTATTGGCTGTTATAGTGAAGTGAAAAGAAGAGCAGAGGACCGCAATAAATGGAGATCTCTTGTTCACACCCTCACATGAGGACGACACCAGATAGATAGATAGAATCAATAACTTATCAAATTAATAAATTTGTGAACAAAAACAAAATAAATTACAAACATTTATGAAACCCATATTGTGGAACAAATAAATTGTCATTATCACATCTTTTGTCAAGTGGTTGTATTGTGACCACTTGACAAAGAAACGAAGACCACTTCGAAAGTCGTGCATTTTAATTGTATATAAATTTTACTTTTCATTGTGATGTGTGGTGGCCTAAAAACTTCAATAATACAATTTACACACGTTAATTACTTTAAATAGTAATGAATTAGACTGATATAAAAAAAAATTAGAAAATTAAAAAATAAAACAAAAAGAAACAGAAAAGTAAACGTGTGCTTAATTAACACAGAAACTGAAAACACTTTAAAATGAAGATATTCAAAACTTGTTTATGAGCTTCCTATTCAGCGTGAAGCAATTGAAAATTTTAAAGCAAGGTTAGTATAAAAAAATGGTTTTAAAACGTTCAATGATTTTAGTCTAATTCCGTTCAGGCGCTTCTAGCTCTGGGCTGCTGTCGTCTTATGGTTATTGGTCTGAGTTAAAGTGGAACGTTCGTTATAGAAACGAATTGTTTGGTATAAAGAAAAGCCAAGCAGAGAATAAAAGAAAATGTTTTATTCTCGTCTACTAATATTCTTTTGGAAACACTATTACATCATTTTTATTCTATGCTTAGTTTTTGTGCTTTTTTCCTTCATTATTTCTTTAACTTCATTAAAATGGCCTGAAAGCTGAGAACTATCTTAGTGTTCAAAAGAAGTTTCGTGATAAATTGAAAGTTCGGATGCACCTTAAGATGCCTAAAACGAGTGAAACGTTTGAATGAGGATTTTAAAGCTTCGGTGTGCATTGGTATTAAATAGGCTTATGTCGTAATTGAATAAAGAACGGCGAACATGGCTGATATAACTGTGATATCTGACAGAGGCTTAAATAGTTTTCAGTGGTAATTGATTGGTTAATTTTATGGTTGAGATCCTCAGTTCAAATCTAACTTCACGCAGTTTCATTTTGCAGTACTGAAGTACCTGTCAACATAGAGATCTAGAAAGGTTCACGGTTCACGATTTATTGCTGTGACCTTCATATGTATTTCCTTATCTTAACTGATGCTACAAATACGATTAAAGAAGTTCTAGGAAAAAAAAAAACAAACTTCATTTTTCTTAAAATGCTTGAAAAACAAAACCAGATCTTTAAAAAAATTAATAATAAAGAAATCTTCGGAAATAACATATTAAGGACAGCAGGATTTAATTTCTGTCAGGAATTTCTTTGTTTTCGATTGTTCTTTTGTTATGCTGACGCATAAAAATTTATACAGGGTGGCTCGTAAGTAGACACATTTCATTTAGGGCGTGATAGTGGAGCTCATTTGCAATCGATTTAACCATAATATCCATTCTGAAAAATTAAATAGTTTTTGAGATATGTTAATTTTTGTGTTTTGTTAGAAATATACTCCCAAGTAGTATAATAGAAAAAAAAATAATAATAAAAGAACTAAGTTCTAAATCCATACTTCCTCTTTAAATCACATCGTAACATATTGAAAAAACATCATCTACACTTCATTTTATTATCGAATTTTCGGAAGAATTTTCTATCATCGATGAATTTAAAAAATTATGATTATTATAATGATTGTTAGTAAAATAAAACAATTGTATTAAAATTAAGAATTGTTGAATTTGTAACAATTGTAAATATAATAATATGTTAGTAGCATTTTAAGGATAAAATGCTAAGTTTTGTTAACAACTATGCTAAGGAATTTTTTTGTAATTTGATATCACCTGACTATACATTGTAATCTTGAAGAAGGAAGATAGAAAATTCTTCCGAAAATTCGATAATAAAATGAAGTGTAGATGAAGTTTTTTCAATAAAAGAATTAAGCCATTTCTTGTAATATTTCCGTTTCCCTCGTTATTTTGCACAGTAATACAGTCAATGCAGCAAATAGTAAGTTAACAACTTCAATATGATAAAATTACAAGAGCTACACTGATAAGAACCTTCAACACAATATTGTGCGTTCGAGTGGATTTATTTCTGAAATTTGATAATTCAATAAATGTACAAATGACTTATTACTTTTTATACCTGTTTTGTTACCTTTCGAATGAAGTATAAAGGTTTAAGAAATCTTAACAATATACAATTGAGTTAGAAGGTCTTTACAACAAGTTTAGGTTTTAGCCCTTATATTTTTATCATATTGAAGTTGTCAACATACTTACGAAGCGACCGTTTGCACAAAACATTAGAAACAGATTTAATAAGAAAATAAAAAATAAAACAAGTTACAAGTTTCGAAAACCTGTAGCGATTTTCTTCTTCGGATTACAAATATAAAAAAAAGAAATTTAAAAAGACCGTTGTCCGAGAACGGTCTTTTTAAATTTGCTTTTTGTAGTCCGAAGAAGAAAAAAGCTATAGGTTTTCGAAACTTGTAACTTGTTTTATTTCCTTATTAAATCTCTTTCTAATGTTTTGTGCAAACGAAAACCCAAAAATTAACATTTCTAAAAAAACTATTTAGTTTTGCAGAATGGATATTGTAGTTAAATCAATTGCAAAATTGATTTCCACTATCACGCCCTGAAAGGAATACGTCGATTTACCAGCCATTCTATATAAAAGTCTAAATAAGTGGCATTTTAGAAATCTATTTTTGGCTTGAACGGATGGACATTTTGTATGTATAAGGGATATTAAAGGATTAAGTTCGTTGATGCTTATTTCAGTGCCTCTCATTTTTTTCCCATTTCCAATTGAGCTTTGGGGTGTTTATTTTTGTGATGATAGGTTAACCAATGAATTTAAAATGGTGTCTAAATCCCACGAGTCTCTTCATAAAATTTCAAATAACCTCGACATAAATCTATACCTAAACGCTGCGGATTGTTTTCTTACAATTTAAATTCCGGTAATATGAAATCCAGTTTGAAATTGACAAGTCCTAGTATTGGCTCAAGTGCACCGATAGTGTTTGTTCTGGTTCATTGAATCTCTACTTCGTTGTTTATTAATCTGGAACAATCTAGATTCAATCCACGTGGATTCGTTGTGATGCGGTGCGAACGCAGCAAAATAGATTGAAGTTGTTCCACGAGAATTCTGATGGATTCCCGCCATTTACAGACCAGTCTTGTCCTCCCAAATGACATTGAACACCATGACATGGACGACATCATGTTTCGGTCGCCACTATTGATAACACGCTTCCGAAGAAATTGATGGAATTGGAGAGCTACGAAGTTAAAAAAATACTGCCAAAGCAGAAACAGCAAATGTCAGGTAGATGGATCAGAAAAAACGTTTACAAAACGTGTGTATGAAAGGCAAATCTTGATTGGAAGAAAATGAGATGATGTGTTCTTAAAATGGCACAGATACACTTAAGGCTTTCTGTCACTTTCGACGTTGGTCACAACGTTTGATCGGGTTGTCCATCCTAGTCGCCTAAAAGTCAGGGCACTGCTGTTGAAGCCTCCTTTTTTTGCATCACGTTGGACTCCTCCATTGCATGTGAAGCGTCGACCTGACACGTGTTCTTCTGAGGCAGGGAACAGATGGAAATTACTGGGAGCCAATCCGGACTGTATGGCGGATGTTCTGTAATTTTCCAGTAGAAACCGTGCATATGCTCTGTATGCACCGTGCAAGTGTAGTCGGACATTATCATGAAGGAGGATCACACCGTCATTCATAAAACCAGGACGTTTCTTCCTGATGTTGTTCCGCAATTTCTTTAATGTTTTCCATAAGAGAACAGTTATCGAAGTGGATCGTCATTTTGAAATGACAGCGCGCACCCCTAATGCACACACGAGAAAAATCGTGCAGTCCTCTATCGGATATTTCAGGAATCGCCTGCAAGATGGCAAACTCACACATTTAGTTTCTAGCTGTTGCAAAGTTTTTTCTGATCGACCTTCATAAATAGCACTGTCTTCATGAATTGTACCATTAAGAACAAAATAGAATGATTTTTAAAATTTTATTCATTTCAAGAAATAATAATTTACTGACCTTAAAATATAATGGGAATTTTAAATAATAAGGCACAGAATAATAGTGAGCACTATATTTAATATTATTGAGTTAAGTATACTGATGAAAATCTATGAGAGTTAGAAAGTGTTGCTGTATTCTTTATAGGCCTACGGGTAGTCTCGACTTACTACCACAGTTTTCAAAATAAAAAAAAAAATCGAACATTAAAGAAAAAAAAGGAATATTTCCAATATTCTTCGAATATTTTTTTGTGTAGAGAAACTTGGACGTATCTAGAACATACATAAAGGATATATAAATATAATTAATATGTGATGCATGTATGTATAGACCATTGACGCAGCGTCAATGTCCGTTCCCTGTCCAGTTTTTCTGAACTGTTTAGGCAAAGTCCAGAACTAGATGGAGACCAATTCGCAGAGGGGAGTTCCACACTGTGTTCTCTTCGTAACAGTCGTAAAATGTAGTGTGTTCGTTTGAAAATATTTTACTCAGTTTATTTAACATCTACATAATTACTTTTTATTGTACATATTTATTCAGAATAAATTTAATATTTCTATATCCAGTTCGTGAGTTATGTATATATATATACATGATACGTAACTTCGTTTTTTTTGCATTGCACTCAAGTCTAAATTTGACTTATAACCATGCTTCGGATTAGGATTGACAGGGTTAAATAATTAATAGTACCTATAAAGAAGCCGCGCTGGTGTGGTCGAGCGGTCTCAGGCGTCGGTCTGTCGTGAGATCAATGTGCCAGCGCCCGGGTTCAAATCCCGGTAGCGAGCATGGATGTTTCAAAAATTTCCTTTCCTGTGTTGTAGCCTCTTCTTCACTTTCTCTTCGGTCTGACGTCATTCCTTAATGGCGTCCTGGGGAAGGCCACGGGAAACCACCCCAGTATCTTTCCCTTGTAATTCTAGGGAATCTGCTAGGGGTTCGCCGTCTTGGGAACACTAGCGCTCCCTGGAGCACGGATGCTTCGGCAACGAAGCTCGCACTTCGGTGCGAACCGAACACACACACCTATAAAGAAATTACGAAAAAAAGAATAATTATACTCTTTAGTTGCCTTTTATTAATGACGAAGCCGACTGCTTGAAGTTTGCGAAGTGCTTCGTTACTGACCCTCGGAAAGCAAGCAGTGAAAAGACAGACCATTACCTCTCAGATCGGAAGACGTTATTCTTGAGGATCGGCACCAAGTACTTTTTGGCGGGAGAGAATCGAAGGAAACGCGGATCCATTTCCTAGCAACGGGGGACGTCCAAATTGACCTCAACATCTTAGGGCAGGAAGCCCTAATCTGTTACTCCTTCCCTAACTGTGTGGGTTGATCTGTTAGAGCTTCCTTATTCTTTCAGTCGATTTTAATAATAATAGTTTACTGTACTTAATTCTTAATTACATTGTCTAGTTTCCTTTTAATTATAGTCTCATGTTATCCATTGTTATCATAGTATTTGGTTGTTATTAAGATTTGCATATTAATCTACAACTTCAAATCTACAACTTCATGATGAAAATTGCATAAATTCTAAAAAACTAAATAATCTAATTAAATCATGTAATTGTACTACAATTGAAAGAGTTCATAATAAAAAATATCTTGGCATCTACATTGATGACAAATTCTCTTGGAACTTTCACTATAATTATATCCTAAAAAGACTAAATACTTTATTATATATTTTTTTTCATATTAAAGATATGTTTCCATTTAAACAAAAAATGGTTGTTTATAAAGCTTTTGTAGATTCGATACTGAATTATGGTTTGGACTGCTGGATATTTATAAACTGACAACAAATGAAAAATATAAATAAAATCATTCTCAAGATCTTTAATTATGTAATGATCAACTTTAAAAATGAAAAACTTGAGGAACAACAAATCATAAGAAAGAAATTTAAAATATTGTTATTAAATGAAAAATTTATTTATAACAATATGATGAAGAATTTTTTTGATATAAAAAATAAAAAAGATAACCTACAAAATAATTCCAATACCAGAAAAGGTTGGATAAAAATATTTAATGTTACAAAAATAAATAATAATATGGGATATAGACAAAAAAAATCAAATCCTTTATAGTCTTTTCAATCAATTAAAATGGGAAAATTATAATTTTGAAAGAATTAGTCAAGTTAAAAATCAGTTAATAATAGATATTATTGATGGTAGTTTTAAATTTTAATATTATTAATCTTAACTTTTTTTTTTCTTATTGATTTAGATTAAATTTTCAGCACCTAAATCACAGGTATTTCTCATTTAGAAATACCTATTAGGACTGACATACATTTAAAAAAAAAAAAAAAAATAAGCGTTGGATATAACAAATTATAAGTTCTTGAATGTATTGTTTTAATTAGAAAAAGGTGTTGTCTGTGCCTCGGAAACCTATATATCCTCGGGAGCTGTAATTTTACATGTAGTTTTCTATTATAAAAAAGAAGATATTAATCGCCAATAAATATGTGCACTTATCACAATAAATATGCATGATTACATAGAAAACTTACTAGTAATTTATAATTACAATTTTTTTTTCGTGTATCCAAAAGTTGGTTCACCAACTATATCGTTCTTATTTTTATTTACTATCTTTAATAATTATATTAATAATTAGGTAGTGTATGTAAAAGTTGTACAAAAGCAATTGCGGTGACATTTACAACTGTTTTACCAAAGCCTCAAAAAAAAAACATTGCATATTTACATGTTGTAATCCTTAAAAACATACATTTGACTTATGTGTAGTAGGATTATCATGTATCTTCTTTTTGTTCTTTGTTTTTGGAGGGAGAAGTAAGATTAAAAAACTACAGACTCTTGAAACAGCAAATTTCTATCAATAACAATAAAAAAAGACAAGAGGAGGAAGGCTTATAAGATTAATTTCTTTTTCTCTTCCACTAATTAGACAAGGATCGTATTTCTTGCATCAAAAGAAAAAAGAAAACCACGTGATCTGCTTCCATTTCGTCTCTGGCGTTTTCTCCCTCCTGAGATTAATTTCGTTTCATTAATACTTTAACAATGACGAAACCTACTTTCATCAAGGTGCATTGCCCTAGAACAGCTGTTTCACATTCATTGGTGATCAACAATTAGGACTATTCAGAATTGTATCAGACTATTACTACAGGGGAAGCGACGAACGTTACGCAATACAAATAGAAATGTTGATTTTTCATTTTTAAATAGGAAAGGAACTATTATTTGGTTGATTAAAATATCTTACTTGTGCACATTTGGATAATTATTCAACAGAACGGTAACCACACATGACTGGGATAAAAATAACATTTATACACCTGAAAAATACATATCACTACCGGTTTCGCTTTCAGATGAGAGCTTTGAAAAAGCTTAAAAAATACTTTTAACGTGTGCAAAAATAACTTAACTAAAAAATATAATAAAAAACAGCACATACAAAATGTTTTTTGACCTGGCTTCAAGTTGGCATCAATTGGAAGCTGATTATTTAATTATTAATTTTATTGGTTGTTTAGAATTGAAATTAAGTTGTAATTATATAATTAGAACCTTTGTAAGAGTCCATTGGGTTGAAGGGGATTCCGCGGAGGAAATCGAAAGGCTCCTATTTTTTAAATGTTTTTATAAATCTCTTTTAAAAATTTTTGTATGTGCTGTTTTTTATTATATTTTTTACTTTGAAAAAGCTCTGATCAGACAGCGAAACCGGTAGTGATCTGTATTTTTAAGGTGTATAAATGTTATTTTTATCTTAATCATGTGTGTTTACCGTTCTGTTTAATTTTTATCAAATATTATTTATATAAAAAAATTTATATAAAATTTATATGGTATATAAAAAAGTAACACACTTAATAGCTACAAGCAAATAAGAAATATCAATAATGACGAAACCTACTAAAATTATAATGAAATAATTATTTAAATTTTATTTATAAATTGCTTTATAACAGTATATCTACATTTCAAGCTGGTTGCATCAATCAAATATTAGGAATAATCAAATCTATATAAGAATATTCAGTTATACGAAACAAAATATATTTACATCTGCAATTAAAGCTACTAAGCAATTTCATTAATATTGTAGTTTAAAATACGTATTACGTATAAAGAATTATTTAAAAGAAATGTTTAACTCCTGCAAAGATAGATTAAAAATTTCTTTTCTGCACTGCATTCATATTCGAATTCGGCGGTGGTTCGGACAATTGACATTTCGGATAATCGATATTCTACTGTATTAATTTTTAGTGTTTAGCTTCAAAATGTATTTTGAACTAAACGTTTTTCTCATAAGTAATTCTCCTAACACTTCGATTACTTAATTCTACGAATGCATGATGGACGGTATTTCAGATGTTTTCCGGCCTTTTGCAGCTGATGAGCCGTGAAACGTCAAAATAGATCTTCAGGAACTTAAAAGATCTGAAACTCTTAATGCTTCGAAATTAAAAAAAAAGTTTGTTCATAACTACAAATAATTTTATTTACAGTTTAGAATTAAGAAGTAAAGTGGTGTGATGAATATATGTAGTTATATACTTATAGTTACATATGTAATATACAGTAGAGTCTCGATAATCCGAGGTAATTGGGGCTGATGGTACCTCGGATTACAAAAAACTCGGATTAAACGGAAAAAAGAAAAAAAAAAACAGGAATTTTCAACTAAAACGAATCAAATTTAATTTATAATAGATATTAAAGTTACAGATCATTACAATGTTATCTGGTTACATGAAAAGACTCTTTATAAGCATTTACAACTTGACGATGTCACGCCATCGTCTAAGTAGTAAAATGGAAAACTATCACACTGACCCCTCAAATGACTTCTTGGAATCGTCGCCCTGCGTGACCTTGGACTAGCCTCACCTCGGATTACACGGAAGCTCGGATTCTACTGTACTTATATTTATGTATGTATTATACTGTAGTATACTGGTGTGCAAAACTTAAGGGGAGGCAGAAATCAGTTTGGACGATATGGAAACCTAAGTTCAAATCGTTCTGTAAGTGTTAAAAACACAACTAAAAATCTGAAAATTTGAAATATAACATTTTAAATGTGAATGAATCATATTCTCTTATTGTTGATTTTTTATAGGATAACTGAATTGCATTTCAGCTCAAAATAGGCTAATTTTTCAAAAGAATTTGCTTTCTATTAAATTACTTTAGAACAAAAAAGGCTCTCATTTCTCATTCTATGAATAAATAAAGTAATAATCTATTCCCTGAAGTCAACATTTCCATTACTTTTCCAATAGTTGAATTTTAAAAAAAATAAAAACCAGAAATTGAAAATATTAAATTTATGGTTTTTTATTTTTTTTTAAAATTCAACTTTTGGGAAAGTAAAGGAAATCTTGAATTCAGGGAATAGATTATTACTTTATTTATTCATAGAATTAGAATGGGAATTTATTTTTGGTAATATAATTTAGTAGAACCTGAAATTCTTTCGAAAAATTAGCCGGTTTTGAGCTCAAATATAATTAATTCAGTTATCATATAAAAATCAAGAAGAGGAAAATATGATTTATTCACATTTAAAATGTTTAAAATTTTCAGGTTTTTAATTGTATTTTTAACATTTACAGAACGATTTGAACTTTGGACTTCCAAATATCGTCCAAACCAACTTCAGCCTCCCCTTAAGAACGAAATAGAAAAATTAATATAACGGCATATATTAAACCAGCAGTACCCAAACGCAAATTAACTCAGGACCGTTTCTAGAAACAGGAGCAACAGTACATGAGTACTCTATTATAACATAAGTATTATAACACAATATAAGCACTATAAGTAGCTGCTGTGCGATGCTACATTCAAAACCTGCCTGGCCCTTAAGTTTTGGAGTATATTAAAATACAAAGGAGGAATTTCTTTTTCAGTACATTTTACTAACTTGAATTTTTTTTAATGATTCACTGATGAAATGCCATGGCTATCGTTTGAAACGTGTAGAGAACTCTGAAGCTGATAGAGTCTAAGATTCACAAACTGTATTATATCCTGAAGATTTGAAGAACTTTATCCATTTAAATAGTACAGTCTTTATTTTGTGAGAGTTACAACTTTATGAAAAATTCTGCCCATTAAAAAAAAGAATAAAAATAAAATTCCTTAAAGAACTTTCTCCTTTATATATCTACATGGCTTCCATATTGTCTTCAAATGCCTACTAGCCAACAGAGTTAGGTTGGAATATCTGTTACACGTATCCCCCGAGTAAAAGGGATTTTAATAAAATAAAAAAGTTTGAAATCCAATTCTTAATTGCATATTGATGCCTTTGATAAATTCTAGTTTTGTTTTGTGTATTTTTTTAGCTATAAAGAATACGTTACGTGTTGTTAAAACAACACCAGCAGTTCCTCTCTTTTAAAATACCATTTTGAAAAAAATTGTCGCTTGAGGGCGCTTCATTCGACGACAGAAAAAAAAATTACTCCTTATTTTTTTGTTTTCTTCTAGGATTACTCATTGCTTTAGCAAGTATTTCGTTTCATGGCTGTTTGCTTATCTTTGAACTTCAATTAAAGATCATCGTAATCTACCTACAGGCATTATCTCTTGTAGGTTCTTCGTCATTGAACCAATTAATTTAATTATTTTATCTAATTTAATTTATTTAATAATCCAATTTAGTTTTGATGGCTCTTCTTATCTTTCTGTGCAATTTGAGTGCTGCAATTTTCCATCAAACTGACAACAGTAGGGATACAACCGAAAATTGAAATCATGTTTGAATAACAGATTATGAAATAAATTACGTGCATTTATCAGAAGTACAGGAATCAGTAGAACACAAACTCATTTCAACATTAAACGATTTGTATTACGTAAACTGAAGCAATGCAGACAAAACTCCTGTATGGAGTTATTAATTTAGATAGTGTCTTGAAGATGTCCCACGTTTGGATTTTTAGCGACCCAATTGGGAGCTATTGTGATAGCGACCAAAGTAGCTATTGCCTTTGTCCTGTCCGTCCGTCCGTGACTGTCTACCCCTAACAACTCCCGAACGAAAGGTCGGATCGACAAACGGACTTCACCATCGTGTTCAGAGGCCCAAACAACATAGGAATAGGGTTTTTCAGGGACCAGCGCCCCCAATGTTCAAGATATTTGGCATTGTTGTCATTATACCCCTCCTTACAAACTCCCG
>JAFIDM010000179.1:32984665-33013383 GCA_023159025.1 Thereuonema tuberculata | reverse complement strand
TGTGTCCTTTCTATGTGTGTATCCTTTTTATGTCCTTCCTAAGTCTGTGTGTCCTTTCTATGTGTGTGTATCCTTTTTATGTCCTTTCTAAGTGTGTGTGTCCTTTCTATGTGTGTGTTTCCTTTTTATGTCCTTCCTAAGTGTGTGTGTCCTTTCTATGTGTGTGTATTCTTTTTATGTCCTTTCTAAGTGTGTGTGTCCTTTCTATGTGTGTGTATCCTTTTTATGTCCTTCCTAAGTGTATGTGTTCTTCCTATGTGTGTGTGTTCTTCCTATGTCCTTCCTATGTGTGTGTCCTTTCTATGTCCTTTCTATGTGTGTGTGTGTGTGTGTGTGTGTGTATTCTTTCTATGTCCTTTCTTTTGTGTGTGTCCTTCCTGTGACTTTTCTGTGTGTGTGTGTGTGCCCATTTTATGTCCTTTCTATGTGTGTCTGTGTCCTTCCTAAATCCTTTCTATGTGTATGTGTCACTCGTCAAAGCCTTGTTCTCCACGGTGAAACCGGTCGTGATTCAGATAACTTTAATATTATATATAAACGTCTTTTAATTAATCATGTGTGTTTGGTCTAGAAATTTATTTTGAGTATATCTTATATCGTGCATTTAGCAATAAGTCAATTACCTTTAGTCAATTCTATGTATTTTTTTTTCCTAATAATTCTTTCACTAAATTTCCGAAAGACTTCCTATCATTCCTCTCCGTTCCATAGATTCTTTCAAAAATTCCACATTAGACTTCGTCCTAATTTAGAGGCTAAACATAAATAAATAAAACACTTAAGAAAAAAGAAGACTTTTCGAAATCACTGAAAATGCTGCAGATTTCGATGCTAAATGTAGAATTTCTTTTGTTTTCTGCCTCAATGACGACGGAATGCCTTAATGAGCCAGAAACTCAGAGAGATCTAGTATTTCTTTTGAGAAACGTAATTTTCTCGATTTGGGTTTATAAATAGCAGAGCGGGGGAAGAAAAAAAAAGGAGGCTAATCTTAAAAGATGAACTAATAAGAAATGAATCCAGAAAAATGGAAAAGAACATGGATGAAACTAAATTATAGAGTATACGATGTAAACAGCTTTTTAATGGATTTTCGCATCAGGTGGTGGATATCGAACAGAATCTATAATTACTTTTTTTTTTTTTTGCTGCTATCAAAACAGGAGAAGAAACGCTATTAAGAATCGCCGAAATCTTAATAAATAAAGTCTAGAATGCTTATCTTTTTTGTTAATGCTAATATTTTTTTACACCGTTCTTCTGTTTATTGACAATCTGGATGTGTCGACATGTGAAGTACCCTAGTAAAGCTTATGAAATCAGTCTGTCTGTGTGTTATGTGTGTGTGTGTGCGCTTCTTAAAAAGGAATCGTGAGATGATCTTCTTGAAATTTATCTTACATATTGATGAACAAGAGAAAAGAATTTTCTGTGTGGGTGCTTGGGCCGCGCGGTTGGCATTGTCGCTATGACATTGGCCTCTCACCTCTAAGTATCGAGGTTCGGTTCTTATGTGGGTTTCGTGATGGTGGACGATCCGCGCTGGGCAGGTTTTCTCGGGATTTTCCCGTTTCGCCTGCACTTCTCCCACCATTCATCCTCTGCGTCTGTCCTTATTTCCGCGGGATAGCACAATAGACCAATGGTCGCGGTGCTCGGCTTCCCTGCCACCCACACTCACCACATTCCATTACATGTGGGTGCTGACCGAGCAATTAGCACTTGAAATGGGAAAAAAAAAACCTTTCCCACAGAAAAGCGTTATAACGGTAACAAGAAATGTTTATTATTGTCTGAACAATAACATGTCAATCCTTTCGGTAACACACTAATTTCACGTACTTTTAGATTGGTTTCTTTTAAAATTAATTGGTTTCAGATGACTCAATGCGGTTTCCAGAAATTAGGAATTTTCTGAAATAAAAAAAAACATGTTACATTCAGAAGATTTTGCAATTTAAAAATGATTGACCTCTTTACTATTATTTGAAATATTGCTTATTTCACCTGTCTCTATTTCTAAGGAGTTATTAAGTAATGGACTTCATTTTCCGTTACTATCCTTCTAATTCTCATAAGAATTCATAATCCTTGGGGATCCGAGAATTTTGCAATATTTCTTGCAATATTATATTTCATAATAAATAGGTTTCTGAATTTTTTTATATATAACTTCGCTATTTTAAAAAATGAATGCGACACAAGATTTAAAATATTCTCAAAAACGTTTGTGACATATTAAAAGTATTTAAGAGAACGACTGGTTTCGCTTCTTTAACATGTTAAAGATTTGACAAAGTGTTCAAAGCTTTGTTAAAGAAGTGAAACCGGTCGTTCTTATGTACTTTTAATATGTCACAAACGTTTTTAGAATATTTTAAATCTGCATGTCGGCATTTTATCTTTTAAACGTCTTTGCACGCTTTGAAACACTACTAATTTATTTTATTTTAATGATTTTATGATACCATTGCTTTGAATTCATTATAGATAATAATTTGTATTTATGTACGTTGAATATTGTAATTTACTTGAAAACATATGCAAAGAAGTTGATGTCTTCGTTCTTCAATCTTGCTCTTTTTTTAAAAAAAATTATTAAGAAAATATAAAGAAAAAAAAATCCCATGTTTTCTTTGTGCAGACATTTGATGGTAAAATTTCTAAAATGAGATAATAAACTTCGAAGAAAAGTTTCTAAGATGAAAATAATTAAGATTTTCACAAAATGTGCAAAAGTTATTCTTATTCTTTTATACATGAAACATAAACAGAAGTAATAAGCGTGGTTTATTAGATGTTCCACAAGGCTATATAGCTTGACTTTAAGAAGACCTTGGAATATCTTTGGGTGATTTCGTGAATTTTGCAGCAGATTGAAAGAGGCCAGAATGTCGGCAATACATAAGCATTACCAGAAACCTGAGTAATTACCTTAGAAAAATATGTGAAAATACAATAATGAATCCTAACCCTTTGTTGTAATTTCAGTTTGCAATGTTTTAAATGCTACTGGCATCTTTTTTACTGGAAGACTGCACAGTCGTTGGGACCGGGATTCTTCGCTAAGGAAAAACATTGTTTTAACGCTTAAAACGCCGTTTGTTCTTTTTCTTCACATTAATGAAGACAGATTAATGTATAAAGCGAATTCTCTTAAGTATAGTTCTACTGTGTTGTTTTTTTATCTGGTATAAATGTAGACTACGATTACCTATCTTCAATGCTGTGTGTGTGCTGGAAGATTGATCGTTGAAATCCAGGACCGCATGCATGAAGCTCATGACTATTCGTTGCACGTGACTGCCAAAACCTTTTCGAGGGTGTGATGATTGCTCCTGTGGCCAACGCACGTGCAGTAATGAGAGACTATGCCTGACGTGGCATCACTGCCACCGACACTATTTTGATCTGGCCTCTACGGAGATATGGTAATGATACTAACATAATTTAACGCCTAGAGCAGAATTCCTATAAGGAAGTTTAAGTCACTTTTATCTTTACAAAGTATAAGATAAAGTTAATATTAATAAAAAAAGTAATACTAATATTTATTTTACTAATTATGTATTGTAAATATTAATTGTAGTGCATATCAACTTTGAATTTAAGTTGCAAAATCAACTTCAGTTAGTGCGTGGAAAGGTAATAGAGAAAAGCTTATAAAGAACTTATAAACTACTTTCGTTCTTATGTTTCTTTGTTTTATAAAGTCGTGAACAATACATACAAAAAAGTTTGTATTTATAAATTGGGGGAAAAATTGAAAATAAATAGGCCTACTTACTTCAACTCCTTCATTCATTAACTTTAATTATATTAAGATACACGCATCTAAATAAATAGATTAAATTCGTAGTTAAACATTGATAGAAATGTCTATTTGTGTAAGTATTGTTATCAGTAATTTCTGGACAGGACCCAAATGGAAAAAAAAAAATTCAAACACAAATGTTTACGCCATCTCTTGTTTTGAAAATAAATGCAGAACTACTCGCCTGCTCAATAACTGTAGACGACATCTACAAGTTGACTTGTACATAAAGTGAGAATGATCAAAGATATGTAAAAAAATCAGGATAAAAAATTGATTAATGCCGTAACTGTTTATTGACTGAAATTAGGATAATTCATTACGATTATTTTGAGGTCCTTTATTTGAAGTAGCATTAAAATATATCACTTGCTATGTATTCTAGATCTTTGTCGTTCAGGTACAACCTTGTGGTCAAGGCGACGGTCTGCCATGAGGCTGATACGTCGAACCAGGGTTCGAATCCAGAAGTTTGGGTATTTGTTTCTTCTTTGTTAGTTTTCTGCTTCCATTGAGGACTGAAGTCGTCTGCCTGAAAGATGTCTTCAGGATATGATATTTAACAACAAAAGCATTCTACCCAATCTGGGATGAGCCAACAACGACAAGAACTACGTCGAAGCCTAGTCTTGTAAACTCATCAAATTACACTATATTCGTGTGGCAATTCAATATTTACAATTGGGACATATCACACTTAAAAACACATATTTAAAAAAAAATGCACTACATGTTGCGGGATCCAAGTTCGGACCCCTTCGTCAGGTGAAAATAAAAATACTTTTTTTTTTTTTTGCCATCTGACGAAGGGGTCCGAACTTGGATTCCGCAACATGTAGTGCATTTTTTTAAAATATGTATTTTTAAGATAGGACCCAATGGGGATGTTTAAGGTCTCTGGGTCGAGGCTGGAAAAGTCACGTGATGTGGATGTGTCACTTCTAAAAACATGGCTAAGATTACCAAAGCACCTCTGTATATAAAAGATTTCTCAACTTTAAATATATTGAATTATCGGCGTAAAATTAAGGAGATGCTTTGGTAATCTTAGCCATGTTTTTAGAAGTGACACATCCACATCACGTGACTTTTCCAGCCTCGACCCAGAGACCTTAAACATCCCCATTGTAAATCATCAAATTATAGACTATAAGTTTGGGTATCCGTGTATATGTGTGTTAGCGCAGCATAGTCACAGCTGCTAGTGCGCCAGTAAACTCAGTCACTGTAGCAATCTCTTTACTTTTATCTTTTCCTAATATCTTTTGAACCTCTGCATAGATCTCTTTGAAACTTAGTGTTTACTGGTATTTAAGGACTCACAGATCGAAATATTGTATTTGAAATCTTTACCATGGAGGGCCTTGTTTGAGGATTTAGCGCGAAAAGACGATTTTTCCGTAGGAAAGCATTGAATTCGAAACAAGGAATTTCTATTAATATTTCATTGTTTTGGAAGCATTTTTTTGGAAGCTTTAAGTTTTGGGAACTTATCTGTGCGTCTCTCATCAAACTACAAAAATACAGAATGGCAGCTTTTGTCTTTAAAAAAAAGTACTAAAGAAACTGAGTATTTATTGAAATCCTTAATTTAGTTCTTGTGAGGAGGATAGGCTTTTTTTTTTTCTTTTCACGACGGATGGAAAGAAAAATCGAATCTGTATGAATGGCATTTCTGTAGCTGATATGGTTGCCATGGTAACACGTTGTTTGGTGGATTAGAAGTGAGGAGATGAATTGGGTCTTTAAAATCACGGTTTAAGACCCGACTCTCCAATCCAGTTGATATTTCGAAAGGCAAGGAAAAATTTGAAAAAAAAACTAGAAATGGAATTGATATTTCAACGATTTTGAAAATTTACGTATGAATAAAACTTATTAATTGCTTGTTGATGTAGGAGACATCAAGGAAGGAATAGAAAACGATTTCTTTTTTCTCATATTTTGAAGATCAAGGATTCAGGACGAGTCAGCTGAAATACGTTAGTATCCACTATAAAAATAATGAGTATCTGGAAATAAACTAAAAAAAGTGGAATGTGAATTAAATAAAGAAATAAAAAAAGATAATTAAAATATTCTTAACATTTATTTGGATACCTACTGCTAGAACATGAAAATTGAAGAATAAATTATTGGTAATTTGTAAATAGTAGTCAGAAATTTGTATTTTATTCAATATTTAAAATGTACACTGGTGTGCAAAACTTCAGGACGAACTAATACAGCGCCATGTTTAGTAGCACAACAACGGGAGCAACAGCACATGCGTAATAATGGTGTATAACTGAGGACTTCCTCTTCCCATCATACCAACTTTGACATTGACGCATCTGTATCACGGCACCAAGTGCTATGTAGTCAATTCTGAATTTAATCCTACTTTGTGTTTTGTATCTGCAGTTGCGTCAGTGTTGTTTCTGCCATTTTGATAAATAATAGAGTTCCTATGATTTGACGTTCACATATCTAGGCCGGTCCTATACGACGCTGCAATCAAAACAAGCCTGTCCTTACGTTCTGCACACCAGTGTTGGTTAATATTGGATCTAAAATTCGATAAAACTGGATCTTAGCATATGTTTACGATAAAGATAACAGTTAACATTCATTACGTAAAATGATGAGATGACGTTGATTGTTGTGAAACTAGTAATGATAGTGCAACACGAGAAACAAGAAACGAGATGCGTTTTATCTGGTGCAGCAATCTCAGTGATGATATTGTGGTTAGATGTAGGATAAAGACGGTCGGCTTCCAAAAGCACAAACATGTATCTTTTCAAAATGTCAGGTTTAAATAAAGGATAAGGAAACGAGAAGATGGAAAGGACGACTCTATATAGTGATAAAATTAAGTAGATGAAGCTAATCGCTGATGACCTAAGCTTCCAAGAGCAAAAGAGATATCTCGCAGAGGGGCATAAATGTCAAATCACTGATGGAGAATGTGTTGGATATTAGATATCCAGTGTAACGAAGTATTCCAAGATGAAATACAGAAGACAAACATGTAGAAAGTTAATATCATCTCAATTGATCTGGAATCGGAAGAACGCAGTCAAGGCAAATGGTGTTAGGACAAAGAGATGGTTAAGTCACTGTTGACTTAAATTGAATATTTACACATAAATATTATCATAAATAGAGTGTTAATGAATTCAGTGTTATTCTTAAACCTGCTATAAATAAACTTACCGATATGAACTTGGAACATGCACTGCCTGGAATAATATCGAGACACTCCTTGAATATAATGTATTGGTCCTCTGCCATAAAGCACTGCATGATATCTGCTACAAAAGGAAGATAACAGGCATCCAAGGCAACAGTTTGTTGACATCCAAGTCAAACAGCAGGCCAGAATGCCCAAGACACGTCAGTTAAGTGATTTTAAATGATGGACTTCCCACATGTAGGGCACCCAATGATGCATGATCATTGGGTGCCCTACATGTGGGAAGTCCATCTTTGAGATCAGTCTTCTGATCAGACATGCACGATATTGTACAAAAATACGAGAAGCAAAGTGCTACAACGGTTATACCGCGATCAGGAAGACCAGTAGCAACGTTATGCCATTATTCAAAAAATGAAAGTAAATGAAATATTTGTAAATCTCTGTGGGATTTTCAGATTCTTCAATTGCTTTTCTTCCTGTAAGGTAAAAAGGCTAAGAAAACTTTACTAAAATAAAATATTAACTGAAAGTAAAATAATCTCTTTTAACGTCTTGCTGAAAACTTTACTGCATACAAAATGAAAAAGAAGATTTAAAGAAACTTAGCGCAGAGTCGTTAATTTACAATCGGTTTTGCTTACTCAAAAAAATCTAAAACAATTTTTGGATAAAAGTGTCTTATAAGGTCATCGAGCTTTACGATTTTATGTTTTGTGGCTATTTCTACGAGGATTGTGGCTCTGAATAGTAACAAGTTATATCTTAATATCAATGGGGCCGATGCTATATTTAATGAAATAGGTTTAGAAGAAAATTTTTAAGTTAGGAGAAGATTTGAGTTTGAAAAAAAACAAACCAGTGAACTACAAGGAGTTTAACATTTATTTTGTTCCTCTAAAATCATAAAAAAAGAAAAGAAATAGTACATGTACAGTAATTGGAACTTATATTTACACTAGATCAAACATATTAATGCAAATACTGCAGAGGAAATTCAGAAAACTTTGGTTTTCTTTGTTTACTTACGAAGAAATACATAAATGAATGTGTCTAATTCATCATCTTCTTACAATACTTGGATCAACGAAGACAAGAATGCAGAGTCACTCTTCCCCTTCATGGTTCTCTGAAAAGAGATCTGTCTAAAACAGCCCTGTTCATCAATGGCTTCGGAGATCTTCATCAATATCAACATAAGGCGCATTGGTGCCACCTTTAGACTCAGTTAAGTGAAGGGCTAAATGTTGTCATTAGGAATCAGAACCACTAGGCGTGTATTTCAATCGCTTAGGATACTTATGGTGAACAACAGTGAAGGATACATTGAATATTCGCACTTAGAAAAACCACCTTCTTCATGACTTGGAAATTATTGTACTATATAGTTCCAAATCTGATTGAAAGACATTACGAATTTCAGTTAAGCTTCTTATATTCCAGATTTAGGGTTTGCCAAATTACGAACATCATCACCTCCCCAAATATTTTGTTGTCTTATCACATGCGAGAAGGTTAATTCATTTTGTGTTTCAAAACTATAAAGTTGTGCTTGGTTTATCTGCAAAGCATGTAAAAATCTACGTATCTCCTTGAAGATATCCACAAAAAGCCTCCCCATACCGTTACTTCTAACCAATAGCCGGTGTTGATAATAGTTAATTCATCCGTGATAAAACTTAATTCATCAATAATTCTATAATTTTATTAATTATGAAAACTTCATCTTCCACATAAAGACAAAGTTGCTCTCATCAACGTAAGCTGTTCTGGTATTTATAAAGTTTAAGTTAAGTATTCCATTAGTGAACCTTCGGATCGTGGGAGGTAAGGCTCCAGGCGGCTCGTGACCAACGGGCTAAGTTGAATCGAGTGACGCCGCCTTAAACCCCCATTCTATAGGGAGTTGAGTGGGTCCTTTCTGGAGGAGAATTCAACGTGGATTGAACACGGCTTCACCAGCCCTCAGGTTAGCGTGTTACCACTTGCTTAAGAGTCATCCCTGATTTTTATATAGTAAACAAATGGTAAAACATACGGTCAGTTAATTAGCTTTATAATTAGAGTAACTTTTAAGGCGTCTTAATCATTTTCATAAATAAATAAATATCATCCAATGTTCCTCTGTTACTTAGCTTTAACTATTACAAGTAAATATGATTTTTGATCCAATCTTTTGAACACACTACCAGCCAAATGCATGAAGAGGCAGAGTGCAGCTCTTATTAGTAAAATGAAAAAATGAAATTGTGTAAATGAAGTAACTTCACTTTGCAGTGAAATATAATTAGAATATTAACGCTTACAGACAAAAAACTAACGACAGAAAAGCAGAGATTAAGTCATGAAGCTACCAGGGCAGATAGAATCCTAGTAATGTTTGTGAATAATAGACTGGTCAATAATTTACGCAATTTTAAGATAAAAAAGATATTAATAATATACTATTCATTGAATATACGATTCTTTCGGATTGTACACCACACTAACCTACAACTTAAAAAAAAGTTTTAGGGTAGTGTGTTATACAATGCGAAAGAATAGTAGATTGAATTTTTTAGATTATCCGTATTGATAGACGCATTGACATGTTACTTTCGACATTTTTTTTTGTTTTGTTATTTGACATGTTACTTTTGTCATAATTTTTTTTTTTAATTGACATGTTACTTTTAACATATATCGTATATTTTTTCATTACTTGACCTATTACTTTTGGCATACTTTTTTTTATTTGACATGTTACTTTTGACATTTATTTTTTTATTACTTTACATATTACTTTAGACATATTTTTTTTTTTGACATGTTACTTTTAACATATATCGTATATGTTTTTTATTACTTGACATATTACTTTTTTTTTATGTGACATATTACTTTTGACATATATTTTTTGTTACTCGACATATTATTTTTACATATATTTCTTTGTTACTCGACATATTACTTTTGACATATATTTTTTTTATTTGACATGTTACTTTTGACATACATTTTTTTTATTTGACATGTTACTTTTGATTCCCCAAAATTGGAATGATAACCAAAAAAAAAAAAAAAACCGACTTTTACACTCTTAATATCTTTCAAACCCCCCCCCCTCCCAAAATTGAAATGATAACCGAAAAAAAACAAAAAAAACGACTTTTACACTCTTAATTTTTTTCGTTTTTTATTTGGTTGTCATTTCAATTTTTTTTTTTGGGGGGTGAAAAAAATTAAAAAGAATGTGAATCTGGATTCACTAATAGATAACAAACGGGGGTGTGGAATCCCCTGGCTATTGTATAACTGTTCATAAAAATCTTTGATACAAATGTAAATCAGTGGCGGAAATTATACTTTCACGAAATGTACATTTAAACGTCGTGCAATCGATACAACCCAGTCTCGCTGAAAACAAGTCGGAATATATCTATCTCAGACACACGTCTGCAAATTACATAAACCTTTTAAAATTTTACATCAATGTTTTTTAAACTTGTATTCTGTTCTTTTATCAAAATTAAATTTCTATACTACAACGGCTTCTTTTTCTTTTGAAGCTAGAGTAAGTTAAGGATTAGATCAGAAAAGCCACTTGCACTTGTCCTTTATTACATTAATTAAAAACAAGGTAGGGATAGCGACTAGTAAACCAATCACAATGATTCGCAACGTCTTTGATACTTATAAGAAAACATATTAGATATTTCTTTAATTTCCTTATTATTATAAATGTGGTTGCTGCGAATGCAAAAGGCGCAATTGTTGCGATTATTGGGATTGTTGTGATTGTTGCTATTAACGATAATTTAATGATATTTTAATGATACTAATGATAATTTAATGATATCAATATTTTAATGATAATTGTTCACAGATGGACAGATAAAACGGGAATATTACTCTTCTGATACTTTTTAGATCAGAAGACTAAAAAAGCATATAAATAAAAAAAAAAAAAAAAATCCTGCAATTGATTTAATTGCATCTATTAACAAATTCTATACACCATAAAATAAATTACACCAGAGTTTCTCAACCAATATATTGGTCTCTCTCTCTCTCTAATCCCCATCGTACGCCAGCGGGAGGTCAGGCTCCCAGCGTGGCTCCCAGCGTTTCCATGACCACGGATTGAAGTTGGGGCCGGGTGGTCAGCCCGGCGCCGGCCCACCTAGAACCCGGGAAAGAAACCCAGTACCCATGCGAGAAAGGGCTGGGTAGGCCCTAGGACCCGTTTGGAGGTGAAAGGAGCGGGGAAAAATCCCCGCCCTCCGCCTAGGCCGGGAATCGATCCCGCTACCTCCAACCCGCAGCCAAGCGCCCTGACCACTCGGCTACCGGGCCCACCCAATTAATTGGGGCATTCAAAAATTCAAATGTCACATATTAATTACTTTGTATGTTATTATTGAGGTTTATTTATTATTATACGGTTATAAGACTTTCACTATACGGTTATTTTTTTTCATCGTTACCAAATATAGAATAAAATTATTCTTTAGCACAATACACATGAAATTAAAACAATAATTTCACCTACAAATACATTTTGTACAATTTAGGAAGTTAATAAAGAAAAAGTTTAAGAATCCCCGCATTGCGTCGCTATCTTATCTGCTACTTGTGTGGTTCGCCTTTAAGATTGCTGTAAAGATCCCAGAATTTGAAAACACCCTATATTCATGAGTCAGCAGAGAATCAAAACCAAACTACAAGAAAATTCCATTGCTTATCAATTAACTGTTATCTAAATATCCATTTAGATGATGCGCCTTCATTAGCAAAAATCCAGATTTTTTTTATTATTATTTTCTCTTTCAAATACTTTTCATGTAACTTAATATCGTCATTTTTTTCTCTGAGTATTGGATCTATTAAACTAAAAATAATTACTAAACTGATATTTTAACGTGTCTGAATATTATTAATAGGATTAAAAAGCTACACTCAGTTTTAAAGTCAAGATTAACATTTAAAAAATATTAAACAAACTGACACGACCAGTATCTCTTGTC
Organism: Thereuonema tuberculata; assembly: GCA_023159025.1. Classification (NCBI taxonomy): domain Eukaryota; kingdom Metazoa; phylum Arthropoda; class Chilopoda; order Scutigeromorpha; family Scutigeridae; genus Thereuonema; species Thereuonema tuberculata. The sequence goes on along the minus strand of JAFIDM010000179.1, from coordinate 33,001,385 downwards.
AGTTAACAAGTATCTTCAGGTGGAATGTAACAGCAAAAAGAACCTCTTAAAAAAAGCACCAATCGTATCAAAGCATTTCGATCAACTTTGAACTGGACTAACATTGGGCTACATCACCTATATATTCAGTGGACTATTCGTTTGACCCAAATTTGGTCGTTACCCAAAGCTTTTAATATGATTGTGCTCTTATCACCTGGTACGTATTTAATATGGTTCCCTTTGTTGTTTTATCACACCTGAAGATGTGTGTTAACTGACAAGAGAAACCGATCGTGTCAGTTTTTTAATATTTTTTTAAAATTAGAATGTTAATTTTTAATCTGTGTGTAGTCTTTTCAATCTAAATTACTAAAATATCCCCTTCCCCCATCAATAATGAATGTATTCAACCTTTTTTATTGAATCTCAATATTGTTTATTTATTTCCGATCTGTCCATTTATTTGTAATTCGAAAATGATAGTTAGAACTATAATTGCCGAAACGTTGCAATATTTTAAATATAACATTCTTACTTAACCAAATTCTACGTGCTACAGAAAAACAAGCGCTTGTAGACGGGCGATGGCCTAGTTCTGTTAAAAGTAATTACTTTTATGTATTTTTTATAGAAAAATAGAAAACACCAAAAAGCCAGAAAATTATCTTTAATTTTTAAATTTCAGTTTCAGGGATTTAAGAAAACAAAATTAAAAATTTAAAAGAATTTGAAAAAAAAGTCAGCAAAACTTTCAGAATCACAAAAGCAAAAAACAAAACAAGTAAATTGCGAAATTGAAAATAAATTTAAAATGAAGCAGTAATTCCTGCCAGAAAATTAATTTTGTCCTTATTTACTTCAGAAGACACAGTTAATCCCCGTATTCTTTGCTGAGGAGCTAGGGATTACTTAAGTGGATTAAAGAAAATTGTGTTTAAGGTTTAAGAAAAAAAAATGGTATTTGAAAAAGTCAGATAAATTAAGAAAAACATGTTAGAACAATAACAACTTCCTGTAGATTTACAAGAAGCATTATCGATAGATTCCCAATCACATGTTAAAGTATAAGGCAGAAATGAACGATCTTATTTTCATGTTTAAGTTCTTTAAGGCTTAGTTTCCCTTGAAAATTTATAATTTTAGTAAATAAGGAATTTTGAACTTAATAAGCAATTTTTTCTTTAAGAAATTTGAAAGAAAAATCAAAGTTAAAGCAAAAAGTTGCAAAGAAAATCGTACATCTTCCATTACCACAAGTTTCATATATCTTCTTAATAAATAAAAATGAATGTTTCTTTGTTCGTTCCTATATCATTCATCAGATTGCGATGAAACTTTGGCGAGTTGTTGTGCGCACGCCCGCGAAGGTTTCTGAATTAGTAGAGCCACTTATATCTGGTGCGTAGTTGTTGCAACTAATGAGTGTATTTCCGTTTCAACGTTTGCACCTTTCCGGTGCGACTCGCATTTGCAATGACCATCAACAAAGCACAGGGACATTCGCTACAAGTGTGTGTGGACTAAATTTCGAAAATCCATGCTTCACACATGGACAGCTGTATGTGTCCTGCTCACGCGTCGGAAAACCTTCTGATTTATTCGTGTATGCACCAGACGGAAAAACAAAATATTGTGTATCCAAAAAGCACTTCAATAAACAGAATTAAAACACAAACACTTTCTTTCTTTGAGTGGCATTGCAGCGCATGCCGAGTACAGCTAGTTGATCAATAAAAGATATGCGAGGACAATAGAACCAGATGCAGCTCGATAAATAAAATCACAATATAATTGGCTAGAAGTAGAAATGACTTCAGCAATCCATAACAACAGTGGCAATGGAAGATAGCATTAGCACACTCTAACATTATAATGGGCAGGAAAAGTGCAGTGGAATTTTCCAAGTATTAAAGAATCGATTTCACAGTAAGTATTAAAAAAAAAAAGTTTAACACAATGGAAAAACTTGGTAAAGGAGAATGACATAAATAGATAGAAATACGTTGCTATTTTCTGCTATTGATGAAGCTGGAAAAGTTTTTTAAATTGTAGACATAGAAGTTAAAGTAACACTCATCCATTCCTCGCTTAACGACTGATTCGTTTAACGAAGTTTTTTCTAGATTGAAGGTTTATGCGAATTTAAATTATAAGAACTGATATCTTGTCATAGCGAAAGCGGAAACGCTTGAATTTTTGAACATCAAAAATGTGTACGGGAGTTAGCTATTGGTTGGGAATGGGGAAGTTATGGTAGTCCTAACCATTCAACCCAAAAAAAAAGTTTGTCCTTTTTTCCGCTTGGGTTGGGGAAATGTTACAAACAAAACGATGGCTTTCCAAACATTAGGTCCAAAATGTTATAAGCATGCAAAGGATGGGATGATGGTTACGGAGTTACAATCTCTACGAACTCCTTCTCCACTCCCTCAGGATGAATATCGCGAAATCAAGTTGTATTTGCGACAGTATCGCTTTATCTTGAATTTATTGTACTCATTTTATTACATATTTTATTTACATACTGTACTTACTTATATTTTTTTATCATTATTTTTCTGTTTATAATTGTTTCTTTCTAGGCTGCAACACGAAAAGTGATGAATTTAATTATCTTAATTATTAAATTATAAAGTAAGTTCGAAGCCGAACTACAGAACTTGACTTTTCTTTAATAAATTTTCACATAAGGAAGGGTCTTAAATAACCTAATCTGCGAGGCCGTAGATTTATTGAGTTTTCATTATTCTAAATAATGTGTTAAATCTTTTTTAAATTTTATTTTTGTGTGGCAACATCATTTTTACTTCAGCTTAAATGCACACGTTGAAATTCACTTTTTTTTTCTTTATATTTTTATTCAGTTATTGAAATACTTATAACAAAAAAAAAATAATTTTAACCCTTCGAAATACAGTGCAACTTGGATAATTCGAAGCTGAAGGGACCACTACAAAACTTCGAATTATCCGAGTTTTCGAATTAAACAAGTTACATCTTTTAACTTTAATTTCAGGTCCACTGAATGTTTGAAAAGATTATTCTGTCAATAAGTAAATATTTATTCAGAAAGATCATGGTATGAAAGACTTAAACACTATATGTATGTAAATAAAATAAGATTTACATTACGTAAGCTACAGTACGTATTACATTCAATACAGAAAATTATAGTTTTTCAAAAAATTGTGCAATGTCTGACTTCAGTCGCTTAAGGTTAGCAAAATCATCAAGCATGTTTAGTGAACGGAAAACAGCTTCACTTACGTTGGTTTGTCCTTCAATGTACCGACGAAATTCGGCGCTATCCCGTACTCATTGGCGATTTGGCATTTCTTCTTCACACCCTTTTTCCACCTCGCGAATGACGGCGACCTTTTCAGCGAACGTTAAATTCTTGTACACGCGTGGGTTACTGAAAGACATGGTGACACTGACAGCAGGAAGCTCGAATGGCGTCTAAAGCGTCACGTGTCGAACGGTGGCGGGAAGGGGATTTCAGTTGTCAAGTGTCGAATTTCTTAACGATGAAACGCCGAAAAGTCGTTATGGTTCGAAATTTTTTATAAAAAACTTCGAATTAAGGAAGTTGAACTTCGAATTATCCATGATTTTTTAACATTGATTTAATAAGAAATTCAAGGGACTAAGAGAAATCTTCGAATTAACCACGATTTTGAATTAAAGACGTTCGAATTATCCAAGTTGCACTGTACAATTTTGAGAATCCTTCTGGTTACGGATTATCACGGAAGAAAATAGTCGTATTTTTAATACGAACCCTTTAAACCCAAACGAACCTACAACAATATAGCTCTAAAAATATTATAGCTTTAAGATTTTATAAAAGTTGGTTTGTAATGACAATGTTATCTTTCTTTTCTGAACGTAACCATCATTGATAAATACTCTGATAACCAAGAATTGGCACTTGCGGCTCTTTTTGGGATGATCTGCGGTTCCAAAATACTTCTTTTTATGATTTTGATTGGTTCTTTGTGCTTTGAATTGTGCTAAAATTTAGAAAAAAAAAGGTAGCTCTTTTTAATAGAAAGTTTAGTTTACCCTGATTCAAATTGTTATACAACTTGAAATGTACAAAAATAAAGCTTAGTATGTCGGTGGTAGAGCTAGTGTATTACTGAAGGATGTAAAGCATTTAAATTATTAGTTGAGGAAATAATAAATTAAAATTTTATGCATTTTATGCTGCAAAAAAAGAAAATTATATTTACAATAAAAATGAATGAGCTACATGTTTCATTCGTAATCCCGAACATCTTAAGGCCTTAGTGTTATTGTTCATTTTTATTGTACATATAATGTATTTTCATATGCAACAATTCCGAACACACGTTAAACTGAAGCAGTTCATTTAAATTACTTCCTAAGATTAATATACATATCAAGTTTCAAAACAAAACATTAGAAGCTCTACGACGTGATGCATTGCATTGTCTTTGTCTGCATGTGTCTGCAAGATAGTTCAAATCAAAATATCAAAGCGGCTGTGTTATTTTTACATTCAAAAGTACCGACTCTCATAAAGAATCGAACACAAGCGGAAATTAAATTTCCAATGCACTTTAGCAAATTAGAATCTTTGACAAATTTCTTTAGATTTTTTTTTAATGGAGTCTTTTGGTTTAATGTAATCTCATTTCCAATTAATGATGACTTGTTTTAAGCAACCAGGAAAGCTTTTCTTTTCAACGATACATTGAACCCACAACGAAAACACATTTCGAATCAGAGGAGGTTTTCAAAGAAAATACTTAAAATTTAAGTAAGAAATCGAGAAATATTGCAAAGATACTGTCCGTTTTTGTTTACGAGAGCCTTCAACGCTTCTGCGCATGCGTCAGGTCTCCTTCGATTTCTTCAAAATAGGGGTGATAAAGATGGGATGTTTACTTTTTATCAGTATTAGTTTAATAGTAGCTGCGTTCTATTTGCGCTTTTCGGGAAAGAATTATGAAAAAGAATAAATACTATTGCAAAAATGCTCCTCGTTATTTTTTTTCTTAAAAGCGAAAATGTCCAAAGGAATTTCTTAGGAAAGTATCCATCTCAGCGTATCACCCCTCTGCGGAGTAAAATCGTCCCGCAGTGGGAGCTCTGCCATTCAGAAACGGACAGTAATCTCAATTATATCAGTGATCGATCAAGAATTCTTTTGTACTCAAGGTTTATGGTGATCCACAAATATACGAACTACATCTATTATTAAATAAAAGTTCGTAAATTTTATTTGATTTCTTTATTTTTCGTTATATATCTTTTCTCGTTTTTAATAATGTACTATGACATATTTCACACATCTCTTTTGAGTTACTCTGTATCTATTTTGTGTCTGGGATGACAAACACACAAATATCCGTACAATTTTTGCCTATGAATAGGATGATGTTTCTATAATATAATAATATATAATATAATGTATAATATATAAATAAGAAGTCTTTTTAGCATTGTTTATAGGTTTTGATATAATATAATTATGTAATACATATTAAATTAGATAACGTCGTAATGATAATGATAATAACATAATTCCTGGTGATGCCAGAGTTGAAGAAACAGAACTAGAAAAGATAACAAAATACATACATAGAACTGGCCATAGAAATTACTCTACTTTGGACCAAACATACCACAGTAATCCCTGTCGTCATCGGGGCACTTGGCATCTTTCCAAAAAATTTTACAAACTATTTTAAAAACTGCACTTTCTGATATAACACCTACATAGCTGCAAAAAAAAAAAAAAAACGGTACTGCTAGGAACAACATATACATTGCTCAGGTACCTGGTTGATACTTAGATCTCCGGTGGAAATTAGTATCAAATACACAATGCCAGCCAGTGATACTTTTTAATTTTGTTTGATATTGACTGTGATTCTTGTAATTCTGAATAATAATAAGAATAATAGCGAGGTAAAAAAAATATGTGTTAAAACATAAAATTAAGGGAGTCCCATTAAAACCTAAACTTCACCTAAAGAACGTGGGAGGGTTATTCGCCGCGCAACGAGAGCCGACTGTCCACCGGAAAAAGATGAAATTTGGGAATTGTTTCCTGGATAACAATTGACTCGATCGAGTAAAAAATTGGATACGTTGTAGTTTAGAGTGTTTACTGTAAACAGTCGACGAACACTGTTTCCGAAAACTGTTATAGATACGGTCGAACAAAAAATATAGATTGTATAGTAGATATTCTAAAATACAGCTATCCAAATTTCAAGTCCATCGGGTCAATAGTTGCTGAGCAAAAACAATCCAAAACAGTCGACTGTGTCCGCATTTTTCCGGATAGGCGAAAAGAAATACCGCACTCGTACGGTGTTTGGGCCTCTGAACACGACAGTGAAGTCTGTTTGCCGATCCGCCCTTCATTTCGGGAGTTGTTAAGGGAGGGCAGACACGGACAGACGGACGGACGTACAGGACAAACACAATTGCTCCCAAATGGAGCGCTTAAAAATAATACAATGTCAAGGTAGATGTGAGTATATTATATGACACTTTCTCTCTGTTGTTTGTCACCTGTAAGTTGTCTACCTTTTCTTTTACTTCATTAAGAATTTTCTCATTAAGATACTAGTTCTTTTTATAAATATTGATACAATCTGTTGAGTTTTTTAATTGGCTTAATTCTTTTTCTTTCTTAATCTGTTAATGATTCTATCTCATTAACGTTTCTCTTTGACATTCTTCGGTTTGCCGGTTCTGATCGCCAACTATTTCCGCAACCTAATAGAAATCAGCCAGGCCTTAATCCATTCAATTAAGTGAAAATTCTTTGTTTAAATTTGCAGACGATTTCGTTTTCACTCTTACTAATTGATTTGCTTTATTTTAATTAAAAAAAATAGGGAATTGTGACTTTTGTTTTCATCGAATGAAATGAAAAAAAAAAAGTGCAATTACTGTAATTAATAAAAATATATAATAGCTTATAAAATTCCAATTTTTAAAAAGAAATCTTTTACACTAAAAACTCTTTTATCCGAATCGCGTTTATCCGAAAATCAGGTTTATTCGAAAGGACTTTTAGCATATTTTAACAAGGTAGGAATAGTGATTAGTAAACCAATCACAGTGCTTCGCAACGGCTTCTGAGTCACCTTTACTTTAGAATAGACTGCGCCGGGGTGGTCTAGAAAATGCGAGTCTATTTGCGACCCCATGCTATCTTACCCACCCCTATTTATATGGAGTAATCGTCATTCTTAACTCAAACCTTGTTAATACACTGAATTCCTAATAAAGATTTAAAAAAAATGCCCTTGAGGGAATCAAACCCACGACCTTCACGTTATTAGCACGACGCTCTAACCAACAGAGCTAACAGGCCACCTACACCTGAGTTAACAGAAGCCGTTGCAAAGCATTGCGGGATGTGTGTCCACAACAGACAAACAGGGGATATAAGGCGTCTTTCAGAAGCCTAAAAATACACAAAAGCATTTTTCCGTCGCTTTAATCAATATTTAATAGAGTACAGAAGGGATTACGTAACTGTAACGCTATAACTGTAACTATTAATAACATTATTCAGTACAGCGTATCAATATTGAAAAGGGTTCAGAACGTAAAGTACTGCAGAAGAAAAAGTATTGTAATATAATTTACAGTGCGATGTCGTATTATAGATTTTGTTTATTGTGTTATATTTACTGTATTTTTTTAATGTACAGTACATGTGTAGTACAATACATTCCGGATTATCCGAATTTTCGCTTATCCCAAACCGGCACGGTCCCATCAAATGCGGATAAACCAATTTATAGTGTAATGTTAAATAAATGCTTTATTTCAGTGCTTGTCAATCAGACGGCGTAAAATTCATCTGTTGTTGGTAAGAAATATAAGTTCTTGAAAGAACATGAAGTCTAGTTTCTTTTAGTTTTTCTTTTGTGTTTCAAAGTTGTGAAACAAAGGGAATTTCTTCCTGTTCTTTTAAATAAAATTATCTCCCTAACAGAGATTTTATTTACCCTAAAAGGAATCAAATGTGCAAAATGCTCATGTTATGTTCCTTAATTGTACCAAAACACGCACAAATATCTCGAGAGGGATTCATACTGAAAAAGATTTCAATATTAAAAATTGCTTTAGAAATTTAACGTGTGTGAAATTCAAGAATTGAAAAAGATCGGCAAGTCCGATCGAAACCTGGTCGAGATTTAATGCTTTTCTTTATGTTTATGTTTATTTTTAATGTTATGTATGTTTATGAGGACTCTTTTGTGTTTTTTAATTATTGTGTGTATGGCCTTTTTTAAAACTATATCATTAAAAATTGCTCTGTCTGTAAATGTGCATGCCAAGTTTTATGAAGATCCATTCTTTGGTTTGAAAGGTTCCGACACATCTGTGGTTTAAAATTTTAAAGAAGTGACCAACTGTCAATTTATTACCATGTGAAGTTAAATCAATTCAGTATGGAAAACAGTTACTTAGTTTGGATTGCTTATTATCGACTGGAAACAACTCACAAAATTCAATGAATTTCAAATAATCAAAAAGATATTTGAAAATTAAGAATTTTCAATCTTCAATTTCAGTCTTCTATTCTGATATCATCATGTGTTCGAGAGCCAGTCATTGTCATTACACTTTTTGTATGCGGTGTCAACTAATGGCTAAAGTAGGACGCTTTGAGAAAAGATCCTAAACTGGTACGGATATCCAATTGGGGATCAAATACCTGTTTTAAAATTATATAGGAAAACAGGCAAATAAAACAAATATTCAAACTGATGAAAACTAATAATGAAACATCCTACTTCCTCGATATGACGACACAAAAATTAGTATTTTTTTGATATTCTTGCTGATATTCGTGTTTAAATTTAGATCGATTCAAAACCGGTTCACTTACCCGATTTAGGCTGCTGTTATTTTCAAAATTCAATAACACTTAACTATTTCTAAGATAGTGCAGTCAATAGTAATTGTATAATAATACAATGTACAATGTTAGAGAAAGAAGTGCCTCATTTTAAAATAGAAATATCCTATATTGTAATTGTAAAATGTCACGTTTTCCAGAATTACAATAACAAAAATCGAAAATCAAAGCTGGGATTAGGTTTGAATTTCCGCCTTTTTATTTTTGTAAACATTTAAAAAATCTTTAGATCTCAAGTTGTTTGTTAATTTAAATGATCTACGCTCTTTCTGAGTTGCAGTGAAAGTGTTTTCATATATTTAATAGAGTAGTACAGTTTTAAGTCACTATGAATAAAATAGATATTGGATTATCGGCTTTGAAAGCTATAAATTACTCTAGTTCATCAGTAAACTAATATTAACTGAACCCTACAATCCAATGTCATTGAGATCCAATTCTGGTGATTTATTCATTTTGAAAGTGGAATGTTCTAAACTTATAATTTAGAACATTAAAAATTATAATTTACAAGTAAAAACTTTCTTTGTTGATAGACATTATTTGAAGTTAGGCTAAGATTTACATTACGATCTACATTACGTACATGTGTGTGTTGTTACATTTTAGTTGGCTTTTGAGATTAAATCTCAAATTCGAATGCCATCAACATCATAAAGGTTGCTATATAACATTTCTTGTTTACCTGAACCGTATTGAAAATGTCATAATTCATAACAGTAGCACACACACACGGCAAACCACAATCAAAGATCTTTTTAATAGGAAATAAGCTCATATTTGCAGTATATCTATTGCAGAATCATGTATGTTTCCTGTAAAATGGTGTCCAAATCTTTCCCCATCTCATAAATCATTTCCCGTCTATTGCGCTATCCCGCTTATTACGCTTGTAGGTCATGGTCCCTTGACGAGCGTAATAACGGGGTTTTACTGTATTTGGAAATATTGATAATTAAAGTTTTAGAATTTAACAAAACTTTTTTCGTTCTTATAAACTTCTTAAGTGTAGTTTTCAGAAAGTTTAGAGCCTGTGTTCCGTACAGCATGACCCTTGCCTCCAACTATATCTTGAACTTTCAATACAAACTCTGTTTCAGACAAGTGAAACTATTTCGTGACCACAGAGGGAGAAACACTTGTTGACTCTACCTTTGTATTTCTAGCCGTAAGCTGAGTACAATTAGAAAGAACTCGTCTACTTAGGAGACGGTCATATTGGTGGAGTGGGAATTGAGCTAGATAGCGAGGCAGTGTTAGGGCTTTGCAACTGCTAATGGTGCAAAAGCAGGCTACAAAATTACAGGAGAACTTCAAAGGATTCATAACACTTACTGAGTTGAATTTTACCAATACAGTAGAGTCGCGATAATCCGAGGTAATTGGGGCTGATGGTACCTCGAATTACAAAAAACTCGGATTACACGGAAAAAAGAATAATAAACTGGAATTTTCAACTAAAACGAGTCAAATTTAATTTATAATAGATATTAAAGTTACAGATACATTAACAATGTTATCTGGTTACATGAAAAGACTCTTTATAAGCATTTACAACTTTATAAAAACTGTCCAAGGTCTTCTGCTTCATAGTAGAGCAACGCTTTTTAGCAGCGATGTCACGCCATCGTCTAAGTAGTAAAATGGAAAACTATCACACTGACCCCTCAAATGACTTCTTGGAATCGTCGTCCTGCGGGACCTTGGACCAGCCTCACCTCGGATTACACTGAAGCTCGGATTACCGGGACTCGAATTACCGCGACTCTACTGTATTTCAAAGAACATATTATAAGGTAAAATATATCAACTTGAAATATCTTAGCAGATAAAAACTTTTAGTTAATAGCGAAAAATGATGTAATTATCATAAAGTGACTCTAATAATGATATCATTCTATGTAATACAGAAGTTTACGTGTATTGCGTAGCATTGAATTTAAAAATAAGTGACAAAACAATTTAATTTTAAAAAATAAATACAAAAACCACGACGTTTCGCCGTCGAGAAACGGCTTCCTCAAGTGATAAGAACAATTAAATAAAACGAAGGGCAATTTATATAAAAATTCAAAAAAAAAATCAAAATATTATAATCTTCAAAAAAGATCTCTAAATTTGCTGTTAGAGATGTTCCAATTCTTTTCATTCGTTCTTATCAAAGAGATACTTTAATAAAAATACTTACTTGTTCTGGTCTGTTGTAAGTCTTGAATTCGTTTTTAGAAGAAATAAGAAACTGTTTTCCTAAAACAACCGGACTGTTACGAAACTTTTAACTTCGGAATGTTTTGGTTCACCCTGATGAAACTACATCTGAATCTTTACTTCCAAGTTGAGATTAATTTCTGTTCCTTCTGGACGTTTCTGGAATGTGGCTGAGTAACTATTTGCCTGAACTCAGCTGTTTTTGTTTATCTTGTGTGTAGTCAGTTGCCCTGAACAGTTCCACTCTGCTAGAGTGCCTTATCATTCTTGTTGACTTTTCTTGTCCACATTCCTGTTGTCCAACTTTGTGTTGTGTCTTCCCTCTTTCTGCTTCGCTGTATCTTTTGTTCTTGACTGAGTTTTCTAGTTAAGAAAAAATGATTTCTGGAAAAAAAAAAAAACTTTACTGAAGTTACTAAGAAAACCGAAATAGAATAAAAATGGTACTCAGAGTTTTATTTAAGAAATTCTTCAGCAGAAACGAGGTACAGTGGTACCCCGGGTTACGAACTTAATTCGTCCCAGAACTCGGTTCGTAACCTGAAACGTTCGTAACCTGAAACATTGAAATCAATGAAATAGAGACGATCCGTTTCAAGATGAAGGAATCGTTCCTTTTTATTAACATCCGTTCGTTTACCTGACAAAACGCAAAGAATACGTTTACTTCACGTATTACATAAAGACAAAGAAAACAACCAAATAAAATAATGTAAAGTAATTACATTTACTAAATACATTATACAAATAAATACATTACGATGTCTTGTTTACATCGGAAAAAGAATCATGTGGGCGCGGTGTGTGATTTAGTGTGATTTGGCCCCATAACTTATAACTTTGTACTGTACGCGATCGTTTGTCTCCAACGTTAAACCTTGCTCTCTCTCCTCACCTTCGTTCGTAACTCGAGACACTGTTCGTTACCCGAGACAAACAATTTCGAAGTTGTTGTTCATAACCCGAAATGTTCGTGACCTGAGGTTTCACTGTATTGCAGAAAGGGGACTGAGCAAACAGTTTGGGGAGAGGTCCATTTTGAGAGCTGAGGGTGAGATGGACACTAAATAATCATTTTTATATTGTTGGTTGTAGATATATTTTAAAGAAAATTAGTTCAGCGAGGATTCCAGGAGTAGGAGGAATGGAGGCCTAAATAAATGTGTCTGTGTATGAAGTTGCACCTTTGGGTTTTTGAACCGTTATCGGAAGGTTTATTATATCCGTCCCATAGTTCGCGAGCAAAAAAAAAAAAAAATCAGACAAAAAAAAACCGTTTAAGTGGAATAGTAAGTTTTCGTTTGCTTCTGGTCCTCAGTCAATTATTAATTCATCCCAAACACTACTTACCTTTTGTTGCATTCTGTACACAACTGCGCGGCGTGTTAAAGATTTGGTCTAGCATTTATTAAGCGTCGAACGCAAAAAAAAAATATATAAAATAAAAAATTAGAACAAAAATGTCTAGAATGCAATTTCAAGTGTGTATGTCTACATGTTCGTAGCCGTGCACTTGCGATCAACAGAACTTGCAGACAATGTATCCTAGGAAGCTTATAAGTTAATGGTAGATGTAAGTAGATACAAGGATCACTATTAATTTTGGTAGATTTCCTACCAATATCAATACTGCTGATTTTGGCTAATCGCTCCGTTGCTAATAGGTAAGAAGGAACGGAAAAAAATCCAAAATATATTTTTATTAAAACGCTAAAATCGCGATAACTCAAAAGTTATTTAATGTAGATATCTTAAATTATAATAATAAAATTTTTTTTAAAGAAATTGCATCCGTATGTTCAGGAACAAATCAAAACTTTCCATAAAGCGCCATTGTCATGTACAGAAATGCAATTTAAATAGAAAACACATAAACACTATCTAGTTTCACTCTCCCTCTGGATACAACAATTTGATTTAACTATAGGGATATTCAATAATTGCCACGCCAAGTAAACTTTTTTTTTATGAAATAAAGTTTTGTAACAAATCGCAGATCATTAGTACCGATATCAGCTCTAACATTACCATCTAATATTGAGATTCGTCTCCGTGCCATTTTTATTTTTTGCATCTGTTTATTTAGAAAATAATTTTATTATCGAATATCAGATTAAAATCCATGGAAATTCATTCTGGTTCAAAAACCCTTATCAGTTCTGTTTTCCCTGATGCTGTTAGAGGAATTCAGTTACTTAACTCTCCTTATCTCGAGGAGTTCTGCAATCAGCTAAGGCATTGTTTACCAACATTATTTAATTCAGGTTTGATTGATTGGATAAACATTTCTGTTTGTTTGTCAAACACTGTTCTAAATTCTACTTCATTCCTCCCCTCCAAACAAAAAAAAGCAAAACAAAACAAACAAACACGTGTCTTATTTTTCTTTTTAACAAACAACGTGAAACAACAAAGGAATTGCTCGTGCGCTTCTAATGAATTCGAGGAGAAAGAAAGAAATATTCTTTTCAGAAATTTAGATTTCACTCAATAAGGACTTCCTGAAAAAACTTGCGGTTTACTTTCCTTAAACTACGGCGCGTTATTGTTTGTTTGTTTTTTTTTCACTTTTTTTTTGTTTCTTCGTTCTTAAAAAGTCTGACAAATAATACAAATGGAAAGTAAGTCGGACCTCTATTTAACGAACCTCTATTTTGCGAATTTCTCTATTTTGCGAACTTTTCTTTGGAACCAAGAACATTTTGCTAATTTCTTCGTAAAATAACCTCCAAATAGCGAAGTGCATTTTCTATTTAACGAACTTTTCGTGGTATCTATTTTTTTTTTTTTTCTCCTTGAAATGTTTTTATTATTAATATTCCCTTAGAGGAAATGAAAGAAATGTGGATACAGCTGAGGGAAAAAGAAGAAATTAACGATGATGTGCTGATTGATGATTATCTTTCACTTGATTTTGAAGTTGAGACCTCGGAAACACTAACTGAATCGGGTTATTTTGGACAGTGTGAAAAATAAAAACAATACAGCTATGAATTGCGATGAAGATGAAGATGATGAAAATGGAAATGATTATGATGAAGAAATCAAAAAAAACCTTCGAGTGATGAAATGCATTTGAAACAATCAGACGCGGATTACAATTTGAAGAAAATACGCCTGAAGGGTTTTTTGGTGCATTGCAAAGATGCGAGACATACTATGAGAGAAAACACTTTTCCAAAAAAAAAAAAAACTCACAAAATTAACAGACTTTTATTAGTAAAATTTAAGTACGCATTTGGTAATGTATACTTTACGTCATTAAAATTATTACTTTTTTAATAATATTTATTTTTTATGTATTTTAAATATGTTTTATTTAGTTTAAAGTAATTTTAAAAGGTGAATCTCTATTTAACGAATTTTCCATATAACGTTTTCGGGATTTAGCGACTTCGTTAAATAGAGGTCCGACTGTATATGTTAATACAAGAAAAAGACATCAGGGATGCACCAAAGCAAATCTACCGGGAATCCAGGACAGCTTGTTTAGCCTTATTAGGCTTCATTAGCCAGATTTACCGGTAATGATTAGGCTCAGTGTGCGAAAGTTAAGGAAACCATCTCCGCACCCGGAAGTGGCATCCAAATACAACAAGCAACAATAAGAAAAAATAACGTACCAAAAATGGCTGTGATTCCATTACAGCTGGGTCATATTCGAAGGCGAAAAAGGAAATGACAAAAGTATCGAAGATCCCAAACAAACAATTCATAAAGAAAAATTAATATTTAATGTGCGGAGACTTAAACAAGAAAAAACGTGCACTAAAGCGTTTAGAGTTTAATTTTCTTTTCAGCATCTGTTCATTTTCATTGTAATATCTATTTCACAAAAACAATATACATTTTTTTTCAGTTTCTGAAAAACAAAATTAAGTAATCCGCACTGCTGATTGAAGTTGTCGAAATCAATTACGTTGTAACACATTAAGGCATGTGGAAATTAGTGCATTACTAAAGGATTTTTATGTATTATTTGAAATTATCGTTTTGGTTCTGTTTTTTTTTTTTTTTTCTGTTGATTTTTTTTTATCATCTTAACGCGCTAGTTTCTCTGCAATTCTCAACGGACAAATTTCAAATACAAAAATTAGAGGGTCTCTTATCCTTAAATATATATGTCGAGTTTCAAGAGGATCCATCACAAACGAACTGATTGCTTACTTTCTTACTTTTCTTGGAAGATAGACTAAAACAGATCTATTCAGCTATTAAAGCAGGGTTCTTCACTAAGAGTACCCTTATGCAGGTATGGGACTGCAAAGAACCAGACTAGACCTTTTTATTTAGTTTAAATGGCTATTATTATCCTTCCCATAATCATTTCGACAGTCTGGCAAAAGGGAGTGGATAAGGAAATATTGGGCAATCCATGGGGGTCTGTAATCTTAAAAAGGCTATGAACCCTTATTCTATAAATATAACATCCTCATTACTACTGACATCAAAGTCTTGATAAAGAATAACTGAAATTATGGAAACAGGGTTCGTTCTATTTTAAAGAAGCTTAAAAAAATTTATAATTTAAACCAAGAACAACAAACAAACAAAAAAACAGACCTTTTAATCTAACTTTGATTGTAGTTAGCATTTTTAAGAATTTCTTTCCTTGATATTCAAAAAACTTCCAACCCCAAATATATTAAAAATATACATATTTATAAACGAATTTTCGGAAATTTTCTTTTTTCCTTTGTCAAGTTTTAAAGAATTGTTCTTCCAGTTAGAAGAATTGTTTTTTTTAAAGAATGAATAAAATTGTTGTAATTATGTTATAATGGAGAGTTTAGGTTCGTTTGCATATGAAAGGAGTATTGTTTTGATGGTTATTTTGTAACAATGTTCAAGATATGTGACTGACATGGCTTGATATTTAACATCTGTAAATTGTTTATGTTATTTTAAAATTTGACAAAGAAAAAAAGAAAATTTTCCGAAAATTCGTTTATAAATGTATAGATTTTTTTATATATTTGGCATTGGAGGTGTTTTGAATATCATGATATGATAAGAAGAAATGTTGTAAAGGAGAAGTATGGACTTAAGTTATATAAATTTCTTTTCTTTTCAGGAGATGGAGAAATGTGTAAAGTTCTTAAATTTAACTACTCAACCTCTAGATAATTCCCTGAAATTCAAGTTGGTGGGGAGCATCTTTAGACATTACTTAAGATTTTGATCCTTTTTTTATAATTACCTTCTTTTAAAAAAAAACAAAACAAAAACAGCTTGTGTGCTTAAGTCCCCAACAATCGAATTGCTCAACAATTGAATTTCGCACGCGCGTTGCCAGGCAACAGGAGTATTGTTGCATGGTCAAATTCCGACTATTACAAGTGGATTTCAATATTCTATTGCTTGTATTCTTTAGAATTAAAATTTTAAGTTGTTTTTGGTTTTAGTTTTAGTGTCTAATTTGTGCTTTTGAATAAATAAAATGTTTTCCGTTCTATATGAGAGGCTTCTGGAGCGAAGCGACGGTAGCCGTCTAATTCCTCTTAAAACACAAGATTTTTTTTTTTGCTGTCTTTGAACTTAAAAAGAGACTAATTAAAGGCTATCTAAGAACACAATTGACACGCACAATTTACGCAAAGGATTCGC
>JAFIDM010000179.1:32955772-32984655 GCA_023159025.1 Thereuonema tuberculata | reverse complement strand
ATTGTGCGTGTCAATTGTGTTCTTAGATAGTTCATTCCGCACGTTAAAGAAAGATTAATAATACTAATTAAAGGCTTTCAAAAAAGACAAAAATTAAAATATGAAAATGAAACACTGCAATTGTCATTTGATTAGTCCAGCTTTTAAAGTCTGCCCAATTAAAGCAGAAATTGTGCTTAAGCAACCATAAAGAATTGGAGGAAAAGACGTTAGAAGAAGACTAAAAACCAATCTTGATAATAGAGACAATTGGGAAGACCTAATCACAACTTGCGACTCAAATTAACAGAACTTTGAAAGTGATCGTTCATTTCTGATGTAGCTACAGAACAACGACGAAGCCCTGGTATTATATTTCGATAAAACATTAATAAACATAAGCGAGCGGAGCGTCGTTCTTCTAGCGACTTTGAAAATAAAAACAAAATGTGTT
Organism: Thereuonema tuberculata; assembly: GCA_023159025.1. Taxonomy (NCBI): domain Eukaryota; kingdom Metazoa; phylum Arthropoda; class Chilopoda; order Scutigeromorpha; family Scutigeridae; genus Thereuonema; species Thereuonema tuberculata. Next base: position 32,984,222 of record JAFIDM010000179.1, on the reverse strand, counting down.
GATGACCACTCTCAATAACTGCAGTAGCAATTTCTGGATATTTGATATAGATTAGTGGAATTGTAATCATTGTTTAACAAAAAGTAAAAATTGAAACGGCCGTGGTCTACTCATTTGTTTATCCATAAGTGGGACAAGTAAAAAACAAAGGAAAGATCTCAGCAACCACACGACCCTTATCCTTTAGCGCAGCGGTTCCCAACCTTTTTCAGCTGGTGACACACCTTTCCTTATCGGAATATCTCCATATATGATGATGTGATGCCGGTATGCACCGAAGTGCGAGCTTCGTATCCGAAGCATCCATGTTCCAAGGAGCGCTTGTGTTCCCAATATGGCGAACCCCTAGCAGAATTTCAAGGGAAAGATACTGTGGTGGTTTCCCGTGGCCTTCCCCAGGACGCCATTAAGGAATGACGTCAGACCGAAGAGAAAGTGAAGAAGAGGCTGGACAACACAGGAAAGGAAATTGAAACAGCCACGCCACTGCCGGGATTCGAACCCAGGTACTGGCGCACTGGCCGCCACGGCAGACCGCCGCCGAGACCACACGGCAACGCCAGCACGGCTCTCCATATTTACAGGAATAGAAGAATATAGAATAAAACCATATTTGTATCGTATCCCTTCCTTATATATGATCGATTTTCGATTTTTCTGATCTTTTCTGATGGTTTATTCGATGGTTTCTGATAGTTTTAGGATCAAGTCGCGACCCACCTGTAACCCTTCCGCGACCCATTAGTGGGTCGAGACCCACCGGTTGGGAAACGCTGCTTTAGCGTATAAATAGGAGTTAAGGAGTTAATCTTTTAAGGAAAACAAAATTAGATCTGGCGTTTCTTTGAGAAATAATTATCGAAAACTCTCAATTTTAATCCCAAACTTAAATATTAATAAAAAAAAAATCCTAAGATACATACATATTAGACATCACGGGATTTCAAAAATGAAATTGAAGCATATTTTCTTTTCTACAAAAGGAGAAAATATGGATAAGTTTCAGTGCTGTCTAAAAGAAAGGAGGTAATCAAATTTCAGCTAAAGGAAATCACTTTGTCTTCATTTTAAGTCTGTGTGGTTGTGTGGTGTGTCTGTGTGTGCTTGTGATCAATAACGTGATCGACAGTTCCGGTCTTCTTGAAATTTGACTTGCCCTGTGATTGAAAAATATTGTGTGTGGAAAAATAAAAATTATTCACTGGTCAAAAGCAGTGCAGCCCCTCCGGCGAAAATTATATTTCAGATGAAAATGTCAGGGGGTTTACTGGTTGACCTTTGAGAATGATTTTTTTTTTTTTACCTTAAAAAAAAATAACTAACTAACTATTATCGTTGCGGCGAAAGTTGGACCCGCAAACACATTATCATTGACTAATTTCTCCAGTATCAATGCCTTAAGCTCTGCAGAAAATATCAATCTCAATTATCAAAAATAGGAAATATCAAAAATCTCACATACATCTTCTAAAAATCGACGAGCAACGTTAAGAATAATTTCCCTACTTTATTTTTGAGACCTTTTCGAAATGTTGAATGTGAATCAACGACCGCCATTTTCTCTTACATTTGAATGTGACCGACAGGCCAGGAAAGGAAAATCTATCATCTGCGTTGCATTCTGGGAGATTCATCTTTGGCCGTACTGATAATAAATAAATATATAAATTTGACAGACAGAGAGCCACTTAAAAAGACAACAACGATAATGTTAAAGAAAGTAGGTTTTCAGTTCTTTCACAAAATTAATAATATAATTTACGATCGATTTCAAAGAAAGGAATTTTTCTTTAACATTTCAATTCAACACTGAAATCCCAAATGTCCACAAAATACAACATATAAATATCCAACTTAGGTATTTGTGCAAGTAAAGCTAAATACAGTATACTCTCGATATCTCGAAAACCTTGATATATCGAAAAATTATTTTTCCCCTTGATATTACATATTCATCTAATGTTAATTTTAATTCTTTTGTCGAAGAGTTTTCACTCAAAACCTTGCTTTGTCGAATATTTTTCGAAGTAAAAAATGAATTTTTCCGGAAAAATCGCCGTTCAGTTGTGTCGAAATACTACGACGCTTCGTGGAATGATCGGAAAACATGGAAAACGATGACTTTGCCGCTATTTTCAAAAAGAAAAATTGGTTGAAGAACAATTTCTAAAGAGATGTCGTCAGGCCACGATACTGAACTTTTTTTAAGAAATTCTAGCAATGTAAGTTCATTGTATTTTACTAATTCTTTTTAATTTAATGTAATTACTTTCGGCTACTTTTAAAAATTAAAATTATTATTGCTTATTATCAACATAGACTTATTATCAACTATCATTACATATTTATACTTATTCTCTTCTATCAAGACTCTTATTTTTAGAATATTATTCCGGATCTTGTGTTTTTACATGAATTTTTATGTTTTGGTTACGACCTTGTTATCTCGAAAACTCGCTATCTCGAATTTTTTTAACCGTCCTTTCGACTTCGAGATATCGAGAGTATAGGCTACTATAAATACAAAACAAAGAAAGGCAATTGGTACAGAACAGAGATACAAAGTACGAGTAAATAAAAAAAGAAAAGAAAAAAAAAATCACGAATTTACATTTCAAACAAAAATTTTTGTTTACTTTGTAATACAATAATTATTTTGCAGATTGATTGAAATCTCTCTATACTTCGGCTGGAGACTGTTTCTATAATTTAGGTTTCAATTTTCTAATGGATATCTTTTTCTAAACTATTCGGTTCTTCTAAAGAAAACAAAAGATGGAGCTGGGCTTTTTTTTTTAGACACAACTTAGAATTGCTTGTCTGTATGTCAGAATTTTTGAAAAATTCATGAGAGTTAGTAAGTTGTTTAGTCTGAGGAAACGTGCATCAAACTGCTCCGATTTGAAGCGGCAAGGAGCCAGCTGTTAGAATATTTTACAAACTCAATGATTTAAACATGGCTATCAGGACAGACAACGTTGCAAACGACTAGAAAAAAATTCCACACACAAAAAAAAATAAAAAACATAGCTTGAAACAAATTGAGTTTCCGTTATTTATTATCTATTATTATTTTTTCTTCTTTGATACAAAATTCAACTACTGATCACGAGGGCCATTTGAATTATCAGATTCCGAAAGTCCAAATAAGCGTTTTGAATTTTTGAAGCCGTTATTTTAATTTGTTTGAGAATTCCTTAGCAATGCTGTAATAAACAAGGGAGGGATAGCGATTAGAAAACCAATCACAATGTTTCGCAACGTCTTCTGATAAGAAAATATCATTGATATTGCTTTAAATTCCTTATTATTATTAAATGTGATTATTGCGAATGCAAAATGCGCAATTGTTGCGTTTACTGTGATTGTTGCGATTGTTGTAGAGCTGCATTATAAATGTGATTGTTGCGAATGTAAAAGACGCAATTGTTGCGATTGTTATGCTTAATGATAATTTAATGAGATTTTATCGATTCTAACCTACGTGACAGACAAAACGGGAATATAAGTCTGCTGATCTTATCGGAAGACTAAAAGTTGTTCTGATGCATTCGAAATACGTTTTCTGTTACGTTTCTGGATTATGTAAATACGGTAATCTTTTGATTTCACAATTGAACCGTTAGTTTTTTTTTAATTAAGTTTTAAATTGAGTTAGGTTGAAATTTATCTATTGAATTTATTCGTCACCTATTTGCATATCACGTGGTTCCCGATCAGCCAATCACAGTATTTGGAAAAGTTAAAGCGCACACAAAAAAGAATTACAAAGAAGATAAAGAAATTTGAAAGAATAACATTTTAACGAAAGTATGCTTTAAGTTCTTCTGTTATTTCTTATCTTATGTAAAGACAGTAAATTAGTTACAGCCTTCATTCTTCCGTGAGCAAATTTGAAAGATTATACCTACTGCAATGTATGATTTAAAGACAGGTTAAAATAATTTAATTTACTAAAGAAATAGAAGAAAATAAAATGGTAATTTTTTTTATATATCATTTTACTACTTACAGAATGACCACCCGACCTCAACTTTGTCCCGTTGGTCACGAAACGCTGGGAACCTGACCTCCCGCGCCCCAAAGGCCTGTCCAAGCCTGTAGAGAGACACTTTAACTTTGACTTATAGAATGGTCAATTAGAATCAAAATTGTCCAGAAAACAAACTTTCACTGGACGTTTGTTTGATTTCCATTGCATTAATGCACATAAAATCTCTAATTTACAACGCTTTGTTTCCAGCATCAAACATTGCTTCGTACGGATCAAATTAGAAGAATTCAAATATAAAAGGCAATCAATTTATTATTAATATTGGTGATGAGTTTTATAATCATATTTATAATTATTTGCTTATTCTATTTTATCCTGTTTACTTTTATATTTATTTTACTGTTCCAATCAATTATAGTCTAATCACTTGTAAATTATAATTTCAAATTATAACCGTTAACGATCTGTTTCTTTACTTTTGAATTTCAACGGCTGAAGGTTCCCATAATTCCCTGTAATTTAAAATCTTCAGTTACGAATCACATGTTATTTTAAATCCCCAAATGAACTGTTAAAGCCCTTCAGCCAATGACCGATCATTGTAAATACTCTATAAAAAGCCTTTGCTCTCCCTGAATAAACAGAACACAGTTAGATCTAGCTTAGTCTAATCTACTTTTTTTCACGAACTAGTGACACCAACAAAATCCACCACAATATACAAGTAAAACATATGCAAGTGATACAAAAGATAAGTGTTATATATATCTTGAGAATCATTTAAAATTTCCGTTGGTTCACTAAATAACGAGTCAAATGTTGGTAGGAAAGTTTAAATCATTTGAATCATTCTGAACTGATGAAGGCTACACCAGCAACGTGTTCGTATTTTGTAATCCGACGCATTAAAATGATACTGTTTTAAAAGGAGTTTTTTTTTTTTTCAATTGTGTTTTCTGTTCATTACTTACTTATACAAGGTGGCCAAAAAATAACTTTCCATGTTTGGAGGCATCTGCAGCGAAAACTAATGAACGGAATGAAACCAAAATTCAGGTATAGTCTATTGAGGGCATGGGGAGAAGAATTCTGCAAAAAAAAAAAATTAGTACTAAAAGTCGCCGATAGGAGAAAATTTGGCACTGTCTTAACCAGTAAATTGGTGAATAATTACAAAGAAGCGCACGCAAAAAGGATTATGAAAGTTTATGAACATACAGTACAGTAATGAATGGAGTTTGAGATTCACAGAAAACGTTCTGAAACAACACAACAATCTGTCGAACAGTCTGTTCGTTTTTGAAACTAATCCTTGTCGTGTTACTTATATTCACTACCTAATTGCTGAATATATTTTCGGTTCTGAATAATAAATACTGCAATAGTATGAAACTTTTCTTCCCTGTGGAATTAGGCGCTATTTTTAGTGATATTTGCCTTTTAACGATGGTTCCAAACAATTTTTTTCTTTGAAATGTGTTCCCAATAAATATCTGCAACTCTAGTACTTGTAGATGGATAAAGAAAAGCGTCCATTGAATTCTTTTCATTGATTTTAAGAAGTTTTAAAGAGTTATTTACAGTTGATGAAAACTTTTTTCCTTTTCAGCGATTTAATTCAGTCATTTTATTTTCTTTCATGGCGACTCTTCGCTTCAGTTGGTTTTCATTGATTCGTCTCTGTCGTTTGATGATTAATTTTCCCGCTTTATTCAAATGAGATCCAACATTTTCTTTATGCGGGAAATACATTAAAAAAATTAACTCAGCGTTTCTTGTTTTCTCTTGCATTGGAATTGAACTTGATTTCAGTGTAGTAGCTTCAGATTTCGATTAAACCTTTTCTCCCCATTCCTTTACGCAGGTTTTTCTCTCTGGAAGTGATGTTAATCTGTTAATTTAGCATGGAAAAAAGGGTGATGTTTTAGTCAGGATCTCTCATACAAGGCTCGAAGCTCCAGTAGCTTCACTTCATTAGTTAAGGGTCATTGTCGTACTTCATTTAAAAGTCAGATAATAATCTAAAATGTTAATAATTATTACAGTTCAGTTCATGAAAGAAGCGCTTTTGATGACGTAATTTTCTTATGGATTGATGTTTCCATGACGTAACAGCGCCATCTGTTGCTAAAATCCGTAACTGAATCTTATAAACATTACGAAAACATTCTGGTTTTTGTATTTTCTAGTTTTGAATACATAATAATAATTAAAATTGAAATAATTACAAACGTTCCACACTATTCCCCTTGCTTGGCTATGCAAAGTTTATCCTTGATCACAAAACGACGCCATCTTGGACTGACTGCTCGGAGTTCAAGTTGATGACGTCACGACTGGTGACGTTTGTTCCAGACAAAATCGATCGCTACGTAATGACCATATATGGCAAACTTTTTTTTAAAAAATTACTATAGTAATATATTGACATTCAGTCGATACTACTTCAATTAACATCTTCTTTAATACGATGTTTCATCTCCTTAAACAGGAAATTTCTTCAGGTCAATAGAGCACAGGGAAATCTTTTTCCTCTTCCTCTTTGGAATTCGTTAATCTATACCTAAATTTTACATAGTTAAATATGCATTTATTTGAAAGCATCAAATATGCAGCAATTACAATTCCTTATTTTTATAAGTCCTTCAGTATTGAAATTCATTAGAAAAAAAATTCATTTTAAAATTTCAAAATTGGCTGTCATTTTATAGTGTTGTTTAAGCTATAATAATCTTAGTAGTAACGTTCAAAGATAAAAGAATCATTGAACGTAAAAAAATGATTTATTTATTTCAGAAATGCTTAATATTTCAAGTAGGCTAGTGTAAAATCAATATAAATAATAATGATAATAATAAAAAAATAATAAAAGACTAAACGAAATCTCATTATGTGAAGAATCAAAGAAAATCAAAGAAATAATCATTACGGATTATATTTTAGTAATTTACAGTTTTTAATTTCTAAAAATTAAATAAAGGCAAGAACAAATTAAATTCTTTGAGCAGGATATTGATTATAATTGTGGGTAGATGTTTATATACATTTTTTTATTATTTATATCCCTACCCTAATCATTGAAGCACACTTGATAAAAGAATAGCATTAGATTAATGAATGCAAACAAATAATTAGAATTAATCTTGTTTTTAATTCTATAAAAATAAATAGTATCTGTTGATTACAAATATCTCTCTTCCTAGAGATTGGTTTACTTTGTTTACAAATTAGATTGTATATTATCAGTTCGTTTCCTTTAAATAATAGCTTTCTGACATCACCTTATACGTATTGATGCACAACGTAAACGCTAAGTTATTCACTTGGATCGCGAGAGTCATTAAACACTGAACTAACAACTTGTCTTTTCATTACTTGTTATCGTTGTCTTTCTAAATCTTCTAATTGACATTAACGGTAACTTCGTTGTTTGTGTAGTGAATAAACTGTCCTGTGTTACGTTATATAAATCAGCACTTACTTGTTTTCTTCAAATAGATGTTTCTGAAACTTCACTTATCGAAACATACATTGAATCCCTGTACTTTGGGTAATCTTTGGAGCATCATATAATATTCGTCAACATGGCGTCGCTCGAATCCCTATTTGTCGAATCGCATAGAACCTCTACTATTTCACTGAAATAAAGTATACAATATGATTAATATTTATTCGAAACCTTTTTATCATTAATCATAGCATTATTGTGTCCACTAGATGTATGCATTCAATTTGACTTATCCCTGTAATCCTATTAGAGATTTGTACATCATATAACGTTCGCCATTTTGATGTTCCATCCTTCGTTCGCCATTTTGATGTTCCATCCTTTCTCTCTCATGTCTTAAGCTCTTCTGCTGAAGCTCATGCGTCAACAAACCGGCGCATGATATCATTGTTCCTGTTAGTTGCTCGGTCATTGTTACTTGCAATGGTCACATTCTGATTGTTTTCATTATAAGATGATTTTCCTTGAAAGCATTACTTTATGATTTTACCAGTGGAAAATTGCCCACAGTTCAGTAAATGAATGTCCTTTTTTTTAGGTTCAATGATTAAAGGATTAGTAACATTCAGTATATGTCCAGTTTTGTAAATATGTGAAAAGAATGAGAGATACAAACCTTAATAACGAATCCTTACAACAATAAATTATCTAATGACGTTGCAGGATAATATGTTTTCCATAAATACATTTTATATATTTTAACCCATTGCTCTTTGGTATCAGTCGTGGCCATTGTCTTAGAATCATTTCTTTGTTTACTCAACAATCCTAAAGGAGTTATTTGTTGGTTGCTTAAATTGTCGGTTTTTTTGTTGCTATTTTAGCATTTAAAAAATATTTGCCGTTAAAGAGACAATCGAAACCAGTCATTTTACATTTTTTTTTTTCAATTCTATAATTGTTAAACATTAAAAATAATCGCTGCAATGAAATCATTGCAGAATAGTAATTTACAGTTAATTGTTATATCTGAACATATTCTATATCTGCAAACAGTAATCACCCACTCTCCCATCCCCTCAACAAAAAAAAAATATTGGAAAAATTTACATTCTTAAAAAAAAAAAGGCATTTTTTTTCCTTCTCTACCCTCTGTTCAACTGCTTCTTTTTTTTTATCCACAATTTTTAGTAGCCTTCAAACAACTTCTTATTTCCTAAGTTTCCTATTTCTTATTATTCTTCAATTTTTTTGTAGGCCTACTGTTTTACTGTGCGTTATTTCGGAAGTTGGTAAGCCAACCATATGTAGTTTTGAAAAAATATATATTTAGAGCCTGTTGTGAGGGTATGACTCAACTGTGAAATTTAAAAACGTGTCAAAAAGAATTTATACGTGTTCCTAAATGGTGTTTTTCTTTTTTTATAATGTGGTCTTCTTCACCCCAGTGGGTTGTAAACTGCTGACAAGTGGCTACGCGAGAAAAAACTATTGATTTCTGATGGTGCAGGCGGTTGTCTTACTCTCCACTGGTTTTTCGATTGGATACTTTGTCTCTAGAACGAGAAAAAAAAGGAAATCGATGCTGGAAAAGCCGTACTTTACCCCCTTTGCCAATGATTTGTAAATGCCATCGCGAGGAAGCGCAAGGGCCAGTCAATGGCTGCCAATTACCTGTCTTCGGTAGACAGGTGACGCTTGTGAAATAATTGGACGTTGTTAGAATTGAAGACCCTCTTCAAAAAAACCACCTCCATCTAAAAATAATAGAGTAGTAAAGTGCTTTTTTTTATATAAAAATTCAAAAAATTTAACTGAGATTAGAATAACCCGATGATAATTACAACTGGAAGGTCATGAAAGAATTGGGAGCATACTTTCCTAAAAATGCATTGTTTGTTTTTATTTGATTTCAAAGCCCTGAAAACAATATAATAATGAAAAGTCTCCTTGTATTTGTAAATGTAGTAGGCTACCTACTGAGTAGAAAGAATATTAAAATAGCCATTTCTTCTTTTTTTACCGTTTTTTGCCGGCATATGAGAGGGGCATTCCATTTCAAAGGGCATTTTTAAGTAACAAAAATTAAAATTTTGGAAAAAAATACACATTCGGCTTGTAAAACACACCCATTTTTTTAGATAATTTTTTTGGGAAAAAAAGTGCATCTTGTACACCGGGAAGTATGGTAATGTATTAAATTCAAGTAATTTTAAAAACATATCAGAGGTGACATTCGATTTCTTTAGTAATTAATATACATTGTTACCACATCCATAGAAATTCATTCGCTTTTAATGTTAGTAAGTTTAAGAACTCGTTAAAACAATTAAACTAAATTGTAAAATTAAAATTAAAAAAAAAAAAAACTGGCATCTCTCGATGTAGTGATAGTAACATTAATAGTTATATCAACTCTACGTTTGTGGACTGTAGGCTACTTTTCTGTAGGAGCTTTTTTTTTTCTTTTCTTTTACTGCTAAAAATACTTTAATTAAGATTCCGTCATAATAATAGAAGGTTCATTTCTCCTTGCGGCTTTGAAACGTGTCATCAACATCTTTCCTTTTGTTTACAATTCCATGGTCGAAAAAAAAAAATCAACAAGAATTTTAGTAATCTCGAATAGAGATTATGTCAGATGATTTACTTTAATAAATTTACGTCATGTTTATTTTGTACTAGCTGTACCCGGCATGCGTTGCAATGCCACTCAAAGAAAGAAAGTGTTTGTGTTTTAATTCTGTTTATTGAAGTGCTTTTGGATACACAATATTTTCTGTTTTTCCGTCTGGTGCATACACGAATAAATCAGGTTTTCCGACGCATGAGCAGGCCACATACAGCTGTCCATGTGTTGTCCCTGTGCTTTGTTGATGGTCATTGCAAATGCGAGTCGCACCGGATACTGCAAACGTTGAAACCGGAACTACTCATTTGAGAACTCGCGCACCAGATATTGTAAAATAGTTCTACTAATTCAGAAACCTTCGTGCGCACAACAACTCACCAAAGTTTCTTCGCAATCTGATGAATGGTACAGGAACGCATACGGAACAAACAAATAAAGAAACATTCATTTTTATACATTAAGATTACCAGTAAACTCAAAAGATGGCTTGAATAGTATCGGAAACATGTTTTTTTCAAACTTGACCTGCTTTGTTGAAAGTTATTCCATATAACTGACAAAAAGTTAGAGCAATCCTTCCTTCATCTTTTATAATATGATTTTTGTCGGTTTTTGTTGTTGTTCAGAATTTGTGAAATGAAAAGTAATAAATAAATAAAATAAAATAAAATCGATCACAAATATTTAACCCAGGAAAGAACCCTGTCCCCATTTTACAGGACTTGTCTAAACGAGAAATATCATTACGAAGATAAATTTTTAAATGAAGGTATATTGAATTACTACAAATTTACTGGTACTATTAAAGAACTGAATATGCAACAGTTAAATAAAAGAATACTATTATCTTATTTGAACAAAAACAGTATCGTGTTAAAGGAAGGCCGCGCGGTTGGCTTTGTCGATATGTCATTGGCCTTTCACCTCTGAGTACCGGGTTCGGTTCTCATGTGGGTTTCGTGATAATGGACGATCCGCGCTGGGAAGGTTTTTTCGGGGTTCTCCCTTTTCCCCTGCACTTCTTCCACCATACTTTCTCAGTCTTTCTCTCCATCTGTCCTTATTTCCGTGTAATAGCACAGTAGACCTCCGGTCGCAGTGCTTGCTTCTCTGCCACCCACATTAACTACATAACATAACATGACATGTTAAAGGAAATCTGTAAGAAATTTAATTCTAATGTTATATTTGAATACAGGAATAAACTGAAAAAAGTTTTATACTCTAAAATGAATAAAAGTGATTTGAAAAATGAAATGGTATTGCTTATAAAATTGAATGTGAAAATTGTAAGAAGTTCTACGTAGGGGAGAGCAAACGAACGATTATGAAGAGTATAATGGAACACGGAAATCATTTGAAGCATAATCAGATGGATAAATCAGAAATAACGGAACATTGTTTTAACTGTGATTACAGACCTATTATTAGTAATGTAAAAACTTCATACACTGAAAAAGGTACTTTAAACTAGAAAAGTAATAGAAAGTATTCTCATAAAGAATACGAGGGCTCAAAACATGAATAGAAATGAAGGCGTAGACGTTAAGGAGAGATTTGAAAATTTGGCTCAAGACATGGTAAAGGTAAATTCAAACAAAATTAGGAAATTTGAAGAATTAATAAATTAATTCGGTGATATTAATAAACTATCAATAGAGAATTTATTGGATTATTGTTTGTTATTGTATAAGTAATGATGTGGTTTTTATTATTGTGTTAGGTTACATATTTTGTTAAATAAGTTAATGTTCAACGTTATTCTGTTTTGTTATTTTAATTGTTATATTTGTAGCTCGAAAAGGAAAGACGAATACTCTTTCTGAAAATTTAAGTTATTAAACGTATTTTAAATATTTTATTTATGTTTTAAGGGTGATGTGATGTTATTTATGAGAAATATCATTGATAAAATCCCCATACCTCCTCCGGGAATTGAATCCTGCTTCACCAGTGTCATATTATCGAGCCCGGGGGGGAATAGATATTTATCCCTTTGTGAACGTCTATGAAGATGGACTCACTAGTTCACGTAAATCATTTATGAATGATTGTTATTGCTTTGGTTCTGTCTTTTGGAATAGAAGAGAATGTTTGATTTTCTTTATTTCCTATTCTCCTGTAGAAAATCTCCGCTGAGGAGCTTGAAATATTGAGTTAAAGAGGTTTTTATACTGAAGATGGTGTTTGTGAGTTATTTTTGTTTAATATATTTTCAGCAGAAATTTGAAGTGGACTGAAGTGTTTTTCACCATGATTAACATTTAGTATCAATTATTAACCGGAAGTGAATAAGATGATCCGTTAACCAAATTGCTTAAATTAGAATTTAAACTTAATGCTTTTCTCTATCCAAGATCAATTATGTGAAACCACAATTCCCAAAAGCTATTTAAAGGTTTCGTGTTTGATTGTAACCATCTAGGTTTGGTGTAGCGTCTAAAGAAACAGTGGCGAAGAAAAATCTTTTGAACAAAAACAATAGTGGTACTTGTTTTTTCAGGTTTCTTAAGAAACACAATAGTAAAAAAAAAAATTACAGTGGGAAATTCTTGTCCGTCTATGGTTACGATAATGAAACAGGAAGTTCTTGAGGGTATCCCACAATTAGTCAAGTGGGACGACGGGAGGTAAAGCTCCAGAAGTTTCCTGATCAACGGGATTAAGATGGGACCGAGAGGTCAATCCGACGCCCACTCCCCTGCAAACCCCTGGAAAGAAACTCAATATCTGTTCTTCAGAGGGCTGGATAGACCCTAGGAAGAAAGTACAAACGTGCAAAAATCCCCGATTTCTAGCGGGTATTGAATCCGCCTCCTTCAACCCTCAGGCGCTTGAATACTCGGCTGCCGCGCTCGCATTAAATTCCACAAATCCTATTAATTTTAGTCAAGTAAAAGCTAGCGAAATTAGTGGATTACCTTACCGTGGATTGTTAGACACTACACTATTGCTTCATTTTGCTTTTGTCATTTTCACGCATTGATTTCTCGATAAGAACCCAAACAGAAAAAAATTCAAATATCGCCTTTGGTCCTTAAATTTGCCCGAGAGGTTTCAAGAAAATCCATTTATTTATTTGATAAATTAAGTTATTTGATGAACTACTCGTAGAGGGATTTAAGCCTCACTTCCAAGATATAAAAGCTAATCCTAGAATTTTTAATCCGTAATTGACTACAACTTCGCTACAAATTGAATTTCTAGAGACAAGAGTCTCTAATTTTGGCGGGAATTGTAGCGCCGTGATTTAATCCTCGAAAGATAACGACACAGTTAGTTTATCCAGTCTGACTTCCGGTTGATTTTAGTACAGGTTGAATTACCGGAAATGCGGATTTCCGTGAAACTGCGTTTGCGGATTTCGAAAATTTTAGCCAACTTTCTTAGAAAGTGAAGTTTATTAAAACACTCAGTCTGTTTATGTGTGTTTTTTTCACCCGTAATAATTTTTGAACCCTGTAAATTGATCTTCATGAAACTTAGAATGCATATTTACTGACAAGAGACTACCTAATTTTTTTACTTAATGGTTCTTGCTAGAAATTAGCGCGTGATGGTAACAAGACTATCTATAGATAAGAATTAAAAACCGAAACAATGGTTTTCTAACAATGCAAATCAATGTGTGTTGTCACTAAGGAATATTAATTACGCAATCATAACTTAATTGTGTAACACTAAAACTGATCTTTGTTTTAAACAATGAATCAGTGTAATGCACTTCGTGAGCTTAACATGCATTGTTAGGAAGCTCGTGTGAATAAAAGCTTTAGCAGTTGGCAAAATAGTTGTGTACCAATTAAATAGTATTTCAATCCATAAAGATTAGTGCCTATTTGTTAAATAATTGTAAACTACGCCATAGATTAGCTAACTGCAGTAAAACAAGTCGTAGTAGCTTCGAAATCATAGAATATAGAATCATCGGAAATTACCGAATTTCCATGGGGTTAGGTTTAAGGAAATTACCCCTAGCCAAGTAACCCTATCGAGTTATAACGATATATGAGAAAGTTACGGCGGATACACAGATCCTGAGAAGCAAGTAGAAAATTAGAAGCAAGCAAATCAAGTCAAGATTTACGTACCAAGCGAATGGAACGTACCGACAGCCATAGTTTAACTAAATAACTCTCTTAAAAGGTTAAGTTCGTTAATTTAGTCATCCATTGTACTTCATTTCAAAGGCATTTCTATCCAGTAAAGTTAATTCACTAAAGATCATTTTACAGTTCAATACGTCTTCCCAATCCTTTGTTTTCATCATTCTTCCCCCATGCCACTCTGTTAAATTAAGAACAAGAAATACAAGGTACCACAATCTGTTTTGCAATTTTCGTGAACTTGTTTCGATATGATTAAAAGTAATTGAATTTAGTTAATCTAAGGAAGCAAAGTGAATTGATTTTTTTTTCAAGAAAGAGAGAACTTGGAGTGTTCATAGTCCTTATATATACGTTCGTTATAAAATATTACTTAAGTTTTTATTTGTACTGAAATACACGAGAGAAGAACACAGCTTGTACACTAGCATAAAGATGAAAACACATTAAAAGTCCATAGCTTTCGCCTCAGTGGATATAGTCCTTGGAGCTGAGAACACCTTTAAGGGGAAATGAACCAATGGGGAGCTGGAAAGCAGTGGGCGAATCAGAATTCTCGTGGTAGTCTGGAAAACCAAATCTTGGTGAAATGATGTCATGAGGAGATGGTAGCGCCAGCAAGTGGTGATCACAGAAATAGATGTGTGAGAGCACACTGCAATGTTACTAAACAGAAACCAAAACAAAATGGAACTAACTAAATTTAGTGACCGCCAAATAGATCCCGGTCTTATTTCAGAATCGTTTATGCAATACCTGCAAGATCAAAGGAAGGAAGTTGTTGATCAGAGTAAGAGTAAAGGTCGAAAGAAGAGGCTGAACGCTGCGATAGGAAAGATCATTTCTGTAGAGGAATTACAGCAAATGTCTTTACCTTCCACTGTAAAGGACAGAAAGAACAAACCAAGAAAGAAGAAGCTGCTGTCTGATAGAGAAAGTGAAGCTGGGGAATATCGAAATTTCCTATGATCCTGAATCTTTCTGAGGAACTAGATGAAGATGTTCGAGTAGAAGAGATTCCATTGAATGGCCATGACTTCATCCCAGGCAACTTGGTGTTGTCGAATATGAAGGCGGATCCTGGCCAGGGAAACTTAAGTTTGCCCAAAGCAATGGAGCATATGTCAACTGTACGGTACGCTATGGTCTGCCTTGTAAGTAGCCTTGAAAGAAAACTGCATCTTCTATCCTAATAAGGATATTCTCAGTAAATCTATCAAAGTAATTGAGCTCAAAGCGGGCATTTTTATCGTGTACCAGAGTTGGAATACAGACGTGAAAAAAACAACAAAAAAAATGACTATCTGTCCCTATTTTCATACCGTATTTCATTGGTTTATAAAACCAATCTCTCTACTGATTTCCTAAAATCTTAACTAAAGTTTGTTCTTTTAATGGTTCTGTTTGGTGTGATATCCTAAATTGTTATTTTCTCAATCAAGTTTACCTCTTTTTGTTTACAAAAAATTGTTCTTTTGGTTTTTACGAGCGACATGTCAGGCTATCGTATGGTTGCAAATGACAGCCTGACATGTGATTTGCTATGGGGTTTTAATATCCTTATTTGCAATGTGATTTACTATGGTTCTATATGGATCATAGTTACCAATATCATATACAAGAATGATCCACTATTTAAAATGAATATATATAATCCAACAGGCAAACCTCAAAGCATATCCTTCGAGTTTCGGAAAGCAAAGATTTCAATCAATCATTTGCAATTTAGAAATTTAGAAAGTATAGAATATAAGAATAAACTTAACTTACATTACTAAACATATAATTGTTTCTAAATTTTGCCGCTGATGACGTGACGATAAATTTGATTATATCTTCACAGAAACAGTGATTTGATCTTTGTATTGACTTTTTCAAATTTCACATCACTGTTCGGCTATATATATATATAGTTAGTCTATATATACAATATCAAATTTTCAACACCCTGTACTATATAAAAACACACCAAAAAAAAGTATATTAAAAAAATAACCTTTACTTCAATTACACAAGCTAAGTTAAAACTTGATTAATCTGGACCTTAATTGTATAGTTTTACGGTATTTATTTACGGTATTTATTTTACGGTATTTTATTTTTAAAAAATTTTAAGCATATGTAACTTACTTTCCTAAAAAAGTGAGGCTTATCTCACTCACAAGTCAGTCTGCAGGTTTATGTCTATTGTGTATCTCACTTTAATAATTTTTACACCACTGGATGGATCTTCTTTTAACTTGATATGCATATTTAAAGTCTAGGGAAGATAAAACCTTTATATTAGAAAGGATTTCAAATGTAAAAGCGATTCCTTATCGAGAAAGCAGCGCGGAAAATGAGCCAAAAATTCCCATAGAAAAGCAATGGAATGGAAATAATGGGTTTCTGTCCTATTTGTTTTAATGCTTCATTGTTTTAAACAATAAATTTTAATCCTCTTTAGCCAATCAATCAATTATTTCACGGTTTGATAGGATTAAAGTTAATCTGGTTTCGATAACTGAAGTCCTGTGGATTAATTTTCCACAAAACAGAAAATTTGTACTGTTTGTATTCAACAGATGGTAAAGTTAAAAATTTTCCTATTTTCATTTTCACGATTTAAAGAAATAAAAAAATGTTAAGAAAATGTAAGGAAAGTAGTCGCTAAGTTCTTTGAACTTCTTGTAACATAAGAAGACTTTTTTTTTTTAATTGGCTCATGTATTTTGATAAGTTTCTATCTTTGAGGTTCAATTTCTAAGAAATTGGAGATTATCTTTGGAAATATTTTATCTAATGTTAAAATTTCAGTTTTGTAACAATAAATAATTTATAAGTTGTAGTAATATTTTGCGTTTTAAAGGCGAAAGTATTTTGCAATTTTTTTTATCCCTTACGGTCATCCATTGGTTGCTTACATGTTGTGGTGATTTTCATTGGTGTCCTGGCTCGTGAAAAAGAGGTAGATTACACTAAAGTTGTATCTAACTGGGTTCTGTTTATTTATGGAGAGCAAGGGCTTTTATAGAGTATTTACAATGATGGGTAATTGACGGAGGGCTTCAACAGTTCATTGGGGGATTTAAAATAACACGTGATTAATTACTAAAAAAATAACTGAAGATTTTAAATTACAGGGAATTATGGGAACCCTCAGCCGTTGAAATTCAAAAGTAAACAAAATAAAAGATCGTTAACGGTCATAATGTGAAATTAAAGTGATTAGATTCTAATTAATTGAACAGTAAAATATATATAAGAGTAAAAGATAGTAAATAAGATAAAATAGAATAAGCAAAATAATTATAAATATAGTTATAAAACCCATCACAATATCAAACCCAAAAAAATTCAAGTACAAACTCGATAAGAGAACGGAAGGGAACTAATTTATTTTTCAGATAAATTGCAATAACTCAATGAATTTTGGCGTTCCTTCTCCAGTGGTCTACAAAACCAATAAAATCTTGTAATAAAATACACATACCTCTAATATAGGAATTATGGTCTGTGTTGAGTACTGACGGACGGAAGGAGGACATGACTGTGTTGACTTAAAATTGAATTTAAGCCTTTTTTTCTTCTTCTAACCCTCCCCCTTAATATTTTTTTTTTTGATGCAGTTTAAATGGCATTACAAATATTACCATAAATCTACCAAATTTAATATCTACCAATTGTCTGAAAAGCCTGGAATCAGTGGTTAACATTTATTCTTTCTTCACGAGGGCAATGAACCCCGCTATCACCTGATCTTAACCCGCCAAAGTGGCAGATGTTTGCTGTAAAATGTCCGAGATCTTCGTCATCGTAGGGAGAGAAGTTTCGAGGCTTACATTATTGTCAATCGCAATATGTTTAGAAGTATCCAAATAAAAATGGTGTAAATTTATACCAACGGCTGAGAAAATACGTGGAGACGTGAAAGGCAGATTATTAAATGAGAGTAACGTGGTACTCTCTTGTTTATATGTAGTTTCAGTGCATACTTTTGAACCCTTGTATATTTTTTGGAAACTGGCTAGTATATGGTTATGGCCAGTAAATAGTATTGAATTGAATAATAAATTACCAACACACCAAAATTTGTTGAAAAATTTTGTAATAAAAATCTAAAAATACATTACAGACAGGGAGAGCTTTCGGAACCTTATGCGGTTCCCTTGTCAATCTCTCTTACCACTGATATTGCTAAAAAAAATAATAATATGAAACAAAATAAAAATATGACTAATCCCCTCCCCCCCATACACACACACCACCCACCCATCCAACCTAGAGTTTTTTTAAAAGTTTTTTTTTTTTCTCTTTATGTGTGACAGCATGCTGTGCCTATTTAAAACTGTTGCATATTCACATTACGATATTTAGAGGAACGAAATAGCATAAAACAACGGATGATCCAACTTATAAAACGAGGAAAGATCCAATTTAAAACGTTGGGATGGTTGAGATGTTTTTGCTAATTGTAACTCGGCCCACTTCGGTGTCAAATGCTGACTGCTGCACTAGCAGCAAGCTTTAACCAATCCCGTAAACAAAATTCCCAGGATTCCAGACGAAGACTCAGTTAAAGATCTCATCTTTTCAGATGGTTCTGCAACAGTGATTTCTTTGTAGGGAAATTAAAAACCCCACGTGGAAATCCAATCGTTCGACGTCTATTTTGGGAAAGAGATGTTTGTATCGATTGTACGTTTGACGTAATAATTTCCTTTATTCTTTGATGCTGGGCTTAAGGCCTCTCATGATTACTTGTAGGAGCTAAAAATAGAACGTTAACAGCGCTCTGCCTAAATCATCTTCCACTTTGGAAACGATCAACATTTATAAAAGTATTTCATTAAAGTAATTGCACTGATAGCAGACAGCGATGTTTTATTCAATTTAAATATTGCTCTATACGTTGTCTTTACACGAAGAATATGTATGTTTTCATCTTATTTGTCAGTAATGTTAAACTAAACATGAATCTAATAAAGCTGTAATTGTGCATGAAATAACATGATGTCTGCATGTCATTTGTTTACTATTTTTTGAAAACAATATAAAAATCTTCCTTAATTTTTAAAATTGTACAGTACCTAACGAAGAGGAACAATTTCTTCCAAAATTTTCCAATGCCGGAAAAAAAAATAAGAGTAAACAAAAAAAAAATACCGAATTCCAATTAAATTTAATAATACAGAAGCAAGCGCACGAGGATTACGTAAAGAATTACTCAGCATAATAATAATAATAAAGGTTGATACTAAATGACATCCTAGTACAGCTGTTTCACGCTAATATGGAGATCATCAGCTAGGAGCAGTCATCAGTACACAACCAGGTCTCGATTCACAGGCCTATAAGCTAGGAAATATCGTAAGAATCAATGTGAAGCCTGAAAAGATAAATAAACTATAAAAAAACTCATCAAAAGGATAGAACTTGTCTCTACATGAATATCCGATCTTTGTTAGGTTTCTATTAGAGTTCTAACATCACACCAAATTTAAATGTAAAGACCACATTTAAATTTGGTGTGATATTAGAAATATTTAATAGTAGAAGAATTAAGAGAAGAGATCTACTAAAAAAATATGGGAACTTTATATCTATTGGAGTTCATCGAAAAACTATGTACTGCTATTCATTTGTCCATAACAGGACTTGTGGTTGTCGATTGGCATGTTACCATCATATTCCATCGATATCTTGTACCTGTTCGAATTAATGTCATTTTTAATGGAATGAACGGTCTTTCACTAGCAACACTACGTATTATTCACATATGGAAAGATCGGTGGTGTTATCGAGCAGGGATGATTCTTTGAGCATAGCTAGAAAACATAATGTACAGTGCATTGGTTTTGCTCCTACCGTTCTCAGTCACTCGTGGCATCACTACGCACTTCCTGATCCTGCAATTTCAATGTGCAGTAGTGTGTTTATGAAAATACATTATAGAAATTATTTGGGCATGTTAAATTTATTTTTATTGAATGGACCACTTGAGGTTTACGCCCCTACCGACGCGACATCACGTATGATGTGTAAGCACATGCTGAGAGATCTTGTGGAATAAACAAACAGAAAGCCCATAGGGCGAGTATATAGCTTAGTGTGAATTACTCAAAAAATCGTCGATTTCCGATATTTCAAGACGGAATGGTTCGGTTCCTTATTGTAATAATTCTCTAAAAACGCTTGGAATACCCTTTTTTAATATAATATTTCATCTATATCTACACGGGTTAAAATAAAGCACATGGCTTTGTTTATCCCACGAGCCAAGCAGTAGCTTGGTGGGATATTTTGTAACTATGAAGCCCCGCCTATCCTCAAGTGGTCCATTCCTTTGAGCCCGGCAGTGCCCGGGACAAGGAATTTGAATCCGTGCTGGACACGGTGCTTTTTTATTGTTGTGTTGATTTGTTTGGGTGTCACTTCAGGGAGCTGAAGTGTTATCCGTAACTTTATCACGCACTCACAGCTTTGAGTAAATCAAGTTGAAATCAAATCTGGTAAATCAAGAGTAAATTTGGTTGATGACGCCCAATAAGGCAAAAACAGCTGTCCCAGATTCTCGAGATGATAGCTTAGGATGCGAGAACGTATTTTGTTAGCAAAATATATGATATTCCTCATTGCATCGATTTTCGAAGCAATAATTCCTTGGAAAAATATATTTGTGCCAATATATATCTGCTTTCAAATACGTTGCCAAATTATTTAGCAGCTTCAATGCTCGTAAATTTGATCATAAAGATAAAATGTACAATTTTTCAATGAAATGAATTAAAAATGCTGCAAACTCTCGAATTAAGTATTGTTTTAACATGTATTCAGTTTTATGAGCTTTTATTTCATAATTTATGGGCGGTTTATTAATTACAGCACAGCCAAGGGAAATTCTATTCTATTAATTATTCTGTTAATTCACTGGATAATTTTCAGTCAGTGTTAAATTTTTAATTACTTAGTTAATCGACAAATCATGTAATGTCTCTTATTATGAGATAGAAGCGGACCGCAGGGACTCGGTTCTCTGCAATATTTGAATTTTTATTCTGATTCGACCCCAAATCCTCTTAAATCACTTGAAATTGCAGATTTACAACAACATCACGCTAAAATCTAGAGATCATAGTGTAACTTTATTTTTAAAATCCTTTTAATATGAACAACTTGCTGGTAGCATTTTTAGCTACCCATTTGGGAGTTATTGTGACCAAAATCGGTAGCTACTGCGTTTGTCCTGTCCGTCCGTGTCTGTCTAACAATTCCCGAAAGGAAGGTCGTACCGACAAACGGATTTCATCATATTAAGAAGCCCAAAGAATGTGGGATTTTCAGGAGCCAATGCGCCATGTTCGAGATATTTGGCATTGTTGCCATTGTATCCTCTTAATAACTCCCGAACGGAAGGATTTCATCATCGACAAACGGATTTCATCATCGTGTTCAGAGGTCCAAACAGCATTGCAATAGGATATTTTTAGGGGCAAATGCCCCACCCACCCCCACCCCCATGTTCGAGATATTTGGTATTGTTTTCAGTGGATTTGCGCTATTAGCTTAAATATTAGAAAGGCAACCATCTTATTTCAGCCGTAATCTTATTTCAGATCGGTATGTTCTCGGACTGATGTGCTGAATGTTGTCGGTTCAAATCCCTGTATCTACTTTTTTTTTTTTTTTTCCCTTTTCTGAATTTTTTTCTCTATGTCTGAGTGGATTTTTCTGTTTTCTTGTTTTCCAACGTTCTTTTTCTTATTTTCCTAACTATTTTTTAATTTTCCTTACGTTAATGTACTTTCTTTTTTTATTATTATTTTAAAATTTTGTTATTATGGGTCGCCCTTAAATTTATGTTTTAGCACAAAATTATATTCATTTGTTAAGTAATATTCTAGCACTTAGTCTATTTAACACGACTATCATATATGCCCGTCAATAATGGTGGAAAAAAGAATGCGACGGATTTTATTTTAGATATACTATTCGCCCGTGATACACATGACGAATAGAAAATTAAAATGAGTGCATTGCCGGGATCATAAATGAATTTGTGTATTGGAAGGCTTGATTATAGGTCACATTGCATAATGAGAATTCTAGCATCATTTAGCAAATGACTTTGACCGTCGTTTTTTTTTTATGAGTACTTTGATGTTGTCTCTGTTTCGTGAACGCGACAATGAAGCATAAAGCTGACCAATGTGAAAAGACCGGCTCGCTCAAAAAAACCTCCCAAAGTTCCTAATGCGGACATTGTTGCGATTCACACAGACAGAACTGTGCTGTAGTACATTTGTGCTTTGCAGGGCTATCCTCCCGCGACAGTGGGAGTGTGTTGTACACACAGAACTGGAAAATATATGAGATAGATTGTGAATGTTACAAAAGCATACTACGATTTTCCATTCCGCTTAGTCCCTAACGAATGTTACAAAAGCATACTACGATTTTCCATTCCGCTTAGTCCCTAACGAAATACTTACTTTAATATCATTCATCATGTGTATCTTTATATAATAATAAAATATGGACCGTACTTAGTAATAACCGATTCACAAAATTTTCTAAGATAATTATCCTTTTCAATGGCATAAATAATCTGTTTATTTGTTAGAATCTAATGATCAGTCTTTATTTGATGAGTGGCTGTTAGATATTGCGGGATTTTTTTGGTTGATGGCTCTACTGTGCTCTTTCATGTGGGTACTTATCCTTCTTTTAGTTTCACCTATATACCTGCATCGGGAGGTGGAGAAAGATGCAGGTACATAGATGAAACTAAAGGAAGGATAAGTACCCGCATGAAAGAGCACAGTAGAGGTATAGACCATAAAAACCCGCAATACCTAACAGCCACTCATCAAATAAAGACTGGTCATAAGATTCTAACAAATAAACCGATTGTTTATGCCATTGAAAAGGATAATTAACTTAGAAAAGTTTGTGAATCGGTTATTATTAAGTCACTTCCTTGTTATAACAGATGTATCCATTCGTAATGCTTTGGAATATGACATTAGATGATATAAAGTATTGTTACTTATTATTAGATGTGAATATTATTGAATTTGATATTCGTTATTGTAGTTCTTAGGATTGTTTAAAGGTTTTATTGTCAAAAAATCTGCTACTTTAACACTGTTACGCATACTTATTATGTAATTTATGTTCTTCTGCAGTTTGTATTTATTTCGGGACGTTGTAAGTTCCGTTTTCATTTGTTTTTTCGTTATTTGTAATCTGAGGATGGGATACATTCCCGAAACATCATTTATAAACTTATTTTGTTTGATTCTTTTGTGTGTATGGTCCATATTTTATTATTACTTACTTTAATGCCGTATCATTATGCTAATGATAACTTTATATTGACCATTAGATACAAATGTAATATTTCCTGAAAAAGATAGGCATAAGAAGTCTTTTCTACTCCATTTCCACATTTTTCTTATTTGTTGTTTGTCTGTTAACTCCAAATGTTACACTCCGGAGTCCCCATTATTCGATGGATGTCTAAGCATATTCTTATCAATATCATTGTACATTGAATGATTATCGGATAACTGTCAAGAAAATATCAGGAAAATAAAGCATAAATTATAGCAAAAGAAAGTGTGCTTTTTTCTTAAAGCTTATCTGATATCAATTCTTATTGATTTATTATTATTTTAAAGTGAAGGCGATATCTTAAATATTACTGTTATATCAATTTAATAATGTAAGGCATCATTATCGTGATAGCATGTGATTAAAACGAATGTTTAATTAAGGACTATTTTCTGCCGCGGATTAACAGGCCTTAGTTTGCTCTTGTCACTTCCACAATTCCGTCACCTTAAATAGAAGTTCCTCTAGAACTTTAATGTCTGTTAGGACGCTGTAAATAGAAGGAGTTATAGTCAAACATAAGACAAATGCGAAAAGCTGTTTTTTTTTTAAATTATTGTATTACAAGGTTTAGAAATAAAAACATAATATGTTTAAAACTACTTTAATCTTTAATTTTTTATCAGAATTAGATAAACATAACGAGAAAATACTGTACGATTCTTGATATTTACTGTTAATACCGTATTTACGCGCATAATTTCCCCCATCGCGTATTTTCCGCACTCAGTTTTTGTGGATTACAAAATTCAATTTTTATTTTTATCGCATAATTTCCCCACCTCTACTTCAGCTATAAAGATGGCGGGCTGCGCTGCATGAGTTACGAAATTACGTCACAGTCGCACACACACTTCCGTGCATGCCTATTGCTTAACTGTACTTTGAAGAAAAAACAAATGTTGAGATGTGATTTCTTATATTTTAAATGTTGCGTGTTAATAAAATTGTTGTTAATTACATTTCTTGCTTTAAAAATCAATATTTAACATGGTTTTCCTTACACTTTCACCATATTTTTTTTCCTCAAATTGAAAAACATCGCGTAATTTCCCCACCCACCCTTTTTTTGTCAAAATATTGATGAAAAAAAAGGGGAAATTATGCGAGTAAATACGGTAGTTACTTATACAGGATTATATTTCCTTTGAGGGGAGATTGGAAACTGATCATCAGTAACCAAGAAAGGTCGTTTTCAAAACTTCGGGGGGGGGGGATAGGGCCAATCTACATATTTTATGATTTCATGGGAGTCCAGGACCCTCGCCGCCCCTCCCATATCGCCCGTTGGTAAAACTTTACTAGAAAATTCTTTGTGCTAAAACCTGGAGGTGCGGGGGCGTTAAGAGACTGAAGAGGAAAGGTCGGAAGAACGGCAGGGACTAGGAGACAATGAAAGAACAACGGAGACAAAGAAGACCCGTGGGAACGAGCAGCAAGTTATTTTTCTTCATCGTTCTTTTAAATTCTACAAATTTTTCTCATCCTTTGCATGTGATCAATAATAGATGTGTTTTTAAACAATTTTCTAAAACATAACTACTTTTAAAGTACTTAACTTCAGATTATTAGGCTACGTTGCCTAATGTTTTATACAATAACAATATTATTATTATTATTTTTATTATGAACACTTTTTTTACCAAAAATAATTATTGAAAATTTCTGTTGTAATACTATTTATTTAATTTATTAAGCATTTGTTTTCCTTTACATGCAAATCCGAATACAACATTTAGTGCAGTGAAGGGAGAAGGAAGGGTCTGCAACAAAGAAATAGAGGGGACTGCAATGGGGTCCAAGAAATCTTTTATTTCATTGTTAGGGTGACACTTCCAGGTTTCCGGTAAAATGGTTCCATGAGACAACTTTGCCCCAGGTGACGGAAAACTCTATCTTTTTCATAATGTATACTATTTGAAAAAAAACAAAAACAAAAAACAAACGAGCATTAATAAGGTCAGTTTTAGATTCAATTGCTCAGTTGAAGTTGAACGAAGTAGAGATTCTAAAAGTGGCTTTTAAATAAATATTATTTTATTTCTTATGATTTATTACGATTTACCATGAAACAAGTATTGTTAATATAATCACGACAGCCAAAACCTGTTTTGCAGGCGAGCTGTTTTTGTTTGTTTCAATGGTTTCAATAATAATTGTTTCAATAAAAATAGCTCGCCTGAAAAAGATTTCTTATGGTGTAGCAAAGAATATGATCTCTAGCAAAAGCTCACTTTAGGACCACCTAGCGGCTTAATGGGTCGTTTCCGGACATGGGTTCATTAGGAATATATTGAACCTTAGCCATGCCCCTACACGTGGTTTGAATATTACACACGAATTTTGCAACTCCCTGTATATAGCAACATTTGTAAACATATGCTGGAACCCAAAAAAACGTAATATTATGCTTTTTGATTTTCGCCTTTTTTTAAAAAATTTTGTTGTGTATTCGGCTTAATTTTTTAATTGCACTTGAATATTAAACACACGTTAAATTATTTATTGAATTACTTTTTATAGAAGTCTTGTTGTCACTTGAAGAAGCCTTGTATAAAAAGAAAAAAAAAAAAAGCGAAACGGTTATACCTATTTTTAAATGCATATACACTTTTTAATCTTACTCCAATGTGGTGGCCTATTTTCCATTCAGTTGTTATGCACACGTTAAGTTGTTTAAGCTGATACTTTTTGTAGAATTTCACTGTATTCTATCTATACGATTAAGGCAATTTTAAGACTAGGTTTCGTACCTTCAATGGGGATGGTTGGAGGGAGGGGTTATAGCAAATACTTCAGAACAAATTACGAATTTATTTTCCGTATTTAAAGACATTAGATCTCAATCGTATATTCCACTTTCTCTTAAGAATTAGTATATCCAATTTCGTGAAATATTGAGGTTTGTAACAGATGTGGATTCAATGTTTAGTAAATTAGGAGGTCGAAGGTTTATAAAAGAGAACAAAATTCCATTTACAGCAGTTGTAATAGAAAAAAATTATTCACAGTTTCCATGATTTTTACTTGTTTTTTTTTTTTTTATAATATTGTTGTTCTGTATTACAACGATAAGTAATCTCACTTTCAACGGAGTCTTAAGCATTCACCACCAAGTTGATGAAGTTGAAGTATCTGAGCAAAGAAGTCACGAGAGACTCTGAATTAATTGGAATTACCAGAGCATGAAAATGCCAAAGCGATTTCATTAATAATCTTTGAAGGGAAGCTAACCTTTCTGGTTCAAAATTCAGCGTGGTTTCAATCAATTTCAGTTTGTGAAAAGTGATTGACTTATTCAAAGAAAATCCTGTTGTACTGTTAATTAAAGCGTATTTGAATTAAAAAGCAATACTTTCATTGTAGGCTTAATTTCTAGTGCTTTTCTGTAGGAAATTTTATCTTCACGCACTGATATATCGTCAAGTATCCACTGTAGATAAAACTTCGCACAGTTTGTCGACATGAACACCAATTTTTAAGAAGATCGGTGGAGTGGTATAAAAGTTATGGGAGAGGAGATTAACAGAAACACATGCAGACTGACTGATCTTAAGGCCCTCACTTCCCCAAAGAAATAAACTGAACCATTAAGAGAAGTCGTACACCTGCTTAAGATATAAAACACAATTTTTCATGTCTCTAAGAAAACACACGACTAGTTTCGCAACGCCGAGAGAGGGCATTTGCAGGACTTGTAAATGCTGTCTCTCAGGGTTGCGAAACTAGTTTGTGTTTTCTTAAAGATAATAAAAATTGTGTTTTATATCTTAAGCAGGTGAACGGCTCCTCTTAATAGTTCTAAATGATTCTCAGTACACGTAAAACGTTACATTCATTTAAATAGGCTGAAATCCTTAAAAAAATAAAATCAAAGTGAATAGTTTGAAGACAGGCTTACGTTCAGGAACTTTCTGTATTTATTAAAGTTGATTTTGAATTGGTATATTTTAACGGTATATTTTCTTCAGTCTGATTCTTTTTTATTCAGTCAATAACGAAATAGATAAAGCATATTATCTAAGACATAGTTTCTAACTATGGTTAGAGAGATGCCGTAGTTCCTAACATAGTTTCTAACTTTTATAAACATTAAGAAGAGATATATGTTTATTTATCTAAATATATATAAAACTTATTAGGCTAAGCTGTATAGTCTTTATTCTTCTACAAAGTCTTCATGTAATGACTATTTCCCTGACTATATGCTGTGTATTTGATAATGAATCTTTTTTATCGTTTTTCAACATGTTGTAAGTACATTATTTCATTAGATCCACGCTGTCAGAAACAACCAATCAAAATGGAATGAAGATCTATTTGTCCTTGGATCTGACGCATAAGAGCAGTTCAATAACAACACTCATAAATAACGTTTATTACGAATTTCTATATTAAGCACTAATCTTTAAGAGACTTCATTATTTATGAATCGACAGAGTGAAGTAATTGGTTCACAGACATGTGATAATTTCTTGAATAAAAATAATGAAAATAATAACGATTTAGTAACATTAGAATATATAAATATAAAACCATACGAAGTTGCGAGTAAGATTAATTAAAATTTTAGGATGCTTTCCTTCGTAATTTTGTTCATTAAATCATTTAGTTCGTGTGTATGTAAGTGTCTCCTCTAACAACATTGAACCGTTTGATAGATCTTCTTCAAACTTAATATGCTTATTTAAGGACTAAAGACGATCTAAGTTTTGTATTTGAAACGAAAATCCCCATAGAAAGCCATGATGTCTAACAGTGAATAATTCTTCTTCTTCTTCTTTCGAGTTTGGCCTACTATGGACCGCGGGAAACGCTGGACTAGATGAATAGTCTTTTCCTCTCCTCCCAGTATTTCTTCATTCTCTCACTCTGCTTCCGCCTTCTATCATCTG
>JAFIDM010000179.1:32877316-32936272 GCA_023159025.1 Thereuonema tuberculata | reverse complement strand
TGGTGGCCTTTAATTTTATTGTATGTTCCACACAGTAATATTTTTTTTTTGTTTTATTTTATTAATATTCAAGATAACGAAATATTACCAGAAATAACATATAAATACACTGCTTAAATTTCAATGCTTATCAAAGGCAAATTTTGTCACACTCGATAAGGAACGATTTGGAAACGATTTCAAAGGTAAAACTGAGATACGTTTCTAGTCCTCGAATACCAAGTGTCAAGCAGTGGATCTAAAGCCTTTTGAGAGCGAAACACTAACACATAGACTGACTGACTGATTTCATATGAACCCACTCTTTTATTACGCTCAAAGTAACGTAGGCTGAAAACTCACATCTTTAACTAGGTGTTTGGAAGTGACAATATCGAAATTGTAACCGGGAGGGACGATTCCGCTTTTGGACAAACTTTTTTTTCATTTTTACATACAAATTAATGTTCATGGTTTTTATGAACTATTAAATTTAATGAAACTATTCAACGATTATGTTCTCTATAAGTATTCACTACAGAGGTTTGAATAATTCAGTTCTGGTTCATATTTTTATTAAACATATCTCTTCTATTGAAGTTCTCTGTGGGACTCTCTGTAATTTTTCGCTAATCTCCCCCCGCGATATCCATCTGAAAGAAAAATCGCTACAATTCTTAACAGTTGAATGAAGAGAATAATGCGTTTCGTTGTCTTTTGTCTTCTTGGCTTCCATCCAGGAGCTGACGTTAAACATCAGAAAGAATTTCTTTTTTTCCTTCCCACTCGTTTTTTGATAAGAATGGATTATTCCTAGTCTTTGTAAGATAACATCATTTTAATCTTGAAAACGACTGCAAAAAAATGTAAATCCTAAGAATGAAATAATTGTTCGTGTTTGTCAGGTCCTGTCAGAAACATTACAAAGAAAGTGTTGCTTCAAGAATTATAACATTGAAATAGAGTAGAAATAAATAGTAATTTACACTGAAAATAAATAATATTCTAATTAATTAATTTAATTCATACATCCCCATGGCCTGGAGGTTTGAAGAAAAATCATCCTACCTATTTTCGGTGATCAATGACCTCGTCAGAAAAATAGTTGTAATTGAACAAAAATTGGGATTTAGGTACACTGAATCGACTGTGCTGAGCACGAATATGATACCTTTGACCAATTGTAATCATTTTCGGTTCCGGATCTCAGGGAGTGCTTGGGCAGCAATAACTGTCCTGCAAGCCTATTTGTATATCAATGCTATAGAGAGGAGGCGTTGATGGAAATAGTACTTTTCACTTGCATTACAACGGCTTGAATAAAAGAGTTTTGAGCGCCAATCAAAAGAAGCGTCACTTTTGACAACTACTACAAAACTATGAATTGACTTGTTTAGTAATATTTTATTTGATAAAATAGTTTTTCCTAAATAAAGAGAGAAATTCACCAACGGACAATAAATATGCCTTCGCACATTGAGCAAACATCAACGGGAATTCTGAACATGTGTTTCATCCTTATTAGGAACTTTCATTGAAAATAATTTTTCCTATTCAAGAAAATGAATTATCTTTTGTATTTTAGCCTTCTTTTTTTTTTTGCTAAGGAATTTTACTTTCAAAATCTCATTTACGTTTTTACGGTATACTGTATATGTAAACATTCATGTTTCTATCCAAATCCTAAAACTTGTTATGCTTATTTACGTACAAAAAAGAACGATCTAATTTTTGTAAGGAAGTTTTATAGTATTGATTGTTCTGAAGAAGGGATAAATTCCCATAGAACATCATAAAACACCTTCGAACACCAAACATCCATCTTAAATTTCTCATTTTCTAAAAATTGCTGAAATACGGAAATATTGCAAGGTTACCAAATCCAGTTAGTTTTAAGGCCGTTTTACATTTACTATTTCACTCGCCATAACCTCGACATTTCACTCGCCATCACCTAGACATCAGACATGTCCCGGAGATGTCCAGCGATAGCCCATGCTCTATTTTCGAAGAAATGTCTGGACATCAGATGGCTGGACATCGCCACTAGCGCTCCTGGTGACGAATTGTAGAACTTGGAAGTCCAATCGATTTGTATCTATTTATTCGAAATTACCGATTACAAAAATGATTTTCACGATCGGAGGGCATCTTTTCCTTATGTTTTCGTGGATGCTTTCATAAAATGTTACATTATTAATCAAAATCATTTCAGAATTTCGGCTTGAAAATTCGAATCGACAGCGACCGAGCATCTCGAAAAGATATCGCCATTGATCGAGATTTAACGAGACTGCGTTATTTATCGAAACTGAAAACAAAGAAACACAAAACGATGAAAAAAAAACATGAATATTTCCTATTTTAATTAATTAAAGACATTATTTCACCTATCCGATGCATTGACTAAATGGTTTTTATATAAATCACTGCTATTTTTTTCGTAAATAAAACGTAGGCATGATGACAATTGAGAAGTGTAAATGTTCCGTGTGATGGAAGGCGTTATGGTAAGTGTAAAACGATACACAAATCACTCGCAATCTACCCTCACATGGCCTGTGTTATGGCTTGCATTTATGGGGAGTGAAATAGTAAATGTAAAACGGCCTTTAGTCTTCAAAGCACGCACAAATTTAAATGCATTGCGATGTATTGTTAGAATTAAATAAGAACTCTTAGAAGATGTAAATTTCTTTAAACGTGATTTCATTCAATTATTTGCGATTTTCTATCTCTTTACTGATACGTAGGTTTTGTTTTCAGTGACTGTGGTTAGTTTAAGAGCCGAATCGTGGTTGTCCTTTGTAACACCTCTTTTTTTTCAGTCTTTCTCCATTCGAGCGGGAAATTGCTCAGTGGCTGAACGACACAATGAGCAAATTGGAAGAGACAATCTGACCTTCTAGGTGTGAGATTTGGCCTTATTCTGGATGGTTTAAGCGTCTTGTTGTGGGTATTAAAGCCGAGATTTACCAATTGCCGTTCAAGGCAAGCAAATCAGGCGGAAATGGCGCCTTTGTCAGCCGACAGTGCATGAGAAATACAAGCACACTTCCAACACAGACTAGAATTAAGACTATTATAATGCATATCGGAATTGCGAGAGAAATCCACATCACATTAGTACTTTTATTCTTGAATATATGTACGTAACACGAAATAAAAGCGATTTTCTCAGCCTTATATTTATTTGAGATAGTTTTCATGCGGAGAACACCTGGATTCGTTCTGAGTTTATAAAGGGATTACGTTTTCTCAAGGTTCTCCCATTTCCGTACAAGCATCCAACTAAACTTCAATCAAAACAGCAAAAGAATTTTTCTTGAGTGCAACTTTGGTAGATATTTGATTTAATGCAAAAAGAAAAACAAAAAAAAACAAAACACAATAACTCTGTCTGAGTTTTAATACTTATGATTATCAATAAATAACTTAAAACGCCACTATTTGTAATATCATTGTTGTCCTATTATTTAAACGCATATTGTTTCACAGAACTGACATCGCAAAGAGTTAAAAAACAAATAAGCTCGAAATAACTAAGCGTATTTTCCAATATTGTAATGGTGTTTGTGGGAGAGTTTTTAGGAGCGAAAGACAACGAGTCAAGTTTTGGAACTGATCTGAATTAATTTATTAAACGAAAAACATGGGTTTTTATAGATTATACATGAGGAATTTGATTGGAAGATTAATTAAAAATATGCATCATGATTGGCTGAAAATATAACGAACTTAAATTAATTAACTAATTAAACTGCTGAAACGGTAAATTTAAAAATAAACAGAACAACAATAATTAACAAATAGAAAAAGAATGTTTTAAAATAAATAACGATTAACGATCAAAAATGAATAAAATACTAATAAATATAGATAAACATATTTTTCTACTAAAAATTCAAATAAATTATATCTAAAAATATTTACATATAAACTGTTACAATATATTGTTGTTTTTTATTTTGTTGTCTTTAGTTCTTGACGGCTCATTTGCCGTCTGAAGAATTAATAATAATGATAATAATAATAATATTTTTTCACTTCTTAGTTTTTTTTTCTATCTTTGTTTTTGAGCGATAAAAATGACAAAAACAAAAAGTCTGTATTTGTATTGCAAATATAATATTTATTGAATAAACACAAATTTTCCGTTTTCTGAAAAAAATATGTAATTAAATTCACATTGTTTGCTTAAATCGGATTACTTTTTAGCGAATTACACCACACGCAGTGGATTAAGGATTTAATATTCGCTGTTTGAAACAATGAGATGTTTAATCTTTCCGAAGAGAATTCTAGTTATCTTCTGTTGCTAATTTCTCGGAAAAGATTTCAATATAAAAATTAGATGTCCCAGAACACCAACATTCAAGACCGTTCTGTTCAGTTAAAATTCTGAGAACATAAATGCATATCTTTTAAGCTGATAAATACCGGGTGATTCATAAAGTACTGGAAAATACTGGTGGTTTTCACCGCCCTACATCTTTTAAACTACTGCTCATAAAAATCTGAAACTTTTTATAAAAAATCGTCAAACATGTAAGAGTTATATTTTCATGTTATTATTTATTCATTATTATTGAAATTCATTTTATTTCCGTTCAAACATCCCCAATATATCGTAAATTTAAATAACTGTTGTGACGTTGTTTACACTCCAAAAGTCTGGATCCAATATTCAAATGATACAGAAACCGAATTAGGAAAATTTAATCTAAACACTTTTGTCATTAATTCCTTTGTTTACTTTAAAAAAAAAAAAACTGTATTTTTTTGAAAATGCATTCTGACAAATGACTTTTTTGGGAGACAGTCGAATGATTTTTTTTTTGGATAATATTTCGATATATGGGGGTATTCGAATGCAAATAAATTGAATTTCAATAATAATGAATAAATAATAAATGAAAATATAACTCTTATTTGTTTGATGATTTTATATAACAAGTTTCAGATTTTTATGAGCAGAAGTTTAAAAGATACGGGGCGGTGAAAACCACCAGTACTTTCCAGTACTTTATGAATCGCCCGGTATACACTTGAGCTATAAGTGAAAATTATCTTTGAAATATTAGCTTTAATCTACGTTAGTTCCAAATCTTTATATTCAATTATAATAATTTCTAATGCTCATTTTCTATGATTTTTTACAAAATGTAGCTTAGCTGTTAAAGATACAACGAAATCATGTTGTCTGAAAAATATTCTGCTAACGTCGGGGTTAATTCAAAACAACATAAAAAAAAAAGCGAAGCAGAGAGGCCTGAGGTCACCTCATGAATACGTCTGATGTCAAGGCTTAAAAATTCTACCGAAATCCCGGAGGAGGACGGAAGAGACTCTGGAGATGGAAGCGTAGTTGTTTTGGCTGAGATGATGGAATTTCGGAGAATTTGATATAGCTGACGCTGTCACTTCCATTGCCAAAGATTAAAAAGAAGAAATGAGGTATGGACAGGATGGGAAGATAATGGGGAAAAAATGGGGAAGTTAATGGAGAAACAGCGGAATTTGAGTGGGAGTTCCTTTTTTTTTTTCTCAGTCAGTTTTTTCCTCTCGTAATGTATTTATTCGAGGTTCCGTTTTGTCCTGAACTTTGATGTTTTTAAAGTATTGTTTACGATTTTGTTGATGTTTTGTAGCTACAGACAGGAAATAATGTGTAGTCAAGTGAAATTCAAAGAAATGATATACAGCCCTAATCATCGGAATCGAAGTGGTGCCTCGAAAGCAAAAATAAACAATAAAAAACTCGCTAATGAAATATTTGTGAGAAACTTCATGTGCCAGCAGTCCACCGGACTCAATGAATTTTTTTAATGCATAAAAAAGTCAATCGGCGCATTGAATTATTATTAAATAACAATTGGCATCTAAGGTCAGTTCCGTTTACGAGGACGTTGTTATGATCATCCCAGTACAACTCTGTGAAACCCATAGATTATAAAAAATAAAATTTTTGGAATAACTGTAAGCAATTAATTAGAAATTAGTTATTAAATTTATTAAAATAATTAAAAATTAGAAACCAACGTCAATGTTTAATTAAAACATTTTTTTTTTATTGTCTTTTTTTATTGTCCAAAAATAATTCAAAAGATGGGTTGAAAACATAATTTCGTATGATTTAATATAATCCGGATATATAAATATATAAATCCGGATAATTCGGAATTGATTTACATCTATTTCAAAAATGGCGAACACAAATTTAAATATGAATACAATAAACAATTAATATACATCATAAATTTCCAATAAAGTTGAAAACATGCACATTTTATAATAATTGAATATTCAACAAATTTGTTACATCTTTCAAATTACATATATGAGTATGATTTTGCATTGAATGATCTTGTATTGCAGATGTGGTCAATTTATGCTGTTTCATCCTTTTAATCAACAGCTGTTAGGACATTCCAATATATTTCTTTTTACAAGTTTCACATTTGAAAGAAGTTATAAAATTTTAGCATAAGATGGTAACTATTACAGATTGAAAATAAGTTAGAAGATCCTTTTAACGTGTACGGGCTGAAAATCTTTATAGACATAACTAATTGTTTAAAAATAGTGAGCACACATGTTTAAAAAACGAATTGTATGTACTGTACAATTAAAAACAAAGAAAGGTAAAAATACTTAACAGGCAGGACAGTTTCAACCCCCTAAATGGTGGGTTATTGAAGCTGAAGATAACCATCTTTTATGGAGGTTGAAACTGTCCTGTCCGATGAGTAATTTTTACCATTCATTGTTTTTAACTTGTACATACAATTGTTTTTTTAAACATGTGTGCTCACTATTTTTAAACAATTAAATTATATCTAAAAAGATTGAAAATAAAAGAGACTATTGATAGTTAATTCGTCTTGCTACTTATCCTGCCAATTCTATTAAGTTTTAGAGCCAGTATTATTGTTTTTTTCTCCCTCATTTCGTTTTCAATCTCATCTTTTAATTGCGAATATGTATCTTTCCATTCTTTGTGCAATCTGTAACAATGGATTTGCTTGTTTGGTCAGTTCCATAGTTCTGCTGCATACTTTATTGACGAATAACAATAAAATTAAATATTTTTCTTTTTGACAAACAAACTAAATTCTCCTCGTATAATTCTCATAAAATCAATAATTACTGGTCTATATTAAAAATTTTTAAAAAATTAAGTTATAAGTTTGGATGTATGTAAAAAATTTTTAACAAATTTCGTTCCATCAAATTATTTCATTCCTTCATCATTTTAAATAGTTCGGCAGATATTTATCAGAAATATATATTATATATTTGAAAGCAGTTATCGAAAAGGTAAAACTCAAGACATGGCTTTTCGAGTTTCACAGAGCAAAGATTTCAATCAATCATTTGCAATTTAGAAAATTTAGAACGTATAGAATGCAAGAATAAAATTAACTTATATTACTAAACATAAATAGCCGGACAGTGATATGAAATTTGAAACCAACACAAAGAACAAATCACTGCCTGAAAATGCCAATACAAAATTCAGATCACTGTTTCTATGGTGATAAAATAAATTTACCACCACGTCATCAGCGGCGAAATTTAGAATTAATTTAGCAAAAACGCAATATATTAAGACTTTGCTCTTTTTAATTAAGAAAAATTATAACTAAACTATCTAAAATTTAAAAAATTACCTAAATATTTAATACTAAAATTAAGAATTACTTAATATTTAAAACGAAGCAAAAAAAGAGTGGATGCTCCTCTTACTTTTTTATACATCGGCATTCTATTGTTATTGATAGCAGCTTTTATATTGTATTAAAGCATTGCGTGTAATATTGTTTCTTTTTATTGATCTACGTTATCTTTTGATTGTTTTAGTGTCATTGCTATTCGTTTCTTAAAACTTGTTTTTAAATAAGTTTTTGTTATTAGTGATATTATAGTTGAAATATTTTCTACTTTACCTTTATTAATATTGAATTTTGGATATATGTACAGGTAGTCCTAGAAAGAAATGTTAATATTCTGAGAGGTTATAGTATCGGTCATTGTAAGGAGGAGAAAAAAGTTTATATATGTGTCCGATTCCGAACGGTTTCCAAGCTAGAACTATCTAAATGTACTGTTGCGAAATTATTGATAAGGGAACGTTTCAAATATTTATTGCTGAAGTGACAAATTCAGTTCAGCTTATAATAAATTTAAAAAAAAAAATTCCCATTCGTCAACATCAATGCACTTTACAACTAGGATGAGAAGTTCTAAGCATCTTGATGTTCCTTTCTACAGACACTGACATCCAGGTATATTATACACATAAATACCTCTATCTTGGAAGCCATTCGGAATAGGAACAAATTCATGTAATGGTTTTTCTTCGAATAGCCTACACTGCAATGTCCCAAAATATTAACTTTCCGCCTGGGTACCCTGCAGATATATAGCTTTCATTTTATGTTTTTTCTTTAGCAACTGCTTAAATTGTTAGGCTACAACCAAAATACTTCAACAATTTCTACTTTTTAATCCTTGGAGTACTGTACATATCCCTTCCTAATTAAAATAGGATTATGAGATAAGTTATAATTTTAAATTATAAAAACCCCGTTATTACGCTCCCGCTTATAGCACTATCCCGTTCTTTACGCTCCTTTTATATGGTCCCTAGAATTTTCTATACATCTCTGTATACTTTTACCCTGTTATAACGCTTCAAATCCCGCTTGTAGCGCTTTTTTATATCGTAAATTTTGTCTCGAAAAGAAATGTAACATTGTAAAGATTCTTTTTTTTTTCCTTGGTAGGAGGGAAGCTTTGAACTCTGTGAAGTTGCGGGTCTGTGATGTAGTTGTGCAAAATTTCGAAGCGAAAATCCCTTTCTATAAGTGAAAAATTGCAAATTCTCCGTAAGTACGTGGAGAATTCTACAGAAGTTAGAAGGATTTCGTAGAATCTCTAGGAATTCCCTCGTTCAGTCTGCGAACAATAACGAAAAACAGGGATGCAATTAACGATGCAGCGAAGGGTTGTTGCAAACGTAAAAAAGTAGTGTGCACTAAATCTGGTCCCAAAATATATTAGTATTGTTCCTAGTGGTTTATCAATTGACGTTAATAGTTACCTGAACCACATTGAAGATGTCATAATTCATAACAGTAGCACTCACACACACACACACACGGCAAACCACAAACAAAGATCTTTTTAATAGGAAATAAGCTATATTTGCGGTATATCTATTGCAGAATCATGTATGTTGCCTTTAAAATGATGTCCAAATCTTTCCCCATCTCCTAAATCATTTCCCGTCTAAAGCGCTATCCCGCTTATTACGCTTGTAGGTCATGGTCCCTTGACGAGCGTAATAACGGGGTTTTACTGTAGTATCTTCAGTATTTTGGGGGTATATCCGTTATTCCTTTCTTACCTTTTATTTTTTATTATTGGATGACTCAGTGAAAATTTTAACAATTCAAAAATAGAGTTGGGGAAGGGATTCAACTAAGATTATAAGAAATTTTTACAAAAAAAATTATGTAAAATAATGTGTTACAGATTAATAATATTTGTAACGCTGCTAGTCTGTAAATAATTTTTTCCTATGAATATCGCTTGTTTATATATTCATTCACATACATAGAAACTATATAAATATAAACTAATTAAAATGGAAATATAACCAGTGTCGTCTACGGAAAAATTAAAGTATCAAAAGCGTTTGGGAAGGCTTCCTATTTAATTTGCTAATTCCCGCTCTTTTGCTACCGTTGAAGCTTCGTTCAGATAAGAAATACGACTCCGGTATCCCATCACAGGGGAAGTTGCTTCCAAAGAATTCCCGACACTGTTCAGTCTAGACGCGCTGTTCTTTTGTTAATGTAATTCGAATGTTAGAAAGAAGAGGGCGCAGTAGTCAAGTTCAATGTCCTGGCGAACAACATTTCTTTAATCCTCTTATTATGAAAGTTCGTTTGTTGGTTGGGATTTTTTTGATTCTTGCAGAGATAATTTATTCCTTTTCTAATTGATTAACTTAATGTGAAGCGTCGAATGTGGAAATGAAAGGAGTTCTAAGCCGACTGTGCTCTGATTGGATAGCGCGAAGTTGTCCTCAAGGAAAATACGAATCTGATTGGTCTGAGTTTCCCAGGTTAATTTTTTTTTTTAAATGGCGAGAGAAGTTTTTAAAGTTTAACGTGCCAAGATATATATATAATAAATTGAAGAAATACAATACTGCACCTGAGTAAACAAAGGTTCTCGCACCCTGAGCTATCATATAGGGAATCTGGTACAGCTATTTCAGCCTTATTAGGCGTCTTCAACCATATATACCCTTGATGGTAGCTCAGAGTGCGAGACAAATATGCGAAAACCATTGCATATTTGTCTCGCACTCTGAGCTACCATCAACGGTATATTTAGCTGAAGAAGCCTAATAAGGCTGAAACAACTGTCCCAAATTCCCGACTTGATAGCCCAGGGTGCGAGAACCTTTTGTTTACTTAGTTGCAGTATTGTATTTCTTCAATTTATTGGCGAGAGAAGTCTTTGAAAGATGTGAAAAATTTTTAAAAAATGTCAAAATTTTTATAAATATTTTTTTTTCAAAAAATTAAAAATGAGCTAAAATTAATCATAAAAAGAACTAAACATAAAATGTTATCAAGATGCTGATCTGAAATATTATTACAAATTTATGATGATAGATTTTCTAATTATGAAGTGAATGCTTGAAAGAAAGAATTAAAGCAATAGATACATGTTATAATTTACATTTTATAATTTTCTAAGGAAAAAATTCCAGATTCGATAACTGTTATATAGTTAGCTGGAAATAGTTGGATATATTATGTAAGTTTTTGTTACAATTCAAATTTTATTTCAGAATTTACAAAACATTTTTAAGTTTTAGTTTCAAATTTAGAATATTTTTGATGTCGGATGGAATTTATCAGCTAAATAATATGATTACAGTTCAGGTCATTAAAGAATATAAATGAGGCGTGGCAATATATTACTAATGGATTAGTCATTCCAGATATCTGAACTCGGATCTGAACTCGTGAATGAATGTAAACGTAATGTGACGTTGTTTATTATTATAAACCCTTAAAGAATTTTTTTTTTAAATTGCAATATTAACTTTGCTTTTTAGTTATCAATTTTACTTGGCTCTTTTATTCATGTTTTGAATAACTGCTGTCAAATGGACATCCAGAGAAGATGAAGAGTTGTTGTCCTTTTCCTCCTAGCGAATTTTCTGTAATGGTAGCAATTGTATACAGGGTGATTCATAAAGTACTGGAAAGAAACTACAAGAAAGTAATACCCCATCCTACATAATTTAATTGGTTTTATTTATTCCCCTTCTTCCGGGCTCCTTGTGTTTGAAATAAACCCAATGGAGTCAATACTCTATTTAACTTGGCCTATTCTAATCTCGCTTCCCTTTCCTTGCTCTTCCCGGTTGTGAAGGGTGCTAACTAGACCTTTTTTTTTCATAGGGGCAGAAAAAAAGGCTAAAATGGGGACCCTATCATCCGACTCAGAATCGCACGTTCGATCCGGAATTCCATGCCCTATTTTCCTTTTTTTTACACCGAGTTTGACAGAAAAATATTTCGATGCTCGTTCTTTCTAGGTCTATTTTTCCAGTCAGGGACGGTCTGGCCAGGTCGGCGGGTAGGCGATCGCCGACGGTCCCCAGCCCTCGATTGCCCTGTTTTTTTTTTTGGTTGTTAAAATAGGATTGCCCTGTTTTTCTGTTTTGTTTTTTTTGGTTGTCAAGTAAGTCAAGGGCCCCGCACCCTCCTAGCATCGTCTCTGCCTTCTCCCCGGTAAATCATGTATTGCTTACGTTCGCCAGAGAAATGGTAAAGCTTTAAAGGGCCCCAAATTCGTTTCCAGCCGAGGCCCCCAATTATGCTAGACCGCCCCTGTTTCCAGTACTTTATAAATCGCCCTGTATATAAATAATGTTTAATAAATAGTTTTTTTCTATTTATTAAACATTAAGTATATACAGGGCGTTCTTAGTCGACTCTGCAAAGAAATTCAAAATAAAAGTTCAATCATATAGATTGGACTTCACCCCAACTTCAAGTCAAGAAGGAAGTCACAGCGCCCTCAGTGACAAAGAAAGCAAACTAAGGCAATCAAACGACGCGACAATTCTTTTAAAAGAAGTGCTTCATTCATGCATGTACTCTAACTAGTGCAGTCATAAATAAGCAGCACAAACGAAAACATTAATGAAAATTTCAAGAAAAAATAGTATTTGAAAGCTAAGTGACATAGACAAAGATAGAGCTGCTATCTGACCTGTGTAAATGTTTTCTTGTGACGGTGGATACAGTAATTTTGTCTGTCATTTCTGTGGTTCTATTTTTACAGTTGTCGTTTTTAGATTTTGTGTTTGGCAGTGATTCGAAAGTGTCCTGTTTCAATTTGTTTTTGTGGTAGGATTTAAAGAAAATTGAGGGGGAAAAAACGCTGTATACTGGTGTGTCCTAATTTAAGCCTTTTTACCAAAACAAAACTGTTGTACGTCACTTCACAATAAATCTTAGGATGTAAGAATTTATTAATTGTCTTCTGCTATTTTGAATCCGTGAGAATGAATTAGTCTTATCTAAACAACACCTCCGACTTCTATTTATACGATTCTCCGTTGCTTAACACGCAGCCAGTGGCCTTTGGCCTCCGTCCAATGGGTCTCGCTTGGTCTCCAGGCTTTTATAAATAAACACTGGCTGTCAACAGAATGCATTTCAGAAATTCGGAAACCAAAGAGATGGTTTTGTTTTGGAATTAACCGTTTTGCTGAACCAAGGACGACGCAGTTATCTTTTGTCCAAGGATATCGAAAACAAAGTCTTTTTTAATATTTCTTCACAAGCTTCTGATTGTATTATTCTTTTTATTATTCCGTATTATTAATTTTATACATTATTAATCTTAATGTTAAATTTAACGTGCATAGAAACATTTTACAAAGCAATAAAAAAGGATAAAAACTCACTACAAATAAAAATCCCTCATCTGCTTTTGACACAGGGAATATGTTTATTCTTATGTTTATTTGTGTTTTTGTTATTATTTTCTTTGATATCACTGAGCTGCAGATACTGGGTGAATCCAGCTGAAGAAAGGTAATAACCTTGAAACAGGCTGTCCTGGATTCCCGGTGTCAAATATTCAAAAAGTAGCTCAGTGATTTTATTTGTAGTGCCTTTTTATCCCTTTTTAATTGCTTTATTAATTTATTCTGAAACTACAAAATAAACCGTCGTTGCATTTTGTGTTAATTTCTTAAATTCAATGCAGATGTATTCAACAGAAGGAAAAATTCGAGAAAATTCAAGAAATTCGAGAGAACTTAAAATGTTTCGTAGAATCATGTAAAGAGATAAAACCTACATTAATATTCAAATTAAAATATCTACTTAAAAAAAAAGTGAGAATTTTCTATTTATTTATTAGCGACCTATTAGGGAGCTATTATGATAGCGACCAAAATCGGTAGCTATTGTGTTTGTCCTGTCCGTCCCTCCGTGTCTGTCCACCCCTAACAGCTCCCGAATGGAAGGTCGGATCGACAAACTGATTTCGGCATCGTGTTCAGAGGCTCAAACACCTTAAGAACGGAATATTTTCAAGGGCGAAAGCCCCCCCCCCCCCATGTTCAAGATATTGTCATTGTTGTCATTGTACCCACTAAAAAAATCCCGAACGAAAGCTCGGATCGACAAATGGACTTCATCATCGTGTTCAGAGGCCCAAACAACATAGCAATAGGATTTTTCATGGTCCAAGTCCCCCCCCTCCCCCGTGTTCGAGATATTTAGCATTGTTTGCATTGGATTTCCGCTATTAGTTTAAATGTTAGAAATGCAACCATCTTATTGTAGTTGTTAGCTATAGCTTGACGGTTAAGGTTCCAGACTCATACACTGAGGGTTGTTGGTTCGAATCCATTCATCTACTTTTTTTTTCCTTACGATATTGTACTTTCTTTTTTTATTACTATTTTAAAATTTTTTTATTATTATTGGTCGCCCTTAAAGCTATGTTTTAACACAAAATTACATTCATTTATTTACTTACTTGTTTAAGGCGGATTAAGTTTAATCGCATCAAATCTACGCGCAACGAATTAGCTTAAAGGATTTAATGTTAATTCTTTAATACAATTAGATCTTCATATAAATAGGATAGAACTTCTTTGTTATAGTCCAGTGTTTTTATGCGGAACGTTTTTATCTCGCGGTTGATTTCTCGACAGGCACCCATTTAGAAAAGAATTTAAATATAAAAATGATATTGTTCGTAGTCCTCGAATAGGCATACCGAATATGCTTTCAAAGAAGATCCACCAAACAGTTCAAAAATTATTAGTGGGTGACATATCTGACTAATTTGATGAACCACTCTTTCCTCTTGAAATAAAGCTAAAAATGAATCTTTTTCCATAAACATTACAAACATAGTGTAAATAATAAATTAAAAAATAGGAATCTAGGAAATAATACGGAAAAATCGCTCTTAAGTTTGTAAACATCTTTTTTTTTGTTCATTTAAGTATTCATTAATATAAAGGACCAAAACACACAAGAACAATATAGAGATAAATAAATAATTTCATATTAAATAACATTACATGTTGCAAAGGTTCTATCCTTCGTCATCAGATGATCTTAAATAAATATAGGGAAAAGAGAAACAGGCGCGGAATTGAATTTTAAATATAACAATAATTTGGGATAACAATAAATTGCAAATGTAACAACAGATAATCACCGTAAATTATACTGCATCGCGTTTTTAATTGAAACATCAGTATTGTAACATGGTTTAGATTTAATTAACAATGATTCGTGGAATTTTCGTAAGTAACAATCCTTCTCAATCCCATAAATGATGGGATTGTTTACCATTATTGTGTGGCCGGAATTTTTGTGATGCAATGCTGTTAAATATTGCAGGTTATTTTTCTAAAACTTTTGCAACATGTAATGTTATTTAATATGAAATTATTTATTTATCTCTATATTGTTCTTGTATGTTTGGTCCTTTATATTAATATTTACACACACAAAATGCATAATATTTAAGTATTCAGTTCTGAGAATGCGAAAAATGTATTTTCTTGAATGTTTTCACAACAGTCGAGTTGCGGAGAAATGTTTAGACCATTTCTATCATTTCCAAAGAAATTTTGATATTTGGTTTCTAGTTTAACAAAATTACTGTCAATTTATTTTACTGATTTCGTTAAAATGCGCAAGAATGAATAATTGAATGCAGATATTGTAAAAAAATTTTAAAAAAATAGGCCTATATAAAAATTCAATTTAATGTTTTGCAAAAAATTACGTATTTTTGACAGAAATGGAGGAAACGATAAAAGATGTAGCATTTTGGGTCTTTTTTTTCTCACCATAAGGAGAAAGGATACAACTTTGTTTTTTTTTTTATTTTTATTGTGCGTCTGAGGTTATCATAATCTGCACGTTGTGGTTGGTTTTTTTTTTTGGGGGGGGGGGGGGTTATAAGAAAACTATCTGGCCTTGGATGGGATTTTGATCCTTTTTTCTGGAAGATAAAAAAAATGTAAAAAAAAAGTTAATATAATTTTGTGCTAAAGCATAAATTTAAGGACGACCCATAATAATAAAAAAAAAATCAAAAATAATAATTAAAAAAAGAAAGTACGTTAACGTAAGGAAAAATAAAAAAAAAAAGTTAGGAAAATAAGAAACACAAAAAATCCACGCGGAAATTGAGAAAAAAAAAAGATTAAGAGAAAAAAATGTATATTAGGTAAACGGATTTGACCGACAACCTCCAGCATTTGAGTCCGAGAACTTCTCCATCAAGCTATAGTTGACAACTGAATGAAATGGTTCCATTCGAACATTTAAGCTAACATCGGAAATCCAATGAAAACAATGACAAATATCTCGAAAATTTGGGAGGGGGCATTGGCCCCTGAAAATACCCGATTCCTATGGTGTTTGGGTTTCTGAAAAATTAAAAAAAGATGGTGAAGTGCGTTTGTCGATCCGACCTTTCGTTAGGGAGTTGTTAGGGGAAGACAGACATGGACAGATGAACAAGATAAACACAATAGCTCCCAAATGGGTCACTAAAAAATCTAGTTATTGCATTGCAGGAATGTTACTAATGACTGCATGATAAAATTACCACAGAAGATACGATATTTTATAATCTGGGAATATAATAAAAACAAAAACTATGTAAAATATGATAACAGTTCATTACATAGTTTAATAAGGTAGTATACTTTCTTCAACTATAGCAAACTATTACTATAGTATATTAAATGTTTAACTGTACTACTTTGTGCTGCCTTCGTAATGTAAACAGACAAGGATTTGTACAAAGGGTTACGTTATAATTTGTTTAAAAAACTTTGCTTGGTGAATTCCATCTTCGTCCTCAGAAATAAAACGTTTTATCATGAACTTTACATTTTAATTTACATTTT
Source organism: Thereuonema tuberculata (assembly GCA_023159025.1). Classification (NCBI taxonomy): domain Eukaryota; kingdom Metazoa; phylum Arthropoda; class Chilopoda; order Scutigeromorpha; family Scutigeridae; genus Thereuonema; species Thereuonema tuberculata. The sequence continues at coordinate 32,919,795 of JAFIDM010000179.1, read as the reverse complement.
TCTATTTGTCTCGAATTTCAAGAAGCTATTACCTAAAAGCAGTATTGAAAACAGACGAATCTTGGGAAATTTGATTGCACACAATTCTTCTGTTTTTTATTATTAGAAATCTAATTTGCCTGATGAGCTCCATCAGAGTCAGCTAATGTCAGATTCTGCCTCGATTCGTTTTCCTGAAATTGTTTTATGTTTTGTCAGATCTTTCTTCGAAATTTAAAATCGAGACACTCTTTTTGTGCATTAAAAAGAAAACTCATCAATTCCTTCGGGGTCCGAAATTAAAGTAGATATTGAAATTCGAATTTCCTGTGTTCCTAGTTCTATTAGTTCTTAGTTAATTACTTTCATATCTGCCCATTATTCCTATAAAGTCATTTCTAATTGTTAGGAAAATAGCGGGCTACGTAATTTAGAATTTTATGAAATCTTTGAAATGGTAGATTCTGTTATAAAATTGTGCTGATATACAAGGTGGCCGTAATTAAGAGGTCATAATGTTTAGAGCCCTGTAACTAAAAGAATCTATTGGACAGAATTCGAACTTGGAATATACCGTAATTATGAGGATACGATTTATGAGGAAAAAATAAATTAGTACAATATTTTGCCACTAGGGGAAATTTGGCGGTAAAGGCGCTTGATTTCGGATTAGTGAAAGAGTAATGGCTGCTTTATACGCTCTCGAAAACTTGCCTCAAACTGGCAGGGGCAAACTTACATTAATTTTTACAACCGAAGGTGCATTAAAAAATAATAAGTGAATAAATAAGAACAATAAGTGGAATCCTGACGAGCTTAATTTATTAATTGATCATGTGTATCATGTATTTTTTATTTCGTCACTGCTGTCGGAAGGATTGCTTTGACAACTGAAGTAAACCTGAAATGTTCGTCGATTTCTCGCCACGCGTTTTTAATCGCAGTATCAACGAGAGCAAAACTAGACTTACATGAAGTTCTCTTCTCGTGTAAAGCGATACGAAAAATCGGCCAACTGTAACTTGCACGTGACAGGTTTTCGAGCGCGTTTGAGGCAAGTTTTCGAGAGCGTGTAAAGCAGCCATTGTTATCATTTTGAGTTTTCCAGATATTTTACATTTTAGATCTTTCAATAAGGACAAAAATGATTTTTTAAAAATAAATCTGAAGATTTTACATTAAATTTTAAGTGCAATTTAAAAAGCAATCTATCTAATTAGTAACATTTTGAACAACAGCATTCTTTTGTTGAAATTGAATATTTTTGTTTTCGTGAATCTGTTTTCTCTTTTAAATTGATATCAGCGATAGAATCCTGAGTGAAGTTGAATGATGGGGTCAACAACCTTTCATTGATTCTCAAAGGGGTTCTAATCATATCAGTGAAACAGAACGCTACAAGCAAAGATTGACAACTCACAAACAACAACAAAATATTAATAATATTTAAAAGGACTTCTAATATAAATAAATGGATTTATCTATAAAAAATCTCGTCTAAAAGATCACGAAATATTCTAATCAAATTAGATATTAACTCCAACGACGCTGCAAGATTAGCCATAGATAAAACTTATTAATATTAGCAATTCACATCTTATCTAAATGCATTTTTTTTAAAAAAGAGTATTGAAGTTAATAATTTTTTTAAAAATGTATAATTTTGGAAAGTTAGTGTTATTAGTTTTCAAAATTTTCATATTTTGTAATCTTGTAATGATGCGTATTATGCATCATAAATTTACATATCATAATAACCTATTGTGCATATTAATGATTATAAATTTACATTTAACTATTGATTATATTACTGATATTGCTGATTACTGATTATAAATTATTATTACTCGTATTACTGATTATAAATTTACATATGATTACGAAGCCTATTATTCATAGAATGCATTATAAATTTACACATTACACTAAAAACTCGTTTATCGGAATCTGATAGGAACGCGACCGTTCAAGATAAATGAAATTTCGGTAATCCGGAATGTATTAATATTTTGTATTAAGGAACATATTATTAATATTAATTACTGTACATTAATTAATAGAGTTACAGTTGTGCAACATCATCCCTTGTGTACGCTATTGAATATTGATGATATCGACGGAAAAATGTTTTTGTGCATTTTAAAATATGTTAAAAATCGTTTCGGATAAATCAGATTTTCGGTTAAACGAGTTTTTAGTGAATAATCATCTATTGTACACGTGTGCACATTACGGATTATAAATTACATATAGAAAGCAAGTTTAACGTCCGTAATCATTCATAAATGGAGAGAGACACGCCAACCGGACAATAAATGTGCTTTCGCCCATTGAGCCAACATCAACGAGAATTCTGTACAACTGCCGGGACCATGAATGCTTTTGGGTAAGCTTTCGCGCAGCGAGCCAAACGTCAACGAGTAGATTCTGCTGATGAGTCCCCAATAAGGACGAAACAATTGTACAGAATTCTCGTTGATGTTGGTTCAATGGGCGAAAGCACATTTATTGTCCGGTTGGCGTATCTCTCTCCAATTACATATTATAATCATATATTGTGTAAAGTTACAGATTATAAATTTAATGATTGTAAAGTTATATTATAATTACGTATTATGCATATTACGCACTATAGATGCAGAATATGTAATTATAATATTAGATTAAAGTTCAATGATAAAATTAAAAAATATTTTAATTGGTTCAAACCACGCGCAGTGAATTAAGGATTTATTATTCCTTGTTGAAGACAATGAGATATTAACAGAAATAGGATAGAAATCCGTTGGTTAGATCCCATTGCTGTTCTGTGGGAATTTTTGTGAATTTCTGATAATGTTTTCTCTACAAAGATCCGTTTGGAAAAGATTTCAGAGTAACTGTTCGTTTTCGGAAGCCAGAACTACCACTGGAGAACGATTTTACTCCGCAGAGGGGTGATACGCTGAGATGGGCGCTTTCCTAAGAAATTCTTTTGGACATTTTCGCTTTTAAGGAAAAATAAAGGAGGAGCATTTTTGCAATAGTTTTTATTCTTTCCATAATTCTTTCCCGGAAAGCGCAAATACAACGCAGCTACTAGTAAACTAACACTGATAAAAAGTAAACATCCCCTCTTTATTTCTTCTCACCCCTATTTTGATGAAATCGAAGGAGACCTGACGCATGCGCAAAAGCGCTGAAGGTTCTCGTAAACGAAAACGAACAGTAGATCGTTCTTAATCCTTCAATTCGTGCACCACATTCATGGAAGATCTATACGGAGCTTTAAAAGTTATTTTGGAGACACAGACACAAAACATCCACCCATAGAGATAGACTGATTCAATGAGTCTCATTTTCTTATTGAAACAAGGGAAATTATTCGGTTATATTTGAAAAAAAAATATAAGAACCTGACAGAAAATTTGAGATCAGAAATTTGAAGCAAAAATTCTTCAAAGACTGCAACTAAGATGAAAACACAGGAACAAATTGAAAAAATTGTGCAACGTTGTCTTGGTAATCACGATTTGTGTTTTTCCACTCTTATCTGTCCGTAATCAAAGAACTGCTGAACAGGTCAAATGTTATCACCTGAAACCATGTAAATCTTCCAGGCTACAAAGGGCACTCGATCTGCAGAGATGATATCAGTTGTTAAAAGTGATGTTGTCTTCTATGGGTAAGCAGGCAACTATTCAGATATAGTAGCTACAGAAAGAAAGAAAATGTGAAATACATATAGGAAACTTTTGACGATTTGGAAACGTGGAAGTGTAGACGAATTCCTTGAAAGAATTCGTTAATTCTGTGCTCGTTTTATTCCTAGGTTTGCTTTAAAATTACGTAGTTCTTCTTTCTCTGCTCTGTCGAAGGTTCTGGAAGATTTGCCAACTGCAAAGTCAGCGCACACATTTCTTTGTCAGGGAAGTGCAAAGCAGCACGAAAAATACTGTAATGATTTAATCCATCGTTTTAGAGAAAGATGATCTTTCACAGAATAGGTTTTGCAAAAGAAGATATCTTTATTATCTTTATTAATGACCAAGCTCATTCGAATTCACATAACTCAAATTATGTTGCTTGTAAAATTTGTATTCAAAAAAACAACAACAATGCGCTTGCAAAGACTTTTTATTAATATTTTATTAATCACTTTTCTAACCATTTTTTCATTGGAAAACCAAAGAAAGACAGAAAAAGATTACTTTAGGCTTAAATGGATTACAATCGATCCTGAAAAGAAAAGAAAAATCTTAATAAATAACTTGTTTAAATTTTCTTCACTTTTGGATATCTGAAAATTCAAATTTGCAAAAGTAATATTCGAATGTCAGTTTCAGAATTTTCCGAATATTTCGAATACGCCAGTGCGGAGTTTCGGTAAGTTAAATTAGATACAAAATGAATGACCATAAATAATAAATATATATAATATCAATTTCTAAAATGCATTGTGGGTACTGAAAATTCTTAAAATTGTCTTATTATGGAACAATGCTGTCTACGATTTAAAAATAAATATATGCAACGAAATATAACAAAATTTCAGTTACCGAAAATTGAGAGTAGAATGTAATCAGGATATGATTTTTTTTCCTAAATTAATAAATAGGCAAAAAGATAAGTTGAAATTAAGTTATTCTTAGGTAAATAGTAATTCTTAGTAAAATAGTGAAATTAACTAGTAATTTTATTATTATGTAAATGTAAGTTTTACGTCATCCGACTTAGTCCTGTTGGTCGATAATCGCTGGAAGCCTAGATTCCGCGCTCCCAAGAACCTGCATGGCCTGCAGTGGAACGCCTTTACCTTATTATAATACTAGCCGGCTGTCGTCGCTTCGCTCCGGAAGCTTTGCATCAGTTATTCGAAAAACAAAATTACAGCCAGTACAGTAAAAACCGAAACCTAGAATTAAAGTTTAAATTTGAAACAATATATGCAGTACAATATTGAAATCTAACCTATAGTATGTTTATTCAGATCTGTGGCGCGGTTTAAAACGGCGCGAGCGCCATCTATCTCCAGTTTTGGGAATGTTTGAAAAATGCGCTAGCGCCACCTATGAACAGTTTTTAGAATTTTTTTCATTTTGGGTAGTTATAGGAAGTTTTTCATTCATTGCATGGTAACTGCTTAATCGACCGGGATGACAAGTAGTGTACGTCGTACTCCGTGTCCGAGACTACCTGCATACAAAATGTCATTCCGATCCGTTGCGCCGTTGAGGAGTAATTGAATGACAAACAAATAAACAAACTTACACATTTTCGCTTTTATAATAGGACTAGCTGTATCTGGCATGCGAACTCAAAGAAAGAAAGTGTTTGTGTTTTAATTCTGTTTATTGAAGTGCTTTTGGATACACAATATTTTTTGTTTTTCCGTCTGGTGCATACACGAATAAATCAGAAGGTTTTCAGAGCAGGCCACATACAGCTGTCCATGTGTTGTCCCTGAGCTTTGTTGATGGTGATTGCAAATGCGACTCGCACCGGAAACTGCAAACGTTGAAACCGGAAATACACTGATTTGTTGAAACGACTCGCGCACCAGATATTGTAAAAGGGTTCTACTAATTCAGAAACCTTCGCGGGCGTGCGCACAACAACTCACCAAAGTTTTATTTTGAATATTATCTGTTAAAATGTATGGGATGTGCAAAAAGTAAATTATTATTATAAAACAAATAATGTCTATCGAATGGACCACTTGAGGTTTACGCCCCAATCGACGTCACGTATGCGGCAAGAGCTTGTGGGATAAACAAACATATAACTTTTTCTGAATTACATAAAAAATTGTCGATTTTTGATATTTCAAGACGGATGGTTCAGTACTGCCAAAAAGTAGACTGGTGGGATATTTTGGAACTACGAAGCCCCGCCTATCCTCAAGTCGTCTATTACACGAGAGACGTATTTCTGTATCTATTGAAGCAAATTGACTTCGATCTCTCTGGAATGGTGATTAGTTGTTTTAACTTATTAACTTTTTATTGAGCATTTTGCAATCACAGACAATGAACGAAGGTATTAAAGGCTTAACGAAGACAATGATCAGACTATTTAGGATTTTCATTATTAAAGATAGGATTTAAAGAAGCCACACATCTAATCTCTTTTATTTCTTAAAAAAACTCTATCACAACTCGTTCGTTAAGATAATATCAATAAAAATTTATAGACAATCATTAAAAAATTTCAATTTGTACAACTTATCAATTATGAATAAAAAAATGATAAGACACATCATTGGAGCAGACATTTCATCATTTAAGCCTAAAATATGGCGATTAATAAATTTTTTTTCTCTGTTTGTCTCTTTGTTTACGCATTACTTTAAAACGGCTGGAGGGATTTTTATAAAATTTGGTACGTAGCTTGTTACTGGCCAACTTAAGTCCTAGACCCACTGTTTCGTCTTCATCACTCACATGGGTGCCAGTTTTGAGGAGTGGGAAAGGAGCATTGCAGATCAAAATAAATATTGCTCATATTTTAAGAGATCATAAGCAAATATTTACCAAATTTTAAGAAAATCAGTCCTGTCGTTTTTAGCTAGGGATTTTCGGGGCCGGTTTTGAGAATTAGTATTGGGGGCCAAAATACATATGCCTGTATTTGAGTTGAACCATAAAAATATTTTACGAAAGTCCGTCCAGCCGTTTCAGCGTGATGCGCACACAAACAGACAAATGGACAACAAAAAGAAATACGTAAGACAGCTCAAGCTGAAGAAGCTTTTGTTTGGAACGTCTGGTGCGTGGTTCAAATCCCACGTACAATTATCGTTTGGTGTCTATTGCATTTCTCTCAAGGTGTCTGTCTCGGGAGATCCCTATCCCTTCCTAGACAATTGCTACGGCTTTTCCTGGGCTGCATCTTTTCCAATCGATGTTACTCTTTTTATTTTCTGCCCCTGTATATCTGTCTCTTTTCTGAAACCCTTCGGAGACGAATCATTGCTTCTCGACATCTGTTTCTGGGATGGATTCCCACAGCACTTTTTTCTTCCCTAGTCAAATCAGCATCTTACAAATCCAAAGTCTCGCCTACCTTCACTGTCTGACTTAATCGGGAAAAGGGACAATTGGGTCTTTCCGAAGATGTCCGAATTTCGAGGAAAGAAAAGGAACATTAAAAATACTGCGAGATCTTGTAACCCATAAAAGTATATGCAGTGCAATAATTCGAACGTCTTTAATTCGAAATCGTGGTTAATTCGAAGATTTCTCTTAGTTCCTTGAACTTCTTATTAAATCAATGTTAAAAAGTCGTGGATAATTCGAAGTTCAACTTCCTTAATTCGAAGGTTTTTATAAAAAATTTCGAACCATAACGACTTTTCGGCGTTTCATCGTTAAGAAATTCAACACGTGACAACTGAAATCCCTTCCCGCCACCGTTCGACACGTGACGCTTCAGACGCCATTCGAGCTTCCTGCTGTCAGTGTCACCATGTCTTTCAGTAAACCACGCGTGTACAAGAATTTAACGTTCGCTGAAAAGGTCTCCGTCATTCACGAGGTGGAAAAGGGTGTGAAGAAGAAATGCCAAATCGCCAACGAGTACGGGATAGCGCCGACCACTTTGTCTACTTTTTTGAAAAATAAGGACAAAATTCTGAGTAATGCTGCTACTACGCATGGAAATGGAAGGATCGCAAAAGAGCTAGAGAATCGGACAATCCTGAAGTTGACGAGTGCGTGTTGAAGTGGTTTAAACAAGCACGGGACAAAAACTGTAGTAATAACTGCTCATAAAATGCTCAGTATTTCCCCTCGTAAATAACATTCCAACATCAACATTTGCAGATTAGAGTTATTTTTAATGAATTACACAATAGGTGATTTGGCTTATCTGTATTTTCTGTTGGAACTCGGGAAGTTTTTCCATCATTCTTTGCTTTATACAATTTGCCGTTTGATTGTTATTCAACAGATTCTTTGGTTAAAGTCACAGAACAGCCCATTCCCCAAAACTCCTTAACATACATTCTGTCAACAGTATTTGAATCTTAATCCATTCTTGACGTGTTAACTGTATTTCTTGCAGAAAATTGCAAAACCAGTACCTTCCTGGAATGCAGCTAATTCTAAATCACGGATATTTTGTAATTTTTCTTAGAATTGCGTCATTAACATACATAACATTTTGAATAACTTTACAGAATTGAGAATCTTTCTTTTCGTGATAGAGAAAGTGCAACAAAAACCGAAACTAAACTGAAATTCCATAAATAGATACAGAGGAAAGTAGACGATATTATCCTTTATTAATCCGCTGGGCTTGCTTTGTTTTGATTTAATTTGATTCAGGCAACTTAATTAAGGATTTAATTCATATTAACATTATTTTATATTCCATTCGTTGAACTTCTTGTTGATGATTAAGTTTTGGATTCCAATTTCCTAATTTTTTAACCAAAACTACTTTCTTTCACACTTTCTCTGTACGAAATACTGTTAGCCATTGAGATTAATTGATCAAAAAACTAACTAATAATAAAAGCCAAGCAGTACAAAGTTTTGGGATCCAGTGCAAATTAATGCAGACATTGTATTTTCATTGCAGTTTAAAACATCTTCCTTGTTTTCTTTTAAGTCTCGTTATCTCTAAGTCTTGTTGATTCAGACTTAGAAGAGGACTTAGTTAATACCTTCCCTAACAAATTTTCCATCCCAGACAATTTTCCCTGATTAAGAAGCACTTTCCCTTTTATCGCAGTCGACTATCACTTTTTTTTTTCGTTTGTTTAGTTGTGGGCGGCTTATTCTCTTGTGTTTTCTTTTTCCTCTCTCTGATAATTGGCCAGTTTTGGTGTTGCTATTTTTTTTTTTTTTTTGTTCTTTTCAAACGAACTCTTTCAACGTCCAGCACATTCTATTGAGCTAAACATAAGACTCGGAGAGAAGATCTTATCTATCCAATAAATTGATTTCTTCTCAGCGACAAAGAAGGGTCCATTTTGTTAAGAGACTTAATAATCTTCCTTGGCTGTGTTTTGAAATGATACTTGTCTTTCAATCCTTTATCACCAAGCTTTTGACTTCATGTTCGATTTTTGATTTTTGTATTACAGATATCGCTTTATTACACAAACTAAAAGATAATGAATATTAAAATGGTAGAGAATAAGTCCACACTCCTGTCTCTTTCAACATAATTAGCTTTGAAAATAGACTTTATTACTTACAAAGAATGACTAACGTTTTATTTTCGAGATTCAAATATTATTGTACTTTCTTTTAATCTGTGATTTGTCGAATATTAAAATTACCAAATGATATTATTAAGATAATGTTTTTATCTCTTAGCAAGTATGAAAAGTTGTACGATTGTACCCATAATCGTTTTAAGGGCAAACGTTTCTAACTGACTATGGATACATGAAATAGGGCTAAAAAACAAATTTTAGTATATTTCTTATTTATTCCTAAGACAAAGAATACAAGTTAGAAATATATAGTTGAATTTGTATTATAAATAAATATTTTCAAATATAAAAGAACGGTTTTCTATATTTTAAAATTCGAATGAACATTGGAACAGGTTCTAAAAATAACTATTAAAGAGCTAACGTAGTTCACTGGACAGCAAAAAGAAAAAAAAGAAAAGAAAAAATGAATGTTCAGGATAAAAACCACAACCATCTGATCTGTGTTCAATGAATTTGTAGAATAATTTTAAACAGAAGAATGTTCTAAGGAAAAGAAGTTCGACTCCTTGATCTGGAATAATGTCTCAAAACAAAAAACCCTGTAGATACTTAATCTTCCAGCGATATGGTTGTGCAAGTATTTCAATTCACTCAGTCCAACAATCAAACATAAAAAAAAAAAAAAAATTATTTACATACATAAACATTGAGTATATCAAAACACTGTGTACAAATTTTATCTTCCTTGGGAAATAGGTAGCACCAAAACAAAAACTTTTTCATTTATGAATGTATGTTCGCTGACGGCAACCTTCGGTGCTAGAGGGGGGATATTTAGCTGGGCTGCAATTGACTACAGAGGAGATATAGAACATCAACATAAACTTATATGGATCGAAACAAGTTGAACAGCAAACTTATTCAAAGAAGGTGCTCAAAGTTGTTGAATAAACATGTTGTTCCATTCGTTTAGTTTTGTTTTAGTTTAGTTTTGTGTTCGATATCTCCTTTCTAGCCAATTGCAGCGCACTGTAACACAGAAGTTTGTCCTCAACGAACATACATTCTAAAAGAATTCTTTGAGTAAGCATGGTGTACACACTTGTTTCCTTTCATTTAGGTTTTGTCTTAGTGTTCCATGTCTCCTCTCTAGCCGATTGCAGAACAGCTAAATAGAGCACTCTAGCACAAAAGGTTAACAGTATCGGATATGTTAAGTACTCATGTTGAGAACATGTTGAGTACCCTTGGTATTTCCTACCTCCCATTAAAAATTGTACAGAGTATTTTGACACACTTGGTACGTCTGTATATGTGAATGTGTATATATTGTATATACTGTATAAATTAGTAAAACTAATTGGGGGATATTGCAAAAATAATAGGAAAAGCCAATCAACATTACCATTTTTTAACGTTTTCTTAATGAACAATGTAGGATAAGCAGATGCAACAAGAATTTGTTGGGAAATATTTATATTGCAATGGCATTGTCCAGTGATTCCACTCGCAACTTCAACTTTTGCTGAATGACAATCATTCAATGAATTCAATATTTATAGCCATATTGCACTGCAGTGTCGTCCCCGGGGCATGCTATGCTAATTTGCATATACCGATAACTTTAATTCTTCTTGCATATGCTTATCTATATTGTTCGTCAATAAAACACTGAAAAATCTGATATTGATTATCCTTTCCTATTATTTTCGGAAAGTCTCGTAATTATTTTAACCAATGTTTATAGAATAAACAATTCTTACGTAATTTTTTCTTCGTTTTTTTTGTTTTTTGAGGAAAAGGGATTCTAAGTATTGAAATTTGAATTGCATCTGTTGTTGTTTTGTCACTGTATTATCCATGTAGAATATTTCCATTGTTTTATTAATCTAATTTTTTTTTCTTTATGAACAAAATAATATTTTTTTACTAAAGACAAACAAAATGCTTTGCTCTATTTATTAAACATCGATCAAATATTTACCTTTAATTCATTTAGTAACATTCTATTAATATTTGGAGTTATTAGTGAACTAGCAATGTAATCAAAGCGGTGACCTTTGATCTTCTATCTTTTGTCTGCTTTACCTTTATATTTCTAATTGGTTTATTCGTAAATGAATGTTGTTTTTTTTTGCACAATGAAATTATTACAGCATTTTGATTAAAACTTATTTTTATTTGCATCGGAAGTGCAGTGGTGCCTCACTTTAATATAAGTAACACAAATGGATTGTTTATGAGTAAAGATCAATAGATATTTTATAATCAACTAGCCGGCTATCGGCGCTTCGCTCCAGAAGCCTTCCACTGGTTATTCGAAAACTAAATTAAATCAAGTAAAGTGAAAACCTGAAGCGTAGAACTGAAACTAAATTAAAGTTTAAATTGTAAGCAATACATTCAGTACAACGTATTAATTAACCGTATCGTATATTTATTTAGATCTGTGGCGCGATATAAAACGACAAGGGCGCCATCGATCGCCAGTTTTGGGAATGTTTTAAATGCACTTACAAGGGAAGTGCGTGACCTCGAATGCTGAGAACCTCACGAAAATGTGCGTTGAGTCGCTCATGCCAAAAACAGTGGTATGAGTCATTCTCATGCAAAACTGTACGGCTTACCACGAGAGACATTTGAATGATCACCTATTGAAGGTCCAACAGAGAGGAACTTTGGTAACGCGAAGAAATAAAACAACGATATAATAGGACCAAAAACACACACATTTCAATGTCGTGACTAAATTGTGGGAAGTATGAAAAACTTCCTAACGCTGAAGTTTTTCATCCTCTGCTTAGAATAATTGCGCTATCTGAACAACAAACTTTTCCTACTGATCTGATAGTATTGCACAGCTATTCAGTCTTCAAAGTGCGCTAGCAGACAACAGCTGAGTTTTGCATGGGAATGACTCATACTACTATTTTGGGATGAGCGATTTATATTCTAAGCACATTTTCGTGCGGTTCTCAGCGTTCGAGGTCACGCACACCCCTTGTTAGTAACGATAGCGCTATAGCTATCCATGGGAATTTTTTCATTTTGAGAAGTTTTCGGAAGTTTTTCATACCTCCCACGCGAACTACTTGATCGACCGGGATGAAAAGTAACAAGGTGTACTCCTTGTCGTAGATTACCTGTACGAAAAATTTCATTCTGATCCGTTGCGTTGTTGAGGCGCTAAAGAATGACAAACAAACAAACAAAGTTACAAATTTTCGCTTTTTAATAGTAGATAGGATATCTCGTACATTTTGAAATATCATGCACTCTTATTATATATAAACAGTAATAAATCTTGAAGTTTTGTTAAAAATCGAAGATTTCATTTGGAAATCCTCTCTTGCTAATCTTTATTTTCACCTTCATTTTACAAAAGATGAAACGATCTTTTGCGGAGTTCGTAATAATATTAAAACATGTTGTTCATAAACTCATACTGCAACACTTCATTAGGATTCTCAACATCAGCAAGTTATTAAAGTAAAATTTACAGCCAAAAATTCAGATTTTTACAGTTTAATAAATTAGGCCTATTTTAATATTTACCAAACTCTGACATTCATATTAATCTAAGATAACAGAAACTGAAATTATAATAGCTTGTTAAGTCATGCGCTGGATTATTAAGTAATTAATAACTAACTCGTCAGCTCTGAAATAAAATAAAATACTAATTCATAACGTAAACATAAATTTTGATTATTCATACAGAATCTTCCAAGCTCTTATTGCATGTATATTATTAAATAGATAACCATATAACAATGATTTAAGTGAACTAAAGAGAAAAATTGGAGTATTTGTGCTTTACTGTGATTCCTTGGGTTTAAAAAAAAACAAACAAAAACTATACAAAGGCTTTTAATGTGTGTTCCGTTGATTAATAGGAATAACGGCATTAAACACTTAAATTTCGTAGAAGAAATATATGATAAAACATAGGATAGCTACAAGTGTCGTTCACGGGCTTGAACGTCACATGGCTACAATAATATCGTCCCAATGCAACTATCATTTTATTTTTTAGCCTATGACATTCAAGCCCTTGAACGAAACTTACAGCCATCCTGTGTTTTTATTACATACTGGACGGGTACCATCGCTTCGCTCCGGAATCCTTGCATGTATAGCATTAAAAAAAAAACCTGTATTTATTTAGCAAATTAATATGGGATCGGAGAATACACGACTTCCCAGCTCGTTGTGGGCTTCTCCGCTTAACTCAGGTGTATTGCGCGTTGACACTCACACGGGAGGGGTAGGGGTTACCGCAAAAACACTTCATTTTTGCTTGTATCTTCCAAACGCAGAAACGTTTTTTAATGACTGATATACCGTTCGATAGAACTTTCAAAAACCAACATTTTCTCCATATAATGCTCTCTTCCAACTTTTATACTTTTCGCTTAAATTGAGAAAAAGTCAAAATTTGACCCTTTAAAAGGCGCCATCTTGGAAACCAAAAACTTTTTTCGAAAGATTTTTGTAGCATTTTGTTTGTTTTAAAAAGCTCTACATTTTATTCATTTACATGACCAATCTATCTCTTAAAGTTTGGTCACAAAATTGGAAAAACGTAAAGTCTTATAACAATGACAGACAGAATAACGCTTTTATATAATATAATTTCTTCTATCTCCAAAATTTAAGTATGTAATGTCGTTATTCACATCAATAAAAAATTTTTTACCGTGGTGTTTTTAGATTAAAAAAATTAAGATAATCCAGAATAAGAGTAATAAAAAGAATAATAAGAATACAATATTTGCTATTTTCAAATAACTATTTTTCAAAGAATGAAAATTTAATTTTTTTTTCTTTTCTTTTTCTTTTTAGGTAAGTGCACTTTTCCACTATACATATAAGGTACAGCATCATTTCGAAAGGTAAAACCATGACATTTTATTATTTTAGGATTAGAGGTACCAAATGAAATAACTTTTAAACTGTTAATGAAATCATTTCAACATGAGTCAAAGAGTTTTAAATTCTGAAACCATTGGATGGATTGAAAGACTGAGAAAACAGTTTTGTAAAATTCCTCATTCATCTATTTCCAATACTGTACACTAAGCCAGTAACAAGTAAACTTCATAAAAAAGCCAGGAAAAGATAAGGTATAATTGCCATTTGAATTAATATACATCTTAAAAAGAAATTTTATCATTTTTCGAAAACCTACCAAAAATAAATACATACTAACTATGAGGCAAAGAGTTCACTGTTTGTTTTTTGCGTAACTATTTCACTTTTCATTAATAACTGCTGATGATCTCCAAATTGCCTGAAAAGTTTACTCCAATATCACATAGAAATCTAATTTTATTGATACTTTTTTAACTATATGTGTCTTTCTTTTTTTCTGTTTCTGTTAAAATATGTTTTTGTTTTATATACGCACTGCTTAAGAACGAAATTTTGAAGAAACAATATTTTTTTAAAACTTAGTAACAGTATTGATTTGAGTATAGTTTTTCTGGTTCTTCTAGTTGCATCCCAATCGGAGTTGTATGAGGAAACTTCCCAGCTGTTTTTAGTGTTATACAGGAAAGCCTATTACATTAGATACTAATTTAAAGAGGCAATGAAAGTAATGACACGTATCGAGTTCTTTTCTCTAATATCCTCTTTTGAAAATCCTTGAGGCTACTCCAAGCATGTTCCAATGAAAAATATTTGTATTTGAAAGCGTGTATCGAGTCCTGTGGCCTTTACACAAAATAGATGTTGCGTTAACCTTGATAAATATTGTCTCATTTATCAAATATATTCCAAATTTCAAGGACTGAAATTTAGTCTTCCCACATATTTTATTCTCTTTTTCGTATTTATTAACAAGAACATAGAATTAATTAACAAATCTTTTGGTTTCTAAGTTTAACAGATCTTATTTAGGTAAAAGCTTTTTGACTGTTGAAACAGAAATGACAAACTTCGTATAAGATTATATTGCGTCGGACTTCATTGTTTGCGGACAGAGTTGTTATTTTTAATAATAGTTTATAGATAAACAATGAATATTCAGTGCAAAATTAGCACAAAAGCCAGTATTCCTGCTGTACATGAACATGTTGGCAGGGAAGCCAAGCACCGCGACCTGCAAGTACATTGTGGTAGGTCTATCCGTAGATATATCTCACTGAAATGAGGACAGACGGAGAAAGACTGCGAAAGTATACTGGGATAAGTGCAGGGGAAATGGGAGAACCTGGAGAAAACCTCGTTCACCATCACGAAACCCACACGAGAATTGAACCTCGGTACTCAGAGGTGAGAGGCCAATGTCTTAGTGACAACGCGCGTCCGCACACATAGAATTCCATATAAGTTACTACATAGTATCTATTTCCATAAAAATATTTCCAGTTTTCATTTGTGTTAGCCAGTGAAGATTCCTTGATACAAATACAAGGAACTGGATAAATATTATACCACTGCTAATTATATTTTTTAAAGAATAATAATAAATATCTTTCAAGTTTTAATAAAGTTTATTTAGCATTTTTTTTTAAAAGTATAGGACCACACTATGTAGAACAACTTATTGTTCTAAGCCTATACAAGTGAAAATGAAGTAAAGCAATGTATTAAAATTAATATTATTGATAAAATGTTTAAAATAACATCTTGCAGGCTGGTATACTGATATAAATATTTGATTTTCCTTCTTACCTTTTTTTCATTATATTAAATAAGTATTAAATTATTCAACAGTTAGGGACACTTCTAACAAATAATATATTTTCAGAAATCAAAAATTTGTAAATTATGAAACTTAAAAACCTTTTTTTTTTTTTAAGACCTGAAAATTCGAATTAAAAATCACGTTTTGATTCCTATAAATATCCTTCAGCTTTCTTTGTCAAGTTTATGGAACTTGAAATTAATTATCAACATACGAAAAATTAAAATTCAGCACAGTTCTGTAAGCTTTACAATTCGTTTTTTTTTCGGTACAATATGTGATTATCGATGTTGCCATTGCTGGCGTAGAATAAAGAAAGCTTCTTTTTTTCCCCTATCGAGGAGTTAGATATTTTTAGCGAAATGGGAAAAAAAATTGTCATTTCTTTTATCATCTTATCGGATGAATTCTATTGATCCGCCTCCGCAATTCCTATTTTCGAGAAGACAGGCATGTTTCCGTCGTTGGATTAACAAAAAGAAATTGGAAATCAAATAGCAGAGGTCAGAATATGGTTGCTTCGTCTACGATGGCATCTGCATTTTCAGTTGTTTCCACTTAGATAACATTGCAGAGATTATGTTACCTATTGTCTTGTTTTACGAATGTAAAATCTACTATGTTTATACTGGGTGATTCGAAATTCCCTGTACAAACTTTAAAAGTAGGTCAGGATTACAAAAAAAAGCCGTAATCATAGTGGAATGTATGGTATGTCCAAAAACTCTACCTGAATGTGCTAGAAGGTACACTAAAGTTGAAAATGAAAGACAACAAGTAAGGTAGACAATACGGCAGGTGTGCGCCAATCGTTGCCGACCTTAATCATGCCTATTTCCATGGATTGATTCAGTATCACACAATCTCTGGTGCAATCGCGCAAACGTTTGATGATTGGGCTATCAAAATATTGTTATCGTACTCCACAAAATGCTCAATAAATACTGTAAAATGATTTGAACGATTTATCGCTATTGTTGTTATGATGCGACGAATGGTATAATTGGATACAGTTAGTTTTTTCTAGAATGCATAGCTTATAAATACTCGAGATGGCCACCTTAAAACGTCAAATGTCCAAACGGTACTGAAAATCTTACCAAACGCTATGTTCCATTGATCCGTCTATTGTTAAAATTGCAGTACAAATGCGCATTTTCACTTTGTTGATATCCTGTTGTAAGGGTGGTATAAACACCTTGTCTTTAACTTACTCCCACAAGAAATAGTCACAGGGAGTGAGATCTGGAGAACGGAGAGGCCACGTCAACAGCTGTTGATCATTTGTACCTGCACTGCCGATCCACCGTTATGGCAACAGTTAGTTCAGGTGGTCGAATACGGCATAGTGGAATCGGGTTGGTGCTCCCGTCTTTCTGAAGAATGAAGTCACCCGTGTCGTTTTCCAACTGTAGTAACAACCATTCCGTTAACATGTCCATGTCAAGGTAGTTGGCGCCTGTCACAGTGTTTACCGAAATGGCACGGAAAGCATTAACTTTTGGGGAAACCCATACGTGCTCCATGTAAGCGTGGGGGTTCTCCGTTCCCCAAATTCACCCATTGTACCGATTCACTCTTCCACTGACGTGAAAGGAGGCCTCGTTACTGATTATGGTGATCGCAAAGTTCTCAACTACCATCGCTGTAACATCGCCTGATAGAATGCCTCGCGATGACGGTGGTCGTTCGGTGTCAAATGCTGCAGCTTCTGCAGGCTATATGGACGCATGTGTAGCCGTTTCCGCAGCACGTGCCAAAACAGTCTGCTGGATGCGCAATTCTGCACTTCTTCTGCGCGTTGCTTTTTTTAGGGCTACGACGGCACATGTCCCGAATGCGGTGCGTATTCCTCAGGGACTGTTGGTCGGCCACTCGACTTGCCTTTACAAATGCACCCGCTTCGCTTAAATTGCTCGTACCAGTTACGAATGGAATTATTGGCAGATGGGTAATTAAGAAATTTGGTGCGAAAACCACGCTGTACCACTGTCACCGACCTGGTTGCATGATATTCGAGAGGTCCGCCTTTCCCTCACCTGTGAACGCCATGTTGTCAACAGCACCATATGGCTGGCGGTAGCGGCAATCATTTGTTACCGCTGCTGTCGTGTTTGCCAGGATTGTGCAAACCGTACTTAAAGTTGCCGTGAGACTAATATAGGTCATATTTCACAGTTCTTAAATAAAAAAAAAAATGAACCTGTGCTCTAACCAACTGTATCAATCGTCGCTTCATAACTACAATAGCGATGTTAAAGAAAATTTTTTAATTCATTCAATTCTTTTTTGCTCACCCTGTGTAGTGATAACAACATCTTACTTATAAGACAAAGAGTAATGAAAAATGCCTTTAGTAAGCATTACGTTAATTTTCCTTAAGTTTTCTCTAACTACATCTAACATTACAAATTGCAATGTTCAGTCGTCTACTTAAGTAACTAGAGAACTGATTTTTATTTCTAGATAAAATAAAGGGGACCAGTTTAATAATAAAAATATCTGTGTAAATGTGAATCCGTTTCTTTTATTTACGTATTCTTTTTGTTTCGTAACGGGTGTTTTAGTTAGCAATTTAATGTTGTATTCAGTAAAGGCAATTACGAATATGTTATTTGTTCACGTTTGAAAGATGCTTATGACGCGAATGTCAGAACCGAAATCTATATATGCTCTTTTTTTAAGAATCCCATAAGGAGGAAGTGTTGGGATTGTGTGGGTGGATAGTCACAGACCAAACACAAGTGGTGTCAGGAGTCTTACCCCAAATTGCCTTGACTTCCCATGACTTCCGGTTTTAGGTGACTATTGAAAGGGTCAGGAAAATTGGGACGAAATTGGGGTCTACTTACACTGAATCGATACGCTGAGAACTAATGTGAACCTAGATTCAATATGGCCACTCGGCTTAAGATGCCACTAGCCACTTACTCACATGGGAAGTGCGTGTTCTCGAACGCTGAGAACCGCACGAAAATATGTTTAGAATATAAATCGTGGTATGAGTCATTCCGATGCAAAACTCAGCTGTTGTCTGCTAGCGTCATCCGACCTGCACTAACAAGTACTTAACCTCAAGATATTGCCACCGAAGACAACAAAATATTGCGATCATCTTGATGTATACTTCTTTAGGCAATATAAGCTCTACATGAGAAGGATCGTTGATTTTGTAAGACTACAATGTGAAAAACCACAAGTAAAGTTACACGATCGTCATTTCATCATCAGACTTCACTCTGAGCTAGACAATCAACTTTCTGCACCGAAATACAAGCCTATGTTACATTTGAATTGAAATTCCCATACCTGTACTTTGAAGGCTGAATAGCTGTGCAACACTGTCAGGTCAATAGAACCTTCAATAGGTGATCATTCAAATGTCGTAGTAAGACGTGTAGTTTTGCATAGGGAATGACTCATACCACTGTTTTTGGCAGGAGCGATTTATATTCTAGGGACATTTTTGTGCGGTTCTCAGCGTTCGAGGTCACGCACGTCCCATGGCAGAGTCGTTTCCTAATGTCCAAAATGGGTCTAGACATACTAAATGAAGTCAATGCGCCATCAGTTGAAATTATACTTAATCCTTGAATTTCAGCGGCTTCAGTAAATAGTAGTGTCTCTTTTTAACAATGCATTTAAGTGTTTGATAGATTGCAATTGTACAAGGTCACGTGTTTTGTGTTTACTACAAAACTGTAATAATTGGTTTTGATCTTGGAAAGATTGGGTCACGTGATTTTTTTTTTTTTATGTCCGAAGTGGATGTCTTTTAACTCTCAAGAGGTAGAGGATAAAAAAGCAAAAGTTAGGCACATCAGTAAGCACAGCAGGTTTCGTAATAATGCGATTTATCTGTAACCAATCTTTCTCGCATCAAGTACCACCCCTGACTGGTTCGCTAATACCCTACTGGGAACTTGCTCCTCTGAGCATAGTATAACTATGAAAATTTAAAATTCAAAGGCAGCAAAAATGCCATTTTATGATTTTTTCACTCTATGTTGATATCATGTTAATCTTATGCTTTTAAATAAATAAGGATATCGTGCTAAAAGCAAATTCGAGATTTATTTACCATACATCAACAATTTACCGGAAGCAGAAGAAAATTTCAGTACTTTCGTCGTTTTAGTAATAATTTTTTATGGAAACTGTGGAAATTTCAACTTTAAAACCTCGTAAAAAAAATATTGTGAAACCAAATTATATACGAGAAAAATGAAAACTCTCAAATATCCTAAAGAAACAAATTTAACGTGCGGAAAAATTATGAAAAATCAAGAATGAATAAACGTTCACGCCCTTGAGTTTATATGTTCACGCTTCTTTGGGTTTATCATCGAGGAAGGTGGATCGGACTGATAAGTCCCTAAAAAGGCCTAAACGGCCGTTCCGGTTCTCAAAACAATAATTAATTTTTAATGTTCATTACTACCATTCTATTTTCATATAAGATGTTCTTGGTCTACATGAATGATTGTTTAATTGCTTTTAATCCGAAATAAATCAAATTAAAAAAATTTATTGCCTAAAATCTCAAAACCATTAATTAAATCCGGTACACCTGAAGAGATTCATAAAAAGATTAATTAAAATAATTACCGGCTTTAATTAATTATTTTTACATTGTATTTCAGAAGTAAATTTCACAATACCTGCATTATAATTAAAAAAAAATAATTATAAATATATGAAGCTTCCAAAGAAAAATAAGGACACTCAGCAGATATTAAATTTTTTCTGAAATCTTGTAAGAAACGGAAGACAACTTGGCGACATAAGAATCCCAAAATCTAGGCATCACTGCATTTGAGAAAAGCTAAGCCTTAAATCATGAAAATCCCAAAATCCAAATCAATAGTAGAGTAGGAAAGAGCCGTTGGTTCAATGGTTTTAGAGGCAGATCTTCCTCTCGACGCTCTATTGTGATCTGTTTAGACTTCACACGGAAATGACAATCCTTTGGGAAGACCTACATGTTTATTGTCTTCCTAAGTCTGTTTTGTCTACCCTGCGGTTTGCTCTTTTGAAATTGAATTGCATTTTAAGATCGCTTCTCTTGACTCAAGACAAAAACACCCCCTGGGCACAAATAATGCCAGCGTGTCCTATATATCTGACATTTGGCTACATCTGCGGCAGAAATGGATATTGGAAGCCTATTAGTGGTACGGAGACAAACGAATGCCACAAAGATTGAAATTTATTCTTATTGAATTTTTTTGGTAGGGAATGTCATGGGCTTTGTTTACAGATGTTTTCGTAATTGCTTTTCAAAGTATATGAGCCAGTTAATGTCTGGAAGGAAATGTAACGAATATTCTATATTGTTCCATTTTAGGAAAGACAAGTTTGGCTAAATTGCAACTACCATCTCCATTGTAAAGGTTGAAGTTAACATTCAATTTACACGAGTTTCAGAAAAAACATTTACAATTAATTTTAATTAGTATAAAAGAGTTGGGTCTATGTTTTATGATAGTAATTCTTCCCATAAACAATAACAGTCTAACAACATTCATTTTTTCTTTGTATTTTTTTTTTGTTTAACGGCAGTTATTTTTTTCATCGCTACATGAAAGTTTTTCAGTGAACTGAAAACAGATCACATGTGTTTTTGTTTCACAAAGAAAAATCAGTTTATTTTCACTAACAAGGAGAGGTCACGAGTTGTACGGAATAGATTTTCATGTCCTTTTGGGAGATGAAAGTACTCATGAAGTACATCAAGAATATACCAGGTTTTAGGGTCCAACACTCAAGCGTTTTGGAGATATTTGATGATTATTTGAGTGTTTTTCTCACTTTCGCTTAAAATCTTCCTGTCTGACAGTCGAAACAGGAAGTTCAGCGTTAGATCAATTGATAAGCTCTTGGGCTGGAGGTCTCGAGTCAGCTACCTGACGAAAGTTTTTTTTAAACTTTTTTTTTTCTTTTTTTAACACCCATGTCTTATATGCTAATATAGTTTCTTTTCTTTTTTTTCTTTTTTTTAATTTTTATTTTTTTTATTTTACCTCTCCTTTTGCTTCTGCTACTTTATTTCTTTTTCGCGTTTTTTCTTGTAGGCAGAAATAAAAATAAAATTAAAAATATATAAATCTATTAACTTTTATATTTAAATTACTTTCATTCTAGAAAAATAAAATCTGTATATCAATACATTTTTTTTTCTTGTATTCTCCTTTGCCAGTAACAACAAAACTCCTTTTTTTTTCTTTTTTATTATTATTAAAATTGTAAGTAATTGAAGAAAGAGAGAAAAATTCTAAGCTTACTATTTGAAATTTACAATTAATATAAATAACTTGATATAATTATTACTTCTCCCTTGTCTGTCTTATTCAACAGGCGCCTGTCCCAGGCTGTTTTCTGTCTATCCCTTGTCGCGGCCCTGTCCCTGCAACCGCCGGGACCCAAAAAACAATTAATGTAAATAAAATAACTTTTCATGCATTCATTCAGTTGGCGAAATATTAAAAGTGCACATAAATAAACAGGTTCTAGCACACTAAGCTACCACGTCGGGAATCTGACGACAGCTGTTTCAGCCTTATTAGCCTTCGCTATCATCAAGTAAAACTAACTGAAGAAGCCTAATAAGGCTGAAACAGCTGTCCCAGATTCCCAACATAATAGCTAAGGGTGCAAGAACCTTTGTTTATATATTTTTACATTTTTTCACCAAATTTCAATATTCGTGGAAAAGCTTGAACAACTTCACATAATAAAAAGTTTTTATTTATTGTTTACATCAGTCAAAAGAAAATAATAATTTTATTACAGCAAACTAATTAGAACGTCAAAAAACTCAAGTGTTGTAAATAGTATAATGAAAGGAGATGTTGTGTCTTCTTCCAGTTTTTTCAGGAAGTAATGAAGTCCCTTACGATGCTTCACATTGTCTTGGCGAAATGTGTGACGTTGAAGTGTCAGTTGCCATTAAGGGAACGGAATGTCTCCAATTAATTCTTGGATATTTAATTTCCTGTTAAGAAACTGTTTACTTTATGTTTGCCAACTGTCCCACATTATTCGGGATGTTCCGTATTTTCCGAATAAAATTTTTTTAATAGGAATATTTAACGAAGATGGTAAGAAAGTAAGAAATAATTAAAATAAATTGTAAATTTTTTGGAACTTAAATTATATGTAGTAACTAGCTGGGTACCGTCGCTTCGCTCAGGAACCCTTGCATATATAAAATAGTAATGATAAGAAGTTTGAAATGGATGTTGTTTATAAATTAGACTGCCTGAATTGCGATTCTTTCTATCTTGGAGAGTCGAAAAGAACGGTTCAAGAACGTATGGGGGAACACGAATATTATATTAGACAAAAATTAGTAAAGGAATCAGAAATTGCTGAACACTGTAAAGACAAACAGCATTGTATTAATAGTGAGGTAAAAATTTTATATATTGAAACAAATACAAAAATTAGAAAGACAATAGAAAGCCTATGTATCCGAAATTCGAAAGCAAAAATCTCAATAGATATGATGGAGTTAAAGTTTGTGAAAATTTGGTAAAATTGGCTAGAGAAATGATTAACAAAAAATTTGTAACCTCTAACAAAAAGGTAATAATCGAAAAATTAAAGTGTTAATAGTCTTTATGTATAAGAATAATCGTGTATTTTTCGATAAGAATTTGTGATTATTAATAATGTATGATTATTATATGGTAGATTATGATCCCTTATTATTATTGTATTAAGGTTTTTTAATTGTTAGTATCAATATTTTAAGGTCATTGTCATAAAAGAATCTCGCCTATTTATTATTATAATGTAAAAAGCTTGAAAAAGAGGAGAAGGTGAATTTATCTCCTTGAAAATTCGTTTTTTTCTACATTTATTTTCTGGTGGATGATGTTTAATAATATTTATTAAAACTTTATTTATTTAGCAAATTAATATCGAGATCGGAAAATATACGAGTTCCTAGGCCATCTCCAGATAACTTAGATGTATGGTGGGTTGGCGCCACACACCTATATATCGATAAGGCAACTTGAAAGCGAAAATATAAATCCTCTTTATTCCCTATCCCGTGGGAATTTCGAAAAATCCGGTTGTGTCTACATTCCTTGTCTACATCATAAAGGGAACCTCTGTGCAGCATTTCAGCTTTCTAGGTCCAAAGGTTCGGGCTAGGCGTTGATGAGTCAGTCAGTGAGTGAGTCAGGACTTTTATTTTTATATAGGTAGATTTCCATTAAGTAAAATAATTTTCAAGTTCATTTTTCAGCACAATATGTTTCAATATTTAAATTTAAAAAAAAAGCCTTAAGCTACTAAATCTATTGAAAATTTTAAAGAAATTTGTATAAAACACTTATTTATTTGGATTTTCATTATGACTTGTTAGAAAAAGTTAATGTCTAAAATAAAAAGTATAGTATTTGTCAATGAAGCGAAAAGATTGCGCTGAGTGTAAGGTGACAACCTCAGTTTTCTTTAACTCCGATATGGTGCAATGGGAACAGGAAATTAAAATGCTGCTGCAGAAAATTTACAAGTACGGAGAAATCATATTATTAAAAAACAGCTTGTGTACACGTCCGCAACAATTGACGTTGGCAAGTGCGTTGCCAGGCAACAGGAGTATTGTTGCTTGGTCAGCTCGCCTACGCAAATTTTCGGACTGATACAAAGGGATTTCAATATTGTGACTTGGAATCTTTGTGCCAACAAAGCACTTTGACTGTTGTAAGTAATATATATTTTATTTGTAAAAGTCACTTAAACTATATAGAAATACTATCATTAGTGATGCTAATGTGGTCCTCATTCTGAAGATATAAAACCTAAGGCTACGAACACTGCTCAACGACCGTGATACTGTCTTTCAGGGCTGCCATATGCAGTGTGATAGTGTCTTTCAGGGCTGCCAAACTTCCAGCATGTCCTCGAGATACCACATTCTTTTAGGTGTTCCCACAACCAGAAACCGCAAAGTTAAGATTCGGAGAACGAGGTGGCCAGGCCATAGGAAACGCACTATGTTCTTGATGAAATGTTATGAAAACTGCTGCACGTAGCGTCCAATATGTGAAGGCACTCCGTGTTCTATAAAGTGGTTGACTCCAGGCATTGTTTCTGATACAGTTGGGATACGACAAAGGTGTTGGACAGCTCTTGGTATCTTTAAGCATTAGTAGAATATGTCATCGTCCGTTGAGAGTAGCTTCTTCGAAAACAATGATCCAAGGATAAGTATGGCTGTGAATCCGCACCAGACTCTAACTATAGGCAAGAGCAGTGGAAGCTATAGGAAAACATGAGGGTTATCAATGCGATAGCTTTGGGTGTTCACTGCTTCACTAAGGCAAAAATATTCCTCGTCGCTCCACAAGATCTGGCGTGACCACGACTCATCCACTTCCATTCTGGCAAAGAAGATTAATGGAAACGTCAGTCGGGTTTCCCTGACTGCAAGTAACTGCTTGTTGTGACTGATCTTATACGA
The DNA here is from genome assembly GCA_023159025.1 of Thereuonema tuberculata. Lineage (NCBI taxonomy): Eukaryota > Metazoa > Arthropoda > Chilopoda > Scutigeromorpha > Scutigeridae > Thereuonema > Thereuonema tuberculata. The sequence goes on along the minus strand of JAFIDM010000179.1, from coordinate 32,894,496 downwards.
ATAACATTGCACCACCTTTCTCAGTATCTTTCACACACTGCCGAAGGATACATCAAACTGCAAAGACACTTCACATGCACTACTGGAACCTGCAGCATTACTTATTGACCGTTCAACAAAAGCTGTGATAACATCTTCAACGACTTGTGAAGTGATAGCATTGCCTCCTCAGCCTGGTTAAACTCCTAGACGTGCAGTTTCCTCGAATCGAGTGATCCATTCTCCTGAGATCTTGTAGAGTCAATGGCCCTCCATGTAAGTGCTTACAACGGCGGAATTCCCGAAGTAAAGCCGCGGCATTGCCATTATTTTCATAAAACAGTTTCACAAGCAATGCGCATTCCGGCAAGTAGCAAATTCGAACAACATCCAGCAGTTGAGGCCACCATTACCAACACGTGAACTTAGCGACAACACGTGTCCTTAGAAAAATAAACTGTTTTTTCTTTGGTTGCAATGCCACAAATGCCATAGTGTTGCCGTTTTAGTAAATTAGTAAATTTAATTTTTTAGGGAATGCCGGCCATATGTCCTAGAATGTCGCCTTACCAAAATTCTTTGCATTTGAACTGCTACTTATCGTTCTAGACAGTTTTTGAATAAAGTATTGAACCATTAATTACGATCACCCAATACTTCAATCAATCTTCAGTTAAACAAAGAAAAGCTGAATATTAATCATGCATGAGCAATTACCATCCGAGCAAAATCTTTAATTACTTTGCATCAGCGGCAGTAGTAGTTATAGGATAACACATACGTGCTTCTCTTGAGAACCTTAGTTTTTTATTTCTTAATTAAGAACAACTTTCTTTGTTTTGGCTTAAGGTGTTTCTAGTAACCGACTTTAATGTGGCAAGTTTTAAGTGAAAGAAGTATTTGTTACAATAATTCTAGGGGTGAGCTTGGAGCTTTTTTCAGCTATAATTTTTCTGAAAATTAATTTGTGTTTTTTTTTTCTTATTTTACCAGTCCCATTAACGTGACAAGAATTTTCGTACAAACATCGAAATTAAGTTCTACTCCGGCACAGATAGTACAGAACTCATTTTTTAAGTGTTATGCTTCAAGCAAGTAAAAATTAAAACATTAAAATTATTGTATAGATGCAAATACATCTCTTCGTTTATAGGTCGCAGATACAAAGCAGATGCGGATTATAGGAGATTTAATCAGCTTCCATCCTGTTCTTTCTTGCTTTTTTTTCTTGCTAATGCGTAGATATTGATAACATTTAGAATTTCCAGAGCACCAATGGCAATTCGCAGACCCACTGGCATTCAGACAAGCTAACATTTTAAAGAATTAAATATAATTAGATTCATCGTGATGTTCAACACAACATCATTCCACTGATGATGAGGACCTTGTTGTTCTTGAAACTGTCCGGTCTGTATTTTTAATGAATAAAATATTTTTAACTTTTTTGTGTGTGTTTCGGAGTTCTCTTACTAAAGAATTAAAAGAAATATTTTTTTTTTTATTTAAAATTATAAAAAAAAAAAACTAAAACAATATCCAATCAAAAATTTTGCAATCATTCACATTTTGAATTCATTTGAACTTCAACTTGAAGTACACTACAACCTCGTTTATCCGGACTAACTGGGATCAAAAGCAATCCGGAAAATCGACAATCCGGATAATCCAGGTAATATGGGTAGTAAACAAAACAAATCCTTAAAAAAGCGACTTATTGATCCTTAAATAAGTTTATTACGATAAAAAACTATATCTCTCTGATACTATGACACTAATAAAGCTTTCTTAAACTCGACAAAAAGCATTTTCTTACCATAATTTATTATACAATCTATGCAGGAACTGTACATTTAATCAAAATAAAAAGCGAATATTTGGCATACTTATAGTTATGTTCTTGTTATCATAATTAAAATTATTATCTACGTGAATATTAAATAAAAAAAAAATCTCAATTACTTGTTGAAGTAAATTAAAGTGCTAAACATTTAAGTGATTGAAGTTTCTACTTAAGACTGTTGTCCCATGTTTTCCCTTTTTTCAATTAGATAATTCATAAAAATTCAGATTTCACATTTTCTCCTGTTTAAAAAAACAGTTTAACTTGTGCTTTTTAAACCATAATGTTGAACAAAAGTCAGCCTACACATAAACATAAGTTTAAAAATTTATCAACCAATGATTTATTTACAATCTAAAAACATACATACATACACTGCAGCTCTCGAGCCTCTTTTGCAGAGCAAATGTCAACATAATTAAAATAGAAACGGTCCTACAATATATGCTACAGAATTGCTAACATCAAATCTTTCAAATTGGTTAACAGTTCTGTATATATTTTAGGACAGGATTCTATTTTAATTACGTATGCAATGGGCTCTGCAAAAGAGGCTCGAAAGATCGAGTATATGTAGGCATTTTTTTAGATTATAAATATATTTTTAAACTTTGTTATGTGTAGGCTGGATTTTATTTTGCTCAATTTTCTCCAGTTTGAGGACTAAAACTCCATGGCTTAATGAAACTTTCAACCGTTTCCTTTTTCTTGGAAAGTATCTTTTTTTTTACTTGAGAGCCTTTCAGCTAAAACTTTATATTAAAATAAGCCTGAAGTAATTTCTTGGTTGAAAGCATAATTGGAACTAAACGTTACAATAATTAACCTGAAGATTATGTACGAGGAGAGATTATTCTCTGGTCTGTTGAATATGGAAATGAATAATGAGTTGATTTTAAATATTAATAATTTTAGAATCCGTTCGTTGTTGGCTTGAGACCGGATTTGGTGAACTTAAAATACAACAACCTAAGGCTGTCTACTTAAATCTTTAAAACAGAAGCTTTTAACTGAAGACTTGTCTGCCTGCGGCTGTTGGGGTTTGGCTAATATATGCCATTCACAAGGATCATCGAAAATGCCTCTTAAATGAAGGATGAAAAGACCTGTTTATGTTGGGCGTGACCTTTGACACTTCGCAATTTCAAGAACAAACACTGAAACAATTACCAAAAGATCAAAAGATATATTTTTTTTTACAAAAAAGAAAATAATACAAATATATTGTCTTGAAAACATGAAGAAAGTTTCAGGTGCTTATTACTAAGAATTGCAGAATGCAACTGGCAACTGAAAGAGATATTGAAATTACTCTTTTCGTTTTTAAAAACGTTAAACTTTAAAATGTAAACAATTGGAATAAACTTTGTTTTTCTTGAACCTGGTGTTATAGAAGTTCGCCCAGACTTACATCCTAGTCAGACGAAGGTACTTGAGTGAAAAAGTTTTTGGTTTACAGAAGAATGGTGATTGCACCAAACGAATTCTAAGTACATTTTAATTCAAAGGTTTTGCGATTTTTTTAATGGAGTAACCATATGGCCTTCAAGTGTTTCTATGATCTCTGGGTAATTATTCATTTATGAGATGAAGTAAAAGCAACAGGAAGAGAAAAAGCAGACGCCATTTTTTTACTACCTCAACTAAACAGAAAGCTGTAATAAACTAGCAGCCACTTTCAGAAACTTAAATAATAATTTTAATGTAAATAATACCAAAATACATTTATTACATGCTTAAGAACACACCAGAATTTACTTTTAAAAAAAATATCATAATAAACTTTTCGTATTTTTATTTTAGCATGAATGTTTGAAGATGGCGTCTCTACTATTCATCACGACGGATCGCGATTACACAATTATTATGAGCGTATTGAGATTTTCTTTCCCACATAAATGAAGTTTACACTGAAATGCATGAAGTTCATGCGTCAAAATTTATCAGAGTTTGTAAAACCTAATTTCGGCTGTGTCGCCTCTCTCTCAATATTCATGACAATGATGGACAATGACGTTGCATGTGCCCTCATTGTTGTCCAGACAGGATTATTGGTATTGGCTGTTGGACATTCGTTATTGTTATTGTTGAAACTGGTAAATTAATTTTTTCTTTTCTTTTATTTTAACAAAATTTGGCTTAGTCATTCAAATTATATGTGGGCTGTTGCGGAAGTCATGGCTTTTAAAAAATGAGCTTAGAACATCTTTTTCAATCTTGTGTTTTTCAAAAATTTCAGAATATTTCAAAAATGTGGCATTTGTTTTACTTCCGTTAATGTTGCCTCAATTTCGACGAACCTATTCTTTTAGGGCAGCAGGTTGCCATTATGTTTCATAATGAGAAACCGCTGCGCTGGCTACTACGAAAGTGGTAAATCAATTTTTTTATTTTTTTATTTTAACAATATTATAATATTATTTTAACAAATAAGCCGATATTCAAATTACCTATGGGCTGTTGTGGAAATCATGGCTTCTAAAAAAATTAGCTTAGAACATCTTTTTCAATCTTGTGTTTTTAAAAAAAAATTGGAATTTGTTTTGCTTCCGTGAATATTTCACGGGTCGCAACTAGTTGTTTAATAATCTCTAAGTAATGCCTCTATAGCAACATTTACTATTTTTTTAAATAATAATTAATAGTTTATTGAGTCAAATGCTTTACTTAAATCAATAAATGAGTAATAAATAGTAATAATACTAATAATGATAATATTGTTTATAAGGTATGCAAGAAATCTACGAGGCATGGTTGTACATAAAAATCAACTTACGTATAGAGAATCGACTTAAATCGGGCAATTTCTAAGTATAAGCAAATAAAAATCATTTTACAAAGACTCCTCGTGAGAGAAATTACAGAATTACTTCGTCCTAAAGACTATCTACTTTATTTCCTACGGCTACTCTTGAGTGAATTTGTGAAGGTCTACTGGAAACATTATTTGTCTTGAAAATAATACCTAAGGTCAATGGATGGCATGTATTCAGTCATCTCGCAACCTCTGTTTGTGATTGTCACCTTCAATTCACCCTCCCTTTCCAAGTTCCTGTAGGTTCCATTGTGTATCAGAAAATCACTTATCGGTGACCAAATACAGTCCAGCGAACTGATTGCTGTCCAGTCATTCGAAAGGCCACACGAGAATTGACAAGTGGTTATCAAACTGAGCAGCTCCCTCAGTAGTCAATGACAAGTACTTTAGTCCAACATTTACATGAGAGATTTTTGCTTTCAATTTAGAGGAACAGTATTTTATTTATCAGAAATAAAAGTAAATTTGAGTTACAAATCGTTAGGTCATTAACTGCAGTGTAAGCTACTGTAATTTATTTGTAAGTAGCCGTTCTTCGTACGGGTTACAATGATGTGGATGACAAAGAAATTGAAATTGTGACATCACTGAAACTTTCCCAATTGGTACAAAAATCAAGTGATAGGAAAAAGTAGTGTTATATTTGAGTTTTTGTAACTTGAGATCGGAGAATATACGACTTCCCACTCCTTTCTCTCCTTCTCCACACCCCTATCACTTCAAACCTTCCCCAGTTCACAAAAAAGTCTTGTGATCATTGTATATATATATCTATCCCGAAATCTCTATAGAAGTATCCTTCAGCAATGTTTACCCAACCCCTTTAGTTTTTGCGTCCCGGGTAGGGTTATTATGCACAACAATATTTTAGTTCCAATGTTGCCACAAGATTAATTTGTGGCGCTATTATGCATAACAATATCTTAATTCCAATTGTTGAACAACAATTTTTTTGTATTCCCACTTGTCGCCTCCACGTGCATATGTGGCGCTTTCAAGAAAGTTGGCCCTCCCGTTTACACCTTCTAGGTTATCGAAAATTCGTCGAATACGGATCTTTCTGATTTAAGACAAATAACACTCATGTCAGATTTCGTGTTTCTAGCTCAAACAGTTTCCCAGGTATGCATGACCTTCAAGAAACTTCACCACGCCTCCAGTAAATATTATTAAAAATTTCATTACATTACTGATTATAACAAAAAGCTTCGCAAAAATCTTTTCTTCAAAAATATGTACTTACTAATATCAAATTGTATGTCTTTAAAATTGATAAGGATTTTTTATTCAACTATTAACAGTAAACGTGCGTGTACCCATTATTAAATTCTTTAATTAATCCCTATTAATTGAATAAATTTATATTGTTTCCAATTTCTATTAAATTTCAGCTGAAGTTGAAGTTTGTCTGTTTTTCTAAGAACGGTAAACCGCAATCAGTCTGTGAATAAGTGTCGATACATTAACTTGGATTTGAATCCAGTGAGCTGAAATTTACAATACAAGCCATGGAAATCGGTTCAATTCCATCCTTGCTTATAAATAAATTTTTAGAATAACTTCATCTGAGTAATCGTGAGCCAAATTTTTTATTTTATTATCTCAAATGGACAGTCCGCCTTAGTTTATAACAATTACAATTAAGAAATAGAGCCTACATGTTTCTTAGGCCCAGAAATTTTTTCTCTTCAGTACTAATGAGAGTCAAATACATACGAAGATAAAGGGTGAAGAGAAGGCGACCGGAAGAGAAAGTGGCTTGCTTTTGATTCAGTGGATAACAATCGATATATTAATATGTTTGACACATTAAAGACTAGACGGGACAAACGTATGTAAAATAAAACACATATTTCGATCTGTATGTTCGCAGAGCTTTTATTAAATCTGCACATTCCTAAAAACCCATTTTGTCAAGTATGCTTTATTCTAATACTAGTTGACCCGTGCGAATAATTCGCAACAAAAAAAAAATTGCTTCAATATATTGTCAATAGATGGCGCCTTCTCCATTTTTATAAAAAGGTATTTAAAATACAGTTTTTCTTAACGAAAACATTAATTTTCAACAATTTGTTTATTTTTCGTCAATAGCGGTGAACGTAATCTTCAAAATGATGTCTCAATCATTGATTTTGATGAAGTATTAAGGGAGATATGGCGTACCGACAAAAAAACACCTTTGAGAAATAATATATAAGGATATTTGTTTTTAATTTACAAGCTAAGCATATAACTAAAATAATCAACATATTAAAGTACTTCAACACCGACTAACACAATTTCTTTTAAATTTAAATCACGTTTTATAAAAAATGATTAACATCGACTCACACACAAACACAGCCACGACAATCTTCTAAGCCTATCGTGGCTAGAAATAGCCATCATTAAGAAGTAAACAAAAATAAACAAAGAATAAGAGAGAATCCTTTAAAAAGAAATAACGTTTTGAGTATTTGATGTAGTTTGGAATTAAATTTTGCCCAACGTGTACCGATCGCCTGATTCAATTTCGTTTTTGCTTCCACTGGGAGTTACGAAGAAAAAAAAAAAGAAGTGCCTTATCTCGAGTCGACGAATCTCTCTTTGGTATCATTTTTTTTTCTTATTTATTTATTTCTTTAGGTTATTGGCTGGATTTCAGCTTTAGAAAGGTCAGTAGAGGGAGCTGGATCCTAATGTCCTTTCCGCAGTAACATTACAGCATCCGCGTTTGTGGTGCAATCCCTTACACGGACGCTCTGGTGATTTAATTAAATTGTGGGTGATGAACTTCCGGTTGCATTTCAATGGTGATCCCGGACACTGAGATATCGCCCATGTTTGATGTTCATTTATTGGAGAATGGCCCTAAAGTGCACATGCGCAACGAAACCTCATCCCTCCCCCAGAGGGAGTCAGTCTCTGTCAACTGTTGTTCATTTGTTTTAAACGTATAATAATTCGTTATTGTAATAAATTAGCCCTTTAATATGTAATCAATTTCCGACAGCTGCGTCATGCTACTTTAAAACAGCTGTTTGATACTAAAAGTGATCTCCTCAAACCTCATTCCATTTGGAAATGAATAAACAAGTCCAAATAAGTCTTCCGAAATAGTCATTCTAATCACACTTTCGTTTTCAAGCTTTTTGAGATTACAGAAAACAAATTTAACAATTAATTATCAAGGTGCAAATGTTTTATCTCATGGGCTATTAATAGTAGCATTAATTACCTAGAATGGGTGAGACCAAATTATTTACCAAGTGACATCCTGGAACAGCTGTTTCACGCTTCCGACGATCATTAATTACATAGCTTACAATAATTTAACAGAATTATTATAAAGTTTTAATTATGAAATTATTGAGGAAATAATTTTTTTTTAAATTTAAGGATTTAACGGTAGCATTTTTTTATGGAATTGAAAGATTTTTGAATTAATTTTTCGGAGATGTTATCAAAATAATGAAGATTAATAAATTCTAATGAAGATTATTTCTATTGTTTTACTTAGTATTCTGCCTCTTTCAGTGCAAGTTTAATTTATAATCGTCTTAGAGGACAAAGAACACACTTTAAACTATTATTGATCACTTCTGATTCCTCACTTTGAGCTAAGTATTGACTGTGCTCTTTGAAACGTTACTTGTACGGCCTGTTTCCCCTATGATAAAATATTTAAAATAAAACGTATATTACAAATTTCAAATAATAATACTTTACTTCACTTCAAAAACTCATACCCGATATTTCGTCCTAATTTAACATTCGGTTTTTCAGTTATTGAATATTTTATTTTGTTAAATTCAGAATCATTTTTCTTCTTTTCATTTGTATTTAAATCCATGAGTAAGTCCGAATGTTAAATTAGGACGAAATATCGGGGATGAGTTTTTGAAGTGAAGTAAAGTATTATTATTTGAAATTATGATACAGGAGTATTTGAAGTATATTACAAATGCTTACAAGTACAAGATTACTTCATACTTATCACCAAAAAAGTAATTCGGATATCTTTCAATTAAAAGAAAAAAAAATCTGTAATGGAGCCATTTAATAATCGTTTGTAAATTTTCTAAACAATTTCATATTTAAAACTTAATAATTAACAGTTCTGTTAAGTTATTATAAGGTAGATAATTATGGCAAAAATCACCAGTGGGATTTCAGTGGTTTTTCAGGCGGTGGACTGGAGGATCACGCGTTCAATTTCCGACGGTGGTAGGGGATTTTTTTCCACGGTTATTTCTCCCCCAGATGGACTCTAGGGTTCACTCAGCCCTCTGTCAAATGAAATCTGTTAACCTCTGGAAACCCATTGGTGATTTTTACCATAATTTTTATCTACCTTATAATAACTTAACAGATTTAACCATTCTTACTTCGAGGTTAAAGGCTTCAGGAAGACAATCCGATCTCAACTTGTTCCCATAGACATACCCAAGATATTGGTATGAAAGGGTCTACGATAGGTGTCGTAGTCAATCAAGAAAACGTTGTTGAGGTCCTTTCTGCTGATGTGAAGGGGTTACAGATGTACCAAGGAACTTCCCAACCCAAAAAAAAAACCAGGTCCAAAATCCTAGATTTCTTTTATTTCGGATACTGTGGAGGGTGGGGTGGGGGGGCCGTTATAACCCCTGTCAACTCCGCTACCTTCGATACGCTAGTGCTTGTCCCGTTGGTCAAGAATCGTTGGGAGCCTAAACTTCTCGCCCACTCAAGGACCTACAAGGCCTACAGCATTACTACTTTAAGCTAGTTAAGATTATTAACTAATGTTATTATTAATAAGTCTTGAAATAACATTTAAACCTCGATACAAGCCATTGTTAAATTTGTATTTCAAAATGCTTGAAAAAGAGAAATATTTTTCATTTTGAATATTAATTATCCTTAAAATGAATATTTTTGAAAGAAGATCTTGCTTTCGTAAGATAAATTCATTCTAAAGGATATTGTAGGTTTGGTCTAGTATTTGTAAAGCTTTAATACCGTGTAGATTAAAAGAATTAGACCCAAACCCCTCCCCTCCGAAAGTTCCTTAAGAACTTAAACCTATTTTCTTGAAAAAGAAACACCTTAAATTGTTTACAATATGTTCTTTATTTGTAAACAACAACAATAATGTTTACAATGTTGTTATTTCGTATATGAACTAAGATTTTACGTGTATTGCATAACTTTAGGAACGAAAATAGAGCCATACACCTGCTGAAACTAATTAGCATATTTATGCAAAGCAAATGGTTACAACGTTTCGCCATCGAGAGATAACCTTATCAAGTCACTTATATCAACTTATATCACTTATATCAAATCACTTATATCAATTTTTATTTTTTAGTTGTTTACTATATTTAATTAATACTTAAATATAATAAACAACTAAAAAATAAAAGTTGATATACATTAAGTTAATCTTAAATTAAAAAGTTTAAAAATAATTATAAGAATTTGTTAATGGCGATACAGTATTTTAATTTCTAATAGTATACTCCACAACCACAAATAGAACACAAATAGAATTATACATGCACTGTTCATAGTTTATTCCACAAATGAAAGCCGATGCACCTGGTACTAATACTTAACACCTGGTCTAATAGTACTTTGATTCAAATTAAATTCAAATCAGGAGATCTCTTTGATTATATACATTTTTTATATTGAGACCTTCCTTTCTTTGGTTTTAAGACTGAATGTAGTACAAAAGTATGTGTGCAAATTGTATATACCAAACCCTAAACTGACTTCCGTCATATCTTCCATTTGTTAAAAAAGTTAATTAAACCCTAAACAAGTTTAAGCACTAACTTTAACTTTCAGTATAAGTGTAAAGTACAAGTTTAATAATTTAACATTATCATTTGTGAATTATCCTTTAATAACAAAGTGATCTAATTAAAGCATTTTTAAATAAAACCGCAATGATTTAAAAAAAAAGCCCTTTTAATTTATGTACTCATTTTTCATGTGTCACGTGTTGCTATTTTCTGAATTCCTCTGCAATTTGAGTGCAAGGGTTAATTGTGTTGTGTTAATGCCGGTGACTTATTCTCTGCTTGCCTTTTGTCTTTTGTACGTTCTTAAACTGAAACCATGTCCACAGTTGCTGTAGTTGGCATTCGACTGTGCTCAGTTCCTTTCCTCCATTGCTAAGATCTAACAAAGAGTTTTTCTTTTAAATACAATTCACGGCGAGCAGAAAAGTTCAGGAATTTGAGAACAATTCCAGGATTGCATCGTGTTTTCTGTCTTTGATTTTGTTTGTGACTAGAATGTTCTTTCTTATTTAAAAATGGCTTATTTTTTTAAATATAATCTTACGAAAATATAATAGGAGACTTGAGAATTTAAAATAAAATAATTTATCACGCAAAAAATTTCATCCCTATACTGGTTTAAAATTTAATTGGTTTACAGGAAATTGTATTGCTAAAAAAAAAAGTTTACATTTTTGCCATTTCTAAAAGATATTCATTATTTTTACCAAATTATAACTTTTTCAAAACTCAATGAAAATTTATATATTTATGTAACTTTATTTTCAGATTACAACGTTCAGAAATTTCAATCCTAAAATTAATAATTAATCGGCAATTTTTGTCTTCTTATCATATCTTTTTAATGAAATTTAATTGAATTGTATCAGTATATACTCAATTACAGCACCCGTTGATAGGAAACTATGCTAATGCATCCTAACAGAACTATGTTAGAATTTAATTAAATTAATTAAAATAAATGAACGAATGAATTGAATTTAAATTTGCTATTCATTAATAACAAAGTAAAAAATGATCATATATTTTTTTTTGAAGCTGTAGAGTCAACTTTTCTTTCTTTTTTATTGCCTTTATTTTTTTGATTTTTTTTTTTTTTTCGTTTTATGAGTTCTTTTCTTTATTTTAAACTAGCCGGCTACCGTCGCTTCGCTCCGGAAGCCTTGCATATGTAACGTAAAAAAAACCGCTTTATTTATTTAGCAATTAATATTGAGATCGGAGAATATACGGCTTCCCAGCCCTTTGTGTGGCCTTTTTCACACCCCTATTACTTCAAACCTTCCGCAGTTGGTAATAAAACACATGATCATTAGAAATGAATGTTATATTCTAAACTAAATCTTTAAATTGTAAACAACATCCAAGGTATTCATTACCCGTATCTTATATTTATCACGGTACACAGAATTAAATCTAAAACTGCGTTGGCGCCATCTAACGACAGCATTGGAATGTTTTTCATTTAGGGCAGTTTTGGGACGTTTTTCACTCATCCCACGGGAACTACCTGATGAACCGGGATGAAAAGTAGCTTATATCCTTCTCCGTGTCCTAGACTACCTCCATACAAAATTTCATTTCTATCCGTTGCGCCGTTGAGGCGTGATTGAACGACAAACAAACTTACAGATTTTCACTTTCATATATTAGTTAAGATATGCAATTTGTTTAAATATTATAATTTTATTCTCACAATAGTTATTACAAATACTAAAAGAGTGAAATTACAACATTTAAAAAAATTGCACATATTAACAATTATTTTTTTTAATTGTTCACAGTGGATTATAATAGATTAACTAATAAAATTAAATTAGAATTCTTTACATTTAAAAAAAAGAAAGTAAAATTTTAATGTAAAAAAATTATTTAATGAAGATAAAATTACACGTAATAAAATAGAAAAAAAATTAATATTCTACAAATATGAAAATTTAGAATTTGTAAAGTTTACTGTGCTTTAGCAATTTTGAGGAAATATAAAAATAATTTAGTTTTGTTTTAAATACAACTAGTCGGCTACCCGTCGCTTCGCTCCGGAAGCCTCCCTTATGTAACGGAAAACAATTTTTTAATTTATTAAAAAAAACACACACACACACACAAACACACACAAATTACATCAAGGAAACTAAAACTAAAATTTTTTAAAAGCTTTTTTTTAATTTAATTTTTGAGGTCTATATTCTCTCAATCTACGATTGCTTTTAGAACCACCTTGTAAATCATATATCTATGATATATTTTTATTTTTTACAGAGATTAGAATGTAAGCCTAGTGGTCTAATGGCTAAGACGTCTAACTTCTGAGCAGTATTCTACCTAATAGAAATAGTGCATCTTTCTTTCTTGACTATCTTTTTTTTTTTTATTCCTATTGATACTTTTCAGTGGTTTTCGAGTTAGAAATAGTGATGGTTTTTGAGTTACAAATAGTGATTTTTCAGTATTCTACCCAATGAAATACTGCTTCTTATTTCTTGACTCTTTTTTTTTTTATTCCAAATGATACTTTTCAGTGGTTTCTGAGTTACAATAGTGTTCAGTATTCTATCTAATAGAAATACTGCTTCTTTCTTTTTTGAGTCTCTTTTTTTATTCTAAGTGGCACTTTTCAGTGGCTTTTGTGTTCCAAATATTGATGGTTTCTGAGTTACAGATAGTAATTTTTCAGTATTCTATCTAATAGAAGTGTCGCTTCATTCTTTTTTGACTCTCATTTTAATTACAATTGTCACTTTTCAGTGACGTTTGAGTTACATTTATTGATGGTTTTTGAGTTGCAAATAATGATTTTTTCGGTATTCCACCTCAAAAAAAGAGTGCTTCTCTCTTTCTTGACTCTGTTTTCTTTACTCCAACATCTGGCGTGTACACCCACTTATTTTTCAATATCACATAGGATTTGGTTAAGTAAGAATATTTAAAATATTGCAACGTTTCGGCAATTATCGTTCTAATTGTCAGTTTCGAATTACAAATAAACTGACTGATGTGAAATAAATAAACAATCTTGAGATTCAAAAAAAAAGATTGAATACACCCCTTATTGATGGGGGAAAGGAAAGGAGATATAAGTCAAAAAACCATATGAAGAGAGTTGTAGTCCCTTTGGCCTAATGGATAAGGCATCTGACTTCGGATCAGAAGGTTGCAGGTTCGATTCCTGTCGTGGATGTTTCATTGTAAAAATTATTTCTATTTTCCATTCGCTCAGAAAATTGCGCCGGACAGACAGACAGACAGAAAGACAGACAGACAGAGAAATAAAAGATTTTAGTAATATAGATTGATAATAATAACGTTAAATTCACTTAAGTTTTTATCTCATTTCATTTTAGTTTTTTATCTTTATTAATTTATATAAGATGAGTCACTGAAACTGCATAACTTTACATTAAGGCTTTACTACAAAATAAAAATATTAATTAAGGAGACAACTAATAAAAGACTGATAATCCATAATAAAGAAAGGTTGGATGACAAGATGTAAGACAGCAATGCTCATTTGATGTCAGAGAGCAGGAACACCTGGTGGCTGCATTCTGAAGCTGTTGCTATGGCAATGAAAGAAGCTGGATACTATCAATCATTATCTCAGCTGTTTCTGCGACGTCTGTTCAAGATGACATTTTTTTCCCCTAATTCTTTTACGCTTTTTAAATCTGAAATAACTAAGAAATTTTAAAGAAAGTTCAAATTTAGAGAACATTTAGCCAGTAAATTCCAAATTCAGTTTTCCAAAATTTAGTTTTATCGTAGGATGTAAGTTAATAATGAATCCATATTGTTAAAGCGCGTAGCTCGGCGAGGATGAAGAAACAATAGATCACGCTTGCTTTTAGATTTTCTGAAATAAATTGGAATTTTGTTTTTTATTCTGTTAATTTTTCATTGTTGCATCTGTTTTTGTTTTTTTTTTTAAATTACAGTATAAATTGTAAAAATTTTGCATTTTTGATAAAAAATAATTAAATGAGCATTATTTACTTAAGTTGTAAATATCCATTTAATTATAATCTATCAAAGCACCCGGAAATTAATAGATTACTTAAAAGGTACAGATATATTTTTAGACATCAGTTTTTTAGTCTTCAGATACAAGTATCATTAAAATCTCATTAAATTTTCATTAAGCACAACAATTATAACAATCGCAACAATTGCGTCTTTTGAATGCGCAACAATCATATTTATAATGAGCTCTACAACAATCACAATAAATGCAACAATTGCGCCTTTTGCATTCGCAACAATCACATTTATAATAATAAGGAAATTAAAGCAATATCAATTATATTGTCTTATACGTATCAGAAGACGTTGCGAAGCATTGTGATTGGTTTACTAATCGCTTTCCCTAACTTGTTCGGTTCTAAAGCTTTCCACAGGAAATTTCATTAACTTCACGTGGTAATTTCTCAACAACGATCCATACGGAGAAATTTTCAAAAAACCAAAGTTAAATTGTCTCCTGTCCGTAAATAAGCATGCCACGTTTCAAGAAGATTTAGGCAGCGGCTCAGAAGTTGTTAGAGAATATATATATATACACACACACACACACACACACTGAGTTATGTATATGCCTCACTTTTCAAGGAAAAACATTTGACAAATGTAGATCAAATCATGTATTATCAGTACGGCCAAAGATGAACCTCCCAGAATGCAACACAGATGATAGATTTTCCTTTCCTGGCATGTCGATCACATTCAAATGTAAGAGAAAATGGCAGTCGTTGATTCAATTCAACATTTCGACGAGAAAAAGGTCTCAAAAATCATGTAGGGAAATTATTCTTAACGTTGCTCGTCGATTTCAAGAAGATGTATGTGAGATTTTTGATATTTTTCCTATTTTTGATAATTGAGATTGATATTTTCTGCGGAGCTCCTGGCATTGATCCTGGAGAAATTAGTCAATGATAATGTGTTTGCGGGTCCAACTTTCGTCGCGACGATAATAATCATATAGCTTTTCATACATGAAGAAAACGAAGGTTCAGTCGATTCACCAATAAATAAGCTTAGCAGTTGAAAATGTAAATTAGAAATTATTATCGTGTGGCAAATGATCGCTAATCAACGAAAGAATTAACAGTTGCAGAGTATATTTGGCAGAAATAACGCTATTCTGAAAGATGCACTGCTAAGAATAGAAAGACAAATATGTAATCAGACTACAGTAGTTAAGAAGCGTGGACAAGGATTTTGGTGAAAGCTATTCAGTGACTTTAGACTATGAAAAGAAGCAACATTCGTATTAGGAATTGCAAAAACCTAACCAGAAATGAAAGACAGGTCAGGAAATGGCTAGGATACGTAGCAGGACGAGTCGATCAAAGATGGACAACAGAAATTCCAAGGAAATGAGAGGATATATCTTCCTTTAATAAAAATAAAATTATAAAAAAGTAAAATTAAAATAAAAATAAAAATGGCGAATTTTCGAGAAATTTTATGCTTTCCTTTGTCAAGCCTAAAATACAAATAGTATGATTTCAAACAAATAACAGATGTCGTTTAGTATATTAATAAAACATTATAGTTTCCTGAATACATTCACATTTGAATATTGTTGTAAACAATAACATTATCATATGTATTTCAATAAAGCTTTTAAACAAACCAATTATCCTAAATCTAATTCTTTAATTTTTGACAATATTTTTGCAGTTTATGTTAGATTTTATCAATTCATCAATAGTTTCCTGAATACATTCACAGTTTAATACCGTAGAAAACAATAACATTAACCTTATTTATCTACAAAGCTTTTAAGTAAACCAATCATTATAAATTATAATTTTTCAAATTGAACAATAATTTAGAAATGAGAGGATACCTTGAAAACGTCCGTAGGATAAATGGTACATGAAATTAAAAGCTTTCTTGCATTTGATTGGCAAAGCTATCAATCGAAAGAACGAGAATAAAACTTGGAGAATTCCTCGTCTTCTAGTTCGTTTAAAATAGTTGAAAACGAAGGAGATACAGAAATACAAAATTATGTTTCTCTATTTTATATATAA
This sequence comes from Thereuonema tuberculata, assembly GCA_023159025.1. NCBI lineage: Eukaryota > Metazoa > Arthropoda > Chilopoda > Scutigeromorpha > Scutigeridae > Thereuonema > Thereuonema tuberculata. The sequence goes on along the minus strand of JAFIDM010000179.1, from coordinate 32,878,044 downwards.
ATGGTGAAAACAAATTTCAGTCTTTAAATTATTACTATTTATTTTCTAAGCAAATGAAATGGAATTGGAGGAAGAAATCAATACTTTTATGAAATAGTTAAAGAATATAAATTTAAGGAAGTGAAGGGTCATTTTATTGAATTATATCTTCAGTTTTGCCTAAGTTAATTAACACTAGTGAACTCCGAGTATTTCGTTCTACATTCCACCATACGTAACTTCATTCATTTCTGACGTCAGCTTATTTATTGCGGAGGTGGAGTCGGAACCCGGGTCTTTTCAACGACAGCAGTTGGCGTGGGTGGAGAGGGTGAAGGGAATCCTATTGAAGCAACCGACGTGACTGGACCAGGTCGTCATTAGCCATTTTGAAAAGCTGCCAGGCTGTCCTACCCAGAATGCACTGGGTGGGGAGAAGGAAGACGGCGACGACTTGAATTTCAGCTGAATGAACGCTTCACTAAGCTAACTAATGCCATCCCACCACTGGAAACCCCTTGAACAACTGAGAAGGCTTTCTTGGGTTGCTTTAATTCCTCCCGGACTTCATCAGAGCCTCGGAATAGAACCACACGCAACCAGAAGAAGAATTCTTGTTTTGCCATAAGAGTTCTTCATTCTTTTCGCAAGATCGTGAGATATCTTTATCAAGTACCTCGGAAGTTTTCAAATAAATACTTCAAAGTAAAACAATAGTAAACATATTTAATCAATTTGACAAAAATCTA
>JAFIDM010000179.1:32834904-32875000 GCA_023159025.1 Thereuonema tuberculata | reverse complement strand
ACAATCACAATAATCGCAACAATTGCGCCTTTTGCATTCGCAATAATCACATTTACAACATCGCTCTTCAACAATCACAACAATCGCAGCAATTGCGCCTTTTGCATTCGCAATAATCACATTTACAACATCGCTCTTCAACAATCACAACAATCGCAGCAATTGCGCCTTCTGCATTCGCAACAATCACATTTATAATAATAAGGAAATTAAAGCAATAATTCAACACAAATTACGTATCAGAAGCCGTTGCGAAGCATTGTGATTGGTTTACTAATCGCCTACCTTGTTGGAATTTAGAAGTTTCTCAAAATAAAAATGTCCATATAATATGTATTAGCATTACGAATTAATGTAACGACGCTTTTGCTAAATGTTTCTTTGCTTGATTAAATTATCACAATAAAATTTTTAGAGTTATAAAAATGTTCTTGAAAGAACATGAAACTTACTTTCCTTAAGATTTTGTTGTTCTTGTTTTGTGAAAGTCGTGAAATTATCTGTGTTTTCATAATAAGCTAATGTGACGAATATATCTTAAAATTTTCCAATTTTTGATATTAATTCGCAAATTGATTAAATTGCCTAAATCATTTGAAACGATCTTTTTTTCCATGCAAATATCAGTGCTGTTGATTTTATAATTTGGCACTGTGGAAAATGTTGTTCTATTTCTCCCTATGGAGCAAACGGTGCTTCACAGCATTACTCTTATGTATTGCTACAAGCCAGTCTTCAGAAGGAGTCTCAGTACAGAAATTGAAACAGCTCTTCGCCACAGTAGGACAGAAGTAAGAAAGGATTACGTATTTCTGTAACGAACAAAAATCTTGCTTAGGAAATCATTCAAGAGTAATAACTCAACTAAAGATTCCTTTTAAAGGATATTTGCACCATTGGGACTGAAATTTCTATGCCACATTGCAGATAATTTGATGCCACGGCGACAATCATATGTTGATGTCTTATTCATTATGAGAAAAAGAATTTTTATAATAAAAAATGACCTTTTATTCCTTATACAGTATACTCTCGATATCTCGAAGTCGAAGGGATGCTAAAAAAATATTCGAGATAGCGAGTTTTCGAGATAACAAGGTCATAACCAAAACATAAAAATTCACGTAAAAACACAAGATACGGAATAATATTCTAATAATTAGAGTCTTGATAGATGAGAATAAGTATAAATATGTAATGATAGTTAACAATAAGTCTAAATACAGCAATGATAATGTTAATTTTTAAAAGTAGTCGAAAATAATTACATTAAATTGAAAAGAATTAGTAAAATACAACTTGCTAGAATTTCTTAAAAATACCTCTATTTGATGACATAGATAGAGCCGTACACCTGTATAATACCAAAAGTAATTTAATCAAAAATTATTAACAAAATCACAACAGTTTCACTAGCGAGAGCTGGCTTTTTCAAGTGGAACATACAATTACAGAACAGTCAATTTAACGATATTACAACAGGAAGTCACGCCTTCTGGGAATCATGTTGAGGTGCATGATGGACACCTCTATTTGCTTCGACACAACTGAACGGCGATTTTTCCGGAAAAATTCATTTTTTACTTCGAAAAATATTCGACAACAAGGTTTTGAGTGAAAACTCTTCGACATAAGAATTAAAATTAACATTAGATGAATATGTAATATCAATGGGAAAAATAATTTTTCGACATATCAAGGTTTTCGAGATATCGAAGTTCGAGATATCGAGAGTATACTGTATCTTCAAAATACATGAAATCGAAATAAATGAAATGAATTGCCGTTTTGTAAAATAAGGTAACGAAATTTTATATCAAATTCTCTACTACATCTAACAACAACAGTATATTTTTTAGCTAGAAATAATAGCGGATAATAGCATAATGAAGCTTTAGCTGTGCTTGTCTACAACCAGATCACTGTATGTAAGTTCACCTCCTGATAACTTTTAAACCGTTGGATGGATCTTCTTGAAACTTAGTATGCATATTTAAAGACAAGACACGATCTCACTGTTATCTTTGAAATATTTACCAAGTGGTTCCTTGCCGAAAAATTAGCGCTTGAAGACGACAAAATTTTCCACGTAAAAACATTAGAAATTAAACAAGGATTTCTGTCGTAAAGGCCCGATACTAATCCTTTTAGCTTAATTAGCACGTGTTTTGATTATGGTAAGTTATGTAAATTTTACGGATTTAATTTTATTTTTCCAGAAAATAAAAAAAAAAACACTTTAACAAAATACTTTAAGAATAATAATTTAAGGAAATTGACTTGAAACTCTTTGAAGAGCTTTTTGTTAAAACACTCCTTTTATTTCGGTTTGTGTGTGTGACCTTAGCCTTCTTTCTTTCAAGCACAGTTTCCCTGCTCTCAGGTCATTTGCAAACTTCTTTTCCAAGTGGGGAATTTTTTTCGCTCGTCGAAGGTAAAACCCGTTTCTCGAGAGTTCGATCGAAGAAAAGACTCCTTCGTCCTCCTTCCTTCCCCACCCAGTGAAGAACCTATAAAGCCAAGAGAGGACAATCACAAACAGTTGCTACATTAGGTCGTGTTCCTGAGCGTCGTTGAATTCAAACATAACTATTCACATATAACGGCAAAATTTAACGAACGTGGGATATATAACATGAAAAATAAGCAAAACAACACATACTTTAAAGATTTACTGAGCTATTTTCGGAAATTTCGTACCGGGAACCCAAGGCAGGCTGTTTCTGGCTTCCTGGCCGTCGTCAGTTGGATTCGCCCAGTACTCATAGCTCAGTGAAATCGAAGGAAACATAAACAAAGGACAAATAAACAAAACAATGATCCTTGAGTTAAAAAATATCAAAACAGAAATTAAGAATTAAAAGGGCAAATAATTTAATCTCCGCTAGCAGAACGCTTAGCTTATAAATGATTAATTTACAAAGCAAATATATACATAATGACAAAGTTTAGCTCAAATAGCAAAATTTTAGCTAAAGTAGCTCGGTGAATCTTTTAAATGTGTGCGTTTTTATGCTTATTTTTCCATGTTCTAACTATTGATAATTTTTCAATAGAATCCAATCAGCAAACTGTTTCTCTCTATTTCCCAGATGCTGGTTATTTCTTCATATAGTTTATTTAAATAATATTTATATTTTTTAAACAAAGTTTACTCTTCAATATATCCTAAGTCTTAAGAATGTAAGTACTAAATACTGTAATTTATATTTAGTAATTTATATTTTTTAAATCCTGATTACTAATTTGTCTCTGACATGTTTCAAAGTTTTCATTTAGTGTTAAACTACGTCCCTTAGTGAGATCGAGTTAAAATTTGATTGATCAAAATAAAGTTAACTAAATAAATAAATAAATACATTAATAAAAATTATAAGTCAGGATATTTTCGAGAAGCCTACTCGTCGGAATTCTCATTTGCTGCATTGTAACAAGAACAAGAAAAATGAAATGTAATTCCACAATTGGCAAAAGTAAGAAGTACTTTTCTCTTGGCTTGTTCTGATATAAAAGTTCCTTTTATTTTGCTACTTGAATTAAAATTCTCTAACACATGGCACTTATACAGAAATTAAAACTTTAAAAACACAGACTAGTTTCGGGTTGCCTCTAATGCAATCCTTTTCAATTTGCATTAAATTGCACTTTGTGGGCTTCTTCGCTTAACTCAGGTGTATTGCGCGTTGGCACTCACCCGGGAGGGGTTGCCACAAAAACACTTCATTTTTGCATGTATCTTCCAAACGCAGAAAAGTTTGTTAATGACTGATATACCGTTCGATAGAACTTTCAAATACCAACATTTTCTCAATATTATGTTCTCTTCCAACTTTTATACTTTTCATTTAAATTGAGAAAAAGTCAAAATTTGAACCTGTAAAAGGCGCCATCTTGGAAACCAAAAACTTTTTTCGAAAGATTTTTGTAGCATTTTGTTTGTCTTAAAAAGCTCTACATTTTATCCATTTACATGACCAATCTATCTCTTATAGTTTGGTCACAAAATTGGAAAAACGTTAAGTCTTACGACAGACAGAATAGTGCTTTTGTATAATATAATAATAATATAAATCATTATTAGGAATTCAGTATATTAACAAGGTTGGAGTTAAGAATGATGATTATTCCATATAAATAAGGGTGGGTAAGATAGCATGGGGTCGCAGACAGACTCGCGCTAGCATTTTCTAAACCACCCCGGCACAATCCCCGGTGACTCAGAAGTCGTTGCGAAGCACTGTGATTGGTTTACTAATCACTGTCCCTTTTTATTCTTGTGTAGTAACAATGTTTTAAAATGGAATAAAGCAAGTAATTTAAATAAGTTCGTACTTTCTTTAAGAAGGTAATGCGTAGTCATGGGAATATATTAATATTTAACATTAGCTGTACCTGGCGTGCGTTGCAATGCCACTTAAAGAAAGAAAATGTTTGTGTTTTAATTCTGTTTATTGAAGTGCTTTTGGATACCCAATATTTTTTGTTTTTCCGTCTGGTGCATACACGAATAAATCGGAAGGTTTTCCGATGCATGAGCAGGCCACATACAGTTGTCCATGTGTTGTCCCTGTGCTTTGTTGGTGGTCATTGCAAATGCGAGTCGCACCGGAAACAGCAAACGTTGAAACCGGAAATACACTCATTTGTTGAAACAACTCGCGCATCAGATATTGTAAAATGGTTCTACTAATTCAGAAACCTTCGCGAGCGTGCGCACAACAACTCACCAAAGTTTCAACACAATCGGATGAATAGTATAGAAACGAATAGGGGACAAACAGACAAAGAAATATTCATTTTTATATATTAAGATTAGTGAACAAAGCAATGTTTTAAAAAATAATGGCTATTTTAAGTTATTCTTTATACCTTACGGATTGGAAATGAATTGAAGAAGTTCGTCTTTAATGTTTTTAAAAAATTTTTTTCAAATTTAGATAGTATGTAAAATTTTGTTTGCAGGTAGGATATATTCACTTTATCATGAATATGAACTCAATTGTATACAGAAAGCCATTTTCTCGTTTCCTGAAAAGTTTGTATTTCGTAGTAGCATCTTCCTTTTAAAAATACATACATGGCTTCCTTTGATTTTGATGAAAGGAAAGAAATGGAAAACAACGGATGATTTATCCGGAATCATGTTTCACAGAGGACGGAGAAATGAAATGGGAAAATACAAAAGGAATTTCATTTGACTGAAACCTTTGAAATGACTTGTTGGAAAATGACCTTTTGTTTTCTTTTATTGTCCTCCTGCTTTTTCATCTATGTTACTTGCAGTAATATTTAAAATAAAAGTAACTACAGTAATTTTTAATGTTCCTGTAAATTATGAAATTTTTCTCGGAACAAATTTCTATTTTTCATTCTTTTCCGATTTCTTTCTAAGAAAATTTATTGACATTTTGTTACTTTTTCGTGCTCATTTATAACCAGTATTTGAAGCTACTACATCAGTTTGGTGTGTTTTTATTGCCTCATTTGTATAATCTTCTTCAGGGTAGAATTGGACTGAAGGCAGATGAATATCTCTTCAAAACAAATCTCTGAAAAATATTAAAAAAAATCAAATACAGGCTGTTGCAAACCAGATACATTATCATTGTTGTTACTTCCAACCGTGTAGTTCTAAAATAAAATAAACTTATAAATACAAAGTGTGAAGCCTATATAACACTGGTAGTAAGCTGTCATTTATATATCAATTAAATTAGTTGTTATTTTTCTTAATTTTAATTAAATAATTGACGGCAACTTGAAACAATGTTAATTAAAGCTAAAAATGTTTCATTGACTTATTTTAAAATTAAAAGTAAAAAAACAATAACAAAATAAGTAGGTAACAAGAAAAAGAGGCATAAAACCGCACACAATTAAAGATTCACTGAGCTATTTTTGAATTTTTCGTACTGGAAACCCAAGACAGACCGTTTCGAGATTCCAATCTCTCGTCGGTTGGGTTCGCCCAGTACTCAATAGCTCAGTGGAACCAAAAGAGACACAAACAAAGGACAAATTAACAAAACAATGACCCTTAAGTTAAAAAATCATAATAAAAATTAATAATAAAAAGGGCATTAAGTAATCCCCGCTAGCTCTAGGCTTAGCATGTAAAGAAAACATATATATAATAGTCAAATTTAATGTGCGGTGAGGACATATAACAAGAGGATATATAGCAAGAAGAGCTATTGAGTACTGGGCGAACCCAACCGATGAGAGATAGGAATCTCGAAACGGTTCAGTCTTGGGTTTCCGGTACGAATTATCCAAAAATAGCTCAGTGAACCTTTAATTGTGTGCGGTTTTCTGCTTCTTTTTCTTGTTATACATCCTCACCGCAGGTTAAATTTAACTATTAAAAATAAGTAGGTATTAGAAATAAACTAAAGTTTTGACTAAAAACTGCAATTATTGATGTTGTGTCTCGAACTTTGCCCTAGATGGACAGAACAAACTCACATTCACAAAGACGGCGTAAATTGTGTGTCTTATTTTGACTTGTTTTCCAACAGTCTTCTGTGAGTCAAAAGAGAAATGTTATTTCACAATTCGACGATTCCTTCTGAGTAACTTGAGGATGAAGTTCTTTTCACATTCAACTCTTGAACCGTTGGAAACATTAGCAGCAGACATTGGCTCTTGAAGTGAAATGACTTTATTCCTTGGTTTGTTATTCTAAAAAAGAAAGAACATTCCTGAGGGAATATTACGATTGTCGTGGAGAAAGACGACTTTGTTTTAAGTAAAAGAAAACAGAACTGAAGTTAATTTCTCAGAAATTAAGATAATGCATTCTATAAATTAACGACTGTCTTGGCAAAGTAAAATCTTAAAAATTTCAGAAATGAGGTAATGGAGAATTAATTAGATTATTTTTTATTCAATTTCAGCTTGAAAACATCAATAAAAAAGATTTAATTTTAGTAAAAAAAAAATAGAAAGTTTCGTTAAAAAAAATATAATGTCTAACAGATGGATATTGACGATCCCGTATTTTCGTGATTTCACGTAATTTACGCGAGAATAGTCTCTATCCACGTCTTCTCACAAAATATTGAAATATTTAAATGAATTATAATACGGGGAAATGCATGAGACTTTTACTACATTTTAATATAGTTTTAATAAATTGAAAACAGTCAATAAACAAACAATAAATTCATTATGTAGCCTTTTCCTAGTGATAGACATTAAAAATACTAAATTCCTTGAGACCTGCTGAAGAGGCTAATGGCGAGATCTTGTGTTTTTCGTAATTGTCGAGCAAACATGATCGTCAACATCCATCTGTTAGACATTAGCTTCCTTATCAAAGAATCCTGGGAAATTTGCTTATAACGATTATAAAGATTTCAACTTTGTTTTTTAGAAAGTGCTGCAAATTGTTGGACTTCTGCAATCTGTATAAACACAAATGATTGAACAATAGTGAACAGTTATGAATATCTACTCTGTGTTGTCTGTTTGGAGAAATACGAAATTCCAGTCTTTCGTATGCTTCAGTGTAGATGAAAATTTAGTTTTCAAAACTTCCTAACCTAGAAAGCTGAAAATTCAGATGTAGATTGTTACAAGAAAGATCTCTATAGGGTTTGGTGCACTGAAGTGCACCAAAACTAAAAAAAAACGTAGGAGCAAAAAAAAAAATCTTTTAATATGTGTCATTTTAATATATGTTGTCATTTTTTGTAGAATTATTGAACAGCAATGAAGATTTGTAATAAATGTTCTATGTTCTCTGTATTTTGAAGAAATCCATTTTACTGTAAAAAAAAATATAATATACCTGAACTGTTAGATACATTAAATTCCACGTCTCAACGGAAACGAATGTTGATTCTTATAAATCTGAAATTTAGTGGAAGATATGGGTCACTAAATTTCATCTTCCTGTTGATTTTTATTAACATTTGACCCATGATCTCCAAAAACACACTATACGAGTCTCCCGAAATCCTCCATTAACACAATAAATAAACTACTAATTACACAGAATTTCCTATCACTTAATCTTACTAAAACTTTTGAGATCTTATTATTAACGAGTATTGAAAAATTTTCACACCAATTGCATTCCCTTTATTTTTAAAGAAAACTTTTATATTTTATTTTATATTAGTCGGCTGGCGACGCTTCGCTCCGGATGCCGTGCATATGTAAGGAAAAAAAATACCGTTTTATATATTCAAAAACCAAACTACATTATGTATACTAAAAATAAAACCTAAATTAAAGTTTAAATTACAAAGAAATTTAACGTGCTGTTATAAATAAATCAATAAATCAAAAAGGCACCAAAGGAAACAAAAGATTTCGCCTCTGAGCTATCAACAGTCGGAGTGTGGGACGGTCATTTCGTCCTCTTTATGGACTCATGAGCCAGACAAACCCTCTGTCGAAAGTTCAGATCGCGAAACCAAGCAATGAAATCCACCGACGCACCCGCCTGTGGGTTTCCAATAAAACGAAAGCAAAATAAAAAATCAAAACAAAAGAAAAAAACTTCAATTCCTGGCCTGCGAATTCGTCAGGCTCAAAGGAAATTGAAGAAGGCAAGGCTACTGGCAAGCCACGTAAGTTACAAAGAAATTTTAACGTGCCTGTTGTAAATAAATCAATAAACCAAAAAGGCACCAAAGTTTTATTGGAAACCCACAGGCGGGTGCGTCGGTGGATTTCCTTACTTGGTTTCGCGATCTCAGCTTTCGACAGAGGGTTTGTGTGGCTGATGAGTCCATAAAGAGGGCGAAACGGCCGTCCCTCACTCCCACTGTTGAAAGTTCAGAGGCGAAATCTTTTGTTTACTTTGGTGCCTTTTTGGTTTATTAAAATTTAAAGTTTAAATTCTAAAAAAATACCTGCAGTCCAATATATTGAAATCCACTCACAATAGTCGGAAATTTGCTCAGTTGGGACGATCATGGGTTTCTGGCTCTGTGCAAAGGAATCGTTGCATCCTACGAACTTAAAACGTGGTTGTAAGAAAGTTTGCCCCCATCCCCACCCACCCATTTACACCCGTTGTACCCGAATATCGAAAATTCGTCGAATACGCATCTTTTCGATTTTGATAAAAAGCATTCATGTGAAATTCCGTACATCCAAAGATACACGTACCCATCGAGAAACCCTTCCGTTTCTTGTACCCCTTTCGTTTACACCCCTTAGTTCGGATCCGGGTTTTTCGTTGTTCATACATTATTCTGGGATGTCAAATTTGGTAAAAGTCCGTTGAAATGTCAACGACAAACACACAACCAGCCAGACAAAAAAACAAACGAACTTTCGCGCTTATTATAGTTTATAGATACTAGACTATTATAATTTATATGAGTTTTATCGTTATTGATAATAATAAAAAAAATCAAAAATCAAATCGATCGAAAATCAATAAGCGTATCTTCTGTTTTAATATCCTAACATCAAAGAGTTGTTATTTGTTAATGTTTCCGTTTGTTTGTTTGTTTTGGTGTGCGTTGAAAGATTTGTTGAATTGCGATTGGAAATTTGTAGCTTCACAGGAGGTTCCCATTGGCTGTCATTCAGCAAGTACCCCCTCTTAACTCTTAACGTTCTCCACAACCACAAAGTTTATTGAACTGTGGCTTTAATTCCCCTCGAAGGTTTGACATTCTGTTGGAATGGACTTGAACATATCTGGGGATTCCTGTGAATAAACAGACATTGAGAGAATTTATATTGTGCTTTCTGAATTGCATAACGTGTGGAACTCCCGGAATGGATGTATTTAAGGAAATGGAGGAAGAAATTTAGGAAAAAAAAACCCCTTAATTTTAAAACTCTTCAAAAGAAAAGGCCTAACTCTTCCGACGTTTTATCTTAAACATAACACTTAACGTTTATACAATTAGGTTATTTATTTCTCGATAAATGGATCTGTGGGCCAATTAGTTCAAGCAGTGTCTTACAGTTCGATCACCTGCAGAAGTTGACTATCTTTCTCAGCTTGCTTCTTCCCCAACTAGGGTCTATACCATTAGCCTCTACACTTATTGTACTCAATACTGAGTTTAAGCGGAATGAGAACTTAAGGTTCTACTATTTAACGGGGAAGAAATACCAGTGCATCTCAGTATTTTCTGCTTCGCAACACACTTATGTATTCGGAAAAGTCCGGCGGCACTAAACGTTATTCATAATAATTTTAACCATTCCTGTTTGCATTACTTAGTCCACTTGTGTTAATAAATAACGTTGTTGAAACTATTTTATATCCATTTTCTATTTTCTTTTATTTTTTCTTGTTTTATGTCTCGCCACACACCCTTTTGGAATCACTGTCTATACGATCTTCTACAAAATGGCTGCCGATTCAGGTTTGAGCCAAAAACGAGCGACTTTGGCTACAGTTTTGTCTTATTATCAAATTTTCCAGTGAGCTACAGATGTGGTCTAACAACCCTCACTACGCATCCGAGAGAATCTTTTTTTAGCTAACGAATATTGTTTCTTAGCTGACAGGCTAAATGTGTTTCTTTCATTAATTAAAATTAATAAGATTTAAGATACCGATTTTCATTTTATGTAGTGAAAACTTTTACTATTTGTTTTCAGCAGATCTTAAAGTAAAGGTGTATGTGGTTTTTCTTTTCTTTCCTACATAAATATCATTTTACAAATGAGGGGTTTTAAGCCATACTAGCCTAATCCTGAAAGAGCAATTTACTGGGGAAATGATTTGAAAGAGTTGGTGGTCGTGTACAAAAAAAAAGCAATATACACTTTGCTGCGGTAATTTATGTAGCTACAGTGCTAGCGCTGAGAATTGAAACTCCCAGAATGCAAAGCAGATTATAGATTGTCCTTTCCTGGCCGTTCGCTAACATTGAAATAGAAGAGGTCGCTTCTCTTCTATTTCAATGTTAGCGAACGGCCAGGAAAGGACAATCTATAATCTGCTTTGCATTCTGGGAGTTTCAACTTTCAGCGCTAGCACTTTAATTTTCTTTAGTACATAAATTACAGCAGCAAAGTGTATATTGTTTTTTTTTTGTACACGACCACCAAACGTTTCAAATCATTTCCCCAATAATTAGCTTTTGGAGGGTTAGACTAGTATGGCATAAATACAGTGGAGCACCGTTTATACGTTTCTCGTTTATACGTTTTTATCATTTATACGTTTTTTTGAATGGTCCCGGCAAAATCCAAAGCATATTAACGTTAAATAATTTCATTTACACTTTTTTTTGAAATCGCAAATTTCATTTATACGTTTTTTTCAAGAACTCAAGAAGAGAGAAAATGCGCATTTCAACCTTAGATTCCCACCTGCCGATTGTCCAGTCTAAGAAAATTGCACTGAAAAACCTCTGCCAAGTTTTCAACAAGCTTTGGCGGGTTTTAACAGCATGTAAGAATACCTCATTAGCGGTGATTTAAATGATAAAGTTAAGATGGCACTTTTAACTTTGCACAATGAACTTTTTTCTGTGCATTCCAAAAAAAACCCTACAACCTTTTATAACAAAATATTTTGTAAATGCTGAATGAATATGAATAGTAGTACTAGTTGTACATTAAATCCGTAATAAAAAGTTTTGTATTTCATTTTCATAAATATTTTAATTTACCTCTACTTTTTATAATTGGTTATTATGAAATTGTTCGTAACTTTTGTAAATTTCGTTTATACGTTTTTTTCATTTATACGTTTTTTTTTCTCAGTCCCTTGAAAAACGTATAAACGATGCTCCACTGTATAAGCAATTGCATTGATGGCTTCTCTGTGATACAATACATTCCTACACTATAAAAGGGAAACTTAGTTTCCAATAGATTATTCATCCTATTATTATTAATATTTTGATCAGCTACAGCAAATTCATTACTGATCTTCTTCAGATACAGTTTATAGGGATAAATCCCTTCTACTAAATTCGTAAAGATTTTAAAGCCCTATAGAGTGTACCTGAAGAAGATCAGTAATGAATTTTCTGTAGCTGATAGAAATATTGTAATAATAAGATGATGAATAATATACTGGAAAGTATTATCGAAACCTAGAGGAAACTTGTTTGTATCGTTTCACTATTTTAAAACAGAGAGAGAGAAAAAAAGGACAGCATTTTAAATTGGGTGAAAAGTTCTTTCAAGAAACCTATGTTTTATTACTAATTTTTGTTTTTATTAATTTATTTTATATTTTTTTCATTATTTTTAAGTTCCAAACCTATGTTTTCTACCTGTATCAATCATATTGGCGTTAGCTTTGGCCTTTGCCATTTCTGTTGTTTTTATTGGCAAATGGCTTCTGGACTCGAAACTCAGGTTCTTTTTTGACAAACGTAGCTCAGAGGAATGAACTATCATCATCGTTTCAATTATTTCTGCTTATTTCCGTTCCATTTTTCTTTATTATTTTTTCTTCTTCGCCTTCCTTGGAATGGAATGAAGTTAATAATAGTAATTGGACAATCTTAACTCAATTACAGAAACAATTTCTTCTACAAAACCGAAATAAAGATTATTTTTTAATGGAATCTATTTTAAAAGCTATTTAATTCTATATAAACATAGAAAGGGTGAGAAAAGGCAGAAAAACGTGCACTGAAGAAAGACAGGCCTATTTCATAAAAACTTGATGACAGTCAGTCTTTTCACAAGTTAATACATTACTAACTGCGGAGGAAGTCGAAAAATCTTGTCAAAGCAGTATATATTTACTTTTTCAGTTATTATTTTAGTTTTTTTTTTTTTTTTGATATCTTTCGCATTTTTATTTGTAAAATTTTGATTTGATTTAGAAGTATGGCTGCCCTTAGGCATGAAATTCTCCCATTTATGTTTTGAAAACACACCTATACACACCCTGTATTTAAACATATATAAATAAATATATATTACTATTATAAAGCTTTGAAGCTTTGGGTTTGTGTATTTGAACGCGCTAATCTCGGGGACTACCAGTCCGATTTGAAAAATTCTTTTTGCATTAGATAGCCCGTTTATTGAGGAAGGTTATAGGCTATATAACATCATGCTATGACCAATAGGAGCGGAGCAGTAAACATAAACGTCAATCATCGGGTGCGGCGGCGGCGGCGGCGACGGGGCGGCTTGGCTGTACGACGAGAACCGAACATTACCGAGAAGGGCCGAATTTAAATCGGGTGACACAGCGGGGCACAGTTCATATATATTCATATACACACAAATTACACTTTCATTTTTTTTCATACTTTTTTTTTATTTTAAAAAGCCAAATTTGATTATACAGATTGTATTTATGTCTTGAAGCAAAAATAAAAATAAAAATAATTTTGAACTTTCTTTTTTGATTCAGTTTCCATGCACAAAAGAATGTCTGTATATATGTAAAATAAAACCAAAAAAAAAATCAGTGAATGGAAACTGAATATTCATATTGATTGACAAGAACCATGGTAATCGAAATCTTGAAAAAAATGTTCCTTTGTACAAATTTTGCACGTAAATGTGAAGAAAATTCCCAAATAAATATTGAATTTCTGTAAAAAATCATTTTATAATCCACTTTTGTTTACGCGTGGTACGATATCATACTATTAATAGGCAAAAAACGGATGTATGTTTGTCATCAAAGTGGAGAGAGTGGGGAGAGTCGGAGAGAGACTAGTTTAAGTGTATTTTTAATTTTGTTAGTATATTTTTAGTTTAAAAATACACTAACAAATGTCTTTTTGAAAAGAAAAATTAGTTGATTTAATTAATGTTGGTGAAATAATTTCTACGCCCCTGTATGGCATTGTGGGGCACTCTCTCATAGGCTCAATTTGGAGGAGCCTATTATTTTAGGGCTGGAGGTTAATTGTTGTCGCCGAAGGTGCCAGGATATTGATATTAAAAAATAAAGAATCGTATAACGATGCTCTTTCACGGTATATCAAAAATGTGGTATTTGTATTACTTCCGTGAATATTTCACGGGTGGTAACTAGTTATATGTAACTAGGAAAGATTTTACGAAATTATCTAGTTAATTTTCAACGAATTGAAGTTTTAAAATAAAGTTTATATTCGATAGATAAAACATTTTCTAAATATTTCTAAATTAATAGAAATTATTTCTAAAGCATCTGTTATTTTCAATTAAATTTTTCAAGTTGTTTTGAAAATCTGTGTGGGTTGTTAAGTTGTTACTGTGTAGTTGTTAGTGAAACACAATATTCATCTTTTCCATTCGCTTCTGTGTTTATTTTATGAGGAAGCACTGAGATGTTTCCATGGCAACGTCATTCTCAGCCCTCCTGTGCTCAGGAATTACAGGAGCTTCAGATCATCGCCCAAAACATCCCATCCTTAAGTTCCTTCTGTTTATTTAAAGAACTGAGAAATGGATTCTTCGTCGACGACACTCAAAAATATGCAGGAGATAATAATAAGAAATAACACTTTGTAAATTTTTAATAACCAATTTACAAATATTATAAATGTATAAATTTAATAATCCAGACACTTCAGAGATTTTGTTTTTTGAAGTCTCGAAGATTTCTCAATTCCAAAATAAAACAATCTCTTCATATTTAGAGATTATTTTTATTATTTTAAAATTTAATTATTATTCTTATACTGTTTTTTGTTAATGTTAAATAAAAAAAAATAATTAAAACATAAATTTCAGAAAAATAAGAAATAGGAAATTTATTCAATATTCAAAGACATAATATCATACAGTTTGGTTCTAATGGAGGAGTGGGACATGATACTATATACTGTAGATCCTTTTTTTAAGGGATTTTCCCACTCCGGGATGAGAGTTTCTCGATATTTCGGCCCGGTGCCTCGGGCCTTCTTCAGGAGATGTATATACAGGGTGATTCATAAAGTAATGGGAAAATGCTATTTTTTCAATAATCATGTTGTACAGACTAGGATAGACGTCCTGTAATTTTTTTTTTCAATAATCATGTTGTACAGACTTGGCAGGAGACACTACAGAAAGTAATATCCCCTCCGCCATAATTTAATTTGTTTTATTCCCCCCCCCTCCCCGGGTTCCTTGTGTTTGAAATAAACCCAATGGAGTCAATACTCCATTTAACTTAGCCTATTCTAATCTCACTTCCATTTCCTTGCTCTTCCCGGTTGTGAAGGGTGCTAACTAGATCATTTTTTTTTTTCATTGGAGCAGAAAAAAGATTAAAATGGGAACCCCATCATCCGACTCAGAATCCTGTCCAATTTTACTTTTTTTTACATCGAATTTGACTTAGAAAAATATTTCGATATTCGTTCTTTAAGGGCCTATTTTTCCAGTACTTTATGAATCACCGTGTATATATCAATTACATCAAGGTGAGCACACTGCTAGACTCGGAATAAACAACTCATTCTCGAGAAACTAACAACGGAAGTTGTTAGATTTGCGCCCATCTTGATGTAATTTATATATATATGTGTGTGTGTGTATATCTCCCGAAGAAGGCCCGAGGCACCGGGCCAAAATATCGAGATAATCTCATCTTGGAGTGGGGAATATAGATAGAGGAATATAAATTCAAAAACAACAAAATACTGTTATTTCAACAATTCTGAATGTCGAAGAACAAAATTGGCGCCAAAAATAAACGTTTCCTTTTATTTGAGTTTTTCAATTATTTTAGGTCGTCGAGTTTCCGGTTTGCGTTTGGAACTCGGAAAAAGAAATCCTTTAATAGAACGACAGTAATGTATTTCTAACATTTCACGCAAAATATAACACTTCATGCAGAAAAAATGTCATTCAGAAAGTTAGATTAAACCCTCGATTATCCAAGTTTTTCTCTTTTATTGTTGACAAGGAAATTACAATGTTTCTTCTTATTTACTATTATAATTGTATGTAGATAATTCTTATTGTTAGTTTTTTTTAATTGGATAAATAATTTTATACTTTTTTTAAGGCTTGATTACAGACTATTTTTTTTATTTTACTGATTTACTGAAATAATTATTATTATTTTGCTTAGTTTTTATATATTGGCGAGCAAAAAACATTGACTCAACCGTAGTATTTGCATTCGCTGCAATTATGTCAGAGAGAAATGTACGTGTACATCATCTGAAATCGTAGAAAATAAGCTTTCAAATGGTTCGATAAAGTCAATATCCAACAATATTGTAACGTGATATCAGGCCTATTCTCAACAACTCTGTCAAATGCTTGCAATGTCATGCGTAATGTGCACGCGTCCATTGCCTGCAAAATTAGTGGTTTCTAAAAATTTCTCATCAGTCACATTTCAGAAGTTGACAGACACACAGCTCCTTTAATTAAGTTACAGAACTCACTCACGAAATGGACACCACGCCTGAAGAAGCAGCTCGAGTTGTTGCCTTGTTGGAAGAGGGACACACCCAGCGCCCTGTCGCTCGGCAGTTGAACATGAGCCAGTCTGTCGTATCGCGAGTACAGCGGAGATATCCGGCGACTAGTTCCTTCGATTGGAGACCAGGTTCAGACAGACCGCGGTGCACATCGCAGTGAGAAGATTACATTATTGCCTTAACTTCACTCCGAAATCGCGATCTTAACAGAATTAACATTAACAGAACTGCGACGAGTGTAGGGGGATGTCAGTGAGTGGATAGTCAGAATACGGTTGAAGAATGGCGACCTGACACCAGTAACCTGACCAGTAGAGTCCTGCTACTGGGTCCCTCTTGACAATCAAGTAACAATCGAGTAACTTTTTTTAACGATGAAAGCAGAATATTCTTGCACGGCAGTGATAGAAGACCTCTGGCATACAGGAGACCTGGAGAACGCTGTATCTCAGAACAAGTGAGCAATGGCGGCGGATCCTGCCTGGTGTTGGCTTGTGTTTACTTCGAGAAGATAACAGCTCTCATTATCACAGCTGGGGGTGACGCAAAGCTGGTTTGAAGGCAGATGACTACATCAGGGACATCTTAGGCGACTATGTGGTCCTTATGTAGAGTTTGTCAGTCAGGACTATGTGTTAATGCACGATAATGCGAGATCATGTGTCGCGAGGTGCGCCCGACGGTACCTGAACGAGGTCGGCGTGCCCACCATGGACTGATCTCTGCGTAGTTCATACTTAAATCCCATTGAGCACGTATGGGATAAAGCTGAAGAGAAGGGTTCGAGCCAGAAGTCCCGCTCCTAGCACCATCACTGAATTCTAGGCAGCCATGGTAGAGGAGTCGGAAGCCATTCCGCAAGACACGGTGCAGTAGTTAATACAGTATATACAAACCATATGGAAGTCATTATAAGAGCTAAGAGTAGCAGCATCAAATACTTATTAGAATAAATTTTGTTTCTTTTTACAGTATTTTGGCTTTTCTTTTCAAGCAAACCTTTTCCATTTCATTGTTCCGTTTTCAACTTGTTTTCCTGTTTTCTGTTCTAGGACCTGTAGTAATGAAAATGTTGTTGTGTACTGATTCCCTGTGATACCATTGAAAGCTTTCAAATCATGTATACATTGATGTATACATTGATCATTCAAAATAATCTAATTTCTGAAATAATAGGCAGCAAATGAAGATATGAATGGTTAAGACGATTTTTTTTTTCTCGCCAGTACATTATCGCTGACAAATTAAATTCTTGTTAAAGTTTATGGTTTGGAAGCTTCTCAGTAATTTAAAACCCTTCAAATGAATTATCTTTGAATTAAAATTAATTAAAATCAACTTGATTAATCATTGATTTGATTTGGACATTGTCTTAGACATGAACTCAATGCCTTGCAATCTTACAAATCAGTGAATAATAAGTTTTTCTTGAAAGTTAGAATTTATGGTATTTAGTTTATTAGTAGCAACTCCATATTTTGAATGTTATTGTAGTTTTTGAAGCAAATCTTAAAATATCTGCCGTCGTAATAAAGGTAAGTAAATGTCTTAAGCTATGTTAATTTTTTTACATAAATTGAAAAACATTCCTTGGAACTATTCCAGGTCTGATAAGAGATTCGTGAACTACTGATGACGTTGATCACTCTTGTTTCACTGGACACTGAAAACCAGGTCCTATTCTCCAACACCATAATCTCATAATTCCTTTTAGATTGTATCGTTCACTTTCAGAATAACTGCTACAAAGGCTCTTTCTCTGAATATTACACCAAACTTTACCAAATTTCCATCGTTTTATTTAATCCA
Source organism: Thereuonema tuberculata (assembly GCA_023159025.1). Classification (NCBI taxonomy): domain Eukaryota; kingdom Metazoa; phylum Arthropoda; class Chilopoda; order Scutigeromorpha; family Scutigeridae; genus Thereuonema; species Thereuonema tuberculata. The sequence goes on along the minus strand of JAFIDM010000179.1, from coordinate 32,856,878 downwards.
ATTTCAATAAATTGTTTTCTGACTTGCATAAAGGGAGCCATTCAGCGAATAAAGGAAGCAGGTTTCATTTTGAATGTTGATTTGCAGTCACTGATTAAAATTAGATAATACCGTTTTTATTATTATTTAAAATACACGTTACTAATTAGCCAAACTCTATAAAGAATAGACAGTTGCAGTTAGATGTAATTTTAGTAAATCGTAAAGAGGCAATTCAGTGAAATGTTTGAGTTCTTGTCTTAATTTGTAAGATTCTTTATATTGTTTCTTTGGTATTTCATCTAAAGTATTGTTATGTGGGATTTATTTCGAATGAACTCAATCCTTCAGCAGATTTACTCGTCTTTCCGTTTTCTGTTTATTTCTTTCCAAGGACGTAATGTAGATTCCTTTCCAGATTGTCCCCAGGATTTATTTGGCAAAATAGTCTGCATTTACCACTCTTTGTTAAAAATCGAATGGAGCACAACCAAAAATTTGGAACTGGATTGGGTTGATCAGTTAGTTGATCTAATGAGAAAGATAAGGCATGAGTGTGTTTTTACTAATGACTTTTGATCGAGATAACAGATCATCAAATAAGTTCATTAATCATCTATCCACTCAGCCCTGGATTAATCATAAAACAATACAACCACGTGCTTAGGTGGCCGAGGGCAGGAAGGTGACACCAGCAAAGTACCACTATCAGCTGTGGCTATCGAATTGAAGGAATTCCAGATTCATAGAAAGGGCCTAGAGACAGATTTTCGTATTATTCATCACATCAGCTTTAAACTCTAACCAGTAACCAGTAATCCTAACTGAATTGCAAATTTACCTTGCTAATAAACGTCGCAAAACAAAGTTGCTAATAAATCAGCAAACTTATATTGTTCTTTCATCCTTTAATTACCTATAAAAGATATTTTACTTATTAAAAAAAAAGGAAAATGAGCAGAATACAGTTTTTTTTTATTTCATATCTATCATCAATTGGAATGTAAAAAAGCTGTTTAGGACTGTTTAGGACTTAGCTGTTTAGGACAGATTTACCCATTGAATGATCATTAGTGGGTAAATCTGGCTGATGAGTACCAACAAGAACGAAACAGCTGTTCCAGATTCCCGATAGCTTAAGGCTTAAAAAGAGAGGAAAAAAACCACATTCTCTGTAATCCCCATATTCTATGTAATTCCCCTAATTCGTGAAATTAGACGATTAGACTGGAAGTAAGATCTGGCAAGAACTCTTAACTGTTTATTCATATGATGCAGGGGTTTGAATAGTTTATGTACAAGGGCTGTGATTGGTTGCCGTGCTTTACAAATTGATTGGTGGATTTAAATTACACGTGGATTTTAACTGATATTTAACTGTTTTTAAATAATAACGAATCAGAGTAAAGAAGAACGGTCAACGGGAAATTTGAATAAAATAACGGAGTTAAATGACAAACAGTAAAAATTAGAATACACAATCAATAATAAAATAAATGCTGATTAAGGAAAAATATATTATGAACTTGAGATAATTAAAAATATACAAGGATAAATAGGGCTATTAGAAATAGATAAATGCGAATATATACAGTGAATAAAAAATCATCACAATATTCAGGTTAAACTTTAGCTTATCTTTTTTACTACATATCTTCTTAATAGATATTATAACAATAAAGAAAAACGTAACAATCGAGGAATGAATAGCTAAAGTTTACTTTTATAAGTTAACTGTTATCTATAATTTAGAAACTAATTGGCTACAACTACGCAGCAAATTGGAAAGCTGGCAAACTAACTCTATCCTAAGGTAACTCTAATCAGAACTTCAACTGAAAAGCAGTGCAATGCTCTTTCAAAGCTTAATTAAACCAAAAATCCTTTGCCATCCTTTGTCTGCACCTTTAGGTTGTCTTTATGCTAAAAGCGTTCTAGAGAAATGATGAAAGGCTATCCTTTAGTAATGGATTTAAAAATGAAATCAAAGGATTTGAAAGAGTTGAGTAAATTCATTTAAGGTTTCGTTCAATAGTTAATTATCGCAAAATTAGATCTGCACAAATAGAATAACGGAGAATATATCCGACTAATGACCCGTTTAGAAGAGCCAGGGCTTTGACGTTTGTTGATCAATTATTTCAATAGCTGTTGGTCATTTGGTGCAGATGTGCAAATGAAACGATTTCCAAAGTTAAATTGTTATTGGTAGAATTGATTTGTTGCTAAATGGATGAAAGCTGTCTGGGAGAAAACAATCTAGAAACATTTTTTTTTCCTATAATGCTTTTTTGATCTACCAAATAGAAATCAACACAACAATAGCAGTGAAATGCAAATTCCGAGTCTAGGTCCTGCACTTTTCATCCCAAGTTTTCATCAAATAATATTCTTACGACTGTTTTGCGCAGGTTAACGTCAAGATAGATTGAAATAAACAGCTTTAAAAATTTTCTCTTCCATTTTTTCTTTGTGAATCACCAGACATTTACACTTGAGACTTGTCAAGAATATACTTACCAATAAAACTTTAATTCCGCCATTTTGCTTCTTATTGTTTTATGTTGAGGTTATGTATACAGTGGACCAGTATATGCCCAAAGAATGTTTTGAAATAACTAAATCAGATAATACGTATGTATTTCTGAATTTCATTACCTAATAAACAAATTTAAGTCACAACAAAATTTAAGTCTAATATGTTGTTGTTTATATGTTAAATATGAGTTTTCTAAGTGGAAGCAGTATTAAATTCAATGATCTTTGTTTATATTTTTTATGTTTTTTTCTATTTTGAATATTCATTGTGTACAATAATTGATTACTGAAATCTTTAAAATATATCAAAAGTAGTATTTCAGGCAAATAACAAAAAGGTAAGCCGATTTATGATTTATGGAATAAGTTGATGAATATTTGATTGAGAGTTGTACTTCATTGGGATTTTATCAGTTTAAAAACCCTCAAATACTCTCTTAAAATCGTATCTGTAATAATTAATTGCATTTACAAAGCGGTAGCACATTTTATTCTTAGAATTTTGCGCTAGCTCATTAAAATTTATCATCTTTGCTAATTCAAATTGTTATGCTTAGAGGAATCCAATTTCCAAAACTCTGCAGTCAAACTGAAGATGGATAATAATTTATAACTTGAATCTGAAAACGGAGTAAAAGTCATTTTAATTAAGCGTACAAATAATGCAAGTTTTGATGAAAGGTTTTCCTACATTGGGTGAACTTAATTCCATATTTCGGCTCTGTCCTTTGAGCTTCATCAAAAGACGTTTGGGAGTTGCTTATGTCCCGAAGGGCCTATACTGCTTATGTCCTTTGCTGTGTTCTCTACATCGTCTTTTTAATGTATTAGATAAGAGGGCCACGAAATCGTTCCTCTAATGTTAAAAGTAACAGCAGCTCAGGTGGGTTTCGTGATGGTGGGCGATCCACGCTGGGCAGGTTTTCTCGGGGTTCTCCCGTTTCCCCTGCACTTCTCCCACCATACTTTCTCAGTCTTTCTCTCCTCTTTCTCTCCATCTGTCCTTATTTCCGTGGGATAGTACAATAGACCTCCGGTCGCAGTGCTTGGCTTCTCTGCCACCCACATTCACTACATAAGTAGCAGCAGAGAAGTTTTATAATGTAATTCTCAGATGTCTTCTCGCCCTCCCCCACCGAATTCTTTCTGCTCATTCCCTGCTATGCGATGGATTCCTCAGCGAATTCACAGTAGGCTTAGGCTTACAGTTTTTTAAATTCCTAAAAACATCTTTTTTTTTTTAGTATTTTAGTATTTTTTACTTTAAAATAAGTTTCTTCGAAAATTTAAAGATAGAGAAACAGAATTAAGCCTGATCTGCTGCAGGAACATAAAACCTCTCCCCTGATAACAATAAAAAGGAAGGAGGAAATTTAGAATCTGCGAAGAAAAGTGTGGGTGCGACGTAGCGTAACAAGTGAAATTTCTCTTTGGTAAAACGCGAGAGAAAGAAGTGAGAGTTGTGAGATCTCCCTAACGTCCGATGCAGGCAAAAGGAAGACACTAAACATGCTTTGCGAGATTTCTCCCTCTTGAAGAGACAGTAGAACAATAGAAAATTCCCTCAAATGTTTTATTTAAGATTCAAGCCTCGGAAGTAAGCTATTGAATTCCTCATGATATTTTTCATGTAATTACACATATAAAAGAAAAGTGTAAGAGGAAATACTGCATAAGCAATGAAGCATGTCTTTTTATTTGCTTCTTTGGACGTTTTCTTTGAATTAAAAGGCATAAAAGAAAATTATATAATGCCTAGACCAGCGAAGAGAATCTATTCCCACTCGATCACATTTTGTGATTCGTTTAATTCAAAATCTACCGTAACTAGAAATATGAAATTTTCCATGCCCATGTTTAAAACAAAGTAGATGTGCACAATCATACATTTAACACATAAAACTGTAAATTTTATAAGAATTCTTTGTTTATTAATATCATAGAAAACGCATAGGAAGCACTTTGATTAAAGCGTCGTTTGCTTAGAAACCGAAACAACATTTCTAATAATGCTATAGCGTCGTAATCTTCAAATATATCCTTTTTTGAATAAAAATGACTTTAAAATGGTATTTTATGGTTTCTGTAATAAGAAAAGGCCCAAATAAAACAAAGATTTATATTTAATAAAAATAAACGGTTTATTAGGGGAAAAAAAAACAAACAAACAAAATTTCCAACTTCTGACTAACTTAAAATTGAAACTATCTTTAGAAACAATTTCTTAAAAACTTTTTTTTTATAATATAATTTTAAAATTTGTTACTATACCTTAAACGTTTAAAAGAATATTTATTTTTTATCTAAAACAAACATAAAATAATAGAAATAAGCAAGATTCTTTAGGTTTTTCCGAACCATACGGGGTTAAAAACACCCACACATATTCTAAGCACGTGGTCATGCTATGACGTCGTACGCCGTACTGATTTGCTTTAGAGATACGAAGCGGCAACGTGTCAATTCTAGCTACTCGAAGTGATCTCGATCTTCCTTTTTCAAGCTACAATATCAAAATGAATAAAATACTACTTTAATATCTCACGAGTCTACTGAAAGCCCGGCTTTTTGCTAGTAATTAATTAAACATTACAAAACGTTTACAGTTCAGTAACTTGAGAGCACTTCTCTGTTGACTGAATGGCTCTATTTGAAATATCGTATTCCTTTTTACATTTTGTGCCAAAAATCATTCAGCTGGTCAGCCAAACAATGGACCACTTGAGGATAGGTGGGGCTTCGTAGTTCCAAAATTTTCCACCAGTCTACTTTTTGGCTTGTGGGATAAACAAAGCCATGTGCTTCGTTTTAACCCTAATAGATATAGAGGCTGAACTAAAAGATTTAATTTGGATGCAACGATTGTAAGCCTTCCAAAATTTTCAGATTGGATATACAGTTGATTATCGCCTATTGAAGAAGACGACAGCAATATATTTTCAAAGAAGAATATAATTTAATGGATCACTTGAGGATAGGCGGAGCTTCGTAGTTACAAAATATCCCACCACGCTACTGCTTCGCATGTGGGATAAACAAAGCCACGTGCTTTGTTTTAACCGGTTTGGATACAGAAGAAATATTATATTAAAGAAAGATATTCCAAGCGTTTTTACAGAATTATTACAATAAGGATCTGCACAATACTGAACCATCGTCTTGTAATATCAAATATTGACGATTTTTTAAGTAATTCAAACAAAGTTATATGTTTGTTTATCCAACAAGCTCTCGCCGCATGTGGGATACACGTCATACGTGACGTCGATAGGGGCGTAAACCTCAAGTGGTCATGTGGTGATGTGGGACAGCTGCTACGAGATCTTTAACTTTCCTCAACTGCAATCAGCTCAGAAAGTAGGATCTAATGAAAAAAGAAAAATTACTAACGCATTATCACAAGTAACAAATAGATAATAACAGAGTCGTAAAAAAAAGACCCAAAAAATACTGTATAATTAAGCAAATCAAAAATAAAGTAGAAATAAAATAACTAACCCGAACATTAAAAAAAAAAATACATTGTAAAACTGTTTAAAATTTGTTTAAAAATTTTAAGGAACCCTACTTGCTCATGGATTAACAAACAGTTCTATTTATGCATTACAAATAAGCTTATTTTCGGGAATTTCGCTTTTTTTCTATCTTCCCTTGAACGATCGATAAATTAAAATCACAAGAAAAACTTATTATAACTGAAATCAAATATAAAACTCGAAAATTTCCTTATTTCTGTAATTATTTAAGAAAACTAAAGACAGGGAATGTAGAAAAGATTCATTTATTTATATATTTACTTGTTTATTTAAATAGGAAATACAGATGTAATTGTTATTTGCGCTAAACTTGCACTATGCAGTCACGCTCTTTGGCAAATTTATTTCTGAATGCCATTAAGAGTTTTTCATTGCAAAACTAAGGGAAAAAACTAGTTACATAATGTATATGAAAGCATACAAATACTTCTGTATCATAAACTTTAAATTACAAACAAGAAATAATAATTTATTCCAAATCTCATGCTGATATTTCGTCTTAACATTAAGACTTACTCATGGTTCTTATACAAGATACAAATGAAAAGAAGAAAATTATTCTTAATTTAACAAAATAAAACATATAACAACTGAACAACATCAAACCTTTGTGAACAACATCAAACCTTTGTTAAAAATAAAATAATGTTAAATAATAATAACAATAAAAACGATAATAACAATGAACATTAAATTTCAACAAAGGTTTGATGTTGTTCACAAAGGTTTGATGTTGTTGTTATATGTTTTATTTGGTTAAATTAAGAATAATTTTCTTCTTTTCATTTGTATTTTGTATAAGAACCATGAGTAAGTCTTAATGTTAAGTTAAGACGAAATATCGGCATGAGATTTGGAATAAATTATTATTTCTTGTGTGTAATTTGAAGTATATGAAAACATGTTTCATTTTCGATCACTTTCTGTGAGACAGGAAATACAAGTCATAAAGGTTCCAATAAGATAGGGCTCATGTCTGTCCGACTTGTAGTTTGGACTTTTGGATTTTTTTTATTTTTTTTTTTTCCTTTTTTTAATCTATTTAGATTAAACATATTTTCATTTTTTGCGCTGTATTAGAAGCTTTAAGTTCAAAATAAAAGTTTTAATATTATTGCATCATTTTTAGAATTAATTATCTTAAGATGACATCGTAAGTTAGTTGAGGAAAAAAAAAAAGAAAGAAAAATTCTGTCTTTTTAATTTCTCCTCTTACAAATCGAAATTGCAGCTCAGTAAATTTTCTTTGTATTTCTAATGATACGTTTCTTCTCTGATGTTCGAGAAGATTCGATTCTCTTTTAGTCTTTTGAGTAATTACAGTCTGATTAAAAGATTTGTATAATTGGGAATTAGAAGAAGAAATTGGAACTGTTTCCTTTGTTCTTTGAAAATTAGATCTTAGTAAATCCTTGGTTAAATCCATAGTTAATTACTTTCTATAAATTCTATGGGGCTTTCCACAAATGACGTCAGGATGAATTGTAATACTCCCGTCTTTACTGTAATAAAGCCTACATTAATGATGGAGCCATTTTTAAAAATAAGGAAATTGCAAAAATATAGTAAGTATTAACAGAAAAAGTAATAAGAGACTAGGAATTGTAATGCTTATTTCAATATACATTCATAACAATTAGAACGAAAGCTAACAGATGCGAATATAAATGTTACTATTGAGATTAGAGCAACATTGCGGAATTAGAATTGAAGTGAGAGAACTCTCAGATAGAAATTATAAATTTTGTTGTTGTTGTTTTGACTTTTTTCTGGATTATTAGTCATAGAGTTACACATACATAATTAATGCTGCTGTTGTTTAGATAACTATTTAGGATGCATTTGTAAGGTGACAGTCAGACTTTTTCTCCTATGACGAGAAACAAACACTGAAGAAGAAAGAAACGTTCAAGTCCCATGCCGGGGTTCGAACTCGGGTTCAAACATATCGTCTCATGGCAGGCCATCGCCTTGACCACAAGGCTGTGCCTGAACTGCCATTCTAATTTCTGTTTAGAACTAACTATTAACTAAAATATCGGAATAATGAAATTTTAAAAATTTGTTAAGAAAACGGTCATCTTCACGTTCATGCTTGTGTACATGTGTGTATATTTCATTCTACGTTAACAGAAGATTTAATTTAAAATAGTAAGATAAGAATTTCATCTGGTCTTGATAAAGTGAGGGGAGGAGAGTATCTAGCGGAAATGGGACAGTGAAGGTTGATTAGTTCTAGAAAAAATCGCCTAGCACGTGTTCGATAGAGGTCTAGGTGAACCCTGGCAATGTCGCAGGGATAAGCCTCTAAGCTTTTACCTCCTGAGATATTAGTAAGTCGATAAAGTCAATATTATATATATATGATAATTAATTTATGAAATTATGAAATCAATTATAATACGTATATGAAATATATATTTATTAGCGAACTTTTGAGCTTCTTTAACTCTGTTGTGTCATCAGGGACTTTCCTGCTCTTAGTTGAATTTCTCAATTTTGTTCACCTCATCAAGAAAAGTAATTCGTGAACGGCAAGTGGTAAGTGAAATGTGGAGGCGTGGGATTCCGGTTAAAATAACTTCAAAATTTGTTGTACCTCTGAGCAAAACAATCCTCCTGATACTTTATCTAATGGTTTTTATTTAATTAATTCACCAGCCACTTTCTCTTCTCACTTCTTTGAACAAGTCAATCCACTCTCTTGATTCTGTTTTAAGGCACTCGAAGGACCACTTCCAGACAGACACGGTTATACTATTGAACTGGATATAAAAAGTTGGGTCTCAAGTTAAAGTAGCCATCATTTTTGATCTGAATCTTTTTGTATTTAAGAGAGACTGACTTTAAATAAAAAACAAATGAATCATGAGTTAAATAAATTTCATTATCTTTTGCTATGTTTTTTAGACAGAATCAGTTTGTTTTTCGAAGAGAGTTATTGTTTTATTGCTCTAAATTGTTCCCAGCTATTGTTTTCCAGATGTATTGTTTTGTTCCTAAATTTTTCCAGATTTTTTGTTTTGTTTCTCAAATGTTTTGAGATTTATTGTTTTGTTTCTCCAATTTTTCAAGATTTATTATTTTATTTCTTCAAATTGTTTCCAGATATTGTTTTGTATCTTCAGTTTTTCCAGAGATATTGTTTGTTTTTCCGATTTTTCCAGATTTATTGTTTTATTTTTCTAATTTTTTCCAGATTTATTGTTTTGTTTTTCCAATTTTTTCCAGATTTATTGTTTTGTTTTTCCAATTTTTTCCAGATTTATTGTCTTGTTTCTACAGTTTTTCCAGAGTTATTGTTTTGTTTCTACAGTTTTTCCAGCGTTATTGTTTTTTTTTCTATAGTTTTTCCAGATTTATTGTTTTGTTTTTCCAGTTTTCCAGATTTGTTAGTTTGCTTTTTCAAATTGTTCTCAGATTTTGTTTTGTTTTGCGAACTGCAAGATATTGATTCCTTTCTTAACTGATTCCGATATTGTTTAATTTAAGATGCCTTTAAAACTTCCACAAGTTATCTATAAATATTCTTAAAAAGTTTCAGAAAAAAATCCGAAACTGTCTGAATGGATGTTGTTGATTCAATTTTTTGTTGCAGATTTGACATTGTTATTATAATATTCCAGAAAATTTATCATAATCTGCTGTCGCGAATTACATAGATAGAATACAGTTTCCTATTTATTACAGGTGTGGTTTGGTTCTTTTTTTAAAAAAAATTCTGGATAAGGTATGAAATATTGCTTTTTATTGGATGCAGGTGTTTTCTCCTTCCTCAACTTGTTCCAGATATTGAGTTGCTTCTCAACATGTTCCAGCTATTGATTTATTTCTCCAATTTCTTTCACATTTTGTTCCATCACTTGTTCCAGATATTCATTTGTTTCTCAAAATTGCTGCCGAATATTGTTTTTTCTTGCTGTATCCGTTTCTGTCTCCAAATTGCTCCAACTGATATTTTGTTTCTCAAGTAGTTGCAGATGTTTCATTAATTTCTTCGAGATTTTATGCCTTTACTTATTCTAGATATTTCTTTGTTTCTCCAAATCATTTCAGATGATATTTTTTCCAGATTTTGTTTCCCTCATTTGTCCCATCTATTAATTTGTTTCTCCAAATTATTTCCAGATTTATACTTAATCATCAATAAATCATCAACACATTAAACTTACATAAATTCCATTTTATTACTTAACTCCTCAAAAGCTTGAAAAAGAATTTCCGACCAGAAATTCGAAATATTGCAGTTTGGCTGCAGTTTGGATTTGAGGAGTTAAGTAATAAAATGGAATTTATTTCCAGATTTATTGTTTTGTTTCACCAGTTTTTCAGATTTAATGTTTTATTTTTCCAGGTTATCCAGATTATTATTTTATTTTCCAGGTTTTCCAGATTTATTGTTTTGTTTCGCCAACTTTTCCAGATTTTTTGTCGAACATCTTTGCAGATTTTTGTTCCCTTCTTAACTTGTTGAGATATTGTTTTGGTTTTTTATTTCTTCCAGATTTTAATTTGCTTCACTCAACTTCTCCAGATACTGAGACTTTTTTCCTAATTTCTTCGAAATATTGACTTATTTCCAACACAGTTAATTAGTTATTAATTCCTTTAAAAAAAATAATCATATACTGAAGGTATGTGTTGTGAAGAACAATATTTTGGTTCCTTTTCGTGCATTTATTAGTACATTCTTCATTTCCAATGTTGCATTCTTTTTAATTTTTTTTTCACTATATACTACTCCAGCCTTACCGGCGTGGTCGTGCGATCTCAGGTCGTGAGGCATGTGTGCCGGTACTCTGGTTCAAATCCCGGTCGAGAGCAAGGATGTTTCAATTTCCTTTCCTGTGTTGTCAGCCTCTTCTTTCTCTTCTCTTCGGTCTGACGTCATTGGGGAAGGCAATGGGAAACCACTCCAGTATCTGTTCCCTTGTATAGCTACGGCTTCTCCTAGGGGTCGCCCTTAGGGCTCCGTAGACTTGAACCAATCTACGGATTGACCTACCTTGGTATGGTTTGGTGTATACTACTCCATTAAAACAGATTTTGAAATGGTGAAGACTTCAACATGATCATCGCATCTACACTATTTTAATGTTTTGATATTATACTTTCAATTTTTACTGCAATTACATTCCTCTTTATAAAGATAGTTTGAATCTTCTGGTAAATCACCACAAGCATTCCGTACTTTTGCAGGTCATTTATGAATTTTCTTTTTATGATTTGCACAGAATGTGCTTCTATTCAGATGTAAGCTCTTAGTAAAGAAATATCTATTCCATCTTTCACCATTTTTAAATTCAGAAAACAGCATCAATTTCTCCAGAGAAAGAAAAAGGGGTTCAGACCGATTGGACTTGTTGTAGATATGCGGAATTCCTGGAGCTGCTTACTTTGCTATAGGTCAATTTGACTTGTTTTGCATCATTTTTATATATGAAAGTTTGATCGGAAGATAATCAACTGAATCTTCTGAATCCCTCATCAGTGATTCCAAAATTTTTTATACGTTATATGAAATTTTAAAAATCCAGTAATGGCTTTCGTTTTGCTCAAAACTTACTTCTTTTATTTTTAATTATTAAAATTAGAAACTTTTTTTGGAGTTCATTGGCAACTGTTTTCTTATTTTTTGTATAATAAAAGGTAAACATATGTTGTATGAGATATGCATCTGCGCATTTTCATCGGTGGAGTTTGTCTGGCTGATGAGTCCTAAAGAGGACGAAACGGCCGTCCCAAACTCTTCCCGGTGACAGCTCGAGGTGCGAAATCATTTTTTTGCTCTTTTGTGCCTTCCGGATTTACCATTTTGTGAAATTATTAGACACGTAAAATTTTTTATTAAAAAAAAATATAAGATAAAGGAAGCGTAAACATTGAATGGATTCTGAAACGTATTGCAAACTTTTTAATCTCTTACAACGGTTCGTTTTCTTATGAAATGTAACATTTTTAACGTAAATTCAATAGAATTGTAACCATGAAACCGATGTTAGATTTACAGAAGGTATAACAGGTTTTGACAGATCGATGCGATGAAAGGCAAAGTCAACTTGTCACATAAAAAACGTCGAGATATTCAACTGAAGCACTCCGAGTTCAGCTGTGGTGTTTGCAGTTGCTTCTTCAACGTGGAAAACAGTTCTGATAGACCGTGAAATCGATTATGGAAAATCACAGCAGGTCTGAGAGTTACCAATGTATGTTTTCAGTTTCCAAAAAAAATACGGAACATTCTTTTTGAGGCGAAAAAGAACGAAATGTGTTTTGATACTCTCTTTAAGAACATGAGGCATTCTTGCAGATTTAAAGAAAAAAGAAGAAAGAAAAAAAAAGTTGCCTTGGAAAAGAAGGACTACCGACTAAATGTGATTTATTGAAATTAAAAGTAAAATTAAAGTTTTTGAAAAGAAAATTGAAGTTTTAGAAAAACTGTTATCAAAAGATTGAACTTTTTTTATCATAGAACGAAGTTGTTTTTTTTTTTTATGAATTTTTTTTCAAAAATATTTTTTTAGTAAAAAGCACCTGCAGTGACGTTCTGATTAATCTACAGGAAATCCAAAAGGAGAATGTGCAGATCTGCTCCAACCCTGTGTAGTTATAAGATATATAGGTAAGGAAACATCTCCATCAATAGAACATTTTTTTATCATTACGACTTGTCTCAATGAGTAGTCCGTTCGGAGTTATATAGTCTACGTCTAGATATGACGTTTGAGTAATTGATTGTAATAAATGGGTGGCAGTGAAGCCAACCACCTACAGTCGGGGGGTGCTTGGATGTAGGTGGTTGGCTTCCCTATACCCACACTCGTCATAATCAATGACTCAAACGTCATATCTAGACGTATATAACTCCGAACAGACTAATAATTGCGACGAGTCGTAATAATAACATATGTTCTATATAAGGAGATCTTTCTGCAGGTATGTGTCTTATTACTATACAGGGTGGGGCAAATTCCCATAGAGTTTGCCCGTTCTCCTTTGTTAATCCCTTTTTTTGGTGTTTAGGAGGTTATTACGGGTACAACGTTAAGTTGGAGCGAAATCAGATTCCAATTTCTTATTATTCCTGAAGAGTAACTAATTTTCTTTTGAAAGAAAACCATCTGTTGTACAACTGCAAAAAATCAGTCCAAACTGCAGAGTACTTCGGAGAAGGTATATTACAACGGCTACCCTTTCGTGAAAAAAGGAAGATACCTATTATTTTATTCAGGTTAATTCGCCTCTTTTTGAACCTTTAGTTCTTTTATTAGAAGGCTTTTTGTCTATGAGTTATAGGATAAGGCTTTTTGGTTGTGTAAATTAACACAACAATTTATTTTCTTGCTGCTTTTGCTTTCGGGGGCCACTGCTAGGTGTGGTGGTGGCCATCAGATAAGCTCATGCCTTTCTGGGTCTTTTATCGGGGAAGGCGGATTGGGCTGATGAGTCCCTAGAAGGACGAAACGACCGTTTCCAATTCTTTCCGATAATTGATTCAGAAAGGCCTATTTATTCAGGTGCTGTTCTTATTCTTGTTTTTAGTTTTTTCATGATTACCTGTTATTTCTGTTGTTGATTTTTTTTCTTCTTATTTTATCGCTGTTTTTGTTGAATTAAAACTATTTTCAACCGTTTTCTGTGAAATTACTAATATTTAGTTCAAATCGGTCGTGCATTTTCGGAGGTGATTGATTACGAAGACAACCCTCCAATTTCGCGAAAAAAGTTATTTGGTGACAAATCCTAAGGAACCTAACTGTTAAAAAATGCTTTGTAGATGTGCATGACTGTACTGAGTTTTATAGTGTTAGCACATTTGTAACAGAACCTCGCCGTGAATAAAGTCTATTTATGGTGATGTGATGCGTAACACTTCAAAAACCTCGTCGCATCCCATTTGAACAATTGCAATGATTCCTATTTTCCATTAATTCTATAAACATCAGTTGATGTTTCGTCGAAATGTCGGCAAACGAGAGAATATTTCAAACCTTTATCGCGAACAAGAAGGCTCACGGGTTATTATCAAAATCAGTTGACAATCTCAAGGAAATGCTAACATCATCCAAGGTAGACTAAGGAATAGATATCTCCACTTTGGCCTAATAACAGTAATAAATACTCATTCTTCTATCTTCCTAAATATGTTACAAATGGCTATTTCCTTAAGCTCCATCAATAGGCTTCACTACTGAACTGTAGAATTTATTTACTTTTTCTCATATTAGCATACAAATACGAAATGCTAAGAAATGTAATACATATAAAAGAAAATTGTGATTTTCAAAAGAGACTGTTTCAATTTATATTTTTTTTAATACTTAAAACAATCTGTTTTCATTGTTCCTTTACGGATCTTTAATTCAATACGATAACATCCCAATTCGTAATAAGTAAATCGCCTTATTTCTCAACCTTTTCCTGCAGCTCTGAAAATGTCTAAGTAGTTCTCCTTTTTTTTTGTATACCGAAATTGCCTAAGCTTCTTTTCCTTTCTAAAGTTCTTATTTTTAAAATCGTTCTTTTGATTTCTTATTTTCGGTATTTTTGATTGCGCATATTCCATTCATCCTATTCCATTTTAACATCTGTCTTCTTTAAGAACAAATTTGAGTCCAAGTATTTGCTAATGCCCAAATCACACCATCATATTTTTCATCATTGATTTGCTTCATTGAAATGTCAGTGAAGTGTTCCTATCATTGTGACCGATCACACGATCGAAGAATATATGATGAAATAGTGCGTGTGATTGGTAGAGCGTTAAAACCAATCAGCGTCGAGCTGAAAGGTTTTGGCGGCAAACTCATATGAGAAGACTATTTTTAGTCATATATAAACAAGGATGTTGCTCCCAACAATCCAAAAGCACTGTCGCAGCTTCTCTTGTCCACGACATTTCAAAGAATGGCGCTCCTTTAGTTGATTCGCTCCTCCTCCTCACGGTCATTGCTTGACGTCACAGCACCTCCGCCCATGATTGAGAATAACTAATGAGTATCATAGAAAACAACGTCGCGAATAGAGCAGATCCTAAATTTTTTCATCATTGAAATCAATGATGAAAATGGTCAACAGACGCAAATCACACAATCATAGACCTCAATGATAGGGTCAATGATTGTAAACAATGATGAAAAATATGCTGGTGTGATTTGGGCGTAAGTGACATCCCACGACATACGGTTATCAGCCGATTATCAGCTGGGAATAGTCGCCAGTAAACAACAGGTATCAATAGGGAAGTCAAGAGAAATAATCATCAGAAAGAGCACCTCCAGAAATTAAAAAAGGAATAACAATTACATAACAAAAGAAATATGTATTTGTAGTTCCTTTTCTAAATTTCTGGATTGTGCCACACTGTTTCTGATGATTTTTGTTCTTTTTTAGTTGTCTGTTTGAACGCCCACCAAGCTGAAGTGGAGGGACAGATTTCAATTAAAATTGCTTTATTTTCATCTCCAACTCTCATCTCTCAAAACTAACTCCCAAAATCGCTCCCGAAATGGCAGGACAGATACGTTCATTTATGTGCCATTCATTTGGTACCAAAATTTCTACGTTCGTTATTTGTGCTCAACTTAACTTGACTCGTCTCATATTTCATCTGTACCCTTTCCTCTTGGGAATCACGTGGGAAGTGAAAATCGAAATAATTGTACTCAAATTTTAAATAAATCAGCCCACTCTTTCTGGCGAGGGATTACAGGTATTGCATGCTTTTTTTAATTATTTCAGCCAATTTGAAGTGAAATCTCAAACAAACAATTAATACACTGCCTGTATATCTTTTTTTTTTTTTTTCTTGTGCTAATTCTAATTTTATTCTACCGAAAAAGAGAAAGGGAAAAAGAAAACACAGTTTCGACAAATAATTGGCCATGGAATAGATTTCCAATAACATCTTTTTCTTCTTTATGCGGGAACAGTTTTCGAGGGAAATCATCTTTGTTTTCTCTTGGGCAGATTTCATGCATTGATGAATCTTCAAGCTGAAGAACAGTAGAAAACGAAACCTAATAACTTCGCATTTTAAACCGAGGGTGGCCAAATCCCAATTTGCATTTTGTAAAAATCGATGGCTTTTGTTTTCCCGTATTTAGCTTTGCCAAAATTAAAGATTTTTAATTTTCTTTTATTGAAAAATGTCTATGAAATTGTGTGTTTATAATAATCTTTAAGTTGCAATAGACAATGAATGATTGTCTTTTTCTGACAGTAAATAATTTGAAATTCAAGGAATGGATGCTATTCTTACAAAGGATGTGCGTGACCTCGAACGCTGAGAACCGCTCGAAAATGTACTTAGAATATAAATCGCTCATGCCAAAACCAGTGGTATAAGTCATTCTCATGCAAAACTGCACGTCTTACCACGAGACTCATTTGAATGATCACCTGTTGAAGGTCCAAGAGAGGAGCTTTGGTATCGCGAAGAAACAAAATATCGATATAATAGGACCAAAAACACACATATTTCAATGTCGTGACTATATTGCTATATTTCCGTTCAAACACTCCAAAAGAAGGCCTCCTACTGCAGATATATTATTCAAGATTACGTACTTGTTACTGCAGATACAACATGCCACCGTCGGATGGCGCCAGCAGACAACAACTGAGTTTTGAAAGGGAATTACTCATACCACTGTTTTATATTCTAAGCATATTTTCGTGCGGTTCTCAGCGTTTGAGGTCACGCACATCCTTTGTCAGTGGAGTTCAAATTAGTTAATGAATTTCGAAACGCAGAAATGAAACAATTGGTACATTTATAACAAATTAAAAATTATAATTACTTTGTGATGAAAAAAAAACTTTCTGGCCTCGAAAGCTGAATATCTAAAATATCTAAAATATCTGAATACTTGTTTACAAGTGCATATCGTTTCGGAAGCCTTTTACTAAATTCCCTTGTCAAATGATTATTACAAACCGGAAGTTGTCAAAAACCCCTTGCTTGTCCTATTAAAAAACTCATTATAATTTTTCCTTGTTATTCCATTTGAACATTTTAGTTTGTTTTGCTCTGTTTGTCCGTTGTTCTTCTGTTTGTTTTTGTGTTTGTTTAGCAGTAAAACGACTGACTAATTTTTATAACGTTTTCTAAAACATTTACTATTTTAGTTTCCACAGAATTGCCCTCCTTAATCTTTCGCTAAAATGACTGGGATGATTTCCTTAAAATTTTCGACAATTCTTAAAATATGAGCTCAATTATTTAATTTCCACCCCCATCCTCAAAATAGACTTGCAATCTGAATGATATGTACCCTGTAGGTGACGAATAATTAAGCGTATACCTAATATTTTATAATGTATAATTTAAGTTCTACAGTTCAGTTCATTAAAGAAAAGTTTTGATGACGTAATTTCCTTATAGATCAATGTTTTCAGGACATAACAGCGCCATCTATTGCTAAAATCCGGAACTGAATCGTATAAACATTATGAAAATATTCTGGTTTTGTATTTTCTACAGTTACGATTACATAATAATAATTAAAAATTGAAATAATTACAAACGTTTCACACTATTCCCCTTGCTTGGCTATGCAAAGTTTGTCCTTTCTTGGTCACGCTTATGCGATCACAAAACGACGCCATCTTGGACTGACTGCTCAGAGTTCAAGTTGATGACGTCTGGTGACGATTGTTCAAGACAAATCGATCGCTACGTAATGACCATATATGCAAAACCCTTTTTTTAAAAAAAAACACTGTAATGCATTATAAGTTTTGTTTTAACTTCGTATATTTATTTACACGGGCACATTAATTATTTTATTTATCACTTTATTTATAGACTTAAAAAAAACTACTGAATTTTTAGAAAATTCTAAAAATGTAAAAAAAAAAAAAAGATGAAGGAGCAGTTCATTGCATTTATGTAGAATAAAAAGCGGACAACAAATCTTATTATCGATTATAATTTTACGGTCTATAATAATAAGGCGTCAAAGTTACAAAACTTAATTATTGTAGTAACGGAAGACACACTTCTTTTCTAATAAGAACATAAATCAAATAATCCTATTCAAGGGAAAAGTATTAATTACCATAATGTTATCTCAACCAATGGGAGAACAATTTTAAGAGCAGATCCATTTGTTAACAGGGATGGGGCAGCTGCTTCTCAGAGGATATTGAGAATAATTTTCTCGTGACAATACATGCCAATATATGATAATGGTATGCAGATGGACTGGTTTAAACTTTGGATATGTACCCTACGGATTTACGGATTTGTATTCTATAAAAAAGTAATTTTTTAGATATTAATTTGAATGCGAATCTCATAATATATTTCAGTTTTGAATCAAAATTCTTCACTAGAAACATAATAATCTAGTAAATTAGATATTTGTCTTTCATCAATTATCCAAATTTCATGTAATTTCAAATTCTTAATATTGCACTGAAGAAACACGTTAATTAGTGTTTTCATATTAACATACGTTGCCTTTTTTGTGAAGCAACCATCTTGAAAAACATAAAATAATGGAGCAGGAAGTTGAAAATAGCGACATGTGTAGAAGTCGGCCATCTTGAACAGGTTGCTACAGTGCTCGCGCTTAAAGTTGAAACTCCCAAAATGCAAAGCAGATTATAGATTGTCCTTTCCTGGCCGTTCGCTAACATTGAAACAGAAGAGGTCGCTTCTCTTCTTTCAATGTTAGCGAACGACCAGGAAAGGACAATCTATAATCTGCTTTCTGGGAGTTTCAACTTGAAGCGCGAGCACTGTAAGAATGGCGAACTGACGCTTTTCAATCGTTGCTAGGGTTTAAGCATTGCGAACAGTTAAAGTCAAGCCGATGTCTATCGTGATTTTTCTTTAGACCCAAAAAATAATAAAGTATCAGAACGCTTTAAGACTTCAAGTAAGCCAACCTGAAGGTTTTTCACCTTATTTTTTAGAATTTTAGGAGAAACATTAAGACGAAAAAAGTTATATTTTTGCATATTTTTGAAGTTTGCACTGCCATAAGCCACTTTGCACCCGATGTCGAGAGCTTCTGATTGGTTCACTCAAAAGCCACTCTCCAATAGCTAAGTAGTCTACTCTTCGGACGTTCTAAAAGTCATTTCAGATGTAGGATTGTAGGAGAATAAATAACATTATTATTGTCATCTGAAATCCAGCAACGAAGAATGTAAGTTACTCTATTGCAGCCCTCCAATAAAAATGAACAGTTGACTATGGATGCGAAGTTTTAAACTTCCGGTAAAGCATTTCTTCCCCTTTATCTGTCCGCATGTCTGTTTATAGGCGCATCACGCTATAGCAGCTTAACTGATATATAGTTGAATATATATTCCATTAAATTTGGTATATATTATTTACGATTCAACTTAGAACATATGTCCATTTCTTTTGGTCGATACATCTTCCATCCCTACAAAATAGTCCTGAAATCCCTCGATAAAAACATGGTTTTCTTTAAAATTTGTATCGATTCTTATTCAAGGTCAAAAACGATTATTTCACTCTACGTCCTCCCCCCACAGCTTTCATATGATAGCTTTAATGCAATCAATTATTGACCGCAATTTATTGATTTTTATGTTATTACTTGATTTGAGTTTGTTACTTCCCAAAACGGCGGAAAATAGACCAAATTTTGCACTTTTACAGAAAATGAAGATGAGGGATTGATATGGTTGAAATGCAATTGGTGTTTTAAGATTCGGATCTTTAAAAATGTCGAAAAGGTTATCGTTTGACTACTTAGTTGGCTGTTCTCATTCTGTTAGGAATCCATTAATAACACTTGTTTAATGGTTTCTCTCCCTTTTTGCCCTGGAGTTCCAAATATTGATTTGGCGGGAGCCTTGAACCTTCAACTTCCGTTCCTCACTGACAAGCAAGCTTCATCTTCGAACACTAAACCATTTTTAACAGTCGTACAGAAAATTCTAAAACAAGCACCCAAATTTTAAATCATATGTTACAAATAATTGTCAGGTTTATTCGTTTGGCATCTTTAAAGGGTTTATGAGCAACAAAATTAGATTGAAAGAATTACTGAATTTGATGTAAGTCTGTATTTCAATTTTGGTTTGTTATTTCGGTTTATATTGTTTATGTTTTATGTTATTATGTGAAGCATGTATGAGTTATTTGTTTTATTCGTGAATGATGAGTTATTATTGATCTTTTGTGTTTTATTTAGTTGTTATAATTCACGTTTAATTTATTCGTTGTTATTGAAAAAGGAAGATATTTTTTCTTTTCAATATGTATATAAACCTTGAAAACGTTCTTTGATTAAATGAACGAAATATTGGTGGAATTTGGTGTTATAGTATCTGTATCTGAAGAATTGTTGATATACAAACATCAGTAATATTTATGCAATATAAGCAGAGGCATCTTCAGGTGGCCTCTGTTATAACTCAGTTATCTTTATGTTGTGCATTCACCTGAAGATGCCATGCGTTTGCGCTGGCGAAATGATTGTGACCTTAATTGCTTTTTTATTTTGTAATTTTTATTTCGTAATTTTTATTGTAGTTTTGTGCGTTGGCTTAATTTTAACATTTTATAAATAATGTACACACGTTAAAACAATTGTATAAGCAGATAAAGTTCGTGATACTTATAAGTATTAAAGTAGATAGATGCTAAAATCCAAATAACTTATCAACAACAAATCTTGTGAACGATTAACACAAGTAACATCATTTATTACACTATTAATATATATTCCTTTTACTAATTTCCAATTAACTTCTTTCAAGCGCATCCACGTAACGCTTATAAAACAATAACATTATTAGAAACGTTCTTTTAATAACTTGTTCAAAGTCTCTTTAACACATTAGAAAATTCATAGCCCTAACAGTGTTCTTTTCCTTTGTAAATTATAATCAAAGTTAATTCACCCTTTTTAAATATGCCACAGCAACAGAAGATAATCTATTATCATTAACTGTTAATATCTTGACTAACACAAAGTTCAATTTAAGTGCGACTATAGATAAATGTCTATTAATTCTTCAACACTTATCCACAAGTTCCTTTCACTTTTAACTCTAATATATTAATCCCTGCTATTAGTTGCATTACTTGCTGTAGTGTACAATAAGTTTATTACTATTAATTCCTTTCCTTGGATAAACTTGTCTACATACACTTTTAGATCTTTCGACGTCTCTAGCCTTTAGGGAAATAAAAGAAGACATAAATAACTTACTTCTTTTTATCCTTAATTAAAGATCCATTATTCATCTAGCCATTTACTTTCTTTGATGAACCCTTTTCTACAAATTTCATAACAATCCCTATTCCATCAATATGGCGCTTGTCATCTACACAGTTTTCAAGTAGATTCAATGAATAGTTTTCTGTATAGTATTACAGTAAATATTCCTTACCTACCTTCGATAGACAGATCGATGTAACTTATCGTATTAGATGAATCGTCCATCCTTCTTGTATATCCATTGCCACCTCCTGACACGCATAGTCTATATTCAATAGAAAAAAAAAACAATTCTGTCAATTACTAAGCAACATACTCAGGCTTTCAATTGATCACACCATTGAATTTTCACTTGCATGTACATTGTTTGTTTATTACTTAATCTTTGCATCTTTGCTGATTATCCACAGGATGATCTCTGTTACATCTTATAATGCTGTAGGATTAATTGTCATTTACTGTTGACTGATTTACTGATTATTAATGCAACAATTACTGAAAATAAATAATGATGAGCTTCATATCGCACTCTTTACCAAAACAAAACTTATACAAACAAGAATTGTCAGGTTGTATGGTTTTTTTTGCAGTAATTGAACGGTATTCTAATTGATCCAATCACTTTCGAAGTGGACCTCTTAAACATCTTAAGACCGAAAGCACATTAAATTGGATGATGTATTCAGTGGCGTAGCAAGAAGGGGGGGGG
>JAFIDM010000179.1:32824380-32834504 GCA_023159025.1 Thereuonema tuberculata | reverse complement strand
ATATATTATGCCTTTCTATAAGGAAGTGGGGATTGGATGTAGAGGATAACTGAACTCGATAATTGTTTTGTTTTTTTTAATTCCAAATTCTGTATAGTATAAAAAGTTAGATAAAAAAACACACATACGTTTAAAAAACAACATCTAAAACATACATACAGAAGATTTTCGGATCCGATATGGCCTCCTTTGTCAACCTGCAGCATAATGTCTGGGATATTGCTTGTTTCTACGATTATTAATGTATATGCTAATATGAAGATTAGGTACTTCTGTATTATACGGTTTCAATATGGAAATAAAATAAGATTCGATCATTTCACGAGTTGTTTTGACCTAATATAATAAACTCCCGATTATCCGCGGAATTGGGTGGCGCGGCACCCGCGGATAATCCGAATAGGGCGGAAATCAATACAAAAATGCTTTTAACATGTTTTATTTACATTAAAACGGCAATACTTAAGTTACATATGTGTAGTTATATATATTATAAACAATTATTTTATTTTATTTTACTTTTAGAAGAGGAAGGCTCTCCCGTAATTTAGTGTAATCTGCCAGCCTAAGCTCCACCCAGAAGTTTGTTCTTTAAATTGTTTGTCTTCACTTACTTTGTTAGCTTCTTTTATTGTTTACCTTATTCTAGATTTTTTTTTTAATTCCGTAATTTACTGTACAGTAAAAAAAATGGAAACAGGAGAGGTCCGCGGATAATCGAGAGTTTGCTGTATTATGAATTTATGGAAATCAACGTTGTGGCCATATTCATAAATATGCTTTGAAATATTTGAAGCGTTTGTATTATCTGTGCGTATGCAGCTTTAATATATAAAGAAAAAATAAACTGTAGAGATAAGAAATAACTTTTTAGTTTTTCATCTTCGCTAAATTTATCATATTTTGGCACCTTTTATATAAAGTACAAACTTAGTGTAATGTGATTGAAGGTTTTAATTAAGAGTTTAATCTAATTCTTATCCACAAGTTAATGTTGGCTCTTTCACACGTTTCTGCTTTTGTCGGAGGACTAACAGTGACCTACAGTATTAGTTGTTAGATAGATCGAATAAAGAAGATAACAGGTCATCTTGAGTTCATTAGTATCTATGCCATTGTCTGGAGAGGTCGCAGAGACAAGATCCTGATTCTTGGACTATTCCAATCAGTACTAGAATGAGTATCGATCAGCTGTGTCTTGAGAAACTACACTTGCCAGGGATTCGATAGGATTTCCCTTAAGAAGGAATTAAATTACACTTACACTAATCTTGAACGAAGAAGGATAGCAGACAGATCTAATAAGTTTTTATGTTCTGCTTTCATGTAGTTAGATCATCTGTTCACATTGTTTTAAATAAATAACAAGCAAGAATAAGTCACTTCAAAACTGTATATGTAGTTCTCTTAAATATAGAAAGCTTATAAAGCCAGATTTTCTAATTTATTTTTATCGTTTCAGTATGGTTGGTTGTTACCTCAAGTCGTGATAACTACTTGTTCTGTGAATCTAAGTAATAACAGGATCTTTAAAATAAAATAAATATTTTTATGGAACCAGTAGGTAAGGACTAAGGGCTAAGTGGTCGAAATGCTTCACAGGTAATTACGATATCTAAAACAAAAAGAATAGGGCACTCTTTTCGCTAATAGATACTTTTTCTTCCTTTCATCGATTTTGGCCAACTACGGACCACGGGCTAGCCCTACCTGACAATGTCAAGTGAGGCTAGGAAATTCCAGAAGGAGGACGAGATTTCACATCCCGTCCAGAAATAACCCTGAGATAGTAAGTCCCAGGGGAGAAACGGACGAAACGCAGAAGAAGAAAGATGAAACATCCACGCTCTCGACCGGGATTTGAACCCGGGTACCGATACACAGGCCGCACGGCAGACTGACGACGCCTGAAACCGCACGACCACGCCGGCACGGCAATAGGTTCTTTTATTAGTTTTGTCCACGTCAATTTTATTTATCTACTTTTTTTTTCTCCTCAAATTTCGACAACCTCCTAACGACTACTTATTTAGTAAATTATCAATATTTTTCTTTTTTTTTCTTTTGTCAACTTTCTTTTGTCATCTTACCAATTGACTTTTTTTGGGTATACTGATATTGGCAACTATATGATGTTTGAAAATGTGCAATTGAAAACATTTGAGAAAAAGATCTTAAGTAAATGACAACTACGACAAAATTTTAAGTTTTACAAAATTGAATCTCAATGAAATATCATAATTTCAAAGACGCATCAAACTTTAATAGACATACGAAATAAAACCATTGTTAGTGTATTATCAAACGTGACAGAAAGCCTCTGCAAATCGGTTTATCCATGTTTTGTATCTCCTTCTGGTAACTTTTGAACCACTATACGATCTTCTTGAAACTTGATATACATATTCCAGGACTAGGGAACATACGTAACTTTTATGTTTGAGATCTTTTTTCAAAAGTTCCTTGTCGAGAAATCAGCGGAGAGACGGGACAAAAATTCCCATAGAGAATCATCTGGAATCTAAGCAATGGATTTCTGTGCTATTTCCGTCAATCTAACATTGTCTTAATGAATGAATATTAAATCCTTTAAGCTAATCCATAATCAAGACTTAAAAAAAGAAAAAAAAGAAATTTTAAGAAAAAATATTTTAAGGAAAGTAAGCTTCAAGTTCTTTCGAACTTGTGTAATTCTGAATTCAGAAACTGCACAGTTTTGAATCGTGCAGACTAGACATGGTTAATTCCCATTGTTCAATAATATCTGATCGTTCTTCTGCAGCTCACGAATATTGAAGTGGAATTGAAAAGCTAGGAATAAATGAAAGGTTGCTTCCATTGTGCGACGAAAGATATTGACTGCGAGGATGTTGTCACATGGTGGGGTACCTTCTAAAGCCTTTCACTACTTAAGTCAAGATAAGTCTCGTATTTATGAATGAAAAGACTTAAGTCCAAATCGTATTTTTCGCAAGAAGTGACCATCTGCTGATTTCGTGAAGGAAATCCTGATGACGAAGAATAGGAAAATGATGGGAAAATATAATGAAAAAAGTAAACTAACATCACTAATTAGAAATTTCCGATTAGAAAATTTTGAGAATTTAGAAATAAAAAACGTAATAACGATGTAATAATGTAAATAATGTAATAACTAAAGTTAACGGAATTAAGTCTAACTATTTGCAAAATTAGAAAGTTCGGTGGATGTAAATTTGCTAAAATTACAAAATAAAATGTAAATATTTGGAGAAAGGAAAATGTGATTCTCTGCAACCTCCGATTTGAAATTTCCATAGTTTCTGTAATATATAAAATTTTATAAATATTTTGTTAGAAAAAAAATGAGTTCGATCGCTGTTGTTTTCTGCATTTCTTTACATCTGAAATTAATCCGAAAAAAAGATCTTTGAGCCTACTTTCCTGAGAAAGCGAAACTCATTAAACAGTCATTGTGTATGTGTGTGCGATAATCTCTAATAATTTTTGAACTACTGAATGAATTTTCCTGAAATTTGGCATCTACATTTAAAGACAATTGATGATCAAATTTTAATATTTTAATTTTTTTTCATGTGAGTCGTTGTCGAGAAAACTCGGTTTTTATGGATGTCTTAATCAGAGGATCTTAATGGTGGTACTAATCCTTAAATATGATTGAAATTAAATAAACAACTTAAGTAAACAATTACGATTTTACATGCACTGTTCATATTATCAGTAAAATGATGAAGCCCACGCATCTGCTTAAAAATTATTTATACACGATAAAAATAAAATTATATACAGTAAAACAACCAGTTTCCGTCCCGAGAGGGACCTTTCTCAAGCAACTCTCAGATGTTTATTATCACCACGAAAAACTGTTGAATTTCTATAACAAAATTTTACAGGTAAGAGTTTATGAAAAACTACGCAAAATCTTTGGTAAATGTCTGTCAATGTTTCTGTCATTCAACATTAATTTTCTTGTATTTAATAATTTATTAAAAATTTTACGATATTAATAACCAATTGAAATACAATGTTTCGTAATATTATTTCAAAACATATCCTTTGAATCGACTTCAGAACCGATTGGATTAATGTTGTAAATCTGCTTCGAACTAAGTTCAGTTATTTTCTTTTTAATTTCTTAAAATCTTCTGTACATGAATATTAATTACTGAACTCAGTATAGTGAATTGCTTGAGAAAGGTCCCTCTCGGGACGGAAACTGGTTGTTTTACTGTATATAATTTCATTTTTATCAAATACAAATAATTTTTAAGCAGATGCATGGGCTTCATCATTTTATTGATAACTTAAGTAAACAATATGGATTTAATTTATTTTTTTAAAAAAACTGAAAAATAAAAATCTCCACTCTTTTTATTAGCAATTATTATAATTAAAAAAACAAAACAAATGAACGATGTGAAGACTTTTCGTTTATAATATTTTCACGACTCAGAAAGTGCAAAGAAAAAGAAAAAAACAAGATTGTAATGAAAGTAAGCTTCAAGTTCTGTCAGTTATTTCTGCTTTAATAAAGATCTAATAAGCGTAAATGTTACCAAGTCTATTTCAATAAAAAAAAACACACGAATAATACGAATACGTAAGTAATTAAAACACGAATAGACAGTTTTAATTACAATATTGCAAAAAAAAAAAAAACTCAAACAGTAAGAAGACAAACAGAATTAAAATTCATTATTTTATCTTAGACTCATTTCTTAATTTTGGCGAAATTTCAGTGTTCAGCAGTGTATTAGCCAGAATAGACAAATTATGAAGTGAAAATTCTGCGTGACTTGCAAAATTCAGATGAAAACTAAAAGAAAATCAAAATGTATGATAAAGATTCCTAGGAGACAAAATTCGCTGATTGTACTTTTTAGCAGCAAAGGAAACTCTAAAATAAACAAACAAATATTTTGGAAGAAACACATTAAATATATTGATTTCTTAAAGAAATACGGTTTTGTGGAGCTGCTCCTGGCTTCATAGTCTGCATTTTTTTGACATTTGCCATTAAAAAGTGATACGCCCTAAGGTGTCTTTCTTCTAGTCTAATTGCTAAGAAATTTCTAAAAGGAAAGAGCTGTGGTTGTAGTATAGTAATTGGCTTTAGAATCCGAGTAACATTTAATTCAGTATCTTTTTAATGTTTTTGATTTTCCCTTCATGCATTCATAGCTTTTACTACGGAGACTTGATTTCATTTCAACTTTAGTCTTTATAGATGTACAAACTATTTTATTTTATATTAACTATTTTTTATATTAACAACTTTATTTTATATTAACTATAAAATTTTCAGAAATACATAAATGTAATTTAACATAATACAATTATATTTTAAAATTAAAATAAATGTACCAAAGCGACTAGTTTCGAACACCTAAGGGAACGACACTCTTCATCAAGCTGAAAGGAGAAAAGGAGGAAACCAGATATAAAAAGAGAAAACGAACCAAACGATAGACGTGCTTTGAAAAGCGGGGGAGAGGGGGAAGGTAAAAAAGGGAGGTTTACTTCATTATATAACTCATAATAACTAACAGTATCATTCGATAATTTACTATTTTACGGTTTTTGTATTAGTACGTATATGGACTCTTTGAATCTCCTATAGCATCATTATTTTCTGTGTCGATATCCGCATCAAGAACATGACCAGTTTCATTATGTTTTTTAGCGACCGATTGGGGAGCTGTTGTGATAACGATTAAAATCGGTACTATTGCGTTTGTACTGTCCGTCGTCCGTGTCTGTCCACCCCTAACAACTCCCGAACGGAAGGTCGGATTGACAAACGGACTTCACCGTAGTGTACAGAGGCCTAAGCACCCGTACGAATGGGGATAATTTCAGGGGCCAACGCAACCGCCCCCCCCCCACACACACACACACACCGTGTTCGAGATATTTGACATTGTTTTCATTGGATTTCCGCTATTATCTTAAATTTCAGTTGTCAGCTTTAGGTTAATGGGTAAGGTCTCGGACTCGTATGCTGGGGGTTGCGGTTCAAATCGATACATCTACCTTTTTTTTTCTTAATTTTTCTAACTTTTTTTATTTTTCCTTACGTTAATGTATTTCTTGCATATATATATAAATTATGTATTTATATATTTTTTCATTTCGTTGTTTTATTTATAACTTATTTTATGGTATCATATCTACATATTTTTATAATTCATAGAAACTTGGATTTTGTATGTTTATATTTCAAAATGCAGGACTTTGCAACCTATCCATCTACGGATATTCATGTATTCTTAACCAATGTATCTGCCTATCTATTTCTCTACAAAAGATATAGAGGTTCTGTTGCTGATAAAGCATAGTTTTTTTTTTTTTTTGATCATCTGATTTGAATAAATATACATTAACTTTTGGTAAATCTGAATTTGTTGTTGTCGAAACTATCGGCGCACCATTTTTATTTTCTTTCAAGTCATGAGGGAATTATGCAAACATTTTAGTCAATTCCGTCTTTATATCAATGTTTTTCCCAAAGAACATTTCTACAGACTGTTTGTTCTGATAGAGAAAATCTTTTTTAAAAAGATGAAGACGAAATAGAAATGAAAATGGTATTTAAATAGGTCTAATTCATCCTTGGAGCCATCTTGATCTTTACTTTTACATCGGGCGCCCTCTATCCGTCGGAAGAGAAAACAGACTTGAGTAGAAGAAGCCATCAGAATCGAGATTTGTTTCTAAAACCTACAGTACATTTAACGTTTTAGAATTAGTTTAATATTTTAATATCTAAGAAAGAAAAATAAGAATAAAACGCACAAAACTAAGAGTTTACTCATCTGTTTTTAGAAATTGCGATACCGGCAACCCAAGATGGATCATTTCTGGTTTCCTGACCTTCGTCAGTTGGGTCCGTCCAGTATCTTATATTTCAGTGAACTCGAGAAACATATAAATAGAACATAAGTAAACATCAAAACGGCCTTCCAATTAAAAAAAAACATCAAAACCTAAAAAAAAGATATTTTAATATCTTTTCAAGAGAAGCACGACTTTTTTTAAGCTGAAATCATAATTTTTAATTGTAAAATCTTATCCTCCATTTCATTCTTTTCTTTCACAAATCATTTAAAAGGATTTATCATGGAAAAAAATACTTTACTGTATTCAGTTAATAATAAATACTAAAAAATAACTGAATTATATATTCATTTTGCATTTGTCATATCCGTATGATAGTGAGCATATTTACATACAGTGATTTTGTATGTGGTGTCTGCATAAATATTTGGCTAAACATATGTGCTAGTGTGGAAGTCTGTGTGCATATATATATATGTGTGTTTTGTTTGTTTTTTATGGATGCTTATTGTATGACGAAGACGCTTTATGCCCTGTGTGTATATACACTTGAGAGCAGAAAAATCGCACAGTTGCATTTTTTTACTTTTTCTTTATTTTCCTCGCAATTCGCAATTCTTTTTGCACCAAAATAATATAAATTTAAAGATCGTTTCATCACCTATCCAATGATAACACTTAAGTGTGTATTTTCCCTTATGTGACAATAACAACAATAGAACAACACCCCAAACTGATAAAATCAATGAAAAATCGAATGAGGGCCGTAATTAAGCCTAGAGGAGGGAATACCCGTTATTAATAAAGATTGTTTTATAACTGTTTGTATTGAATTTTGTTTTAATCACCATTTCCCAGGCTGTATGAAAACGAGGTTTTCTGGTAGGCTAGGAGATTCCTCCAAAAAACACTCTTTTGACACGCGATACTGGTATCATTGGATAGGTGATGAAACGATCATTAAATTGACATTATTTTGATTAACCTTCGCCATACAAGGTGGGGTTATTTTTACCCCAACACTTTTAAAATGCGTTGATGGTCCCTTATAACGCAATCAAATAACTTGACCTTCTCAGTAGCTGGAGCTTACACATATCCGCGTCGCATCACATTGTCCAATAAGTACCGCAGGCGCCGCAGTGGTGTACACAGGTGCTCAAAGTGGGTCCTGGGCATTTTTAACCCCACATTGTATGGGACGTCTCTAAAAAAATAAGCGTCCACTCGTAGGTTTTTTTTTGTTTTTACCTAAAATTCATGTTCAAAAAGCCGAATAAATATAGTTTAAAGGATATAATATGAAACAAATACGTTCCTACATGAAAATCTATATTTTTTTTGTTTTGTTGTGACTTAATAGTAAATTGTTGATTATAAGGAGAATTTGTAAAATTTTTTAGTTTTTCTATTAAAAAAGTTTAATTTTTTTTTATACTTTTGTATTTATTTAATAATATAATAATATCTTCCACAGAAAAACGCATTCAAGCGAATTTTATTTAATGCATCTATAAAATACATGCAATTCATTGTGGGGTTAATTTAACCCCACGTTGTATAGGTGAGGAGTTTTTTTCACCTTGTATGCCGAAGGTTAAAAAAAATTGCGAATCGCGAGGAAAATGAAAAACAAAAAGTAAAAAAAATGCAACTGTGATGATTTTTCTGCTCTCAAGTGTAGTTTATTTATAGATTTTTTTTCAAATTTTTTTTTCAAAATTTTCTGCGGTGTTTATGGGATTTTGTATTTAATATTTCTTTAAAGCAGTGATTCGTAATTAGCGGTACGAAATTCTCTTCGGAAAGGTGCGAAATATTTTACTTCGTTTTTAACGAAATTAGAATAAATTACATTTAGTAAAAATCCTTTCTACACATTTCTACAGTTTAGTACTTAATGAATGTCCCTAATAAAGCAACCACCGAGTGCACAAAGGAGTCAATTCGTACTTTTGCTACTAGCTCGAGTACGTAGAAGCTTCCATATTCGATTTAAAGTCTTTCTTCTGCTTCCATTGGTTTGAAATGTAATTCCGTTTATTAAATCTTTTAGTTTTGGTCTGTTCAACGTGTGTTTTAGGTTCTATAGTATTTTTCACAAAAGAAGGGTTTGCCATATATGGTCATTACGTAGCGATCGATTTTGTCTGGAACAAACGTCACCAGTCATGACGTCATCAACTTGAACTCAACAATTAATAAAAAAAAAATTCAATAAAATAATCTTAAAAAAAAACCCCATAAAATTATTAAAATAATAATAACAATAATATAGAAATGTATTCGTAATTGACGAAACTACAAAAAACCGAATGTTTTCGTAATGTTTATAAGATTTCAGTTACGAATCTTAGCAATAGATGGCGCTGTTACGTCCTGGACACATCAATCCATAAGGAAATTACGTCATCAAAAGCTCTTCTCTCATGAACTGAACTGTAGATATACAATAAAAACAAATTCCAATTTTAGCATTACATTTCTTCAAATTTGAAGACAAAATATCTATAATACTCTCTGTAAGGTTGAGGTATTCACCTTAAATTCATCTTACAGGATTAATATATGAAAAAATGGGACCAAACACACTACTAGAGATAAAAAAACATTTAAAAAATTCATATTCGTTACATGTTACAAAGCATCGTATACAGGCCTTTTCATCAGACTATAAATAAATAACAGAAGCAAATTAGGCCTTTACAAATTTTGGATTACATTTTTACAATAATATCAAAGTATCAAATATCAATGCTAGCTAATTATTAATAAAATTTTAATACCGCAGCACCAACTTCCTACAAAACTAATGCAATAAAATTGGCTGTCACAAGAGCCTTAAGATTATGTTCAAATAATAAATTATTGGATGACGAATTACAAAAAATCAGAAAAATTTTTGTTATGAACAACTATCCTTTAGATTTCATCAACAAGATAATATACAGAAAACTTAAAGAAAGAAATATTAATAAAATCAAAGTTAATAACGCAATTAAATATGTAAGTATTCCATTTGCAGAAGAATTACAAAATAAACTAACCCCATTATTGGATAATGTAGGAATTCGTATTGCAAATAAGGCAAGAAACACCATTAGAAATATCCTAAATAATGAACGTGACATAATATCCAAAGAAGAGATAAAGAAAATAAATAAGGAAAAAAAGGGAGCGGTATATGGAATAAAATGTCAATCAGGAGGGGGTGGGTGCCAGTATATTGGTGAGGCATGTAGAAAGGTAAAAATTCGAATGAATGAGCATTCCAACGCCATAAAAAA
>JAFIDM010000179.1:32796903-32810588 GCA_023159025.1 Thereuonema tuberculata | reverse complement strand
TCTTCAATATCTTATTATATTTTCATATCTTATTAATTTCATATCTTCAATATCTTATTCTATTTTCATATCTTATTATTTTCATATCTTATTAATTTCATATTTTCAATGTCTTCATATCTTATTCTATTTTCATATCTTCAATATCTTCATATCTTATTATTTTCAATATCTTATTAATTTCATATTTTCAATGTCTTCATATCTTATTATTTTCAATATCTTCATATCTTATTATTTTCATATCTTATTAATTTCATATTTTCAATGTCTTCATATCTTATTATTTTCAATATCTTATTAATTTCATATTTTCAATATCTTTATATCTTATTATTCACTCATATCTTCAATATCTTCATATTTATTATTTGCATAACTTCAATATCTTTATATCTTATTATTTTCATATCTTCAATATCTGCATATCTTATTATATTTTCATATCTTTAATGTCTTCAAATCTTTAATATCTTTACTATCTTTAATATCTTCATATCTTTAATTTTTCCGTATCTTAATATCTTCATATTTTTTTTGACATTCCAACTTCTAATCCTTTCGGGCTAATATTTAACTTCAGAAAAAAATGAATGAAGCTATTTTTATCTTTATTAAATTTTTTTTTATTTTTTTCTTAGATAAAATGTTTTAATACTCAATCCCTTTTATAAACAATTCTAAAAGGATCCATATCCTTTGGGTTATGGTTGAACATTCGTAGAAACCTTCAATACTAAATGGGTTTGCAAATTTTAACTCATTATGTTTCTAATGAATAGGGAGTTAAAGGATTAGAAAAAAAAATGGAGTAAGTTTAATTAATTGAAATAAGATTCAAAACGGAGTCTTTAGAAATTTTAAGGTATAAAATATAGAAATGTTGTACTGACACCTAATAATATAGAATCAAATATTATTACTATTACATAGTAAATACTGACTAAAGTTCTGTAACCATCACATTTAATTTTCCTACATAAATAAGTTTAATTACAAATGTAAATTCTTCATTGTTTGCGCAGTTGGCACTAATAAAGAACGAAGCTCCTGGGATAAAAAGAAACCATTAAAATTAGTATTACTGCTTTTCAAATTGATATTCGAAAGTTAGCACACCAATTACAAATTTCTTGTTTTAGATAACAATCATAAAATTAAAGATCTTAAAGAGAGAGTTCGTTAGAAAAATATTTGCATGTATCGAGAATTTTACACAAAAAAAAAATCAAAAGAATCAATTTTCCCCAAAATTTATCTAAGTAATTTAGGGGAAAAAATCACGCAAAAGATAATTACTATTAATTACTAGACGGGTACCGTCGCTTCGCTCCGGAACCCTTGCATGTATAGCATTAAAAAAAAAAAAAATTATTTATTTAGCAAATTAATATGGAGATCGGAGAATATACGACTTCCCAGCTCGTTGTGGGCTTTTCCGCTTAACTCAGGTGTAATGCGCGTTGGCACTCTCACGGGTCGGGTTGCCGCAAAAACACTTCATTTTTGCATGCTTCTTCCAAACGCAGAAACATTTGTTAATGACTGATACACCGTTCGATAGAACTTTCAAATACCAACATTTCCTCAATATAATGTTCTCTCCCAACTTTTTTAGTTTTCGTTTAAATTGAGAAAAAGTCAAAATTTGACCCTTTAAAAGGCGCCATCTTGGAAACCAAAAACTTTTTTTGTAGCATTTTGTTTGTCTTATAAAGCTCTACATTTTATCCATGTACATGACCAATCTATCTCTTATAGTTTGGTCATAAAATTGGAAAAACGTAAAGTCTTATGACAATGACAGACAGAATAACGCTTTTATAATATAATTATTAATTATCAGTATTATTAGAAAATAACTGAAAAGTTTTTAGTCCGAAATTTGAAAATTTTTACAAGACGTTCTTATCAAGGGACTAAGAGCGCCCTCTGCCGACAAAATTAATAACTAAATTATATATTTTAACTTAAGCAACTTTTCTTTTCCAATCTTTTTTTTAATAACTTTTTCAAGAATTTTTTTTTTTTAGATTTCGCTAAAAGCAAATTTTGAATTTTTCTGTTATCGTAGTAATTTGAATTTCTAACTGGTATTAAGCCAATCTCTTTTGGTTCTGCTACAATGAACATAATTGCGTTTCTGATAGACAGGATTTCATTGCCAGCCACTGAACCATTGCTTTTGTAATTCGCCTTATGATATTCTGAAGTGAATTTATTGATTACAGAATCATTGTTCCATTTTCTAGGATTTGGATCTCATTACTCCTTTGTTTCGCTCTTTTGCCAAAATTTAATTTGACCCTCCCTCATTAAACGACAAAGTAAATTCAAAAGTTTGCAAACTTAAATTGTCAAAATAGAATATGCACATTTCCTAAGTGGATATAAGATGTTACCAACTTGCATCAAAAGCCCACTGCAGAGATATTACCAATATGAACTCGAACAAGTGAATATAATTTTGTGCTAAAGTATAAATTCAAGAGCGACTCATAATAATATAACAAATTTAAAAATAATAATAAAAAAAGGAAATGCAATAATGTAAGGAAAATTTAAAAAAAAGTTAGAAAAAAAAAATAAAAAGCTTTAGGAAAATAAGAAAAACAATTAAGATGTATGGGTTTAAACCAACAACCTTCATAATATGAGTCCGGAATCTTAACCAGCAAACTACAGTTAACAACTGAATGATATGGTTGCATTTCTGAAAATTAAGCTAATTGCGGAAATTCAATGAAAACAATGCCAAATATCTCGAACACGTTGTACCTGAAAATACCACATTCCTACATTGTTTGGGCCTCTGAACACGATGGTGAAATCCGTTTGTCGATTCGATCATCCGTTCGGGAGTTGTCAGGGATGGACGGACGGACAGGATAAACGCCCTAGCTATCTTAAATAGCTACAAATACAAGAAGGTTAGCTAAAAATACAAGAATTTATATTCATACTATTTCTCTGTAATTGCCAATGAAACAAGCTTAACAATATAAATAAGGCATTATAGCTTTTATTACCAGAAGTTTACTTCCAGAATCATAAAAATACCTCTTGACCAGACCCGATGCGGTCGTTAGATCAAAATTATGGATGCCTAGGCCTCTGAGAGAAATGTCTGGGACTCAATTAATGCATGAAAATACAACTTATACTGAACGACTGAAAGCGTCAGAAACATGGTGAAGTTGAAACATGGTATCTGGATACGCAATCGACGTTTCGTCACCCAATTGTGTTGGTTTGAAGCCATTATTGATGATTCAGTATTAGCTATGTTCCCATTGCAGTTACTGCGTTTTGATTAAATCATTCGCTTATTTATTTTAATTGTATTCTGTAATTGAATAATAATCTCGTTTCGATTTCGCATTAACTATGCGTTATTAGCATCTTTCTGTATATGCTAAGTTAGTTCTGTGAGTTCTGTATCTTTTTTTTCCCTCGCGGGTCTCCTTGTCTACAACTTTGGTCATGATAATTTCTTCTGATGCTGTACATTGCATAACGGTAAAGAGATCTTGCGATACGTTCTTCTGGTTTCAGTATAAGTACAATTTATAGTTAACATTAAAAATTAACATTAATTTATTTTACAATAAAATGTATATTACAATATAAATATAAATCTTTAGTAAGGGCTTTAAGTTTTACTAAGCCTAAACGAGCAGAATGTCGTATGACCGACAACTTTGAAAATTTCTTGTTAAACTCAGAACTATAAAATCTTCCGAAATTTTTTCTTCCACGTTAATTAGGCCCATTTCAGTAAGGGGCTCGTTCTTGGGCGAGTTTTCTTTCAGGAAATGGGGAGAGAGGGAAATTTTAGAGTCCCATCAAAAACAAAACAAGAAGCTTCCTCCAAAATCTATTTGAAGACTGGGTGGCTTACACTACCATCCAACGAAAAAGTGGGCCAATCCCTACATTTCAGATTCTCGGAGAAGAGAATAGGGCCCCAGGGGACCTTTCTGTATCCGCCCATGAATACTATTTAATACTGATCTCACTACTGAAATCAGAATTGAATTTGAGTAGACTGCAGGAATTTAGAGATCTGATATATATATATATATATATATATATATATATAGATTGATTTCATCAATCCCTTTATTGACTTCGCATTATAATTTAACTAAATTCAATGTTCTATCTAAAGGTAATGCAGTTGTAGGATTCGACGGACAGTAAACGTCTAATTACCCACCTATGTATGCTATAGTGGTTATAGAAACCCCAACAGTGGCACTGTGGAACTGCAGCACCCCCGGTTTCCATTTGATATGATCGATAATATTTAATACAATGAGTCCTTTTTTCTTTAATTCTTTCTCTATACTTAACAATATATAATCCTTAAGCTTAATGTCAGTAGCCATCCCCCAGTTCATGAAAAAGATACAAAAATCTTTGTATGGAACTGTGAGCTTCACAGTTCCAGCAGTGTGGTGTTTGACTGTTGTGCGCATGCGCACATAGGAAGCTGTACGCGAGGGTGCGAGGGAGAGAGCACTATCGCTCCCTGGCTGGTGGAAGGTAGTTTTTTTTTACTCCGCGATCTTTTCGCGCAAATTAAAACAAGAAGAATGATTTCATTTTTAAATGAATAGATCAAGCTTGAATTATAACAATTTAGGGTAAAGTAAGTAAAAAATGTTTAATTTTGTTCTTTAAGGATTTTATCAAGTTTCTGAATAAATTTTCTTTTTATACACGTTTCTTTCCTTTTACACAATTTTTAAACAAAGGCTAAAAATTTTCTGGAGCAGCACCTCACTAATTTTAGCTACGAGCCGCCACTGAACCTCAAAGATAATAACAATGTCTTTTGTGTTTTCGTCAGCAGTGACTTACTATGAATTCTCCTGCTGTCTACGAGAGGCAATATCTTTGCGTGTGTTACAAGAATCCATCAACATCTGAATTCCATGCGGAAGTTCTTACAGGTTCCCCCTCGTAGAAATCTCTCCTCCTAAGGTAAAGTAGGAAATTGTGTATCTCATTACGACACACCTGTCTCAGCTTGAGTACGATTTGTGTTTCCGCAATCCGGTACTTACCGGACACCGCCTCTGCTTCCTTTTCCAGAAGACAAATGGATAGGAAAGAGACAGCTTAGAAAAGAGAACATCTGTGAGAATATACCTGAGAACATATTGATGTTTTCGATTCTTCGCACCATCAATTCAAATATTTTTTTGTAATAAATAACAGAAATAAACTCCACATATTTAATTAACCATTTAGTTACAAAAAGAAAAAAATAAATAGTTAGGTCTAAAACAAATTTTACATAAACATAATTGTAAAAGTCTTTGAACTGTAGATATGCTGTTCAATGAAAACTTAATGTGATAGTTTTTTGACTTTCCAAAATTGCTGATTCTGAAAATTCATAATATTATCAAACATTGTTAAAATTAATAAAATTTAACAATCTTGGAGATTATGTGAACTGTAAAATTTCCATAATTTCACATTTCACAAACTATGAATTCTTTTTCTTTACTTCTAATATGTAAAATAGGAAATATTCAAAATAAAACCAAAACATTTTCTCCTGGAATCAATCAATATTTTTTTTACATTAAATTATGAAATTATTACTGATATAAAAAGAGAAACAAGATAGATACATAAACTAGTAAAAGAAAACAACGGGTTTATATAGTCCAACAGACGGATCTTGACGATCTCGTTTTTTCGTGATTTCACGTAATTTACGCGAGAATAGCCTCTATCCAAGTATATATATTTAGGTTTACATTTCAATGAAATATTTAAATGAATTATAATACGAGAAAATGCATGAGACTTTGCTATATTTTAATATACTTTTCATAAATTTAAAACAGTCAATAAACAACAATAAATTCATTAGGTAGCATTTTCCTAGTGACAGACATTCAAAGTACTAAATTCCTTGACACCTCCTGAAGAGGCTAATGACCAGATCTCGTGTTTTCCGTAATTCTCATGCAAACGAGATCGTCAAAATAGAATTGTACTAATTTACAAGAAAGTCAGCTCAGCCATTTTGGTGAAGAATTCATATAAACAGACAATAAATACGAAAGATGAATAGACAGAGTTCGAATGATCAATGAACAAAACTTAGAGCAAAGTTAAAATGTGTATGAATAAAGATTCCATTATTCAAAAGGGTTTCAAACAATCGTAACGAATTGGTAAGTGTAATTAAGACTTAAGCCATGAAATACAAAGAGGAAAAATTCTGTTAAGTTAGTAAATATGTAAACTAAATTTTTTACAAATTAGTTTGATAAGGTACGAGATCAGATACAGACACTAAGAAATAACTGTGAAGCAGCGATAGTAATTAAAGAGAAGAAAGAATGTCTGTAACTATTTAATTAATGAAATTCTTACATTGTATAACATAATCTGGAACAGCAATAAATAGCTGTCAAATTAATGTTATTTTTTACTTTAACTGTCCCATTCATATTTTGCTATTTTTAGCGACCCATTGGGAGCTATTGCATTTGTCCTGTCCGTCCGTCCGTGTCTGTCCACCCCTAACAACTCCCGAAGGAAAGTTTGGATCGACAAACGGATTTCGCCATCGTGTTCAGAGCCCAAAACCTGTAGAAATGGGGTATTTTCAGGGGCCAATGCTCATGAAGGTCGGATCGACAAACGGACTTCACCATCGTAGGAATAGGGTATTTTTTGGGTCAACACCCTAGCTTAAAAGTTACAAATGCAACCATTTCATTGCAATTGTTAGCTGTAGCTTGGTGGGTAAGGTTTCGGACTCACGTATTGATGATTGTCGGTTCGAATCCGTATATCAATTTTTGTTTTTTGTTTCTTTGTTTTTTATCATAGTGTCCACTTGGGTTTTTTTTTTTTTAGTCTTATTTTTCTAATTTTTTTAAAAAAAATTTACTAAATTTTTTTTAAATTTTTCTTTACGTTACTGTATTTTCTTTTTTAATTATTATTTTTAATTTTTTTTTTATTATTATGGGTCGCCCTTAAATTTATGCTTTAGCACAAAATTATATTCACTTGTTCATATCTTGTAGTGATCTTTTCTCAATCTCTTTTTAACTTTCTTCATGTTGTGACCTTGCCATATTTTTTTCTTTTCTAGACCTTTTTCTGGTAATGATTTATATTACGCTTTTATATTGTAAAAGATAACTACAAATCAGTAGCTTAATAAAACTTTTAAAAAAATGTTTATATAATTAAAATATTAGAAAAATGAAATAAAAGAAATTGACGCAATAATTTCAAGACAAATTTTGGTATTTTAGTTAATACAACTGGAGATGAAATTGTTTTAAAGTAATAATAAAAGTAAAATTGTAACGTAACTTCCATGCATTTTTTTCCTTACTTTATTAATATTTATGTAATTCGACTTTTTTTCCTGAAAAAGATTCAGAACAGATTTAAGAATTTTCTTATATTAGGTGATTGATGGAATAGTTATTCATTTTTTTAGTCGTTCTTTCATAAAAATTGAAGATACTTCCGTTCGTCGAATTTTTCTTTGGTACTTCGAAAAATTGACAATAGATTGCGCTGCTTGTCTAGGGAGTAGTTCCAAAAACATCCGCTAAATGACGCCACCATTCAGCAACTTCGTTTGATTCACAATGTGAAAAATTACTAGATTTTATTAGAACTTTACTAGATGCTTCAACTAAAATTATTTTTTAAAAATTTTTATTGCTTGTGCTTAGCTTATTATTTTCAGAGTTGGAATCAATTGAAAAACGATAAGTTCAATTTCTAATATTTGAATTAATAGTTTAAAATAAAAAATTTTAATTTTTAAACAATTTTTTTTTTTAATTAAAATTAATCTTTTTTTTTGTTTGTTTTTATTTGGTTGTTTATTTTCAAAGATTAGAAAACTGTTTTGCTTCTAACCGTGTGAATGCAAATGCTTTAAAAATGAAGAAATATCATAAATAAAAATTTCTTGTAATTAAATTCGATAGAAATTAAAAATAAAAACAAGAAAATCGAAGAACTGAAAGTCAACTTTCCTTAAAAAGTGATTTCTTAACTTATCGTTTTGACGATTTACAAAAAAAAAAATAAATAAATAAATAAAAATAAAAACAAAATTGAAAATAAACTAAGCTTATTTTCAAATTCTAATATTTGATGAACAGAAACAGACAAAACTTGAATTTTCTGAAGAAAGAAAAATACTGAAGTATTTACAAAAAGAGGCCAAAAATACTTTGATTACAACCGTATTTCAGTGCTTTTCTAGCTAATTTATTGTCTTTTCGCCCAACATTTTTGATAATGACCATTTCGAAAAGATTTTAAATGTGAAGGTTAGGCAAGTCCTTAAATTTGCAGACCAGTGATATTAGGAAGCACACACAGATCACATACACACGCACAGACTGAGTTATTTGATAAGCCTATCAGAAAAAATATGTTAGAATATCATTTTTAGATATGTGGATTGTTTTAGAAAGTTTATTCTGCAAATGCTTTTTTTTTTTTAATGAATTGAATAAAGGCACCTTGAAAATAAATGCGTTACATGCGGTAATGTACATTGTGGCCGGGAAGTTCCCGTACTCTCTATTACATAGTAATAAATGTAAATGTTTAGCATTGAATATTATTTCAGTTGTTAACATTAGAATGCAGGTGCTGTTTTCAGATGAATGTGCGAGTTATCGGAGTTCATGCAACAGAAGTACAGTCGGACCTCGATATAAGGTCACCCCTTGGGACCTCGCGAAAGTGACCTTATAAGCGGGATGACTTTATATCCGATTCATACGCATTTGTCAATAAATAAGCATTGTATAAATACAGTATAATTCTCTGTAAAATTTAATACGGACAAAAATATCAGTTTATTAGGTTATAATTTTTTAATTTAGTTGAACCAATTACAATTAATGGAATCAGAAAGAAATTATTTTTTAAAAATTTTAATTCGGAATAAAATTGTTTAAAAATAGTACTAGTATTCTCAAGCAAAGTACTGATGTACAACTGACCTTACTTAAAATAATCCATAATACAGGACTGACGCGATTTTGGTTTCATCTTTTGTACAATGTTTTCTAAGTTTTGTAGTTCTGAAAATGTTCTCCAGCTCCCTCATCGCTCGTAAGAAAATTTACGACATTTAATCTTACGACATTTAATGCTCTGAGCCTTCTGCTTGTGTCACCGCTTCACTTTTAGTATCACTGTCATTATCCTCACTTTCTACTGCTTGGAATCTAAAACTTGCGAAACAGTTTCGGAAATCGAAGCTTGAGAAGTGGTTGCAATTTCATCATCAATTCTCATATATTCACTTTCCCCTTCTATAGCACAGCCGCGATTTCTGAGATCTTGTATTAAGATAGCTAAAGGAATATCGTCTTCATCATCTTCATCTGTTATTTCAGCCACACTAGTTGTAGAAAGTTGAAAACCAGCATGTCGAAAGCAATTTGAAATGCATGTATTTGACTCCAAGCTCCATATAAAAAATATAAAAAATTGCATCTAATACAGACAGTGAAAATGCGATTATGGTATTTAAGACCTGACCATATATCCGACAATCCATATCATAGAATTCCTATTTAATGAGCCGGGACTTTAGAAAAGTGACCTTATATGCGGGGTGACCTTATATGTGGGTGACCTTACATCGAGGTCTGACTGTATTGTCTTTTGGGTGAAAGACAACCGTCATTACATACTAGAGGTTGGAGAGGAATCCACCTCACAATATGATATGGGCTGCGATTTCATCACGTCATTTGTTGGGCCGTATTTTTTTGATGGTCATGTTAATGGCGAAACTTATTTACACATGTTACAAACATAGTTAATCCTACAGCTTGAACACGCTGGTATCATGGAACGCGTATGACTGCATCATGATGGGACACCTGCTCACTTCACTCTTACTGTTTCTTCACGAATATTTTCCAGAACGGTGGATTGGTCGCGTACTCCAGCATCGCCAGCTCCATTGAAATGGCCACCACAAAATCCTGACCTCACGACGCCTGACAACTGTGGGGAATCATCAAGGCCTACGTGTCTGAACGTCGTTATGCTACAAATGAAGAATTGCGCAGTACAGT
This sequence comes from Thereuonema tuberculata, assembly GCA_023159025.1. NCBI lineage: Eukaryota > Metazoa > Arthropoda > Chilopoda > Scutigeromorpha > Scutigeridae > Thereuonema > Thereuonema tuberculata. The sequence continues at coordinate 32,800,476 of JAFIDM010000179.1, read as the reverse complement.
TGCGCATTTCGAACCATCACACCGGACATGCTCTTAAAATATGAATATACAGTAGGGCACCGATTATCTGCGGAATTGGGTGGCAAGGGCTTCGCGGATAACTCGAAAAAAGACTAAAAATGAGGTGTAAACACGAAAAAAAATTTCACCATTAAAAACTACGTTTTATTGTACAAAAAACATAATATGTAAAACTTTAAAAATATGTACAGTAAACCAGAAACCTTTGCTCTACGTTTGCATCCACAAATTCCGAGAAGGCCTATAGGATCACGATGCACAATAAACCTGTCAGTAATTTTCGACCTTCGCACTGTAGGGCCTATTGCATTTTCCCTGTTGTTGGCTTGGATTAAAATTGGTTTTTTTGAGATTCGTAATTAAAAAAAAAATTCGCGGGGCTCTACTGTATAAGAACTTGTGTGTACAGCATGATGGCGAATATATAGACGCATTGGACACTTAATGTGTAAATATTTTCTTAAAATGTGACTACCAATTAAGGGATACGGGAACTTCCCGGCCACATTGTACAATAACAACAATAATAATATGCAATGTGTAATAAGCGCATTCCCCTTTCCCCTCATACAAATAAAAACAGGTCCCAGAGAACATATCCTGCTGAGGACTTCACTGTTATATCTGTATGTTTACGGTGTCTCTTGAGAAGAAGGCCACGAAAACTCCGCCTCAAAACATTGACAAAGCGACAACACAGCAGTTGATGTATCTCTTCAACCTCATCTGATGAAGGCTGAAGGAACAGAGCCGAAATATTGAATCAACTTCACCCGGAGTGTAAAAAAAAATTCTTCCTCAAAGATTACATTATTTATATATCCAATTATCGTGGACTACTCATCCCTCAGATCCAAATTACTTAATTCCTGTTGTTACATAATTGAGTTAAATTGAAGCTCTCTGAAAAATTCGGTTTAAAATATTTTGCTGAACAAGTTTATCACTTCCGTGATCGAACATTTAAGGCACTACCGTTAACAGAATTTTCTTTTCAAGGCAAGAAGAAAGGGCAAGATGTTTTAGTATTCTACTTACAATATTCTACCAGCATTTTAGTACTTACAGAAGTACGCATAGTTATTTTGTATTGAAAGATCCCTCACGTTTATAATCCACATCCCAAAATAATTGAAGGGATCAGTTCTAAGTTAGGTGATGGTCCCTGTATAAGAGGCGTAGAGCTCTTTCATACAGAACTATGCCGATGACATGGTGTATTTTGATTGTGATCTTAAGGAGTAACCATTGTAGTCAAGTGCAATTATGTTTTGACCCCGACATTAATAATATCTAAACTTCCTTTGGAGGGGTTATTTAGTGGTTTCCCTGAACTCAAAACTCCGAGCCCCCCATAAACCCGAGGTCTGCTTTGGGAGAAACCCACCATTTTAGAAAATGGCCGCCAATGCGCGTAGTTGCAGTCGTTTTCAAGCTATAGCGAACAAACGACTACCTCAATTTAAAATCTACAAGAACAAAAATGTCAAGCATAAAATTTACTACAAAAAAGATTCTTACAACTTTTTACGTAACTGTAATGATTAGGCAGATAAACTTGAAGTATGAATTTAGTTGAAATTTCGCATATTAACTTTTGTTTTTATAAAATAATGGGTTAACGGTAATTTAAATGAAAACATACCAAGATAGGAAAATGCTATAAAGCACTTTATGATCAAATATTCCGTATTTTTAATACTGCTAGTTGTTGCTATACTGCAATACAGCAATGCTTTGCACTTTCGTCTAATTAGAGACCAGAGCGTAGACTGAAGTCGAAAGTGGACGACGTCAAAGGATAACCTTCATGTATACAGCGAGTTTATTTTTGAAAACAGCAACTACATAGCATACGCTATGCTAGCGAAATTCAATAAACAGAAATAAAAGAGGAAAAAATAAATAATTAAGGAAATAAACAAAATGATTACTTGAAATATTTTTATTCTTGCGTAAGTTACAGGGCCGCCCAGAGGGGGGGGGGGGGGCAAAAGGGGCAGATTGCCCCGGGGCTCCACAAAAAGAGGGGCCACATGAGGTTGTTAAAATAGGATTGTCCTTTTTTTTTTTGGTTGTTAAAATAGGATTGTCCGGGATGGAAGAAGGGGCCACAAATCCAAATGTTGCCCCGGGGCCACCACTAGTCTCTGGGCGGCCCTGGTAAGTTAACCTGGCCCTGGTATTTGAATATTGGTGATTTAGGGGGACTCGTAAAATAGAAAGGAGAGAGTTGATCCTTAAGGATGATCATCAGAAATGGAAATAAAATCTCTTTCTTTTTGGAGAAGGGATTTGGATGGAGATTTAAGTAATGGCTGAGGCAATTTCAAAAAAAAAAAGATCATCGAACGACTTCCATTGAAAGAGTGAACGAAAAAAATGGCGCGAAGAACATCAACGAATATCATGGATGAAATTGGTCGAAAATCAAGGTATTACTGCAATTACAAAGTAGAATTGCCCAATTCACATTGCAAAAAAAACAAAACAAAATAAACTAATAATCCTGCTCAGATCCCGTTAAAGATCGGTAATGTAGTACTTTCTTAACATTTTGAATTAAACTTTCACTGTACAGAATGCTAATTATAAGGGAAAAAATCAGGGATATTTAAGTAGAATTTCCAAATTTTCAGAGAACGAAATTCAGCAACAGAACTTTCAAAAATTATGTACAAATGAATAATTATTTATATTGGTTATCAATAATTTATGAAAATAGTATTGTGAACATGAATTATTATTTTGATCTTTAAGAGGAGGATATGGGAATTATAAATTAATGCTTTTTTTGAAACAAAGTTGACTTATTGTTTGAAATATTAACAACTTTCTAAAAAAAACTCGATTTGTATTTATAGAATTTTTTAATAATGTAATTGGAATTTTTTCTTTTAATTCATGCATCAATTCTTCCATTTCAATCGATTTTTGGAATGAGTTATTAAATGAGCATCGATTGATTATAACTCATAGAAAGTGCTAATCAGAAATTGTTGCCTAGCAACGAACGAAGGCGAGTATAATTGGTTGCTAAGCAACAATGAAGTTACATAACCAAATGAAAAAAAGGACGAATCTCTGTCAAAGCCTTGGTGATTGTGTTATCTAATTAGATGATGATCCTCTTCAAATATTAGGATTTCGATGTAAAACATGCAGTTTTTATTTTAATATTTTTCTTAAGGGATTTTAACATATTTTAATTCAATTATCTTTAGTGAAATAATTTTTCTTTTAATGAAATATTAATTAAACCTGCAAGCGAAATTTTAAAAACAATCTTCATTTTGTTGGAAATTGTGAAGAATTATTTATTTTTGTTTATTTTGATGTCAATTTCGACGTTTTGTGTTCTAGAAGCTTTTTAACGCTTTATTTTCTTTGTTTTTTTTCTCCTTGGTCTCTTATTCTTTGAAAAGGAAAAGCTTTTAATGTACCTTATTTAAATTAAATGACTTTTTTTTTTTTCTTTTTTTTTTTTAAGTGCATTTCGGATATCCACATGAGAACCAGAAAATGTAAAGTTGAATTGTAGATACACAGAAG
>JAFIDM010000179.1:32770546-32796503 GCA_023159025.1 Thereuonema tuberculata | reverse complement strand
CGGAAAAGGCAATTGTTTTGTTTATTCTGTGCTGGGCTTAACAGACAGTGAAATTTTCAGTGAAATTTGTTAGCACGTTAACCCTTTCTTTTGTTTTAACTGTATTTATAATTTCCATATTTCTAGAAGTTTTCCGAAGCCAGGGAATTCTGGAAATTTCGTTGTAGCGCCATCTGGCGATTAATTTTTCAATATAAACTCCCGTGGTTGCGCAGAGAAATCAGAGCACGGGAACGTCTATAGCCAGGAAGATTCATCAGAGCAAATAGATTTTATTTCATCATTTTTTTGCAATTTATGTTTATTTATTATAATTATTCTATCACGTATGGTGTTATTCTATTCCACTTCGAACTCCAGAGTTAATATACAATTGAAGAAAGTTACATCCTATTACAAAGATGCACTAACGAGATCAACATATATGTATAGGGTGACATTTAAAACATATGACACAAAATCACCGGAACTGATCCATCTTAAAAGCTCCCTCCCTTTAGCCTTTGTGTATGGTTTCACTAAAAACGCATATACAAACATATAGGACGTTAAAACTAATAAAGTGTAACGGATACATGGTAAATGAGTGAAATTAATGGTAAAAATATTATAATTAATATTATAGTATAATTAATGAAAGTACGAATAGTTATCAATATTATACATTAAACACAGTTTCAGAAAAATTGATTTTATTTCAAAAAATCGTGGGAACATGGAATAAATACATTTGTGTTGTTTACATATTATTTATGATGAATAATTGATTAAATATAGAAATAAAAAGTGTAACAAAAAGTAACTTCATACTTTCGTCCTCATCCTCATCATAATCATCCTTGTCGTTCATTTAACGAAGGACTTGTTTCCAACATAGCTCTCTTTCTAACTTCCACCCCTTCCTTCAAACGTACTTTCTTTGCTAGTTCAAGTATATTTTTATATTTTTTTCAAGTACATTCCTAAACCCAATCGTACTACTTCATTTTCTAACACAGTACCATTATTAACAGCGAACCGCACAGTAAGCTTATCATCTGCTATCAGGATTTCAGTCAATTCAAGCTGCCCATTCAAAGAACATATCTCCTAATCAGACATCATCATCTTATAAGAACTTCGTTTCCTTTGGAACTTAGATAAAAATCTATAAAAACAACTAAAAATAAGTCTTATGCAGTTAAGGCTGCAATAGAAGATAATAACATCATTAGAATTGAAATAAAGGATTGGATTTAAAGTTTGAATAACTTTCTTTGTTTTGAGCTACGTTGCAGAAGCAATTCAATGATTTGTATTCAGTTTATTTTTTAAAGAGTTCTTAATAGCAAACTGATTTCCAGACTCTGTAATCAGCTTAGTTCATGATATTTTTTTTCCGCCATTAATTCTTTTCCGATTTTCGTTGAGGATTCTGAATGGCCGGTAATTGTAATCCTTTGGCAACTCCTCCAGATGGCATTTGGATGGCATTTGGCATGAGCTGTATCTTTTTGTGACAAATGATTTGGATCTTTTGTTACAGAACGTTTCAAGGACACAATTAGGCCGAGATTGTTCAAGTTCTGAATGAAAATTTTTATTACCGAGTTTCAAATCGGAATTGTAAAGAATGCCATTAATTTTACTTGTAAACCTAAAAACAGAATAAAAATATGTCTTAATGAAATTCTTCAAGAAGCTATTTGCAGTTCAGTGAATGTTGCAGTTATTAGTGTAGTGGATAGTAGATTAAACAATATGAACTTCATGAGGTGATGGATGTATTATTTGATTAATAGTGAGAATGGATTGCTATGATCGCATTGTTAGGAGATAGCGACCAAGCGTTTGTTAAGGATGAATTGTGATATAGAATCAAGATAAAATGGCGTAACGTTGCAACATGGAAGTTTGGTGTATCAATAAGAAGAAATGGACGTATATAGACCATTTCAAGGATATATCTCAGTGAAGATTATGACTGCGGAAGTGAAAGGATATACAGTATAGTATTTCCTGGAATAATAAGTATCCTCGAAATATATTTTTAATATGCAGTTGTGATAATTTTTAGGATTGTTTTTTGAAGTAATTTGAAAACATATCACAGTATTCAGCAGAACTTATCTGTTTTTTGTTCAATATTTCTTTTTTCTTCATGAGTAGGGAAGGAAATCATTCTATAATAGGAACGAGCAATGAATCCTGATATTAAAATATAACGAATTTGTAGGCGGGATCGTCTAAGGACTAACGGAGATATGTACTATGTAACAGCTTAAGGTAAACCCTAATTCTAAAAGGAATTCAACGGAAGTACGCGTTAAGAAGAAAATAAAGTAAGTTACACTTTATTACTTTAATACAAAGGACACTTGGGGTTATACTACGATACACAGCGTATATAACGAAGATGCTACAAGTTTTTAATAAGGATAAGGAATTTTCAGATATTACAGAAAAGAATACCACTGAGGATATAAAGTAAATAAAGTTACAGTTTCCATGTTAAGAAGGATTTGCTACAGACTTGATTAATAAAGAAATAAGCAATTAACTTTATTAATGGAGAAATTAATCAGCTTATTGCAAGGTTAATAAACTTTACTTGAAATGTTGATAATATTCATCTAGAGATGACCGGACTTTTTATTAGAGTAGAAAGTACAATTAATAATCAAATACGGTGACAGAACCACTCTAGATAATAATTGGAAGTTATATTATCATACAAGTAGTTAAGGGATGGTTATTTCACATAAGGTGAAAAACTTTAATGTTTAAGAAAAACCAATAGAATTTGAAGAGAATTAAACTAGAGTCTAGGAGAACTTTAATTACGTTTACTAGATAATTATTTATCTGACAAAGCAATGTAAAATGTTAATGAATATTATTCATCTGATATAAACTTTTGTTGTTATAGAATTGAATATGTGTTACTGATTATTACAACGTGATAGAAGATTTTAAAGTCGCTTTCTTATTTCATTCTCACTTATCCTTTTATTGTTCCATACAACTCTGCTATAAATATATATCAATCACATAATAGCTATATCACTTCAATTAGTTTTTGGGGAAAGGTTTTATTTGCTTTTAGTTTCAATCGTAAATGTATATGTACGATTGAATTCATCCAAACCAAGAAAAGCAGGCACGGTAAACCAGCGTAGCATTTATTAGGAATGTTCACTTTTCGTAGTTATTGCGCATTTCCTAGGTAAGATGAAATGGTACACCAACTACCGGTACGCTGTCACTAACTATGCGCCCTGAAGGAAGTAGAAAGTTGCAAGTAGACATCGCAAGATGGAGACTCGTTCCACAAAGTCGTAGCATTAGCTGTGAAACGTATATGAAAAAAAAATAAACTAATGGCTCTGAATTTTCATCGGATCTTGATGAAATTTGGAGTTGGTCGTAAAATTTCGTAAACCTCGCTACATATTAAATTTCTCTAAGTCCAGTGACAGCTGAGTTTTTATGAGTATGGACGAATGAGTAACAAAACCTACAAAAAAACTATTTTAATACTCGTGTATTTATTACCTACACGAGTAAAGTACCTACGTTGTCTCTTTATGCTTCCGATGTTTTGTTTTATAGTCATAATTTATTTACACAGTTCACAGATAGAATTAGCGTGTTTTCTGTTAACCTATGGCTATTACAGTAGATGCCGCTTAATGTGATCACATCGGGGCGATCCGATTTTGATAACTATAACCGATTGATTATAATAAACGAAAATTATAAATTAACAAAGGGCAGCATAAACTGTAGATGGGTGAGGAGAGAACGATTTCAGCAGAAAACATTTACTTAACATAATGAAATTATGTGCATGAAATAAAAAAGTGAAATTAATAGACAAAAAATAGTACATACGTGTCAAGGAACAAAGAAATCATCAATTGTTGATTATCTGATCTGCTTACGAATTAAGTCATTAATACTCATTATGTTTACGAGACCCATCAGCCTCAGCTTTTCTTTGCACTCCCAGTCGCAAAATTAGCACATTCGTCATCTCAGCACTCGTTGGAGTCTTAACTTCCTCGATAACATTTTCGGGTTCATCTTCATCAGAAACAGACGTCTCTATTTCGTTCGTGTTCGATACAGCTTCACAAATGTCGTAGTCTTTTAATACAGCCGAAGTTTCGAGGTTCTCGTCGATGTCCATCCAAGCTTCGAAATCTTGAGCTGTCATGTCGGGTGGAGCACAGATAATTTTCTCCAATTCTTTCACAACTGCCTAGGCATTTTCTTCTGGTTGTAAGAATCATTCATGACCAAGACGTTCCATGATCTTCGCCGAGAATCGCTCATCGAAAATGAACCAAATGGCCTAAAATTTGATAACGTTAAGCGATGTAGCAATCACATTAAGTGATCATTTTTGCGTTAATTCGAATACGTCTGTTCGGGACCGGAGGTAATTGATAACATTAAACGAATGATAATATTAACCGTGATTACATTAAGTGGCGTCTACTGTAGTTTCTAAAAGGCATGAACTCTCAAATTATACCATAACATCATTACCTTGTAAATCATTATCATTATCATCTTCTTCATTATTCTTAACAATATTTCATTTATTATAACAAGAAACTTCTTCAGGTTACACATATGAAAAGAAATGAAATGTTGTTAAGAATAATAAAGAATGTGATTTTCAAGGTATTGATGTTACGGTATAATATTGAAAAATATGAATAGACTTTGAGGAAATTCTCAATTTGCTGTATCTTTGCACGTTAAGGCTAGAATATAACGGGAAATGACGAATATTTTATCCTTTTTGGAATTATACAGTACTATTGTGTTAAAGTTAATAGAACATTCTGGAATTGAAACAAAAAGATTTAAAAAATATTGTTTGACAAAAAAAGTTGAAAGCAGTAACAAAAATTTAAAAGAAAAAAACTGAAAATATTTTATTAAATAATTCTTGTTTCTAGTAGTACATAATAGTCCAGATTTATTACATTTTTGTTCCAGTTACAAATAATAATAATTTTAAAGTAGTAACATTTTATTTGTAAAACAATGAAATATTATCTAACAGAAAATTTGTGATTTGCATATTTTCTTTAAATTACAAAACGGTTTTATTAAGAATATATAAAAAAACCAAATCCTTAGATATATCTCCCTCGCCATAGAGACTGCCATCACAACAATTTAATTATCAATGCAAACAAAACGAAATCAATTTCATAATTCTATTCCAGCAATGGACCACTTGAGAATAGGTGGGGCTTCGTAGTTACAAAATATCCCACCAGGCTACTGCTTGTCTTGTGGGATAAACCAAGCCATGTGCAGTAATGGCTCGTGTCGATATAGAGGAAATATTATTATATTAAAGAAGGATATTCCAAGCGTTTTACAGAATTATTAGAATAAGGAACTGCACAGTACTGAACCATTCCGTCTTGAAATATCAAAAATCGGCGATTTTTTGAGTAATTCACACAAAGTTATATGTTTGTTTATCCCACATGATCCCACATTACACGTCATACGTGATATCGATAGGGACGTAAACCTCAAGTGGTCCATTCCTTTTGAATCAGTATTGTTGACATAGGCTTAAATTCTTGATCACCAGAGGATATTTTGATCATGAATTTAAAACGTATCTTAACCAAGGGAACTTTGAATCTGGATTATTTATTTGGTCTTGAAATAACAATCTTTAAACAAAATTAGACTGGATTTAATTTTTTAAATGAAACTTACCGAAATATATTAATAATATGCATCACGTTTAACTTTCACTTTCACACCTTATCAGCTGATCTGAAAAAAAAACTGAAACGACTCTCATCTGGGATGAGTACTGTGGGCCATTGCTGACTTGCCCAATTTCGATGGAGTCGACAACTTTGCAAAGTTGGGCTACGCTAATAGAGCGACGCAGACTAAAGCCTCCACAATAATTATAATTCTCGACACAATTTGTCGGGATATCTGCGTTCTTGTGGTGGAATGGAGGCGATTTTTAAGTTGACCAGACGTAGTTCAGTGATTACGATTTGCTGTTTACAGCTAAAAATCTGTCTTCCTCTGTCGTCGTAGATAGAAGGCGATTTCCTCACATATGTCAGGAACACATTTCAACGGTTTCAAATGTTGGCCGGAGGCAGAGTATGGGCGATTCCAAACATCATGACAACATCAATTACTCTGCGGCCTTCAAACTTTCCAATAATTCTTCCCCGCGTGAAATTTTTTAGATGATGTCTTTGTGAAATTTCGAAAATTTCACGTTCGTCACTTCTTTCCTTCATGTCAAACGATACTTCACAATTCACCTACCATGCCAATTTTCCTTTTAAACATTTCAAGTGATACTACGTTATCTCTGTGCGCATGATTCATAGATTTCCATGTGCGCCACGTTTCTACTGCTCGTCCACAGGTATGCAAATTGCCACAAGCTATATCGTCTGATTTTATGCTTGTAACCATTAGAACTAGTGGTCGTCCTTAGGGTTTTGAACGCCTATGTATATTAGAATGATTTGGAAGAGGTTAGATTATTAGTAATCCTAAGGATAAAGTTAAATATAACAAGGATTTAAAATTAACTGAGCTGATTAATGAAAATAATTTAGAACTACTCAATAGAAATCGAACTTCTTTTGGTAATCAGGGGAGTTCAGTTGCATTTTTTGAAACAATATATTCTCCATATAGGATTTTAATTTCGAGATTTTATCAATCCCAACTACATATCATATTTTTAACGACCGATTTGGGAGGTATTCTGATTCGACCAAAATCGCTATCACGGTTTTTCTTGTCCTCCTGTCCCAACCTAACAACTTCCGAAAGGAAAAAGTAGGATCAACAAATGGATTTCACCATCGTATTCAGAGGCCCAAACAATGTAGGAACGGGGTATTTTGAGGGCCCAACACCCCCGCACCCTCAGAGTTCGAGATATTTGCCATTGTTGTCATTGTACCCTCCTAAAAACGAAAGATCGGATTTCACCGATAGAATGGCCTTCACCAACGTTTTCATAGACCAAAACAACGTAAAAGGTAATAGGGGTCAATGCTCCCCCCTCCACGTTACCAAAGTTCTAATAGCAATAAAATGGTAAAGATTTTTTCTCCACTTTTCCTGTAAAAATTAAAAGAAAAACGCAGCATAGGAATCATAGGTCAACTATTATCCGCAATAAAGATTCGAAAATAGAAAAAAAATCTAATAAAATAATCTGCTTTTTTTTTCCTAAGAAATGTGGAAAAGAATTTCAGAGCAAATGCTTGTACAGTAAAACCTCTCAAATCCGGCATTCGGTAAACCGGCCCCCATCATAATCTGTCCTGGTCCTGAGTAATTTTTTTTTTAATAACTAAATTCGTTTCCTTATTTTGAGTCAACTTAGCAGGTAGTTACGCTTTTTAGGAGGAGAAGAGACATTGCATCATAGAAACGTTCGCAGCAAATGAAACAAACAGCGATATCTTAATCTTTTTAAAGTAATGTGAGCAGAATAACACCATTTATTGGTTTACATTTTAATATTTTTGTTTGGTTCCATTAAATTGTAATTTTTCATAGAAATTTGAAACATTAAAACATACGTTATAAACTAGATTTTTTTCTGATTTTGCAGTATATATCTTGTTGAAATGTAGTTAACGCATTTGCATAATTGTACTGTATACAATAAATAAGACAACTGTAATTATAAAATACACTTTTTATTTGTATTGTTTTTAATAAACATTCGACTGCAAAATTATGAAAGTGGGGTTAAATTAATTACACCTGGCATTATGTCTTCACAAAAATTGAGCTAGTAAATTATTTTAAGAACACTCTCGGTAGTCCGGCTTTTCTGTACTCCGGTCTACTGGGCGCCCTATTAGACCGGATTTGATATGTTTTACTGTTGTTCCAAAAACTGATGTGAATCATCCATCTATTGTCTAAAGATGAAAAAGAATCATTTTTAAAAGTAGGTTTTCTATATGTTTAAATAAGTGTTTAGAAAATTACTAAAACGAAATTGTACAACTCTATCAGCATATATCGATAATGACAAAGCATTTGATAATATCAATTAAAAACTATGGTATACAGAGGAAAAAAGTGGTTCACACATCTATGATAAGCATGCACAGCATTTAGGAAAGTCCAAAATTATTATTGAGACCGAAAAAAAAAGAATTAATGAAAAAGAATAAAACAAGAGTGTAATAATCAATCATAAATGCAGACAAAAAGTATAAGCAAGTGTAAAAATGAGAGCTCAATGTGACTTAGATATAACCCTATTTACAGACGATTAGGTGATTATATGTTAGTAAAGATAGACTTCAAAGAACTGTCTACAAGCCAAATTCAGTTCCACGTACAATTTAAAAATATCAATCAAAAAAACAAAAACATTCTTGTATGTTAACCAATAAGAACATAAAATGATTTTCAATCTGTCATTGGAAATCACAGAACAGGTTTCACATTTCCAATATAGCGTTACTTCCGAAAAAGACAAAGACAGTGAACAAAATCAACAACTTCCTAAGAATATGTGGCACAAGTTCTTAGAAAGGAATAAAACAAACAAACAAACTAAAGACATGGTAATGAAAGTTTTATGAGGTAATGACATTATCAACATTGATCATAGTGCTGGGCACAAGGAAAAAAGAATTAACCAAACACAAGCATCAGAAATGATATGTGAAGGGATGCATAAGAACAGATTGAATCAGAAATGATTACTTAAGAAAGAAACTAGATGTCGAAGCAAATACAGAGAAAATAAAACAATTCAAAATGAAATGGAAAGAATTAAGGTCCTTAAATAGAATTCCTGAAGAGTTCATCAATATTACAATGTTTAAAGTTTTGTCAGTTACTTTCTAAACATGTCTGTTCGTTTCGTTTTCCGTTTTTTGCCTCTTTTTGTGTCTCCTTATAGTTCGATTAATAGTGTCCTATTGCATCTTGAACAACTTTTCTGCTAACATCTGTTTAAAAAAAATTCCAGTATCCGATGAAAATGACATGTTAGAACAAAACCATAAAACAAATAAATACGTATGAACCCCTTAATGGTTATTTTGTATTTAGAAGTTAACAATATTTGCTCTAAGATTTAATATGAAATTTTAAAATTCCAAACAGGTCATTCTGGTTGTGAAATACCAACTTAAAGGCCATGCAAAGTAACGCTTAACCTTTAGTAATGACATTATACACAAAAAATAATTTTTTACTTATTTAATTCTTTATGACAAATGTGTCAGAGATTAAATTTTATCTAATACAAAACAAATAATAAGCTAGACTGTGTTTCAGTTTTATAGTGATAACAGCTTTATAAAACTGATTTAGACAGTGCAGCAACAGTGTGTTTCTAACCGTGTTTTGATCAGAACATTGCCTTTGAAAAAAAAAGTTTGAAAAAATAAAATAAAATGATTATATGTAAATTATCTATTTGTCGTTGTTAACTTAAATTTATTATTTGTAGAGAATTTAATATATCGTAAAGTATCATTCAAAATTTTTTTATGGAATTTGTAATGTGGTTTCGTTGTAACCGTAATAGCAATATGTGAGTAACATCAACAATAAAATATTATATGTATACCCTCCCCGGTCTGCTCAGTCCCATTACGCAAAGAGAAAACAAAGCATAGAACTTTAGTAAATATATTGAAGCTCGGTTATAACGCGGTTGTTTACATCGCGAATTCGGATGTAACGCGATTTGGTCTTGGGCCCCTTCTATTTTGGAAAAGGTGTATAATTGTAAAATTGCAAAATTTACCGGTTTTTCGCCTAAAATCAAATCAAAGGTGTAAATTAATATGCTTGTTTCCTTATTATTTACAGTAATTGAGAGTCTATACCCACCCTGATGTCACGAAAATGCGTCGAATACAATATATATTTTTTAAAAATACCAGAATCGCGGACTTTTTCGTTTAACCAAAATGAATATCGAGATCTATTTTTCTGTCAATGACAACCAGTAAAGAGGCCCATGTAATCTAGTAGGCGTATGAATACCTAGTTTCGATCCACGTGACTCGTCGTTTGTACAAGATGCCAAGATGGCGGCGCCAAATCGATTTTGGCTAATATAACCCATCAAAGTGATGAAAAGGTAATGATTTATGTATTTATAAATATAAAATTCTCTCACATATCTCTGAATGATGTAGGTAATCGCGAAATGACTATTTTAAATCGATTTGGAATCGTGCGGGTGATAATAGGGTGCGATATACAACATTTGACGTCGCGAAGTAATAAAAGTTCGGTTATATCGCGATCTTCGAGATCTTGGATCCGAAAGATCGCGTTATAACCGAGCTTCTGTGTATTAATTATTATTTAATATTAACTGTTTAAATTCTAATGTATTTGGAAGAATATTTCATGTAATTCCTAATTTATTTAATAATAAATTATTTTTAATAAAATAGCAATTATAAAATAGCTCGAATTAATATATGGAATTACAAATAATTTGGAAGGGTTACAGACTAGTTTTGGATAAATTTGCGTTATCTGATAAACTAATTGATTAATTAGATGAGTGATGCGAGAGTCTCCATTCCCAACAAGAACACATTTTGTGAACCGTATTATTCAAATTCTACAGTAGCTAGAAATATGAAATTTTGCATACCCATGTAGAATTCCATGTAAAAGTGCACAATCACATTTTCAACACTTAAAATTGTAAATTTTATAAGATTTATTTGTTTTTAAAAAGACTTGGAAAAAGCTATAATAAAAGCGCCATTAGTTCTGAAAGTGAAACAAATGAACGTCGTAGCATTAGTCACTTTTAAATAAAATCTCAACATGAAAGTATATTTATTATGCAAATTTTCGGATGTGATTTTTAACAGTGCGAGAGTCTACTCAAAACCCTGCTTTTTGCTATGTAAAATAAAAGAAATACATAAGTACTGCTGGGAAATTTCAGGAACGCTAACCTTCGTATCCATTTTTCAAGCTTCGTTCTTCAAAGAATAACAATTTAAAAAACAAACAAATAGAATATCAACAAACTGTGTTAAGAGATAAAGATGACATACGAAAAAAAACAATTCAATGCTGAAAATAACATCGTAATTTTGTAATTGAAAAGCCATTTGCAGAAAGTACATTTGAAACTTTTCGTTTATTTAAAGATATAAAATATATTTTACTTAGTTGTCAGAGGATTTTTCTGCAAAGAATTTATCTGACAACAGCGAGAAAGAAATGAAAATCCCGGCTGTCTTTGTCTTCTTTCGTTAGAGCTCAATTACACGCGGTCACCTCTGACAACGCAATGAAGTTATTATCTCCGAATAAACGAAGGATGCGTGGGAGGGGGGGGGGGGCTGTGAATTCGTTTTATCACACCCCTTCTTTACACCGTCAATTTTTCATTCGCTAGGTAAAGAAAAATTTCTCCCCATTAGATTTTACCAGATGCTGTTGCCAAATGGGACATCAAAGGCAGCTTTGTTTAGGTTGACAGAAACAGATCTGTCTCGTCAATCACCCACACGCCCACACACGAAAAAAATGTGTATACCTATTTCGGATACATTTTTCAAGAATTAATAACTCTTCTTGCGTTGTATTCCTAAATGCTGAAAAATTCAATAGAATTTGTTTTGTTTCCTTGTGTTTAATGTGATTGCAATTAAAATCACGTTTTTAACATTGTTATTTTAATTAGAGACTTTTTTAATTAACTTAGAATCAAGTTGGCCTTTTTTTCAAATGCTTTTCTTTTTCTATTCAGCATGCGCAGCCTTTATTACTCGATTTAAACATTTTTCTTCTTTGTTTGTTTATACGAGCATCACCCTAAAACTGCTGGACAGATTTCCGTAAAACCAGGTACTTTGCTTACTTGTGGTTCAACTTTAAACATTGGCACAATTAATTTTGTATCCACGCCTCCCATCCATCAAAAATCTCTTACAAAATGGACTGCATACGTTGCCAGCGTTTGGAAAGACGGAGAACAACATTGGCTGCATGTGACCTCTCGCCGAAACGCCGTCAAAATTTCCTCTTTGTTCGCAAGCGTTTCCCACGCAACTGCAGCTTGAGTTTTGGAATCAAATCAAAGTCACATGGATTACGGTCTAGGGAATACAAAGGGTGTTCCAAGATTTCCCATCACCATCTACATAATAAAGCCGGTTTAAGAGCTGCTATGTGACATGTGACGTTATCGTGCTGAATGCTGGCAACCTACGATGCACAATCTTGGAGATTACTTGTTGCTGCTAACTCCTCAACTATTAGCCAAATACAGTAGTAACTAAATTAACAGGGATATTCTTTTAATTAAAGCTCTACCTCAAAAATTTCAGCTTCCTAGGATGTATAATTTTTAGTAATCTTGATCACATATACTTTTTTTGTGGATTTGGTTATTTTGTTTATTTTTTTGTTGCATTTAATTCTTTTTCAATCTATCTATCATCTCCGATGGCTTGATAAGTCACTTTTAAACGTTAGACTAAATCTTTAATAACCTGTGGTGGTTATCTACCATTCAGAATAAACGAGATTAATAAGAAAATACACTTAATATAAAATCAGAAATCCTCAAAATAGCGTTCAAAAAAAATCCACGAAATTAAAATTTGTTAGATTACGATAGAACTCTTGATGAAAACCATATAATTTTCAGTTTTAAGTAATTCTTGCATTGCTTCAGATTTCCTACTGTTTTTCTTTTAGATTAATTTAGTTTTGTATTTGAATAATTCTTTTACTTTTCAAAATGACGTAAGTTCTCTGTTGTAACATGCTTGATAACAATTACAATCCTGAGGCACAATTTGCATTTTTCAACAGTTCAGAAGTAAATTATACCTTGAACAACACATATTTTATTTAGCATTTCTTGGGGCTGTGTTTGCTGCTCGCCGTATTCCTTAATCCGTCTCAGAGTTTTTAAAGAAGATATTTATTTCATGCTAATTAACATTTAAAAAGCAAATCGCTTGAAAATGTAAGTTTCGAAAAAAAATTCACAAATAAAATTACAATCCTTTTTGTTGACATTTGGTTATATTTGCTGAACAGAATGTGATTTTATTTTTAAGTATTAATGTTGTAAATTCAATTTTCTTTGTCAATTGATAATTTTTTTATAAGTTTTCTTTGTAAATTTATCTGTAATTGAACTTTGATTATCCGTCATGGTACAGGACCGAGATCATGTCAGATAATCGAATAGACGGATAATAGAATATGTGTATTAAAAACATTACATATACAATAGTCCTGGTCGTTTTAACTTGTTTATTTAACTACGTAACACAGAACATGTAGTAACACAGAACACAAGAACCTCTGATCTGCGTTGAATGGCTGTGATGTTATAGCCTTATCTTTGCCTTGTTTTATCTTTCACGTCCATCATTTGTTGTCATGGCAACCAGGAAAAGTTCTTTCGAAGATGCAGTCCTCTTTCCCGTTTATCCGGTCCATAGTCGAAAAAAAAGAAGAAAAAGGACATAAAATTAAAATAAAGACGTTAATTTTTAAAAAAAGACATTAAATTTAAAAAAATTAAATAATAAGATAAAAAGGCATTAAATTCAGTAATTTGAATAATGTGTTAGGATCGTGAATTAAACGTGATTGATATGACATTCACTGTTATTGTAAGTAATTCTTGTTTTTGTATTATTTTGGATTCTGTAGTTTGGGAGAAGGAAAGAGAGAGATTCTCTGTTCCTAAGAATTTTATTTATGGTATGATTAAGTCTTTGAGAAAATAAGACGAAATATCGCCAAGGAGTTAAGAGGTTACAGTAAATTTAATATGAAGTTTTAATGGTTGTTTCTTAACTTGTTTCTTTAAGATGCAACAATAACAATGGCTACCTTTGCAGATGACACTGCTATTTTAGCAGAGGGTAATACGATAGAGGAATCAACAAGAAAGCTACGACATAGTAGGCCTACTTGGACCAAAAAGTGGAGAATACAACTAAACGGATCCAAGTCGATACATGTTAACTTTACAAATAAAAAAATATAGAATATTCCAGTTTTAATTGATTCTCAAATAATTCCGATTGCAAAGGAGGCCAAATACCTGGGAATGACACTAGATGCTAAGCTGAGATGAAAGGCGCATATTAAGAAGAAAAAGGAAGAACTTAATATCAAATTTAGATAACTGTATTGGCTACTTGGAAGAAGATCTGAACTGAATGTGCAATAAACTACTAATTTACGATCAAGTTCTGAAACCTGTTTGGATGTATGGAATACAACTTTGGGGTTGTTCTAAGAAGACTAACGTAAAAATTATATAAAACTCTCAAAATAAAGTGCTATGAGGAATTTTTGGTGCCCCCTGGTACGCTAGAAATGATGATATTCATAAAGATCTAAAAATGAATACTGTCCATGAAGTGATAAAACGAACTGCAGTGAGGCATGAACAGAGACTTCACAATCATACTAATGCCTCGGTACAACATCTGTTAAATTACGAAAAAGGGTAACGAAAAGATTAAAGAGAACTAAACATTCAAATCTGGTGAAATGAATAAAAACTGCATGAAAAATGCAAGTATCAAATAGATTCATGCAAAGGCATGAATTCTAACACAGAGTGAACTTATACGATAATAGAGCTGCTAGATAAGTGTTACCTTAGTTGCGGTAGTTTGAAATGACTTTGTCATTTATTATAGAAAAAAAAAAAACTTGTTTCTTTTATTTTAATACATTTACTTGTTTACATTTTTTATATTGTAAAAAATGTAAACAAGTAAACAATCTTCGTTTATTTTTTTTAAATAAACAAGGTAAAAAAAAAATGTTGCTTTTACAAATAAGGTAAATGTTCTATTTTTTTGAAAAAGGAATATTAAATCTTATTAATTGAAGTTTCGTAAATCGAATTGATTTTAATCCTATCAAAGCATGCGTAAATTCGTGGATTACTTAAAAGACTAAAAATACATTATTACGACGTCGTTAGAAATTCATTTATTTCAGTTCTGCTATTTTTTTCCACTACAAGAGTTAGATCCTCTTATCTCTGTAAATATGAATGCTATATTTCAAGATCAGTTATTAATTCAAAAGTAATCAAGGAAGTTACAGACACACACACACACTGACTTATCGTATAAGCCTCTCTTTTCCTATAAGTAATAATCAGTATTATAGATTAACAGATGATAAACATAAAAGATTGGAAAAAAATTGGAATTGGTGGTTGGGAATAGGGGATAATGAACCCGACATTAACGATATTATTAATGAGATTCAATATCCCCCATCAATCATTTCAGTGTAATTTGCATCAATTTGTTCACTCATCGATTGAATTCACAACTCGCTTATAGAAGATAAACGAGAAACAATTCAGGATTCGCAATTTATTTGGCGGCGAAAGCAGATATGACAGCAGCTATTCCCCAGATCAACGTATTTCATTTAAGTTCGCTTTTTATGCCTTTTCTTATCTGGAAAAGCTCTTTTAGCGTTGATCTCTTTTCTCTGGACATTCAAATGTCAGAAATACAAAGAACTACAAAGAAAAAAAAAAATCTTACCAAAAAACTTTCAAAGTGGAAAAGGTCACCTCCGAAGAAAAAAGAAATATTTTGGAATTCGCTTCGTGGTGGCCTTTCTCCAGAAATTTCTGGAAGTTGCTGAAAAATATGAAAAAAGCGAAAAATGAATAGCGCAGCAATATTTCAGCTGAGTTTGATATGGAATATACTTTCCTTCAAAAGTTAAACCTTTCAAAAAACTACTATATTAAAGTTGGGTTTTTTGATCTTGTTAGGATAAAGTTTTGATTATGCTCTTTGGACCGTTTCATTTTTAAATACAGTAACCCTCGAACGGGTGTCCGTTATTGCCCAAGTCCGTTAAACCGAATATGTTTTAAGAAATTATGTATGTGTAATGAAATTACAATATACAATTTACAGTATTTAGTTTTACTTATAAAATTGGTAAAAAAAAACATATAAAATAATTAAATAAATAAAAATTTAAAAAAAGATATAAGGTATATGGCCCAAATATCGCCCATCTAAGAAAACCTGCCCATATTCTTGTCATTTATCGTCTCAGTTGCTTGCAAACAATTACAATACATCATATGAACCTTCACTTACATGTTCCTGAACCAATTATAGATATAACTATTATTTTGTATTTTTCCTCAATTTTTGTTCAGGCAAACCTCATATTTTGAATTTTGTGAAAGTGTACCAAATATCGCCCACACCATTAAATACTTTGTTTTTTTGCACTTCTTTGCATTTTTTTTGTTTTTTTTTTCAATCTTTTCGCAATTCTTTATGGGTGTTGCGAGCTTCTTTTGCTTTGGATCGTCTAAGTTCAGCCCCTTAGGACTTAGTTTCCTTTTGCTGAGAGAATTCATTAGAGCAATTGTGAATGGTGACCCACTCACAAGACTGGGACTTTAAATGTTTTGGAAGCTTTCAGAAGGCCCATTTTTTTATTTTTTACAGCTGTGACAACTTCTCTGTCCCATGTCTTACGTTGAGACATCTGTAATAACCAAAATAAACTATCGCACAGTGGGCGATATATGGAACAACGAGGTGGGCGATATTGGGCACTCTCTAGCTTGTCAATTTGGGGGACGCTACAGACAAACCGGCTACCTCTAACAAGTGACAGATATCAACGGATAGGTTATTTCTTTCACTACTTCACGATATTAGATGGTTGCGATGGCATGAATAATTCATTAGCTGCAGCACTAAAAGAAACAGTAGGTTCATAACTTACCAGAACGAAAAACCTTCAAGAATTCATAAGAAATAAACGGGTTGAACTAACACCACCAAACGAACACAGCGTGCTAATGGAAGGAATTGCAAATTGTTTCCATCGGTTCCCGTGTGATAGCATCACTATCCCGTCCTACATCGCCCTGGGCGGTATTAGGAACCTGGGCGATATTTGGGCCATATACCTTATATTACATTATATAGACATTAGAGTATTTGCCAATCATACGACGGATAGAAAATTAAAATGAATGCATTGGTGGAATATAAATGAATTTGTTGTTATTGGAAGGTGTGATGCGGGCATTACTGGGAACTGATGGCGCTTCAACTTGAAAGGCACATTAACATCAGTTGAAAATCGATCCTGGGAATAGTAACGATATCGCCTCTGTTGCTTTCTAAAAGAATTTCTGCCGTGATTAAATTGCGATGACACTCCTTCACGACCAATCGTGTGCTTTCTTTGGTTTGAGATTGCGAAGGAGCATCATAATTGACCCTTTCTTGAGGCTCGGCTGTGGAGGTGGCATGCGGGAGATGTGTGTGTGTCAAGAAACTCTGCAGGATAGTTTCGTTCATCGCTTAGGTCATCCGACAGTACTACAGTAGATGTGAGACTTGCAGGGCAGCTTTCTGATCTGTTGCGTTACACACAGAATTGGATATTAATGTTAATCTGACTAATCTGATGTATTGTAAGTTATTTTTTTACTGGGAATAAATAATCAATAACTTTTTTACTTTATAATTAATGTATAATTACAATTTGTTGTAATTCTCGGCTTTTCGGAAATTTTGTTTATTGCCTTTTCGCCTTTGGGAGGCCACAGCCTGGTTGGCTGTTGACTTTACCATAGGATTGCGCCTTTCTGATTCACTTTATCGAAGGAGGCAGGTTAGGGTTGATGATCCCGTAGAAGTGTGAAACAGCTGTTCCCTAATCCTCCCCTTAATGTGAATCAGAATAGGCAATTGTGTTTTTGTTTATTCTGTGCTGGGCTTAACGGACATTTTCAATCAATACAATTTGTTTACGTTTAAGATTTCTGTTTTGTTTTGTTTACCAATGCAGCTTTTTAGGAAGGAAAATTAATTCTTTGAATATTTCCGGTTTTCCCTATGCTACCAAAATCCTATTTCCGGACCAAACTGCTGATACCTCCTCTGAAACATCTGACGCAGCCTAAAAATTGTCTTTAGCCAACTTTTCTAATAAATGAGGCTGATATAATCAGTCTGTCTGTATGTGTGTATGTTTCTCCTCCCTAGTACCTTTTGAACTGATGAATGGATATGAGAACCTGACAGGAATATTTAGAGACAAAGGTGGATGTATCTCTTGGAAGTTTTCCCTTTCGTATCCTCACCGAGAAACTAGCGAGTGGAAGTGACAAAAAAAAAATCCCATAAAAAAACATTAGAACCAAACAGTGACTTTTAGTCTTCTGATACAAGTATCAGAAGACTTATAATCCCGTTTTTGAGAACAAGTATCATTAAAATCTCATTAAATTATCATTAAATCCAACAATCATAACAATCGCAACAATTGCGTCTTTTGCATGCGCAACAATCACATCTATAATACAGCTCTACAACAATCACAACAATTGCGCCTTTTGCATTCGCAACAAACACATTTATAATAATAAGGAAATTAAGGCAATATCAAATATATTTTAAGTTATAAGAGTTTAATGTGCTGCAAGATAAATTAAATTAAATAAGTAAAAATAAATGTAAACACTTCATTATAAAAACTTCATGACATGTTTCGAGGATCTTAACCCTCCTTCTCAGATGATAAACATAATATTAAGGAAATCTCTATGGATCCGAACATAATATTGAAGCCAGAAAAGAATTTCAACAAATCAATACAAAGTAATAATTCAATAGTTTACAGTAATTGTTACCAAATTAATAAAGATGTTGTGCAACATTATTATATGAACTATCAAAACAAATAGTAAATGGTCATATTAAGTTATATTGCAGGGCATTAGTCACCGAAATTTCGGTGTTATAGCATCTCATTGTTTTTATTAACAAAGTCTCCATGAATTTTCTTAGATATGTGTCCTTCTCATTAGCATAAACAATAGGTTCATTGGTGAGTAGCGTATGTCCCGTTTGTTGATGATGCAGAGCTGTTTGGTACCGCTTATTTTTTTTTGTTTCATGGAGACTTTGTTAATAAAAACAATGAGATGCTATAACACCGAAATTTCGGTGACTAATGCCCTACAATATAACTTAATATGATCATTTACTATTTCTTTTGATAGTTCATATAACAATGTTGCACAACATCTTTATTAATTTGGTAACAATTACTGTAAACTATTGAATTATTACTTTTAATTCTGCTTGAAAAATTTTAGAAAATAAGGCTAATCTTACAGTATGCTTTATAGAATTTTGTTCATAAATTTTGATTATACATACTCTTGCTCCAACACCATCTAGATTTTGAACTATCAGTAAAATGCTGATCTCAGATATGTACTAGTTTGGATCTGAAGATTCCAATGTGATATTAAATGGTTTTATTGCTGATGGAGATACTTACGGGACCTAAGAATATTACTTTCTCGTTTTGAGAAATTAGGATTACTAGATTTGTAAAAATAATAGTAATAATAAAATGTATGTATAGTATTTTTCAAAAAAAAAAAAAAAAGGGTTTGACATATATTGCCATTATTTAGTGATCGATTTTGTCTGGAACAAACGTCACCAGTCATGACGTCATCAACTTGAACTCCGAGCAGTCAGTCCAAGATGGCGTCGTGTTGTGATCGAATAAGCGTGACCAAGAAAGGATATACTTTGCATAGCCAAGCAAGAGGAATAGCGTGGAACATTTTTAATTCTTTCACTTTTAATTACAGTTATGTATTCGTAACTGTAGAAAGTACAAAAACCAGAATGTTTTCATACTTTTTATAAGATTCAGCTACGGATTTTAGCAATAGATGGCGCTGTTATGTCCTGGAAACATCAATCTATAAGGAAATTATGTCATCAAAAGCTCTTCTTTCATGAACTGAACTGGTATTTTTAAAGAAAATCAATTAATAAGATTTACAGTAAAGTTTTCAGTGGTCAGTCCTCCTAGGAAACAAATTGCTCCAAATGTGTTGCTACTCTTCGAGAATTTTCTTCTGTTATTTACTTTTGAAATAAAATGTTTGTGCCCAGCTGTCTTTGCAGTCTAGCATTGACAGTTTGCAGCGCATCTATTGATTTTATTTCTATATTTTTGTAATGTTTTTTTAGCACACCATCAATGAAAATGTCCGAGGTTTAAGTTCTAGTCTTTTCTTTATCAAATACAGAGATTCTTCTTTTTTATTTCTTGAGAATTAAATTGTTTATTTCAGCTAATGACTCGAGAGATCTATAAATACTAGAGACAAAGACAATAAACTCACACTTACTGAAATAAAAGCGTTAGGCCTATTCGCTCTAACTTCCCATCAGATGCACGACAACAACCTATTATGCACGACATGCCGAGTATACTTACAACAACGAAATATAAAACACAATAATTACCGTAATAATAAGACTATAATACATGAATGGAATTGTTTCCAGATAGGAATAACAAGCTACATCTTTAGCAGATGTTGTCAGTCCATTGCAATTCGATTTTCAAGTTGATTTTCTCGGACTGTAATTTCTTCTGTCTATTATGAAGAGATTTAAGATCCACTTATGCTAAATGCTAAAGAACTATCGAACTGCCTCTTATTCTGCCATCTGTTAAAAGGGTCGTAATGTTAATTCAGTCATTCATTCAATAACAGCCTATTAATCTCAAGTGCACTTCCTGGCTCGAATTGAGAACCACTGCATTCATTTAAACTTTTAGAGTTAGCTTTTATCAGGTCTAAATATTTACATCTATTTTTTTCTATGAAATTACTATTAAAATCGAATTTATTTCATATTTTTAATTTCCTATATTTTACCTAACTTTAGACCCTCCAGATAATCAGTTAAATAGTGTCATAAAAAATACAAATTTATGAAATAAGTTTCTTTTATTATGGCTTTTATTAAATTTTATTAACAATTGAACCAGTCAATAAAATACAATAGACATTAAATAAACAGCGTATAAAGCATTAAATTTAATAAACAATTTAAACAATACGGTATCATTCGGTATCACACTAATGTTAACTGAAATATTATTTTAAATGTTTGTTAAGGGGTGTACGCACTTCAGCGTTTATCTCCGTCAATCGTTAAGTTTATGTAAGATAATTGCTTTTATGTCTCAGTTTAAGGCCAGACGTTTATCTTGAAATGAACGAATATAAGCGTCTCCTCAGACGTAAGGCCAGCCAATCAGATCTTGTGTGTGAGCAACATCCAATCACAGAGCACTGACGTATTCCTACAACTTTTGAAGATCGAAAGCAAGTTCGCCGGCGCCATTTTCTTCACCGCTTCGTTGGGATCGAAGGTTATTACGAATTAAATATCACATTGAGGAGATTATTTTTCGAAAATAAACAATATTTTTACTGAAATAAATTAATGCTATGCGTCAGAATGTGCAGATCTCACCTTTGTAAAGAGATTTTGTATGTAAATCAACATCAAAGGTAGCGCTGCCAATCGGAGTGTGTGTGTTAAGCATTAGCCAATCCGAGAGCATTGATACAAATTTTGCCGGGAAAACGGAATATTAGCAATTGTGATCGCCATCCATGTTCTTGCAATGTTTTATTAGCCCAAAAATGCGCTAAACGATGGCAGATACTCCGTGAAAGATATTAATTAATGCATTCATTCTTCATTTAATAATAAAATCGAAATTAGAATTGATCGTCATTTATAACTTTTAAAGCGTTTACTTACATTAAAACGCATCTCCTGCACTAATAAATTAAATTCCCCGAGCTGATCTCTCTTCTGCAATATTTTACGCACCCACATCTTCTTTTTGGTTTTGTGTTTCAAGGCCAAGCAAAATAAATGCATGGCCATGAAAAATCGCTGATCTTCGTGGAGATTCATGTTGAACAATTGAAATGCCGCCATAATGACGTAGAAGAATTTCCGTTTCCTCTTTCGGTCTACTTCCGTTTCCGCTTGCCGTTAACTTGCCAACGACAAAATGCGCGCTGATTTTGCCTCTGACGGATACAAGACGTTTACATAAACACAACGCTCACGTTGAAGTGCGTACATCCCTTTAGACATATTTATAATTTATTTCCTTTCTTCTCTATAATACATTTATTTATTTGAGAGAAAATATAATTATACAGGTAAGCCTGTTATTCATTATCAATTTCCAAAAAAAAAAAAAAACTATATGTGTTGTATAAAGGTTATTGTAATTTTAATTGTTTTATAATCTTTATTTTAAATTTTTGAAATCTTTCTTAGAAGCAGGTAGGGAATTTAATTTTCAATTTGATTGGCACTGTTGTAAAGTACATTAACAATTGTTTATCCCATACCAACTCGACAACTTTAATCTACAATTAACAGAATAAGACAAGTTTGTTTCCATTTCGTGTACGACGGCCAAACTATAATGAAAATAAAAGAGATAGAAATAACGGAAAATGCCATTTTTCCATCAACCTCCCATTGCCACCAGCGCCATCTAGCGTGCGGTAAATTATCGAATAATTTTTCCCCGTCACTCAGAGGCTGAGTAAATACATTTATTTCCTCACATTTTAAATCGAATTTAGCCTAATAACGCTGTGGCTTTAGGCTGTTGTTAAATGAGTTTGGCGGGAAAGGAAGCCTTTGATATGGCTGCCAATCAAAAAAAAAAAAAAAATAATCCCGCGATACTGTTGCGGTCGTGGCGGCAGACTGTGCTATCGTTACTGCAGGCGTCGGTTAATTAACTGATTGCTACTTTACCATTAACTAGAATTACAGTTAACTTAATGCGGATACTTAATTGAAATTCCAATTAAAAAAAATTACTTATATTCCTAATTTATTTTAATGGTTGTGGAGTTACGTACTCATAAAGGTTTTATGAAAATCAAATCATAGAAGCAGTCATTACTAGGTCCTGAATTTATAACTTAAAAATATCAGATATAAACAAATACGTAATACTTAAAAAAATCTCAAAAGATGACTTGGAAACGATCTATCCAATCAAAAAAAAAACGAAATAGGCTGAAGTTTTAGACAGAAGAAAATAAATATATAAAAATTGACCAAGAAAAATAAATGACCCACACCATTCAAAAAATATATATGAAAAATGGTTTTGCCATAAATGCTTATTTATCCAGTATGCCTTAAAAACTGAGAAGTGGCAAATTATTCATTAAAAAATAATGTTAAAATATGCATTAATATGCAAAATAAAATTAGGTAATCCTGCTTCAAATACCTTGAGAATAATTAATACCTTTGAAGTACAGAATAAAAAAAAAAAATCCGAATGCTAGATTAATATTTATCCGTTTTTACTTTTTTTCCCAGTGCCCAGTGTTTGTCACAACGCTGATACGACAAAGAAACACTCCGTTTCCAGTTCAATCCAGAGTTTCTACGTATGTTTAAGTATATTTCCTAGTTTGACAAACACTGGACTACTTCTTCAACTAATTTTTTCGTATTTGTACAATGTTTTTACATTAAAAGAAAACAAAAACGCACATAACTAAACAAAACATAAATATTCACTGAGCTATTTTTGGTATTTGTACTGGGAATCGGAGACAGTACTGTTTGGAGGTTTGTTGACCTCTCATCAGTCCTATCCGCCCAGTACACCTAGCTCAGTGAAACAGGCCAATATACAAAACGAACAAACATACAAATAAATGACCCCTCTATTAAAAAAACATCAAAACAAAATCAAGAATAAAAGGTGATAAGTAATTAATCCCCGCTAGCATTCAGCTTAGTATTAAAGGATTAATTTATTAAAAGGTTAGTAATTACAAATGAAATTTAACGTGCGTTACAACAATTTTTACATTAAAAGAAAATTCAAATAAGAATGCCTTTTTGAGTCGTGCTGATACTCTAAGACGGCCGTTTCGAGCTTGTTGGGATCTCATCAGCCAGAGCTAATCAGCCAGTGCAAGGCTCAAAATGCGTACGAGGGGAAGTATTGTGAATACATGATGGAGACAGTGGCCCCTCAAAAACTAAAAGCAAGAAAATAAAAAGCAAGAACAAAATGTGGAATCCAAATCCTTGGGCAGCACTCAACCTACCACAAAAAGAAAAAGAAAAAAAAAAAAAATCTTATATTATAAAAGCGTTATTCTGTCTGTCATTGTCATAAGCCTTTACGTTTTTCCATTTTTGTGACCAAACTAGGAGAGATAGATTGGTCATGCAAATTGATAAAATGTATATCTTTTTAAGACAAACAAAATGCTACAAAAAATCTTTCGAAAAAAGTTTTTGGTTTCCAAGATGTCGCCTTTTAAAGGGTCAAATTTTGACTTTCTCAATTTAAACGAAAAGTATAAAAGTTGGAAGAGAACTTTATATTGAGAAAATGTTGGTATTTGAAAGTTCTATCGAACGATATATCAATCATTCACAAACGTTTCTGCGTTGCAAGATACATGCAAAAATGCGTGTGGCGCAACCCCAGGTGTGTGGCGCCAACCCTCAGCCTACAGCTGAGTTAAGCCGAGAAGGCCACAACGGGCTGGGAAGTCGTGTATTCTCCGATCTCAATATTAATTTGCTAAATAAAGTGTTTTTTTTTTTTGTTTTTTTTTTTTTTTAATGCTATATATGCAAGGGTTCCGAAGCGAAGCGACGGTACCCGTCTAGTATATAAATAAATAATTAACAAACCCTCTGATGGGTAAAAGAAAAGCAATTAATTCAAATAAGAATGCCTTTTTGAGTCGAGCGGATACTCTAGGATGGCCGTTTCGAGCTTGTTGGGTTCTCATCAGCCAGAACTGTCTCCATCATATATTAAAAGAAAACAAAAACCGCACATAACTAAACAAAACACAAATTTTCAGAGCTATTTTTGATATTTGTACTGTCTCCGATTCCCAGTACAGATACCAAAAATAGATCTTGTTTTAATGCACGTTAAATTTCATTTATACAATGATTTTGGAGATTCAACACATTTTTTCACATATTTTAATAGATTTTTTCAAATAGTTTTCTTCTCTTCTTTCTCTGTGGACTAATTAAATAATCAAGGGACGTCGAATCGATTTCCAATGAAAAGCCGCCAATTGATTCCACCAAAGCCAAGAGAGCAGAAAGCAGTAATAATAATGTTTTAATATTAACAGTCCCTGCCAGTCTTGAACGCCACGGAATCACAATTAATAAATTATAGATACAGTACAGGACAATCAAAAGGTGTCATCCGAACTTCAACATAAATAGGACAAATATTCAAAGATTCACATATTTTGTTATGAATCACAATATATGATATCCTGAAAAGTTATAAAAATTGAATAAAAATCAATGAAACAAAATAATATTAGCATTTGATTTCGCGTTATGTGATCATGTAAAGGCGGGTGTCAATACCTTCTTTATTTCGTGTCACGATAAACTTACAGGATTTGCAAATATGTAATTCCGCGAAATAGTCCTAATTTGGACCTTGAGATTATCTGTGGGTTTGTGTTAACCTGAAAACTTTAATCGATTTTACTGAACATTTACTTTTCCAAATTAATTATAATTTGGAATATTATTTGAATATTAACAAGAAGGAACAATTTAACGCTTATTTTTGAAAGCTTTCTCAGTTTTTTTCCATTTTCTTCAGTGTAAATTCGCGCTTTCAATCCAAAACAATGAATATGTATCACGTCCAACAATGCACGGAAATCCGCTTATTAATCCACGAGCGAGTGCTTTGTTAAGATTAAAATTAATCAGATAAAAGCAACTTCAGTAAATATTTGCAGATATAATTCATTTTCAAAAAGAAATTAAGAAAAAATAAGGTTGGGAAAGTGATTAGTAAACTATGCTTCCAACGTCTTCTGATACGTATAAGACAATATAATTGATATTGCAATTGTTGCGATTGTTGTAATTGTTGTGCTTAATGATAATTTAATGATACTTGTCCACAGGACAGACAAAACGGGAACATTAATCTGCTGATCTTATCAGAAATCTAAAATGTGAAGATTTTGTTGATT
>JAFIDM010000179.1:32740083-32770536 GCA_023159025.1 Thereuonema tuberculata | reverse complement strand
TTTCACTCGCCATAAATGCAGGCAATGTCAGGGTAGATTGCGAGTGATTTGTATATCGTTTTACACTTACCATAACGCCTTCCATCAAACGGAACATTTACACTTCTCAATTGTCATCATGCCTACGTTTTATTTACGAAAAAAAAAACAACATTGATTTATATAAAAACCATTTAGTCAATGCATCGGATAGGTGAAAGAATGTTTTTAATTAATTCAAATAGGAAATATTCATGTTTTTTTTCATCGTTTTATGTTTCTTTGTTTTCAGTTTCGATAAATCAGTTTCGATAAATAATTCAGTCTCGTTAAATCTCGATCAAGGGCGATATCTTTTCGAGATCTCGGATCACTGTCGATTCAAATTTTCAAGCCGAAATTATGAAATGATTTTGATTAATAATGTAACATTTTATGAAAGCATCCACGAAAACATAAGGAAAAGATGCCCTCCGATCGTGAAAATCATTTTTGTAATCGGTAATTTCGAATAAATAGATACAAATCGATTGGACTTCCAAGTTCTACAATTCGTCACCAGGAGCGCTAGTGTCGATGTCCAGCCATCTGATGTCGCGCCATTTCTTCAAAGATAGCCCAAGCTCAATCCCTCGCCATCTCCTCTCGCCATCTGATGGCGAGGTGATGGCGAGTGAAATGGCGAGGTTATGGCGAGTGAAATGGTAAATGTAATACGGCCTTAAGTTTACCGAGATAGAGACATTCATTTCATTGTATCGTTTCCACGACCTTGACAACCAAAGAAACTAAAGTAAGAAAAAAAAAGGAGTAATAATTTTAGAAAAGTAAATGTCATGTTCTTCCTGGAACTACTCATTGCTCTCGAGAATTCTAAACATCCCACTGTCTACTTTATTGTAGCATAAGATCCGTGTGACAGAGAAAGGGAAAACAAAGCAATATACAATGGTCTTTGACAGATGAATGATTTAGCGTCGATTATTCAACAAGCTGCTTCGTTTCCGGTGGACGAAGGGTCTTAGGATATTGCCTTCCTGCACGAGATCAATTGCCTTGATGACCTCCTCGGTTGGTTGTTTGGCAACAATAAGCCAAGTGGTTTATTAGTGGCCTCTCTCGCGTTTCTCTCTCCTTGGCTTCCCATTGTCCACAGTCACATTGATGGACTTTTGATAGGTGGACGTTCTCGTATGCGTTTTTATTCTTTTGTTAATAATGAAAACTATTTTTTTTCCTTTTAATTCTCTGTTGCTTAATTACTTTATGATATGAAGAAATCAATTTTTCACTCTAATCATTTCAGACCCGTAGTTCAAGCTACAAACTTCTCGGCTACGGGTTCAGTGCCTGGTGTAGGTTGGGATTTTTTTTCTCTATTTGTTGCTCCATCAAACTGTGGTGAAATTGAAAGTAGAAAACAAGAAAAATGTGTATTCAACTTAGTAACAAACAAATTGTATTATGATTAATTTATGGAAAGCAAATCAATGGACCACTTGAGGATAGGCGGGGCTTCGTAGTTCCAAAATATCCCACCAGGCTACTGCTTGGCTTGTGGGATAAACAAAGCCATGTGCTTTGTTTTAACTCGTGTCGATATAGAGGAAATACTATATTAAAGAAGGATATTCCAAGCGTTTTTACAGAATTATTACAATAAGGAACTGCACAGTACTGAACCATTCCATCTTGAAATATCAAAAATCGACGATTTTTTGAGTAATTCACACTAAATTATGTGTTTGTTTATCCCACAAGATCCCACATTACACGTCATAAGTGACGTCGATAGAGGCGTAAACCTCAAGTGGTCTATTGTTTTTAACTGTAAAGCAACTGACAAGACGTGATCGTGAAGATCAACAAAAGAATAATTGTTGCAAGTGTTGTGCAAGTGCATCGCATTTTAAAATATCCTGTATTAAATGCATCGAATTAAAAATATCCTGAAGATGTTAATATATTAAATTTAATTAAAATTAAATTTTATTATTTTTGATAGCAACTTTACGAAAACGTGAAACTACATTAAGCGTATTTAATTTCATAAATTGCCTTAGAAAATCTCACGAAACAATTCGAAGTTGTTTTTAATGTTCTCCCTAGAGAATGTCTTTCACCACTAAAGCTTCAGGTCGTCTGTATTAAATTGCAATTTGACAATTGAATTTGTGAATTCCAAGGCTAATTACTGCCTCGATTCTTGAGTGGAACCATTGAAATCCCTATGAAACCTGAGATCCCATTAATTCTTATTGGAGTGTGGCTTTCGCAGGGCAAGGACGAGGAATTGGCCTGGTGCCAAACGCCATCTGTCGGTGGCAATTTGAGTTTGCACAATGAACCAGAAGGTGGCGAGTCAAAGATTTGGATTGAGGGACGGAAGGAGGTAGAAGAGCGGAAATACGGAAGGAAGCGAATCGATCTGCCCTGCAACACTGCCGCTATTGGTCTACCTTTTCTCGTAACTGACTTTTAAGCAACAACTGTCTCTTCAGACAGAGTTGTATCGATAAAAGAACGCTCTTCCACTGACTGTCTTACCAAGTAAAAATAAAACGATAGATGCATGCTCAACAGATTTCTTATAGTTATTTAAGTTCGTTCATTTTGTAAGTAAATTAAAATAAATCACTCTTACATATCAAATATTATAATAACTTCTTTTAAATCATTTCTTCTTGTACAGTTAATAAATGCAATATTTCGGTCAGACCTCTCGCTGATCTTCTTCAGGTTAAGATACAAATTCGTTAAATTTGAAATTTAAATAATTACTCAGATGACACTCAAATGTAACGTTTATGATTTGAATTTAGGTGTCTTCACTAATTTGAATATAATATATTCTTCAACTCTAATAAATTATCAAAATTAATGTTTCTGTTGTTGGAATATGACCTAACCTTCCTATAACGTTAAAGGTAGAATCATTCACTTCAATTGGTTTGGTAGAATTTCAGTCAAGACTATTGGCTAAGCTTCGCCACAAACTAACAATATCAGCTGATATTTCTGCATTTGTAAAAGGATATAAACTTAAGCAGGGTTCAAAAACTCTAAGGAGTTTTAAAGTGGCAGTTATAATCATAAAAATCAAACCAAAATAGGCTTAATTTCCAAAATGTACAAAAAACAAAGATAAGCGTAATAGTATAATCAATAACCAAATGAAAGATTTAATTACACACTGTACAAATGGTTATTTTAATTGACTGAGCATTGCTACTGTTCCACTTGAAAACACCATTGTTTACTTGTGCATCCTTTGCGGCATAAAACAAATCAAGAAAGCAGATTTCTACAGTTGAGTTCATGAAAGAAGAGATTTTTATGACGTATTTTCGTTATGGATTGATGTTTCCAGGACATTACAGCGTCATATACTGTTAAAATGCGTAACTAACTCTTTTAAACATTACGAAAACATCCTGGTTTTTGTATTTTCTACAGTTACAGGTCTTGAAATACTTAAAAACCTTCCACACTATTTCCCCTTGCTTGGCTATGCAAAGTTTGTCCTTTCTTGGTCACGCTTATGCGATCACAAAACGACGCCATCTTGGACTGACTGCTCGGAGTTCAAGTTGATGACGTCATAAATGACCATATAAGGCAAATCTTTCTGTTTTGAAACTACTACAGATGGATTTCTATAAAGGTTTATACAATGCTGTTTTTTTTTATATACAATTTGCTTACAGTTTAAAATGTAAGCAAAATAATTCCATCAATTCTCATGTTCTCGAAATGTCCACACCCCAAAGCGCTGCAGGCTTGTTCCTATTACGCGATAGAAACTTCACCAATTTACATACGAGTGAAATCTCCAGAATGAAATCAAACGCAGAAAAAAACTAGTAAAACGTGAGAGTAAGCAAATAAAGTTTACAATTTTATTGACTGGCAACTTGGTGTTAAATGTTTGGAAGTCAAAAACTTAATTACAACAAGTTCTTAGAAACAGTGTAAAGTTAATATTGGGTTTTAGAAATTGAGAAATGTGACTTGAATATCTAAGGCTGATATTAATATAATTAAAGATATACGATATATTTTCAAAATAAAAATATATCAATTTCTTTAACATTTGCCAGTTTGATGGTATACCTGTTTCTTGTGAATAACTAATATTAATTTAATAAGAAACAATCAAAGCTGACGTCATTTCGATATTTCAGTCCTAAGCATTTAGTTATTTGCAAGCAATTTTAGGAAACATTTTCTATTTTTTTCTTGGCTTTTAATAATTGTAATTCTAAATATTGTCAACATCTTTTTTTTAGAAATTATCATATTTCGTTATAGAGTTTTATTGGAGACCACTTTGTTATTCTAACTTTTTTTGTAATGGGTGTGGAGAGGAGGTTCATAGCCTTCCCTTGTTGTAGTTGGACATTTTCTTCTTTCTGTTCCACTTAAGTAGCCTCGAGCAACCACGACCTCTCCATTAAGCTTAAATTCGATTTTTTTTCATTGGTTCTGTCAGGTTCCTTTTCGGATCTATCTATCTATCGTTCTTTTTCTTCCCCAGTTCTTTCTCCTCTTCTCTTCTTCAGTTTGTGTCCCAACATCCTCGGTGCTGATAAGAAAACCCTTAGGCTGTTAGAAAGATTCTCCCTCTTATTCGCCTCCTCCTCTTCAGTAATTTCTCTTCATTCTTTGGTGCTTGGAAGAACCGCCAATAATTTTACTGATCTCCAAGAACCCCATCAAAAATTTGCTGAAAAATCTCTCTGTTTTTATTAGTTGCATTGTACTTGAATTCCTTATCTCCAAATCTCGCTTTCGTTCTGCTGCTAAATTACACGTTGAGGACTGTGTTCACTCCCAATTGACAGTAAGCAATTTTATACCACATGGTAGCTAGTTAACACAATAGATTGTAGGTTTAATCTCACGTAAAACATTGTATTCTGCATCATTTTAGAATGTAGAGCAAAAAACAAAAATATTACAGTACAATTTTAAATCGAAATACGTATGTTCGTCCGTCCGTGACCAAGAAATCTCAAATTATGTTTCAAACTTTGAAGATGAATTATCACAAGTAAGATTCTTTGATTCTTAATTTTGGTAAAACATCTTATTAGGAAAGTCTTTTATAACAGATAAGTTAAAAATTATTTATGTTAGAAATCTAAAATTGTAATGATACATAACGTTATCTAATTTGGTATCCTATTAATTTCGATAAAAATTAGATCCAAACGTATCGAACACATCAATACATTAGTCTCCGACAATGACATTAACAGTACTGCTATCAATTTTGTTAATGTTTGTTTCAGAGATGAGACAAAGATATTTTGCAAGTATTATTTAGTCTGCTGATAAGGATCGGAAGACATACTCCAGTTTTGTCTGTGGACAAGTATCATTAAAATATCATTAGCAACAATCACAACAATCGCAACAATTGCGTCTTTACATACGCAACAATCACATTAATACCCCTCTGCAACAATCACAATAATCGCAAAAATTGCGCCTTTTGCATTCTCAACAATCACATTTATAATAATAAGGAAATTAAAGCAATAGCAATTATATTTTCTTATACGTACCAGAAGATGTTGCGAAGCATTGTGATTGGTTTACTAATCGCTATCCCTATCTTGTTTATTTTTTATAACGTCTTATTGTTAAATTATTTTTTTAATCGAACGAAAAAGTTGTGAATTGAAGAATGCAGAAACAACTTTGTGCTACAATGTAATTGTCAACGAAAATCACTTATTTATATTTAAATGGCTGTTTTTCTATTTTTTTTTTTAGCTCTGAATTTGTCTTTAGAGAAAAGCAAATTGTTGATCTGTAATACATTTAATAAAAACTGGTTTGTGAAGTCAGAGAGATCATAGATACATTGTGATGGTGTTGGTGGGAGAGTCGTTGAGATGGAAAAAAAACGAGTCAAGTTCTGGAACTGAACTGAATTAATTTATTAAATAACTCTCCTCTTTCTGTGCGGCCATTGGGTATCGATGCGGTCGTGATGGAAGTTGTAATTGCCTCTTGAATTAGAACACCTTGAGTAAATGAGTTTTGTGCGCCAATCAATAGTATTGTTATTTTTAAGAACGCAAAGAGTTTGCTAGATTATGAATTATACTGATCACATGACTGTATAATTACTAAAAACTTTGACGTATCTTCTTTTTGTTTTTGTCTTTTGTTTTTTTTAAACTAAAAACTAAAAAAACTAAATGTTTTGCGGATTGAAATGGGAGTATTCAAAAGTAGGTACGCCACCTTTATCTTTGTTAAAAGTATTCAGTTTGGCAACGGAGTATTTATTTTATAAGGACAAAAAAAACTAAATTTCATTCATTATCAAACAAAACAAAAAAAATAAAGAAAGAAATCATAAAACGTGTTGAATATCTAGATGAAGATCAATTTGGCTTTCGCGCTGGTAGAGGATCTAGGGAAGCAATTTGCGCTTTGAGAATGATTCTGGAAAGAAGCATGGAAAGGAATAGGAAAATTTATATTACATTTATAGATTTAGAGAAAGCATTTGATACAGTGAGATGGTAATATTTGTTTCAAATTATGAAGGAGAAGGGATTCGACTGGAAAGAGATGATTTATCTATCAATTATATAATAAAATGCTTGATTTACTACACAGAACTTTACAAAATTGGGGCTTAAAAATAAATACAAAGAAGACTAAAGTAATGATAGTTGAAAAAAATAAGGAGAAAACGAAAGCAATTATAAAAATAGGAGGAAATAACATTGAACAAGTAGCAAAATTTTGCTATTTGGGAAGCTACATAACAGATGATAACAGAAGTTCTGAGGAAATAAAAAGAAGAATAGCTATCATGAAACAAGCATTCCAAAACAAAAGAAATATACTGACATCAAACCATCTGATTATTGAAACTAAAAAGGCCTTTGCAAAAACTTTTCTATGGAGTATCCTGATGTATGGCAGTGAAACCTGGACGTTAGGGAAACAAGATATTAATCGCCTTCAGGCAGCTGAGATGTGGATATGGAGGAGAGTGATAAAAACTAGTTGGACTGACAAATCAAAAAGTTTTGGAAGAACAGAAAAAAATATTACAGGATATTGAGAAAAGAAAAACCAAATTTTTGGGACATATGATTAGACATAACAGCTTTCTAAAAATTATTCTGGAAGGGAAAATTGCAGGAAAAAAGGGAAGAGGAAGACCAAGAAGAAAATTCTTGGATGACACACAAAGGGTTCTGGAATTCCGAAGCTATTATGAATTAAAGAGAACGGCTGAGGACAGAAGAGCATGGTTTCAGCGACAAGGCGGTGCCTTTAGTACCTGATGATGATGATATATATATATATATATATATATATATAGATATATATATATATATATACATATATATATATTATTTTATGCCAAAGAAAAAAAAATCATTTTTATATAATTAATGACTGAAATTAAAAAATGAAGGTTTTTTTCATACATTTTAACGAGGAATTCTTCTCTCTTAGTGTCTTCATCAATGGTTGCTTCCCGTAATAGTGGTTCGTGTCTGTTAATTAGAGGATGTCTTCCAATTGATTCCGAGTTCACTCCAAGTAAGAAATTGTTCGTTGGGGGGTTATTTAGAAGATGTCGAAATAAGATCTCTTTTTTATTTTGTTTCTCAATTCGTTGAGAGGAGGAAAAAAAAAAGTCCTCTTAAAAGAATGTCCTTCTGTTGAATTGGCTTCATTAACCGACGCCATCTTGGATCTTATTAGGAACGCAGGTGGTTTCATTTGGTCTCAAAGGGTGATTAATTAATTAGAACGTTAGCCACTTCTAATTACCTAACAAATAGTCTTTAATATTGTGATCTTAAATAATGAAGGGTTGCCAAGTTCGGAATTATTACGTTCTTATCTTGGGAGTTCAGTATTTATTCGAAAACTCATTGCTAATGTTGTTTCTTATTGAATCGAACGTTTTTGTTTTGTTTTTTTAAACTGATTTATAGCAGTTTTTTAAAAAAAAGGGTTTGCCGTATATGGTCATTACGTAGCGATTGATTTTGTCTGGAACAAAGGTCACCAGTCATGACGTCATCAACGTGAACTTAACAGTTAATTAAAAAAATTCAATAAAATAATCTTACAAAAACCCATAAAAATTATTAAAATAATAATAACAATAATATAGAAGTGTATTCGTAATTGTAGAAACTAAAAAAAACCAGAATGTTTTCGTAATGTTTATAAGATTTCAATTATGAATCTTAGCAATAGATGGCGCTGTAACGTCTGGAAACATCAATCCATAAGAAAATTACGTCATCAAAAGCTCTTCTTTCATGAACTGAACTGTAGGAGTGTACATTAATATTATCTTTCTTTTAGTGCATCTCAAGAAAAACAAGAATTTATAGCCTACTTTCCTTAAAATGTAGGCTAGTTAATTTTTTTTTTTTTTTTTGAAAACGACAAAAATTGAAAAGCATAGTATTTATATTCCAATCATAACATCTATTGAATTAATATCAATAGTTCAAACTTTTCGTTTTCCGCGTAGGTTCTTGCTAAGAAATTAGCGCGTGAAGATTACAAAAAACTTCGAAACGAATCAATGGATTTTCTTCATAATACACTTGAATGCTTTTTAGTAATCCACCAATTTGCGCATGTTTTGAGTTGGTTAAAATTAACTTGATATTTAAAATTAAATAATAAAGATGTGATTATTTTTTCAAAACATTGTGAAGTGTTTGTGTTCAGCGGATTTAATAGTAGGCCTACGTGGAGACTTTTCGGTTATATAGGGTGTCTCAAAAAAATATACTAACACTTTGATGTACTAACTATCGAAGTGTTGGTACATTATTTTGAGACACCCTGTATAATTTTCAAGATTTAAAAAAAAAAAAAAAAACCTAATAAAGTATAAAAAAAAAAAGAAAAAAAAATTGCCCCGTTTTATAAATAAGTAGGTTTCAAATTCTTTAAGGTTTCATTTTTATTTTTTTTCGAAATTTCCTATATTCATTTCCTTGTCCTCTTCTACGTTTCTAAACTTATCCAAACCCATACTTGCCAACAACTTCACCAATAAGAAATGAGTATTTTGGTTTATATTTTGAGGAAAAAGGGATATGTCAAAAAAAAAGAAAAAAAAGTAGGAATCCCATTTGCGACACTTCCTCCTCCGACCCACCTACGCTACTCCCCATGTAAACAGCTCCTGGCTGTTAAGATGAACTTCCTACCTACTCTTAACAGCATTGGTGCAAGTATTCTAAATATCACGTGACCTTAGGGTATTATCTCACATAGTAAGTTTATCAGCAAAGAAGTAAAAAGGATGTTGAAATGAAGGAGATTTTTTTTTTCTTTTCATCAGAATGAGAAAAACAGTTTCTCACCATATTTCTGTACAGCAAACTCAATTAATATAATTTTGCTTGCGTTTAATTTATTATCTACTTTTTTAAGACTACGACAAACGGGATTTTTATTTACGGGATTCTTTACACGAATAATATTCTTACGTTAGATATTCATAAAAAAATTTTTTTAATAAAAATGGGAGAATGTAAATAAATGTGCATGTCAATTTCCCCAGCGTATTAATAATTCACGTATTGTATAAACTAAATTTTGTAATCCTTTACAATTAATCAACTTTTGCTATAAATATCGGAATGTACAGAATTCACTTAGACTCATTTGACTCTTTAGACTTTTTTTTAGCGACTCATTTGCGAGCTATTGTGATAGCGATCAATAGTTATTGAGTTTGTCCTGCCGTCTGTCCGTGTCTGTCCACCCTAACAACTCCCGAACGGAAAGTCGGATCGACAAACGGACTTCACCATCGTGTTCAGAGTCCCAAATAAAGTAGGAATATGGTATTTTCAGGGACCAACGTCGCCCCCCCCCCCCAATATATGTGAGATATTTGACCTTGTTTTCATTGGATTTCCGCTATTAGCTAAAACGTTAGAAATGCAACCATCTCATTTCAGTTGTCAGCTAAAGCTTGATGCAACCTCATATGCTGGAGGTTGTCGGTTCGAGTCCGTATATCTACTGTTTTTGCTTTTTTTTTCTCCTCTTAATCATTTTTCCTCATTGTCCGCGTGGGTTTTCTTTTTCTTTCTTTTCCTAACGTTTCATTTTATTTTATTCCCTAACTTTTGTGTTTTTCCTTACGTCAATATACTTCCTTTTTTTATTATTATTTTTCATATCTTTTATTATGATGGGTCGCCCTTAAATTTATGCGTTAGCACAACATTATATTCACTTTTTTTTGTATCTGTATAGATCTGTGTCTCTTAAGCCTTTGTATACAGTTGGTAAGAACGTATTATTTACTTAAATTGATTTCAAATTTATAATATTCGCTTAAACAAGGCGGGAAAGGAGATTTCACTTTGGACACATACGAAAAATGGATCAGCAGCTTAAACAGATTGAGAAACACTGGTTTACAAAATAGGATTCTTGTTTGTTTTGCTTTTTTTAAATTAAATATCAGGATATAAAAATTCAGTGAACCAATTATTTAATTATTTTTTATGATGCTTTTAGTAAGCATAAAATTCAGTACTTAATGGCAAAATATTTTATTTTGTTTCTTAGATAAAGAATACGTTTCTGTATGTTTTAGTTTCACCACATGTAATTGAATAAACCATGGAATTAGAAATTTGAATATTGGCTGATTTACTGCTGTGTCTGAGCAAACCTACTAGCAACTGCGTATGTTGACTTACATCCTATCCCATTTGCAATGTTTGTGTAGGCGTGTTTACTTTGTCATTACTTATCCCTTAACTCTGAAGCACGAACACTGGCCTTCGCGAGCAAAACGTTATTTAGATGGTGCTGGAAGGAAGATATTTTGAAAATGAGTCCCGCATTACATTAAAAACAGTTTTGACCATCTTCCAAGATATTTTTCTTGATTTGGAACTATGCCTGTGATTATGCATAGGAAATGACGATTTAAAACGGTTTCTAAATATAATTGAAGTTAATTAATTATCCGTTATTATTAATAGAAAAGTATAAATAATGGAAAGTAACAGATAATAATCCCAAATGGTAAATTCTTACTTTTTTAACTACCCTTATACGAAAATTGTTCCTTGAACCATACCTTATTGGAACTGTTATGACCTTAGTGATGGGGAAAAATAAAGGTTCTGGTTTGCGGTCAGTTCCTGTTTCTCAAGAAGTAGCCAGAAGTGAAACATTTTACACTATGAAATCAGGCTTTTGTCTTTTAATTTTTTTCCCCTTATTAGTTAAATCCATGGTCCACAAAGTTTGCTTACAATTTTCAACCGACCGCCATCTTTCAGCAGGATCGTGCACCTCCTTATTGTTCGTGATTTTCTAAAGCAGATATTTCCAGACCGGGGGATCGGAAGGGGGGGGGGGGCACCTTGTTCTCCTGATATTTCTCCCATGGATTTTTTTTTTGTTATATTAAATAGACAGTGAACCGAACAAAGATATGGGAATTCAACGACCTAAAAACATAAGATCACTGATGTCATTTCCATCATTACAACATGTTTACAGTAGTTTTCAAAAAAGAAGGGTTTGCCATATATGGTCGTTACGTAGCGATCGACTTTTTCTGGAACAAACGTCACCAGTCATGACTTCATCAACCTTAACTCCGAGCAGTCAGTCCAAGATGGCGTCGTTTTGTGATCGCATAAGCGTGACCACGAAAGGACAAAATTTGCATAGCCAAGCAAGGGGAAATAGTGTGGAACGTTTTTAAGGATTTCAAGACCTGTAACTGTAGAACATGCAACAACCAGAATGTTTTCGTAATGTTTAAAAGAGTTAGTTCCGAATTTTAGCAGTAGATGGCGCTGTAACGTCCTGGAAACATTAATCTGTAAGGAAATTACGTCATAAAAAGCTCTTCTTTCATGAATTCAACTGCAGAAATCTGCTACCTTGCTTTCTTTTATGCGGCAAAGGGGTGCACAGGTAAACAATGGTGTTTTAATTAAGGCAGCAAAAAGAGCTTTGATGTTAATTCTTCATTACTTAAGAAATTTTACAGGTTTATCATTAATTGGTATTTTTAATATTTTTTTAAAATTATAAGTAGAATTTGTGCATCCCCTGTATATCTGAATCTTAATACGAAGGCTGAACATTTTCAACTTGTCTTTAATTTTCTGGATTTTATTCTATTTTCAGTAAGGTATGTGCTACTAGCGTCATAAAGAGACAGAACATTAACCCTTATTGAAAAAGATGGACTGCTGTGGCAAAAGCTGACATTTTAATATTTTTAGCTGAAATCTTTTAACTTTGACATTCTCTGTAAAGTTTGTTTTGGCTTAGAGAAGATATTTAAATAGCTCAGGGCCAAAATCGAACGCCAAGATACGATTAACTGACGGTAAATATTACTAAGAAGG
Source organism: Thereuonema tuberculata (assembly GCA_023159025.1). Taxonomy (NCBI): domain Eukaryota; kingdom Metazoa; phylum Arthropoda; class Chilopoda; order Scutigeromorpha; family Scutigeridae; genus Thereuonema; species Thereuonema tuberculata. The sequence continues at coordinate 32,758,144 of JAFIDM010000179.1, read as the reverse complement.
ATTAGCAATTTATTTTTAAGTTTTGTCAGTGAAGATGAATGACTATTTTTGCTGCGAAGAGAATTTAGAGCTACGAGGAGTGTTTTTTTCCCTCTCTTCTTTTTTTTAACGGAATTTACCTTGAGAAACATCTAAATTGGAACATCTTTATAGGCACAGGTTAGCATTAATACACACCTACGTAGATTTATATGGGAATTTTTATGAATCAAAAGGAAGTGTAATATTTTAAGCGAAAGGAAGGGTCGTAAATATCCCTCTTTGAATTCGAGACTTGCAATAATTTATATGGACTCTCTTTCTTGCAGATAAAATTTTTTTTATTGCTTTCTTCCACATGTAAGAAAGAAAATGGCGGGAAGCTTTGACTACCGTTTACATAGCATTTACTAATCTTTAAAATGCTGTTTCTTTGAAAAAAATTAGAAAGGGCATAACTTATAACAATATTTTATTGTAATAATTAGAGAATGTTTCAGGAAATCATTATTGGTATTTTACAGGCCTACATGTTGGGGAATAAGTCATTCGTAATTTCAACGATGTTGTGATACATTTTCGAATAATACTTTTAGAATATTATAATAATGCTGTTTAAAATTACTAGACACTTTTAGAATGTCTAGTAATTTTAAACAGTGATTTTTTCAATTCTGTTTTTGTAAAACCGTTATTTATAGATAACTTTATATAAATTTCAAATGTATATTTGAAAGTAGCAATGAGCTTCTATGTCTGTGTAGAAAAAAACACACAAAACAAAAAACAAAAACAGAACTCCACTGCACATTCTGTTCTTTTAATCATTTTGAATTTCTGATACAGTAGGCACTCGCTAATCCGGCACGTTCGGGACTTCGGCAGTGCCGGATTACCGAAAATGCCGCATTACTAAGCGCCGTGTAAAAATAGCCGTTATTGCGAGGATAGCGGAAATACCGCTAAAATAGAGAGTCAAAAGGGCTATTAATAGGTATCAGACCATTTTTCCGTGTTCTATTGTGATTTCTCTGATTTCGGTAGTGATGGAAAATGTTAAAAACAAAACAACAAAATATATTTTTATGTAGCATTGTATTTTAATACAGTACATACTAGCACTAGACAACACAAATGGCTTTCGAAGATTTGTCATCACTGCCGAGTACGCCCGACCTCAGCCGATTATCCGCGAACTCTGCCGAACGCGCCCGGAAGGCTTATTCAGTGTAAAAAAAAACCCTTAGACCGATGCCGGATTATTGAATGTGCCGGATTATCGGATGCCGGATTAGCGGGGTTTTACTGTAATTTAATATACAATTGTTTATGTGTTAACTTCGATAATTTCTTCCAAAGTCATTTATGATACTCTGCTGCAATGAATTAGTTCATTTTTGCAGAAGTTATATTTTGACTAGTAGATTAAAATCCCCATTATTCATAAACTATTATCAAAAATAAAATTCGAATTATCCACGATTTTTTAACATTATTTTAATACAGAATTCTAGGGACCGAGCAAAAAATTCGAATTATCCAGAATTTCTGATTAAAGAAGTTCGAATTATCCAAGTTTCACTGTATTTTGTTATTAAACTTCTTAATTAATGTCTTCCTGATATATGTTGTTGTTCTTGAAGTTTACTGTAATTTGTTTACTGTAAAGATATGACCATTAGCTTTTTTTTTTATTAATTTACATTTTTTGTAAACTTTCATTAATCTGTAGCGAAAGCATTTATAAATTAAAGCCGTTTTAGCAAAAAAAAGCCAAGGTCTAGTGAAAGAACAAGAAACAAAACAATTACTACTGAAGTAAGACAAGCTTTGTTGCTTATTTTAGAGACTGAAATAGAATAGTTGGAGATATTGAATAGACGTAGCAGAAATAACTGAATGCATCTCTATTAATATAAATGAAATTAGCCTCTTCACTAATAATCTCCAAGAATCTATTTAACAACAGAATTGCATGATTTCCATTAGGACTTTAGGAATTCGTTTTTCAAAATTTGAAACGTGACAATGAAGGGAAAGTTACAAAAATAGTTAATGGTTGATAAATAAACAAAAGATAAAACCAGAAATAATAAACAAAACAACACAAACAAGGTAGGGAAACCAATCACAGTGCTTCGCTATGTCTTATGATAAGAAAATATCACTGATATTACTTTAATTTCCTTATTATTACAAATGTGATTGTTGCGAATGCAAAAGGAGCAATTGTTGCGTTAATTGTGATTGTTGTGATTGTTGTAGAGCTGCATTATAAATGTGATTGTTGCGATTGTTGTAATTGTTGTGCTTAATGATAATTTAATGAGATTTTAATGATACTTGTCTACAGGACAGACAAAACGGGAATATTAGTCTGCTGATCTTATCAGAAAACTAAAAAATGGTATGTAAGTTTTAAATCTTAGTTGTTGAGAAAGATGTAATTTTGAAGAGAACGTGTACCTTGAATAAATAAGATATCTAACTCCTTACTGCTAAATTTGAAATTGAATGTAAAAACAACTGCTGGCATATCCCTCTTGTAGTTGCCTACAAACTGACAACAAGACTGTTAGTGATTGAGAATAACTTAGAATATGAGAAAATATAAGTCTTGCTACCACGAAGATTAAAGATGGGATTTAACCCCTCAACGGCAGAGATGCGTCTATAGAGTTGGTCAGCAAATATTGTCCAACGGATCAGAATATCACTGAATAACAGGACCTGGGAATCTTACTTGATCTGGAAGGCATTGCAATCAATATAGGACAAAAGAACAATAGCAGAATATTATTGGTCCTGAAAGACAATCAAGATCACCACAGGGACACTAGGGAATGCAAAGCTTCATTGTGAGTGGATCAGGTTTAATTGAATATGGTACTTATAAATTCATATGTCTAAATTCTACTCCTCCTTTTGTACTGATCTCTTAATTAGAAACTGATGCTGGTTTCCAAACTCTGCTTTAATCTTCATCATTCTTTGACCTTTGCTTCATTTGCGTTCTTTTATAAATTCTGTTAGTAATTGCCAAGTACCTTCGGTCTTGAGCTACAGTCAGCCGTGTTTCCATGGTTTCAGACAATGGCATAAATAAACAAAGAGATGTATGAATTTAAAGAAGAATCCAGTTCCAAACATAATTTAAAAGGCTCCTACGGAGAAGTAATAAGTCACAGAGTCAATTTTTCAATGAAACTACCAAACTAAAGCTACCGTACCCTTTACTTGTTTGTAAAGTCTGTTAATTTACTTGATGCCAACAAACTATAACCATCCAATTTTCTTTTTGGAATTTTATTTCCAAAAGAAATTCAAGCAGAAGATCTGGTAAACAGAATTAGCATATCAAAGTATATATTATCAATGTAATAATTATCAAAGTAATAATTATTTTTTAATAATCTCTGTAATTAAATTTCTTTGCAAACCAGCCAAATGACGTTGTGAATTTCATATTCCCTTTGATGTTTGCGATTTGTAAAATTACTTCACAATGTCAGCAGAAATTACTTCGTATTTTTGAGTTTCAATTATCTTTTATATTAGGATTGTATTTCCTTAAAGAGACAGTTTTATTTCAGAATTGTCTTCTTTAAATATTAGAGGACGCTTTGCCCATTAGGAACTGCATCAGAAAGTTCTGGGAAATTTTGCAGAACATTTACGACGAAAAATGTTACATAAGTCAATATTTATTCTGAACCTTATGTTTAAATGTTTAATGTTTCAAATTTGCTTTTCGATACTCAGTTCAATTTGTTGCCAGTATTCTTGACAATTTAAATATTTAATATAGTTAAAAATTGCGATTTTTATATAACTTGAGTCAGATCTTTCTAAGACATTTTACGTCTAAAATCTTTTAGCTTTGTTATTTAGTTATTCTGTGACCTTCTATTCTGAAAATATAACTTTTCTGTAGAATTCTTCTTTTCACTCTAAGCTCTTCTCTGATTTCTGCATATCTTTTTTATCCACGCGGGAATAGTTAGTTCAAGAGTCTTGCTGTCTTTTTCTTTTCTTTCTTTCGTCCTTAAGTTCACTTACGTTTCTCTATCTTAGAAAACCTTAGGGATTTACATTGCTTTAAAAAACTTAATGAATGTCTTCTTGTTGACTTTATTTCGTAATCTTCTTTGTAATATTCCAATTTAGGTAGTTAAGTTTTTTAAATCTAATTACATACTTGTATGTATTGATTTTGGTAAGTGGGTCTGAGAATATGAGCCTCCGGTTCTTTCAATAAATAAATAAAAAAAATACCAAGTGAACGTTAACGTTTACTGATGCATTTAGAAAATCTACTGGTATTCAAAAATTGACTTGCAAATTACAGTTTTTTGTAATACACAGTAATGGCCACAATTGTTTTAAAAAAAGCTATTTTACATGTGCATATAATAATTTTTAAAAAATAAAATAAAGCCAGCACACAGGATTAAGATAAAAAGAACAAATTAAAAATATTGAACCATGACCGGTTTCGCTTTGTGCTCAAGGCATTGACGAGTGTGTGAATTATTGTTTGTATTATTGCTCAAATTAAACGAAAATAAAAAAAAAAGCTTTTTAAATTGTAATTTGAGTTTGCATAGTTATGCCTATTATAATTAGAGAATGTGACACTTCTTTGAATTACAGCAATTCCTCTATTTGTACTATAAAATCTTTTAATCACACTTTAAATCATATTCAAATCATCAACCATAAATTCTATATATCGTTAAGAGCAAGTTTCTATTAACTCCGCAATTTATGAAAGTCGAATTTCAAGAACTTAGGCTACTAAATTACAAGTGCATCAATATAATTTTTTTGTTGGAATTCTATGTTCTCTGAACTGTGCAAAATACAGTTCCATGTCATCTTCCTTCTAACAAATCCAGATTATGAGATTGAAGTTCTGGACGCTCTATGTTAAGCTTATTAAAGTGATTACCACACTTCCATTCATTTATCTAGTAAACACTCACTTTCTAAAATTGCAAAAGGAGCGTATTTCCTTGCATCACCAGCAAAGCTTCCCTTATAGGAAAAATACTCACAATGTAAATTCGTTCTGAACATCAATAAATCACTCCTGGTACACAGCCCAGACTTCAAGCTCAGTCATTAATCCAAAATTCACCAAAGCCTAACAAGCCACTGTATCAAGATTACAAACAGCACATTTAATCAAAATGACATTTTCTAGTAATTCTTAAGTTTTCTTTAGTGTTTTAAATGTGACAAAGAAGCATATCCTTGACATAGAAGCAACTAGGCAAGATCTCCACCAGCGCAAGTTTACTATTGGTTAAACTGAGAAGTTTTAACTCACAGGGAATTGTCTAAAATTCAAGATACAAATTCGCAAAATACAAAATCGAAATCAGTGCAACACACAACCTTCTTCCTACAATAAAATAGTTTTGTTTTTCTTTTTTTTCTTATTTTAGATGTATGTCTTCTTTTGAGATTCAAACTTGCTTCAAAACCAATGAACTAAGATCTAAGAATGGCTTTCATTTTTGAATTTTTAGCTCTCTAAGATAACTATTTTTTTTATAATATTCTTGAGTAATCCTTGCACACGAAAACCTGCTCGGACACATCTACTTTATCTCCAAAACATTTTCTACACTGTTTTTTTACTTTGTTTTTCTAAGCATTTTATTTTTTGCTTCTCTTGATATAAATATTAGAACATTTCATTTGATTATAACTTCGCACTTGAACTTTCACAAGAAGAGTTACTTGTCTTTTACAAAAAAATTAGACTCCATTTATTTGTAAGTCTTAATTTTTTTCAGTTGAAAAATAAGGCTCATTAGATCAGTCAGTCTGTGTGTTTGTCCTCATAACTTTTGAATGTCTGGATGGATCTTCTTAACACTTGGTATGCATATTTCAGGACTAGGGACTGAAATATTTTCCAAATGTGTCCTCTGTTAGAACTTAGTAACAGAAGACGATAAAAAAATCCCAAAAAAGCACTGGAAAATAAACAGCGCACTTCTATCCTGTCCTTGTCTGAAACAATGACAATTAAACCCTTTTAGAAGAATATTTTAAGAATAATAGGCTTCATATGTATGTAATCCTAGCACTGATGTTTCGATTTCTCATTAATATGTATAAAAACATTATTCTGTCTGTCATTCTGTCATAAGACTTTAAGTTTTTCCAATTTTGTGACCAAACTATAAGAGATAGATTGGTCATGTAAATGGATAAAATGTAGATCTTTTTAAGACAAACAAAATGCAAAAAAAATCTCCCGAAAAAAGTTTTGGATTTCCAGGATGTCGCCTTTTTAAAGGGTCAAATTTTGACTTTTTCTCAATTTAAACAAAAAGTTTAAAAGTTGGAAGAGAACATTATATTGAAAAAATGTTGGTATTTGAAAGTTCTATCGACGCTATATCAGTCATTCACAAACGTTTCTGCGTTTGCAAGATACATGCAAAAATGTAAAAAATTTCATGTTGGCTATAGTGAGAACTTTGTAAAGGCACGTAAAAATGAAACAACTGTACAATTCATGGAAATACGAAAACAAATTAGATCATATTTTCATAAATAAGCATGATATCGAAACATGCGGAGAAGGCCACAACGGACTGGGAATGTATATTCTCCGATCTCAAATATTAATTTGCTAAATAAATAAACTTTTTTTTTTAATGCTATATATGCTATATTTGGAGCGAAGCGACGGTACCCAACTAGTTAACTATAGTTATTCATTGCAATAATTCAGCTAATTTATTAAGGGTTTAACACATTGTAAAAATACGTTTTATCACTTTTTAATTAAGCATATACCTAAAACAAATCAGATTGAAATGAATAGAAGTCTGTAATGGGTCAGGATTAACAGGTTCTAGTTTAAAGTAGAAAGGAAAGGTAGAAGGCGGAAAGTTTATTCTATTCTACTTTGATAATTAAATATGTGTGTTTCTTAATATGAAATGACTAGATTCTGGCCACCACACAAAGTTCTAATTTAAATATATAAATAAAAATACAATAAATGCGAATACTTTCCAGATGGTCTACATCTCGTTATCAATTATTCCGCTTGATAACGAGATGTAGACCATCTTGAAAGTACTCGCAGTTTATAGTATTTTTATTACATTTATGTATTTAAATTAGAACTGTGTGTGGTGGCCAGAAGCTACTCATTTCATATTCTACTTTGTTTTTGTCATTCTTATATACATATATATATATATATCTTGATTTTATTTTCAAGTTCTGAAGGATTTCAAGCCTCAATGTTAAAAGGTTAAAGAGGAGGAGGAGGAAGAGAATCGGAGGAATAGAAAAGTTCTTTTTACCCCTATTAGGGGGGAAAAAAAGCGTCTGTCTATTCTCTTCTCTTTTTTCTATTCCACTCTTCTTTCTCTGCCTTAATCTTCCATTCCATTCTGGTAGAGAGAGAGGTCATGAAGTTGCACAAAGGATCTGTCGTGAGCTGATCGGCTGCTGACACGATAACCTTTGTTGGTTGAAATGTGAAGTTGACGCTGGTTATGTAAAAGCGTTCGTTTAAGAAATTGGGCATCAATAGAGAGAAGATCTCATCGCTTCTCTCTCTCAAGTTGAAAGGCAAAAAGTTGGTTCAACCTCCAAGGCCAATCGATCACATTGGATCAACAATTATAGCAAACATCAACAGCGTAGAAATGCATGAGTTATCGTCTCTTTTAATATCAAGGGCAGCATTACACGATAGCAGCTAGATGTTAACGAAAGAAATAAAACACGTTGAAACACCAATGTTTTAAATAATTGCTTATTTACATTGAAGTACACTGGAAAACGTTTCTAATGTCATTGACTTAAATCTTAAGTTATTCTTAAGAAAGCTGAAATATCTTTAATGTTTATTAATCAAAAAATGTACTATAAGCTTAAAAATTAAACTGTAGATTTGATTAGAGATTGTTAAAAATGTTGAATATTATGAAGAGACGGAACAGTTTCGAAGCCTTTGCAGGCTCCTTCATCAGTCATCTTTATTAAAATAATGCCATAAAATTTAGTTAAAATTTCGGTCATGTAGCGTAAAACTTTGTAATTTATATGTAAAACATTCTTTAGACTAGCTGTGGATGAGGAGCAGGAAAATAAATAAAAAATTTGACTTTTTTTATTTTTGTTGGAAGATAAAAAAGTTGATTTGTTTTGACTGAAAAAAACTTACAAAAGGAAAATCTCTGAATTAAAAGGGTTTTAAATATTATTAATTTTGAAATTTTATAGTAGTTTTGGTTTTACTCAAACATCCAAATCTTCTGGCAGTCCCCTTTTCATATTAACAAAAAGCGGTCATTGTAGACTATTTTGCCTAAGAAATTGCTGCCAGGTTATCGTTGCCACAGAAGACAGACGGCATTAGATTCGTAGAAAAAGAAAACGAACACAGGAGAGAGAAATTTAACATCAACCAGACCCCGGGTTCGAATTCAGTCTCAGGCCCTCGAATTGTTTAGCTTCGTCTACACTCGGAAGGGTTTAATTTTGTAGGAGAAAAATAACTGAATTATTGCAGGTTCGAAGCGATATCTCCAATCAATGATAGCAGATTAGGAAATAATGGTCTAATCCGTATTCGATCTCAGGTTCTACGAAATGATTCTCTCAAAAGATTGCCAAAATGATTCATTATAATCCCATTGTTTTTCTATTGTTATTTCTAAATTTCGTGATATCCGAGAAGACAACAGGAAATTGCACCAAGAAAGAATTCCATGTTGTTTCATTATTTCATCTTCCTTCCAACGGAGATTCAAATACACAACAGTTGTATGAGATTCTCGAAAAATGCTTCGTCATAATAACATTGTTGTTGGCTCCTCAGTAGACGTCAATGAGTTGAATTCTACTCCCAGTCCAATTAAATTGTTCTGGATTCAGAGACGATAACAACACCCACGCTTGAATCCCTTTATACTGAAAGCGAGAAAAACTTACGAAAGGTTTTATACGTTGACGGTTTTAGAGTGAAATTTACCAATTCCGTTGGAAATTCTGATTTGGGATAATTGCGAAAAAAAAGTTAAAAAAATAAATTAAGAACTTAAAGTGTAGGAATAACTTTGTATGGTAAGATTCAGATTATCTTTCTAAATCCAGTTTTGCAAAATTTTGTATTATCGTTCGTATTTTTATTGATATTACTTCTATCTCTTTCCTGCCGAAAATCGCCTGAGGAGTCTTCTTCAGTCTTCCCTTGATTTCTCAACTCTTTGTAGTTATGGAATGGCGAATCCACCGCAGATTCCCCTTTTATACATGTTCACGAACATGACATAGTTTGCATTCTGACAAATAAAAAATTAATTTAATTAATTTTATAGTAAAATTTCAGTTCTAGGCTAAGCACATTACAGCAAAGCTTTAAAAAAATAATAATAATAAACTAGAAGGCTGCCCGTCGTTTTGCTCCGGAAACCTCGCATATGGAACGGAAAAGCATTTTACTTATTCACAAAAAAAGAATTACATCAAACAAACTGAGACTTAAAACAAAATTAAAACTAAAAATAAATTTAAGTTTAAATTCATCCATTAAAATCCATTTGTAACAGTCGGAAATTTGTTGTCCGGCAACGCGCGTGCGAAATTACATTATTGCGGACAGCGTAGGCTATGCAACAATACTCCTGTTATCAGGCAACGCGCGTGCGAATTGTTGCAAATTCAATTATTGGTGGATGTATGCAATCAGGCACACAATTTTTTTAATAATGCAGATTAGTACTCCGAAACTTAGATAAAACATTAACTATCCATTTTTGCAACCCTACGAATATAGGGTAAGGGTGGAGCAGACGGACACCACCTAAGAAAAGTGTCATTATTTCACGTGTCAAAGTTGGCAACTCTAGTTCGAAGTGTTAAATAAGGCAACGTGCGAGTGACTGTGTGGTATATCTATTTATATCTTCAAATATAACAGGTCCATCCTCATCAGAACTTGACAGGTAAGAAAAAACTATAGCGAGAATACCAGTCAGTAGAAATATACATTTAGAATATAAGCTTTTTACTGGTTCAGTAACTTGCTCTAATGTATTGCTACGAGGTTAAGTAATGCCATGCACACTACAGCGGTGCATAAGCTTAAAACTACATGCTCTGTTAGAGATTTTAATAATTAACACATAACTACACGTCGGGGCACACGGACACATCAATGAGGGGCAAACAGACACTAACAGTTTTTAATGCTTTTAAGTAGTTTTCAAGATAATTTGTATTCGTGAGCGTTTATAAGGGGAATTCCAGGAAAAGGCATCAACAAAGTCGTTTTTGGTGGTATTTTTGTGGAAGCATGGAGTCGTGCGGCCACAGTTGGGAATGCAGTGACGGGTTTTAATGCATGCGGAATACACCCATTCAATCCCAATCGCCTACCTGAGCAGGTATTTCTTCCTGGGATTGTTCAAGAAGAAATTCAGCAACCATCTAGTACTCTGCCACAAGACGCCCATAACCAACCCGATAAAACAACAATAGTGCCACAAGAAACGCACGATTTATCTGAAAGGAGTTTCGAGGAACTTAACCCTGTGCCTTCCACTTCAAAGACAATAAACAAGAAACGAAAAACTGGTGAATCAGAAATACTGACGGATCCTGCATTTATCAACCAAATTAAACAAAGGAAAATGAAGTTAGCTAACAAGAATAGCAAGAAAACTAAATCCGATGGATGGAACAAAAGTGATTTGTGTCGGCTTTGTAAAAACATTTATAAAAAAGGTGAAAACTGGGTGCAGTGCCTACAGTGTTTGTTGTGGTTTCGTGTGAAGTGTGTTTTCAACGGAAACGATGCTTATTTTGTGTGCCATACTTGCCAGAGTGATGACAGTGAATAAACAAAATAATGTCCGTTTGCCCCTACCATTTGCCCCACCCTGATGGGGCAGACGGATACCGGTGGACTAATATTATTAACAGAAAATCGCTTACGATAAGAAATTTATTTTAAACATAATTATTATTTACATTCAAAACAATGTTCGAGCTTAATTGTAATATATTTTATTTTGATATACTATAAATATATTAGGAGTTATTACGAAAAAAGTGCTTAGTGTGTCCATTTGTCCCACCCTTACCCTATATTCAGTTATTACTTTCCAAAATTTCTTTATCCCTGTTTCTGTTTAAAAATCTTTATAAGTTTTTCAAGAGTAGTTTTACAGTATTAACCCACAGAAATGCTAAAGTAAATAACTTACCTAAATCTTTAATATTAATATATTGTGTGAAGTTTCTCAAGATCTATTATAATCGGTATTATATCTGAATTATAATGGTTGTGGAAAGTACAGAGTGAAATGCTGTTTCTGCCACTTGCTACCAGATCATCGTCGATTATAATTTGCATTCCATTATGTTTTGCTTTAGTTCTATTTCTTGAAAAGACCAAAAACGAAAGCACAACGCAAACAAAAGAGGAAAGGATTCGCACCCTGAGCTTGTCATCGGGAAGAGACTGGGACGGGCCGTTTCGTCCTCTTTAGGACTCATCAGCCAGCCAAACTTCCCCGGCTTGTTTAAGGAATTGTGGGTTGTCGTCATCTCTTTGGAGATTGATTTATTATGTTACTTTGTATCCAGATGATGAGTGGTGGGAGTACTGCTCAAAACATGTTTAATGTGTTAATTTTTTAATATTGTTATTTCAAAGTATGTTGTCATTTATATTTTATGTTCAACATTTCTACACATGTTAATACACGTTTTTCTTTTAACGTGAAAGAATTTGCAGTTTGTAGTTATCTTTTAAATTAACTTTTTATTTTATTTATTTATTTCAACAAGTTGCGATCAGATTTAAGCAACATACATTGTTTAATATTAAACCCAAAAGACATGTAATGAACCCACTGCACAGATATAAAGAATAGCAGATCGATGAACACATCATTGAACATGGACGTGAAAAGAACTCTGCAGAAAATAAAGTGACGAGTTCTCTAGATTGTCACCTCACGATACAATCTGAAATGTAAACACGTAGAAACAACCGGGACTGTTTGCGTCCATCGATCTGCTATTCTTTATTGATCTGCCCACGACATTCTACCTCAAGAAACTAAAACCCAAACAGAAAGTAAAAGGAAAAAATACGTAGAAAAGGATTTTGCAGTTCGAGTTGCTGAATCAGTCGTTTTGGTTTTGTCACTTGGTGGGAAAAAATACATTTATTTGTAACATATAAACAATATCCTGCATCTGTTCACTAAGAATTCACAGAACCTTTCCGTTTTTAACTGAATTCGTTTGAGATTTTTACCTGAATGGTTTCATTTCTTTAGACTGATACGTCAAATTCAACAGGAAAAGTAATGATGCAATTAGAAAGAAAATATTTAACATGCATGATAAATCATTAAACAAGAAACTTGTTAGAGCACAGAGAATAAATTTCCGCACATTGAGCCATCGTCATCAGGAATTCGGGACAGCTGTTTCATCGTTATTTGGAAACTTCAGCCGGATTTACCCTCGTTGGTAGGTTTAAACTGTGCGAAAGGTTACGGAGACTACCTCCGCTCCCAGCAGTGGTTTCCAACTTGAAATAACCATAATAAAATATAAAATTCTGAAAAAACACCTTGTTCTTTCGCTGAAAGGCTCAAAGGAGTTTTAAATATAAAATAAAACAAGACAAGAAATCAGTAGTGCAATTGTAAAAAAAACCAACCCAAAACTTTTAACATGCACATCCTGAACCTATTCGAGGGTAAATCTGACTGAAAATTCCTAATAAGTATGAAACAGCTGTCTCGGATTCCCGACGATGTGCGGCTCAATGTGCGGAAATTTATTTTCTGAGCACTAATGACTTTTTATTTAAGGAAAAGTAATAATTTGAAAAGAAATTTTCCAGAAATAGAACCCAGAATTGAACTGAAGATCTAAATCTGAAAAATTTGTAAGTCAGCCTTATCTGAAATTCAATTCAATTCCATTGATCATGATTAGACGTCAGTTTAATAATAGAAATCTGGCTTTTTCCTGTAATCCGTTCTGGAACATCATTTTCCGTGTTATTGCGGAATATGGACTCCATTGCGGTGACTTCTGACTTACAGGAATAATAAGGAATGCAGACTGCAATGAAAAAGGAAGGTAGTTGGCAGGAATTTACGGGCTCTGAAAGAAAAAATGCCGTCAGAGGAAGGTCTTGTAATTGGGTCTCGTGCTTGCACTGATGGGAACCTATAGAACTTCTGGCTTCGTTCTCCTCTGGAGATGAATTTTCAAAAAGAACGGGGATGAGGGGAAGAATTAAGAAGGAATGTCAAAGAAATCTGATTGGCAGATAGTTTTTTTAAAAAAGATCACGCTCCGTCGCGTAAAACTTTACTTATTATGCTAATGATTGTGTTGAAAATTTTGTTTTGTTTTGTTTTGTTCGAATGTGTTTACAATGTGGCTATTGCAAAATATATAAGTTTTTTTTTCTATTTTGTAAGATTTTATCAATGTCGTTTTTCGTTGTTGTTCTTTAAGTTAAAATTGTCAAACCGTTGGTTTTAAGTCAAAGTCGTCTTCCGAGTTCAGTTAGAAAAATGGCGCCGAATCCATTTTACGTATAGTTAGCAAGGAAAATGAAGCCTCTAAACGCATTAATCTGTGTTTATAAATGCGACATTCTTTTATTTTTCACGTCAATATATATATATATATATATATCTAGCTTTATTTGAGACATTAAGCTGAAATTTTAATGGTACTTAAACTATTCTACTTGAGTCCAAAATGACTTTGATACAAAGGATGGCGCAGCTAAGCCACAGATGCTATTGCGCCATTAAAATCTACTAACCAACCAACCAACCATTTTTGATACAAAGAAATATAAGGCAAGAATCTCGAGAACAAAGTGACCACACTTTTAACCACAGGACTGCACATATCCAATCTCATTTTAAAAACTGAAACTACTATGTTACGTACTCTATAATGTTATAAGATTTTGTTTCTATATATTATATAATGTTTAACATCTAATAATTTTTCTATTTACCTGATGCATATAACAAATTTCTATCAATTAAAATGCTTTTAAAATATTACATAATTTATGGCGCCAAAACAATTTACTTCAAGAAGATAAATCTATAGGCTACCTGAGTTCCAATTCATTTTATTTGCAAATTGGACCCATAATTAGCAAAAGATAGCAAAACAATTTTTTGAGAATATTCCAAATTTGAGGCGCCAACTGCAACGTGTTTTTTTTTTATCTTTTTCTAAAGAAAAATACTCCATGTTTGCATGAAATATTTAAAAACAATGCTTTGTGTGGAAGTTTCCAGATTTCTATGAGTACACCAGTGAATTTCGAAGAACCAATTTCCAATTTTTCTTTCCCCTTGAAAAGCTCTTGCAGCTAATCTTGAGAATAATCTTAGAATTCTCAGCACTGTTCTGTCCGACGTGATTTATGACATATGGAGTTTCTGTTAAGATTGGGATTCTTTCCAGATCATGAGTTTTTATGGCATTAAAGTTGTTTCTTCCATTTCTTTGCCGCATCATCTTTTCATGTGCAAACCGTTCTGTATTTGGAATTAATGGTAATGAAAATTCTTTACGTTCCACATGAGGTAGCCAATTGAAAGTTGGACTTTTATGTCTCAAAGGATATTTAACGGCCACTTTAATCGAATAACTATAACTTAAATACAAATCACACAGGGCTTTCTGGTATATTAGCTATTCCTAACTCTACAGAAACTAATCTGAATGAAATTAAGCCTAAATTACAAGAAAAAAAACACATGTTTTAGTTAAATGAAAATAAACGAAAGATCAATCAATATTTTTAATATTTCAATTGCAGTTAGTGTTTGGTTTTTAGTAATACAGTGATACCTTGGTTAATGATAGTAATCCGTTCCAGAAGTACGAATACAAGAAGTAAAAATTGTTTCTAAAGAAAATATAAATTACACAGGTATGAATATATTGTAAAATTTAAATGCGATTTTCTCAAAAAACTATTGGCCGCCACCAATCGACAAGGCGTCGTAAACCAAAGCCTGCGTCGTTACCATGATATTTTTTGCTTACAGCAACTTGTTAACAGAGTACATCGTTAACTAGGGTCGTCGTTAACCGAGGTATCACTGTATCTTTTTTCTATATTTCACTTGTTAAATATGTGGATCTTATCAAGCTGTTAAGTAATTCAATTTTGTTAAAAACAAGTTGTTCTTGAAAGAACCCAAAGCCTACTTTCTTGAGAATGTTGAGAAAAGTGTATATTCACCGTACTTTTAAATTATGATATCTTCTGAATACGAATGATACACATTTTTCGTTCTCTGAAAAAATCAATTCAATCCGCAGTACTTGTAAAGTTGCTTAGCTATTGCATACTTTTAATTAATTAATTGTATTAAACCATGTGGAATTTGTAGATTGTTGTCCATTATAGACTTGTTATACATGGTGTCGGATCTAATGCTTTTCTATGGGAATTTTTATTATCCTAGATTTGTAATTTTTCGATAGAGAGAAATTTCAAATATAAAAATATAGATAGCCCTTTTCTTTTTATCTCATACCCAAGAAGATCCATCGGTTCAAAAATTAGGAAGAGATGCATACACTCACGTAGGTCTACTAAGTACTCTGGTAATTTTCAACTTTCCCAGGATTCTAAATTTAAAATTCTCTTTTATACAATGTATTCGTCAAAAAAAATAAGAGTATTAATAATTTTACACCATGTTATGTCATATACTCTTTGGCTAGTCCTTTCTTGTAAAATTTATTTTTAAATTTAATATTTTTTCTCTAACTTAGTGTAAAACGCATGGAATAAAAATGGGATATGTTTTTCTTCGTAACCAAAATTACTTAGATTTCTAAAGTTATTGTAAAGCAATTTCGTAAGCAGATTTATGAATTAAGAAATATGTAAAGAATTTGTTATAAAAACTTTGGCCTCAACGAGGATGGTGCATATTCTAGTTATTCTACCATCGGAGGGACGAACCTGGGAAATTACGCTACTTAGATTTTTTTTTTTTTTAATGCCAATTCAAAATTTCTGATATTAAATTGTCCCATCATTTTCGCAAGAAATCCCTCTTCTTAATTTGAATTTTATCCGCTTTTGGTCTTGATGCCATTATTTTATAAGAGTTACAACAAACTCTTTTTGTCAAAATAGAAAGTTTTATATATGAGCATAGTCATCTTCATAATTTCTTTTTTTAATATTTTTTTACATTTTTTTTTCAAATGTTAAACATTTTTTTTTATAAAAAAATAGACCTTGTCATACATATTTTAAATAAATCAAAATGTTTTATCTTACAAATATCATCGAACTGATTTACAACAATTTATAAGTGTTATTACAAAAAAAAAACCTTCATAATAATACATTATAATAATCAGGAGAAAATAATCTCATTTGTAATCTGAAAAATGTTTTGGAGAAATAACCAAAAACCAGGTTACTGATTGTACTCAAGACAAAAAAATAATATATATATAGATATATAACTTTTTTTCTTGAAGTTCTCAGTTATTTCGGAAGAAGGACTCTTATTTCGCAGCAGTGGCAGTAAATGTCCAATATTCAAGATGACATTCCAACCCTAGAAGGCATTTTATATAATGGCATATCAGACGACAACGTCTGTCAGCGAGAGTTTTTCAAACTTTTTCCCCCCAGTCCTAATTGGTTTAGAAAATTTGCTGTCACCGGATCCATAAGCAAAAAGAAAAGTTCACTTGACTTTTCAGCTACTCTTAAAAAAAAATAAAAGAAAATGGTTTCGGTAAGTTGCAAAACAAATATCAGCTTTTAAAGTAAAGTCTAAGTTTTAAGAATATCTGATAAGGAATACTGATAGTTTTATAAATTTGGAGCAACGTACAACAGGCGAATGTTAAAAATCCTATATTTAAGTACACTTTTCACTAAGATGATGACAATGACTGATATTAATTACATAAAAGTTCGTTGTAAGATTTGAAGTCCATTCCCTACCGTTTACTTATAAAGTTAAAAATACTAGTCAATACTAAATTTTATTTTTGTTTTTCCTATTTCATCATTTACGTAAATTCATTAAACCCGGGAATAAATGCTTGAGTTTTTTTAACCTTTCTTCATCTTGTGGATTACGATAATAGCCATCTTCAGAGGAAAATAACGATCATAAAATCAGTCATCATATGTGGGTGTACGTGTCTGTATTAATGCATCAACCATAAGTCCTCTTGAAACTTGGAATGTTTGTTTAAGGATAAAAGATGACGTACAGTGGATAATCGATATGGAGCCTCCAAAACTAAAATGAATAATAATAAATTCACAATAAAAGATAGGTTAAAAAGCTCTTGTGCCAGTTTTGTCCTTTATGTGTCCTTTGCATATGAAGATAACATAGGTTCACATTGAAATCAAAACAAAGAACTTTTATTAATGTATAACAATATACGTGTAATAATCCATTTAGTAATTCTGGTGAAAGTGTTTTGACGAGTCAAAGGATATATTCCATAGGACGAGATGGATTTACAGAACTTAGGCAGATTACGCGATTTTAATTATTTTTTTTTATTTTGTAAAATGAAAAATTTGTTTCTTTTTTTTATTCGACAGAAATTGTATTTAAAAATAAGAGAAGATTTTTCGTTTTTACAATTTTTACAACTTTAAAAAAGAAAAAAAAGAGACTAAAAAAAAACAAAACAACAACAACATTGTAAGTAGAAAACTTTGGTTTTGTTTTTTTTTCTAATTTAATAATATGATGATACTAAGCAGTGGCGTATATAGAATATATTTTCGGGGGGGGGGCCCAAGATTAATATATTTAAGTAGACACCCCATGGAAACCTATCTGTTCAACCAAAAAAAACGATGGAAACCTATCTGTTCAACCAAAAAGAAAACGATGGAAACCTATCTGTTCAACCAAAAAAAAACGATGGAAACCTATCTGTTCAACCAAAAAGAAAACGATGGAAACCTATCTGTTCAACCAAAAAAAAACGATGGAAACCTATCTGTTCAACCAAAAAAAAA
>JAFIDM010000179.1:32675666-32739683 GCA_023159025.1 Thereuonema tuberculata | reverse complement strand
CCGTTGGGAGAACATATCTTCATTATTTCGGGGGATGGGGGCAGCTCCCCCCCCTTATATACGCCCCTGATACTAAGTTACATGGCTAAAATGGAAAGACGGATTCCGTATTATTGATATAAGTATCCCGTTTCAATTTGAACTTGTAGTACTATGAATATGATTTAGTGAGAAGGAACTAATCCAATAATAATAATAATAATAATAAAAATATTTTTTAATGATTTCTAAATACAAAAGTTACAGTCCCGTTAGGAATGACAAATTCCTAAGAACAGGTTCTGAGTATAGGTATAATAAAATTGTTTAATTAATTTTGTATACAGTGTTAAAAAACATTAAAAAGACTTATATCAATGTATTGTTTTTCAAGTGATTTTTTGTTAAGTAGATCGCTAAGTGCTGATTTTCCAAAATTTTATATTAGGCAGTAACATAATTTAAATGTTAAAATAATTTCCTGATTTAATTCTACATATATTTGTACTTATGTATATTAAATTTTATGTTTAGCTTATTTTTGTTCAGTACAGTAAGAACTAGTAACAATAAATATTAAAGACATTGGAAATAAATTCAACAAAATAATGAAATGAGATATAACATACAGAATTTACAATAACAATGAAAACAATTGAACAATAGAAATTCATTCTAATTACATTTTATCCCCGAGTTTTTTAATAGTTTCTTCACATTGGATATGCTTCCATTTTTTATATATATAAATAATAATAAATTTAACTCGGATTGGGGGGGGGGGGTGGAGTGGTAATTAAATATACAAATAAATGCAACCATTGATGAGAAAAATTTAGCTCTCTTACTTCTCCGTCTTGACTAATAAGACCACAAAATCATCAGCTACAAAACATTGACTCTGATGAAGTGCAATGTAGTTCTGAAATCTCTCCTGACCAAGGCTCATTAATTTTCACCCGAAAAATTCTCCATCAAATTATTATCAATTTAATTTATAATAAATTGTATCTATCATTATTGAAATTGCTTTATAATACTATTGTCTTAAAATTTTCCATCAGAAAATGTGATTTTTGTTGTTAGAATCTTAATGTTTTTATATTTTTTATTTGCGTTATTTTATATTTTACCGATATTGTATTTCTGAATTTAATCCTGTTAAAGAATCACTTGATTCCTAAAATTAAATCCAATCTACAATGTTTCATGAAAAGCAGAATTATAAAGAGTAAAAATTATATAGTCAAAACTCGATTAACCGTCACCGTCGGGACGATTAACCATCATCGTCATACCGTGTCGACTAACAGCCTATGTTCTATCGGAAAGGTGTACAGCAAGGGCCAGGTCTTCTCCGGAGACCGTAACAGGGCAATCCGGGCTCGAGAGTAGGTGTGTCATTGTTTCTTCTTTTTTGTTGCAAGAGCACGGTATATCTTGGGTCAAGTCAAGGTAACCCCAACTACGAAGGATATTTATTTGCAATTGCCAACCCCAGTTCGTAATTTGTTAAGAGACCTCCACGTAGGCCAGGGTAGCTCATGACCCGGCGGTAGGGTCTCTCCTGGTTCGAGGAAGTCAACTGGAAATTGACATTTTTCATCCATTGGTCTAGTCTCTCACGGGCAGCCCGATTTCTGAAGGGGAATACTTGCTTGTAGAAAGCTTTTGCGTGAGTGGAGCCTTGTTTGGGCAGGCACTTAGATGGATAACAGAAATTTCGCAATAACATGTACAGTAATGAAATTTCAATGCTGGTTTGGGACGAAAGGCAAACAATACATTAATACAAAGAAAAATCTATCGGTAACAAATAGATATCCTTAAACACCAAACAAATAATAATAATAGAAACATAAAACAGTACTAGATAATAAGGTTTATATGTTAAAGCTGTAATCAGTCATCTTCTTCTGTTTCTTCGAGGCTCGAGCTTTTTTCGCGGCAATGTCCCGTATTTTACGGAGAAGTAGGTTTTGCGAACGATGACTGATAACAGAAAGTGAGATTAAAAGAGTGACGGTTAATCGAGTTTTCACTGAATATGCGTTAACAGCCGCTTTTATTTCGGGTGTTAGGTCACATTGAGCCTCTTGAAAAGACCTACAGAGGGCGCTGAGCGTCAAATTCTTAGCCTTCCATTGATTTTAAATCGTTGCAGGGTGTGCGCTGAAACAACAGCATCCCAAGTGAAGTAATCCTATTCAACATTGTCCTTATTGTATAGTGAAAACTATAATATTTAATAAATTAAAATATTCAAAATTATTCTACAATTTAGAAAATAATAATAACAAATTAAATAAAATGAAAATCCAATTGTACTTTCAAATTGACATGTGAATTTTTGTAGCATGATCCCCCCCCCCCCCCCCACACACACTCACCCACCAATAAAAGCACAACCCACGCACTGCCACTGTAAATTACGTCACAAATTCAACAAGGGAGATTTAAATCTTTTATTTATGGAGAGGAAATTGGGAGGATGATTTGTTTTATGTAATGATTTTCAATTATAGAAATATTCAATATTTGATAAATCCATTCTGTTGATTTTGCATTAGTCTATTTGTTTGTTTGTTTGTTTGATCGTAAAATTTTAATGTCAATAAAAGAGAGAATGAGTATTAACAAGATTAATTGGGCGATCTTCCATCATAAATTTAGTATTTTAATCGATTCAACATTTGAATTATAATGAATCATTAATTTATTGGAAGTTATTTGGAATGATTTTGTTATTGGGAAAATAAATTGTAATGATTTAATTGATGTTGCCATATTTCGAATACCTTTATGGTTAAGAACGCAGAAAAAGTTACTCAAAAAACCCTCGAAGTCGTTGCCGGAAAATTAAGAAATATAAAATATCTAATTCCAAGATTGATTGAGAAAATACAAGAGTGCAGTGCAGGGATGCGAACTCTTTGAGTTTTTTAGCTACATTGGAATGTGAATATTTTTGAAAATTAGAAGGAATAACCAACATTGTATTGCCGTTTTTAAATGACTAGAATTTCTTTAATTCCCACTATTCACTATTGCGGCGACTCATTAGAAAGAAAGTATTGTCAAACCCCGAATTACGTCGCTTCAGACTTACTTTCGTTTAACATCCATTGATTTTTCGTCAACCACAACCCTCAGCTCAATTAAGAAAAAAGAAGTTAATATCAGTCGGATTCATCTCTTTATAGGTCAACTTTATAGAACAGAAAAACTGTTCTACGTTAACGAGTCTTAAAACTACCTTCTGGATGAGTCATGGACATGCTTTACTGTAGATGCTTTGGTAAAATCATTTATTCTCATGTGCGTTATATATATTTTTATTTATGTTATGCTATGGGGTGAGCGTGGGTGGCAGAGAAGCCGAGCACCGCGACCTGAAAGATCTTTTGTGCTATCCCACGGAAATAAGGACAGACGGAGAGAAAGACTGAGAAAGGATGGTGTGAGAAATGGTGGGGAAATGGGAGAACCCCGGGAAAACCTGCCCACCGCGGATTTACCATCAACGAAACCCACATGAGAACCGAAGCTCGGTACTCAGAGGTGAGAGGCCAGTGACTTAGCGACAACGCCAACCGCGCGGCCTGTATTTTTATTTACTTTTTATTTATTACTGTACAATGTTTATTTTAATTATAAATGTGTTATTTACCTCACTTACGCACGTACATGATGATTGCAGTGCATCTCTAAGTGAAGAATTAAGTCAGTTTTCAACTTAGGTCATCCTTCTGGAACCATAGATGATATTAATTCGAGATACGCTTGTATATGAATTATCTACCTCAAAACAGTACACTAAATCTGTAATGAAACTTTATATAGAAACGCATTTATTCATATCTAGAAAGATCGCTTTTATCCTTTATTTGAAAGGACGAGCCCTTTTTGAACAAAGAATTTATCACTTTAAATCATCCTCTTTCCAACCTTTTCCGTTTTCTCTTCTTCGCAATCGATGATGGAATTGAGGCGCAGTGCACGATGGGAATTATTGACTACCAAACAGAAACCTTAAGCGTTGCGAAATTTAATCACGTGATCTGTTTTTCGGGGCTGCGATTGACTTCGTGAACGAAACCACAGCACACACACAAAAAAAATCTACCTTTACCATCAGAACCTATTTAATTTCCTGATTCCTTTCGCATCCTTTCAGCATTGGATGAATTTTCATGATCCCATCTTTCAGTATCAAAAGGAGTTTTGAAATGGAAATCACTTTCTAAGAATAGATGTTCCTTGAGATGTCGTTTCAATTCAAAAGTTTAGTCTTTTAACTCGATAACCTCTATTTGTGGTTTACAACACAATTTTGTAAAAAGTGATTTCTTGGAAATTGAGGCTTGCGAGATCACTCAGTCTGTCTGCAAATAACTTTTGAACCGCTTCATAGATCATCCTAAAATTTGGTGTGCACATTTATGGACTAGAAGCGATCAAACTTGTTTATTTGCGATCTTTTCTAACTAGATACTTGTCATAAAATTAGCGCCAAAAGGCGAGACAAATGTCCATAGGAAAGCATTGAAATTGAAACAATTGATTCATGTTCTATTAATATACTACTTCAGTGTTTTAACGAATAATGTTGGCTAATCCATTAATTAGCAGACGGTTTCATACGATTAAAGTTACTCCCGTTTTCAAATTTAAGTGAATAAAGCGGATTTAATTTTTTTTTTCTAAAAATGCAAGCTTATAATGTTCGTATTTGAAAAGAAAAACAAATTTGTAGGCGTTTCATTTTTATCGTTTTCGCAAAATTAAAAAAAAAATTAAAAAAAAAAAAATGAAAAGTAAATCAGAAATCCTATTTAAGGAAAGTATGCTTTGAGATCTTCGAACGTTTCCTTTTCCAAATGATTAAAGCGACACGAAAAATATTTATTGATTGAAGATATGTTAACTTAGACATTATTACACAATGTTCACAAAACTATTAACGGAAAATTGCAGTTTCAGATGCCTAAAGCATCTCAGGATTCGTGTTTAATTCCCTGTTTCCTGATTATTATCAATCGTCGATTAATCTTTAATTTCTTATATTTTTTTTAATTCGGAATTATTTGTTGATTCAGTTGGTAACTAAATTAAAATAATTTAAAAATCTAATTTTCTTGATTTTTTTTTTTTTGTAAAATAAAAACTTTTTTTCGTTTTCTCTATATATTTTTAATATTAATTTAAAGGCCAATGGTTTCGACAGTTTTAAATTCAAGTTTACTTAAATGTAATAAAACATTCAAACAATTATAAATAAATAAATAAGAAGTGAGATGAAATGAAGGGGATAACATTTTTACACTTTTCCATTTTTTTTTACGAATCTATGTTATTATAAAGTTTCTTACTCAACTCTACAAGTCATTTACAAAGATAATGTTGTTCTCCTTTGGTGTTTTTTTTTCCTTAAATATTTGTAGTAAGAAATTATATTTGCTGATTTTTTTTTTTTGAAATTTCGATGTTTGCTGATTGTTCGACTACTGGTTTTATGTATATACAGTATATGTATATTTTTTATGTATATTTTTATGTATATACTGTATATATCTTTGTATAAATCCACACATATAAATATATTGTACGTAGCCGGACAGTGATGTGAAATTTGAAAAATGCCTATACAAAATTCAAATCACTGTTTTTAAGAAAATACGGCCAATCCATCTTCACATCATCAGCGGCATAAGAGGTGAAAGTAGAAATTAAAATTTAGAATTTATTTATTTCATGTTCTTTATAAATTCATAAATTAGAAATTAAATTATGAATTAAAAAGAACAAAATTTGAGTTTTGCCTGTTCGATATATATTGCGTTTTTGTGTCTTCCAAATTTTAGTTCCAAAATTTAACACCAGATGCCGCTGATGAAGTGAAAGTAGTTTGGCCGTACTTTCGCAGAAACAGTTTTCTGAATTTTGTATTGGGATTTTAAATTTCAGATAGCCGGCTATATGTTTAGTAATATAAGTTAATTTTTATTCTTATATTCTTTACGTTCTAAATTTTCTAAATTGCAAATGATTGATTGAAATCTTTGCATTGCTAAACTCGAATTTGATGCATTTGAGTTTGGCCATCCGATATATATTTATTATTATATATAATTTTTACTTTTTTTTGGTTTTACAGTTTTGCCTGATAGCCTACCGTAGTTTTCCTTCAAATTGTTCTTTTCTCCATTTAGGATTTTACCTCTAAATCCTTTTAAATGTAAAAGGGATCTCTTTTGGTTAGAGTGAGCATACAGGGAATTTGTTGTAAACCTATGATCGGTTCCAAATTGATTAATCTTGGTATAGTTACTCAACCAGACACACACACATGATTGCACCAGATGCCGCAGGAAGAGATCTACAAGAGACAGAGAAAGATTTGATCAATTTCACTTGACAGACTTCACAAGGAAAGGTTTTCAAAGATGAGAGACTTTCCTCTTTACCAGCTCCGTCAAATAAATCTGACATTTCTCTCGATGTTCAGAGAAAAAATAAGTATCTAGAAATCTATTTAACCTCTGAAAATATATAAACACATAACTGTAAACAATTTCCAAAAAATACAACGATTGTTTTATTTCACATTGTTATTTAACAGCTGGACATTATTTCAAAAAAAGTTTGGGCATTACTTATATTTTCATTCCTAATCACTGTAATGTCAGCGAAAAAAAAAGTAAGAGAAAATCAATTCCAGATCTGCGTAGGTGTCAAGTAATAGCAGAATTAGCAAAAGAAAAAAAAAGTTACTAAAAAACTGTGCTGGTAAACTTAAAAACTTTAAGACAAAGTAAACAATTTTAAAAAATGTATTTCAATTCCGTTTAAAAATAATACGATTTGTAAGGGTGCTTCAAAAATTTGAAAAATACTTAAAATAATTCTTTTTTTTGAGATATCTTCAAAGTGCTGAACTTCGATTAAAAACATTTTTAATTTTTCAATAAAATTAAATATTTCGAGAGCTTCTAATTAATGTTTTCAAGGGAGCGAAATAAAATTTGATCTTAAATAAGGTTTCCTTAGGTTCCTGAAAGCTGACTTTAAAATAAATCATTGTAACTTAAGTTTAGAAAGAATAAATACAGTGGTACCTCGGGTTACGAACTTAATTCGTTCCAGAACTCGGTTCGTAACCTGAAACGTTCGTAACCCGAAACATTGAAATCAGTGAAATAGATACGATCTGTTTCAAGATGAAAGAATCGTTCCTTTTTATTAACATCCGGTCGTTTATCTGACAAAACGCAAAGAATGCGTGTACTTCACGTATTAAATAAAGAGAAAGAAAACAACCAAATAAATTAAATGTAAAATAACTACATTTAATAAATATATTGTACAGTTACATATATTATGATGCCTTGTTTACATAGGAGAAAGAATCATGTGGGCGCGCAGAGATACTTTCAGATGCTAAGTGAGACGCCTTTGGTGTGATTTGGCCCCATAACTTGTAACTTTGTACGACACGCGATCGTTTGTCTCCAATGTTAAACCTTGCTCTCTCTCTCTCTCTCACCTTCGTTCGTAACCCGAGGCACCTTTGTTTGTAACCCGAAATGTTCGTGACTTGAGTCGTTCGTAATCCTAGGTTTCAATGTACAGAAGTGAAATATATTGATGATAATTTTAACGTGTGTAAATCTTGTTTTTTAAAAGTTCTGGAATAGCCTACACACAAGTATAAAAAAGTTAAGTTAAAAATTTAAATGTTTTAATTTTAAATTTTTAACTTAACTTTTTTATACTTGTGTATAGGCTATTCCAGAACTTTTGAAATATATTGAATCACTGAACTTGTGATTCCTTGTAAATCACAAGTTTAAAGTTTATGATGTAATACTTTGTCCTTGTTGTCTCAATTTCTGTCTACGCATATGAATTTGAGGGACTTTCTCTCTTCATTCAATTCTATATTTTCCTTGTGACATCTGTACACTAGAAAAACAAAGAAGATATTGCGTCAGCAGTCTGTTGAGTTCAGCTAGCACCTTTAGGTGGAATATGGAAGAAAGGGCTAGATTTAAAATTCCATCAACAATTCAAGCCTGTATCTTCCGAGGCTCCAAAGCAGTCATGTGCATTGAGATTATTCAGCTTATCCACTCCATCATTGCCCCGCTTAAGCGTGAATTGGACTGGTAAGTTCAAGTGCCTTGCCACTGTGTCCTGGCTGCCGAGTACCCACTTTAGAAGCAATCCGAAGTGATAGAACGCTGTCCCAGACACTCGTTGACGCTTGGCTGCCATAGGCACCCTTTCAGTCCTAGCTCTGAATGATTTTCGAAGGTTCCACTTGAGATTTGCATTCTGATGACCAAGAAAGGGATTTGAGCAGACATCGCGCAGTTTTGAAAGCTTTGCAGGGATTGTGAAATTACCACTTCAACAGATCAAACACACTCACGAAGGGGACAAAATCTTCACGTTTATCTAAGCAAGTTCCTCTCTGATGATCGTGAATTACATATATTACATATAAAAAAAATTGGGATACAATTTGCTCTTCCCTCAGAATTATACCTAAAGATTTAAGAAATGTATTGCACTTGTTTTTGCACAAAAAGCAGATACTCAATAAAATCTTCGAAGGGCAAAAACCTCCGCTTTCTAGGAAGTAGAAACTTCGATGATCATCACGGTTGCAGGTGGACTCCGCCAATGTTACTGCCTTAATTACTTGAAAATGTAACACTGCATTTCCGGGATATACGTTGAAAAGTACACTAGAACCTCGTTTATCCGGCCCTCGTTGATGCGGATCTTCGGATAATCCGGATCAGATTTGTAGACATTTTTTATTTATTTAATGTTCATATGGATAATAATTTTTAACTATGATAGCAAGAACTTAACTATAAGTACATTCGCTTTTTATTTTGATTAAATGTACAGTTCCTGCATAGATTGTACAATAAATTATGGTAATAAAATGCTTTTTGTCGAGTTTAAGAAAGCTTAACTAGAGTAATTTTGTTACAAAACAGTTTTTTATCGTAATAAATGTAAGTCTACTTATTTAAGGATTTGTTTTGCTTCTTACCCATATTACCCGGATTATCCGGATTTTCGATTTTCCGGATTGCCTTCGGTCCCAGTTATTCCGGATAAACGTGGTTGTAGTCTATGAATATCAACAGGAAGGAAAAACAAGGCGGGGAAAATTAGTGCTTCATGCAGAGGATCGAAGTGTTGATTTTTACAGCGTTTCTTAATCATTGTTCCTATGAGTAGACTTTTTAATAAGAATAATAAAACATTATATAATTCAAAGCAGCAAGAGGTATTTTTGAGTCTTACAGAAAATTACTCGTCACAAATTGCCAAAAAAATGAGTCAGATACAAAACAACTCACATTTTTAATTACGAGATACTTTTTTTATAATTTATGCTTTAGAAAATTGCTGCACTCTTTAAATCGTTTCTTTTTAGATGTCATTTTAGAAAATCACTAAATTAAAATATTATATCAGTCATCATAAATTGCAACTACAATTATCTTTTTTATCATGGTAAAATGCAAATTATAAAAATTATATTTAAGAAATTCTACGAGTTACGACCACGAAAGTTTTTTAGCTACACCGCTATTTCAAATCTCAGTTGGGTGGAAAAGTCCAAAAAGGGGCGGGGGATGGGTCGCAGAACAGTTTCCCTGGGTGTGTTATCGTTTTCCTTCATTGATATCAATACGAATAGAAATTTAAATTCTGAGCGCATGCGTCAACATGAGTGGACGTGCTGAGCCTCGCTCCAACGTAATTCATCAATCACATCTTTATTTTCCGCAACTTTCTTATTGAAACTACTGATAACGTCACTTCAGAAAAAGAAGTAAGTATTTAAAGCTTAAGATAAAATATTTAATATTCAATAAGCCACTAAAATCTGAGGAATTGAGATGCAAATCACGTTAAACTGAGCAACACATGAGTTGCGTTAACGAAACTGAAGCAGCTGATATATCAACTCCAGCAAAGAAGAAACAATGGAAATGTGATAAATGTAAGAAGCTATTAGAAGCAAAAAAATATTAATGATACAAATGTAGAGGCAGATGATATAGAATTATTAAATCAAAACACATTTCAACAAAATCTTTCTCCCCACAAAGAAGTACTGGACCTATCCAGTGTCAACGTCGATAAAGATTTGGGTCAAACTATTTTAAAAGAACTAATAGAAATAAGAAAGTCTATTATATTTGTTAAAAAGCAATATGAAGATATCCTAGCAAAAATATAAAAGTATCAGGATAGTCACATGGATATCACAGAAAGATTGAAAAACGTGGAGAACGAAAACAATATTCATAAGGAAAGAATTCAGCATTTGGAAACTAATCTACAAAATTAGAATTACAAACAAAGAAAAAGCAATATTGAAATCGTAGGTGTGGAAGAAAAAGAAAATTTAGTAGACTTATTAGACAAAATTGCTGTATCTCTTAATCTTGACAACCCCTCCAGAAAATTGATGTCTGCCACAGGTATGGAAAAATTAATCGATATAAAAGCAGACCCATCATACTAAAATTCATAAATAGAAAAGACAGGGACAATTGGCTCTCAAACTATAAACTACATAAAAACCTAACCAATGCAGATATATTTAAGAATAAAAATAATGGCAAAAATACACATTAATGAAAACTTAACCCCAATCTTAAAAAACGTATTTTTGAAACCTAAAATGGAAGCCACATCCAAGGCCAATAAATTTATATGCATTAAAAATAACAGTATTATAACAAGAAAAAGTGAAAATTCCAAAAAACGAAATATATAATGTGAAGATGATAAAATAAAATCTTCAAAAAAAAAAAATATGACTAATACATTTAGTAGCGAAGACCACAATCAAATTGGAAAAGGTCAATTAAATATCATTGATAATTTAAAATCATGGATTCATAATACTAACACAAATAACATTCTATTGTTATATATAAGAAGCATAAGTATAAATTTTACTTATCTTACTGCAAATATTGATTCCAAAATCAAATATTTAGATCTAATAATGTTAGTCGAAGTTAACATTTAAAAGGATGAAGTTTCATTATGTAATTTTCCTGGCTTTAAAAACATCTATAATTAAGAACTAATTCAAGAGTTTCATAATTTTTTATAAAGATCTTTACTCTTATCACAACTGAAAATTCAACTTCTATTACTTATGAAAGTATAATTTAGAAAATTAATAATAACTCCACTGTTTTAAAGGATTTAATTATTTACGTCACATACTGTCCACCTCATACAAATAAAATTTTATTTATTAAAGAACTACAACAAACATTAACTACTATTAAAAACAACATATAGTCAAATGTAATATTTACAGGCAATTTGAACATTGTTATTGGCAAAACATTTTAAATAAAATAGTTTGTAAATATTTACAAATTTTCTACAGCTTTGGCTTTATAAACCATATTTACAAAACCACTAAAAAAGAATAACTAGTTCATAATTTATTTTTTTAATTATAATAATTTTTTCTCTTTGTAAAATTTTTCAAATTGTTTTCAGCTTTTGTTTTCTTGGTTAACTTTGTTTCTGACAAAAATAGTAATGAATTATGTAAATTTATTGATTTTTTATTTCTATTGTAGGTAAGTGTCGAGTTTCCAAATTTAAAGAAAACATCTTCAGAGGTAGGATAACATTTCAATTCCACTTTGAATTTTGTTTGACTTGAAGCGAAAATCAATAACTTTAGACTTCATTTTGCCAAGGTCTATTAATATGGATGTGGGACAGAAAATGTAAAAGAAAACAGTTTTTTCCTTAAAAAAAAAAATTGAAAAATTGGCAAAAACTTATAAAGACATTTTTGGAATTGAAAACACATTTTAATTTAAATGGGGCCAGAAAAAAAAAAGTCATTGATTTTGACAAGGGAACATTTTTAAAAACAATTTGGTAAAGGGTATAAAAGAATAATAATAATTAGAAACATGAAATTAAAAAAGAATGCGATGAAAATTGTGACTGACCCTTTTTTTGGCGGAATTATGTCAAAAAATTTGAACAGAAATGATAATGTAATGAAATAGCTTTCGTTGATTGATTCTTATTTAATCCTGAAATTGATTTTTACACTAACCTTACTAATTTCTTTAACTTTAAGTTCATGAATGAATACAAAAAGGATTACCACTGCATTATTTATCCCAGGTATCTCTGAGATATCCAGAAAAACTGTGAATGAATGTAAAGCTAATGCTTGTTGTCTTTTATTTTATATTCTTAAATACCTAGTCCATGCTATTAAATTCAAATAGTAAACATATCTTTTAGCCAGTTTCGAATAACTTTTGTCACGTGTACTAAGAAACTAGATTTGCATTCAACCATTGATAAAAATGCATACAAGACATACACGATGCTTAAATTCTTTTAGATAACTTTAAGTCCATAATCCTTTCGTATTTCCTTTCTGCTTATTGTCATATTAACAAATATACGCCATCTCCACAAAAAATATATTCCACAAAATATATTTATTAAGCAAAGTTTCGGAAAGTATTCCTTCTTTCCTTTTTCAAGCTTTTTAAAATTTGAATAATTACTGATGTCTATATATCACCTACATTCTCCTGGACATAGTTTAATATAACAATCACTTACCCATGACTAAATTTTATGTCGGGTCAGGGGAGTATATAAGGGGGGGGGGCTAGGCCCCCCCCCCCCCCAAAATAATAAAGGTATACCCCCCCAACTTTTTTTTTTTTTTTGGTTGAACGGATAGGTTTCCATCGCTTTTTTTGTTTTGGTTGAACGGATAGGTTTCCATCGCTTTTTTTTTTTTGGTTGAACAGATAGGTAGGTTTCCATGGGGTGTCTACTTAAAATTACTTAACTTAACCTTACATTAATGTTGGGCCCCCCCCCCCCGAAAATATATTCTATATTCGCCACTGTGTCGGGTCATGGTATTCACATAAAAAAGAATATAGTGGATAAATTTATTAACAGTGCCACATGTTTAGATAAGGAATTCAAAAAAGAGTTAGATGAAAATTAAAATCGTATTGAAGAAAAATGGTTGTGGAAAAATTTTCATTGATAAGGCTTTAAAGGAATATGATACCCTTAAAATTAAAGAATTGGACAAGAATAAGAAAGAAAGATTAGTGGTTCCATATTTGAATTAAAAAGGATTAAAAAGAAATAAAAAGAAAGATAAGAACAGTTTTGAATTAAAAAGGATTTGTAAAAAGTATGATATAGAGCCTTGGGCGGATTTACAAGGGTGCTAGGGGGTGCGCCGCACCCCCAGATTTTTGTAATGATAATTTTTTTTACAGATAAATAAAAATGTTTTCTATTTTATTAATTATTTATTTAGGCTTAAAAGCGGTACATTTAAATTGGATTTTGGTATTTGAATTTGGTATACAAATACCTCATATCATCCGGTGAGCTCGCACCCCCAGGTATCAAGACCTAAATCCGCCCATGTATAGAGCTAGCTTTTGAATATACAAACCAAATTGAAAAATATTTTGTGTACGAATTAAATAAAAGTAAGCGAAGATATGATATGGGAATAATTTATAAAATAGAATGTTTAAATTGTGGAAATTTTTATGTTGGAGGAAGCAAACGTTCGATTCGGGAAAGGGTTTTAGAACTAGTACAGTACATTACATTAAAAAGGAACGAGGGGACAAGTCAGAATTGGCTGAGCACTGCTGTGATTTAGATCATTGCATAAATAATGAGGTTAAATTATTATATATAGAAAAACATTCGAAAACGAGGAAAATAATAGAAAGTGTAATTTTAAGAAATACTAGGGATAGTAATTTTAATCGTAATGAAGGAATGGAAGTTGATAAAGTAAATTTAGTAGGAGAGATGGTAAAATCATTTGTCAATAACAGAAGATTGATAAAATTTGAAGAATTAAAGTTGTGAATTAAAGTAAGTATCTGAATTGTTAGAAGTAATATTGGTAAAGTCATGGATAAGGGATCGTTATTTTAAACTATGTCGAGGAGAGTGTATGTGATATGTAGATATCTGTAATTATTTCAATTTTTAAAAAGCTTGAGTAAGGAAAGAAGGAATACTTTCCGAAAATTTGTTTAATAAATATATTTTGTGAATATATTTTTTGTGGAGATGGTGAATATTTGTTAATAGCTTTAACGTACGTTGAAATGCGAGGATTTTGTTTGCAACGTGTTTCAACTTAGTAAAATCCTACAAGTTCTTTGCGAAATGAAGTACATTTGCTTCATTGGAAGGCATAATAAAATTGAAACACGAATCACACTGCTTTCAAATGAATTTCTATGTAGTTTTTATTCTTGACATCATATTATTTTTCATATTCAATCGCGGGAACTTCACAATAAATGCATTTATACGAAGCACAATTGTACTTATTGTTAAGTTACAAAGAAGTTGTCTTATCTTTTTTGTTTTTGGTTCTGAGAGGCAAGGGTACAGAAATGAATTGGATGAATAAGGGTACAGAAATTAATGAATGACCAGAAGGTAAAAAAAAAGACAAAGAAGATCGGTGAAAGAAAGAGAGGATGATGGATCATGTAAAGAAAACGCAAAAAGAAAATCATTGATCAAAGAAAAAGAACCGCAATATGAAAGAAAACCTTCAAAGACAAGAAAAATGAGGAGAGAAGGTCTATTGGTTTCTTTGCTAAAAGTAATAAATTTATTGGACATTTTTTGGTATTTTTGCATCAACCTCAAATTCATTCATGCAACCCCAGAGGAAGAAAATGCAGGACTGATGAAAAATCACTGAAATCGATTTTGAAAGGAATCTGGTGACAAGGCGTCTGACAAATTATTTCAGTTACCATTTCCGTTACAGATCGTTCCAATATTCGCTTTTTTTTTATGACGTTTAGCATTTCATCATTTCTTGGTGTGCATTTTTTGTAAAGCTCAACAAATCGACAAAATAATTTATTTCAGTTGCGAAAAATCCATTAGTTCTAAACATCAGCGCAATAATATCTCATCTGTTGCACTTAGGAAAAGCAGTAAGTTGCTAAACGAACAGTCTCCTTAAAATGTTTGCGGGGTTTTTAGTTTTCGTTGCTTTTTAAAAGCCATGAAAACCCATAGAGAGAAAAAAAAATCTCCTGGTATCTCTAAATTACAATTCCTCCCGAAACCCAACTGAATCTTCAATTTTTTTATTAGGCTGCCTGAAAATTAATTAACACTGCAAGCACTTATTTAAAGTTAAAGGTTCCCACGTGACAGGCCTTTTGGGGCCGATGGAGGTAAGGCTCATAGCACGTTGGACCAACGGGACGAAGTTGGGGCCGGGAGGTCAGCCCGACGCTCGCCCGCCTTTAACTCCCGGGAAAGAAACCCGGTACCCATTCTACGGAGGGCTGGGTAGGCCCTAGGACCCGTTTGGAGGAGAATGGAGAGTGAAAAAAATTCCCGTTGAGGTCGGAAATCGAGTCTGTCACCCCCAACCCGCAGCTAAGCGCCCTTACTCACTCGGCCACGGGGCCCACAACTTATTTATTATATCTAATTACTTATAATTACCAGAGTACGCGATGATGACTACGAACTTTTTTATGGATTAATATCAACTGTTAAGTATTGATATAAACTGAATGATGTTCTATGGGAATTTTTGTTAACTTAACACACACGTTTCTCGACAGGTCCATTGTAACGTTTGATTGTAAGTATGCAATCATGAGTCAGTACGCAAAGTTTCAAGATAACAAAATTGCAGATACAAAAGTTACTAGGAAGGAACACACAATACACTGTAGGATTTTTACGAGCCTTGATCATGGCAGTGAGACTAGGATACGTTTTATTCCTTCTTCTTCCACACATTATTTCATTTTGTATGGACAGGATGTAACTGCTTATGTTTATCCCATGAATCAAGAAAATTACCGGCTGTTTTCTCTCGTGAATTTAGGAACAAGTTTTGTGTGTTGTTGTGACACTCTTCTAGAAGTATCATTGAGAGGAGTTTGCAGAAATATTATAAAATGCGTATTGAAACAATTGATCATTTATTAATAACATCTTTATCACGCAGTTGGGGAAGAACAGAATAAATAGAAAAGAATCGAGGTTCTCTGGGAGAACATATTCTTTTTTTTTCCTAAGGAAACAGACTGTTCTGCTGCATTTGTGTGTAAGTGTTTGTACATTTAGTACATTTTCAGCTACTAGATGGTTTTTGAAACTTGTATGCCTATTTACAGAGTATGGCCGCGTTTATGTATTTGCAACTTTTGCTATGTGAGTTCATGTCGAGAAATTTGTACGTAAAAATGATAATTATTTTAAAGCTTTTAAAAGGAACGATGAAAGTTTATCGATGTCTAACTTGCGTTCCGGAAGAGCTGTTTCAATCAATCTTCTATCTTTAAAAGAAGTAGACACCATTAAATAGGAGTTCTCAGGAAAAGAAAAAGAACTGAATAAAGACATTCTTAAACTGAAATATGGTGTGTCTTCAAGAACTAAAAAATAAAACTATCATAGCTAGAAGTGTCTTACTCATCTCTATTCCGAGACATCACTCCACGCTGATGATCGCCAAAAAAAAGTGAAACCACTAGGATTTCACCCAATAAATTCGGGGATAAAATTTATTAACTGTTATTAATAATGTATTTAGTTTTAGTAATTCCTAGAGCACTGAAAAAAATTCATTAAACATGAATGTTAAATCAAGGTAAATGAATTTAACTCCCTCGAAACATTTCTTTTCATACGTTTCCACGTTTAAAACTTAGCTGTTCTGTAACTTGATTATTTGTTTTGTTTCTATACAATGAATTTTATTTATTCTTCTTAAATATTTTACTTCCAATTCTATATTTGTCTTTTTGATTAATTTTCCATGTCTCAAAGTGTCTACTGCCTTAGGATTTTTACAAAAAATTTAATTTCGAGATCATTGAAAACATTGTTATTAATAGTGTTAAATAAAAAGAGTGATTTGTTTAATACTTAATGACTCATTGATAAGAAAATTAGAAATTAACAAGGATTTAGGTAAATGGATTTCTTTTTGTAACTCACTTCTTGAAAAATGCGGTGAACTCAGTAACACAAGAAATGCTTATTCGCGTGTGGGATGAGTTTGGCTACCGCTTAGATGTTTGCTGTGCAGCAAAGGGAGGACACATTGAACATTTATAACCTGTATTAGCAAAACTTTGAAACTTCCTCTTTCTATTAGTATATCAATTTTTCATGTCCAATTTATACTTCATTAAATACACAACAATGAAATTGGGTCCATCATTTAGAATAACCCTGTATATTGATAAACTTCACAATCACTATGTAATATAGAAGTACACGTGAACTGCATAGCATTGAATTTAAAAATAAAGTCATACACCTGACTAAGTGACAAGAAAATTTAATTTATAAAGAATAACTGCAAAAACCACGACGTTTCGCTAAATTAAATTCTTCACAATCACTATAAGACTAATTCTTTCATTTTTTTTTTTTTTTACTTCTTCCAGTTTTTGAAATTTAATACTTGTACTTTGTTGTATTATTTTGAAATGTATTAAGGAATTCTGTAAAGAAAGGTGTGGAAGTTTCTTTCCACCTATCAACCTGAAGAAGGTCGGCAATTTGCCGATTGAAATATTGTGAAGAATAAAGGAAGAAGTGGTAATGTAGTAATTGTAAAGTTTATCAATGGATGTCTGTGTTCTGGTTTCATTTTTTTCATTTTTTTTTCTCTAAATATCCCATTCTTTGTCAAAGTTCTTTAAATATAACAGTTTTGAAGTGATATATAAAGAAGTGATATATCTACCACTTACATCTATCACTACATCATCAGCATATTTCACAATTAATTCAGCGCCAGGTAAGTCGTGGCTTTTTTTATAAACAGTATATTAAAAAGGTATCACTAAGGCGTTGCCCAATAACTTCTTGTGCTTTTAAAATGATCAGTTTTTATGCTAATAAAATCAGTCTGACTATGGAAAAATAAGTCTAAAATAACCTTTGGATTAGGATACAATAGAGTATCCAACTAATAATAATAATAATAAAGTATAGTTGAAATAAGTAAATTTTAAAAATATTCATAATAAATATAAAATGTATTTAATGTAAAATTGAAATAAAATCAATTTTAAGTTTCCATAAAGGGTAATTAATTCCTGGTTTAACTTATTAATTAGTTAAAACTCCAACAAAGGATTTCATAATTGATCGAGTAGAGTACGTCGTTATAGACCAGTGATGTTGTGGTACTATATTAGGAGTAGGGGAAGTTATCTAATGGGGTTGGGATACGTCAAGGAATTAATCTACGCTCTGTCAAAATGTTTTATATTTCATTATTTTACTTTATTCCCTATCGTATAAGAATTATATGCCTTTCTAAAATTAAACATATTTTATAATTACGAAAAAATATTAAAATTTAAATATTAGGTAGTAAATTATGTAATTTATGTTAGATGCTTACCCTATATTATAGAATTTTATTTATATATTAGCTAATTAACTACTTCGAATTATAATTAATAACATCGAAAATAAATAGTTACAGATAAATTATATCTGAAGATTTACGAACAAAAAAGTTTGAATATAACTGTTTTACAGCAGACCAAGACCTTAATTTAAATTGTTAAAATTCCCCATTTCTTGAGGTTTAGGAACGTTTTCTTTAACATTTTAGTGTCTTCCCTTGTTAACGTGGAAAGATATTTAACTCATTAAGACTATGAAAATCAGATTAAGTAGATTCTTAATAAAATTGTGGCTGTTTGAATTAGAACAACACAAAACTTAAGTAGACGCTGGATTTGCATGGGAAGGAAAATGTCCTTTGAAAATTGATATTTGGACGTAGGATCTCTCAAGGGAATCTGGGGGTCTCTTTTACAGTAAATATCACCAGTGCTTTAATTAACAACATTGACATTAACGTACTGCGTCAAAATCGATACCATTTCCCAAATTAGTTACCACGGGACTTTTGGATATTTTGACTACCTGAAGACAACAGCAGAAAGAAAAAGTGTTTCTTAACTATATTGTGTGTTGGTCTGGTTAGGTTTTTTGGTAGAAGGAAGTTAATTAAGGTTTTAAGTAATTGTATTTCCGGCCAAGTTTTGTTTTCTTTTAATTAATAATATTGAAGATCTTCCTAGTTAATTTATTAATTTCTGAACATTTTGGTTAAAAAAACAAAAAAAAAAAAACAGGTTTGGTCAAGGAATCATGAAAAGTTAATATAGAAGTTATTTTTTTACTTTTTGGTATTCTTGTTATTATTGAAGATTTTTAGACCACCACATATAATAATTAAAAATAAAATGTATGTACAATTAAAACACACGAGTACTTTCGAGATGGTCTACATTTCTTTGTCACTTTACAAAGAAATGTAGATTATTTTGGGAGTACTCGTGTATTTTAATTGTACATACATATTATTTTTAATTATTGTGTGTGTGGTGGCCTCAAATTCTTCAATAAGTCAATTTACACACGTTAATACTTTAAATTCTTATTATTTTTTTTATTATTATTAATGAATTATTTAACATTTTATCTTTTATTTTTATTAATGAATTTTGCGTTCGCTATGAAAAGAAGCAGCCGACATCTAGCGGTTAGATTAGAAACTATCCGTTAATGTAAGGTTACATTACATAAGATGACAGCGTAGTATGTAGACTAGGGATGGGTAGTTCGTGAACGAACTAGTTCATTGAACTAGTTCATATAAAAGAACTATAGTTCATGAAAGACCTAGTTCAAATGAACTAGTTCATGAAAAGAACGACTTAGTTCAAATGAACTAGTTCATGAAAAGAACGACTTAGTTCGCGAACGACTTAGTTCAAATGAACTAGTTCGTTCTTTTATCATTCCACTATTGGCTATTGGAATTGGTTTATTTTGTATTTGAGAACTTTTTTTTTGGTTGTTAAGGTAAAAAGAACGACTTAGTTCATTGAACTAGTTCAATAAAAAGAACTATCTCAAAAGAACTAGTTCAGTAAATAGAACGACTTTGCCCATCTCTAATGTAGACGCTTATTTGGTCCTTATTATAAAACGATGCAAAAGCAAGACAGAGAGTCAGTGCGTTATTTGGTTTTTTCTAACCTCAAGAAAGAAATTCTACAGCCGTCTGACAGAGGCTTGGGTTAACCCTGAGGCCTTTCTTGCTGAGAGAAAACAAACGAAGGATCACCAACCAATCGCCGGATATCATCGTTTCTTCCCCGGCCCCTAGAGATGCACCTTATCAATGAAGCCACGAGGTCCCAGCTTCAGGAGGGCGAAAACACAAGAAAAGATTGAAAATATCTATTAGTTTTGCGTAACATTATTTTTATCTACAAGTAAGAGGACCTTTTTAGAGTAAAAACTAATCTTGCTTTCTTTTTTTTTAATTTGTAAAAGGCGGCTTGACTTACATAAATTATCTGCAATTTACTTTGACAAAAATTGATTATTTAAAAATTATTTATAAAGCTTTCAATTAAAAATGCAGGAATTTGGAATTTTTTAATCCAGTAATTTATCTTAATTTTACGTTTGTCTTTCAACAAACTGTTATAAAGTTAGCAAAAATGCATAATTTCTACTGTTTGTCCAAAATTTAACTCAAAAATGCGCAAATCGAAATAATACTAGGTTCCCGCTTACAGAGCCATCATCTTCGGAATCGGGAACAACTGTTTCAGTCTTATTAGGCTTCATCAGCTGGATTTACCTTTGGTGATGGGCTCGGAGAAGCGCGATAAAGATAAGACGCCATTCCTGCACTCGGGAGTAGCCCTTAGCCAAAAACACAACAAGACAGATTCCCTTATTACTAAAGGGAAAAATTGTCAAATAATGTTGTGTATAAAAACATGCAAGAGGCCACACCCGGGGGCTGGAATGACGTCCTTCACTTTATCATGCACTCGGAGCCTCTCATCAAGGGCAAATCTGACTCAAGAAGTTTAATAGCTGTTCGAGATTCCCAAGATGGCGGCTGGGGATGTAGGAACCTATTTTTATTTCCATTTGTGCATTTTTTTTAGTTATTTTTTTGAATTTATTTATCACATTAAGCTTTTTTTTTCCTACTATTTGTATTTAGCATATACAAATAAATGTAGGCTTATTTGTTTTGTTTTTCACGATTTTAAAAGAAAAAAATACACAAAAAAAGAATAAAGAAATCACATTCAAGAAATCACATTCTAAAGGCTTTAAGTTCTTCGAATTTGATCTGTTTTCAGCAAATATTAAATAGACAATTTTTCCTTTTGAATTTCTGATTGAAAAAGATAAATATATCTAAAATGAAATGGAAAAATTGTATTTTGATTATATTTCTATCTCTGGCAAAAACTTTGTGCATCACAAGATTATGTTTCCAAATCTTTTGAAAAGGTTATTTTATTCAATGTTAAGAGTAAGAAATTGAATTATTCTTTTCGGAACAGATATTTAGGTTTTTTTTTTTATTCCTTTTTAATATTTGATCGTCTTTTTTTCTATTTTTAATCCAGTCATTCTTCTGTTCCTAATGGAAAATTTAAGATATGGAATGGAAAGAAAACAGAATTTATAGACGTAGGAATTTCTTTTTCTTTTGTGGGAAGAACTAGTTTCCATTGCAGAAATCGAAAGAACTGCTTTGCGAATCCTTTCTTTTCGTTGGAATCATAATAATGGCAAAGCGATCTCTTTGTTATTGAGGAAAAGGTTTTGGGATAGAGGTTTGGACTAGTGCCAGAGAGTGACTGAGGTCACTTCCCAATCGCCGATAACGATTTTTGCTTCTGTTATCGGATTAACCGATACCCCGCCCCCAATATGATATCTGTCGATGACCTTATATCTTAATATCGGTTATGGATTGTTTTTGAATCTCTGAAGCTGTTTTCTGTCGGCTGCTTGTTAGGGCTGCTAAAGGATTGCTATGGATTTGTTCGGCCTCCGAGGACTTTCAGATCAATTTTGTTTGAATACAAAGAGTCAGCAGGAACAGAATGTTTCTACTAAGATTCAAAATACGTAACTTTCTGTGTAATCTCCTGATTCAACTCAACTTACCATAATGAATCTCTTTCTCGTAATAAGTGGCTTTCTTTAAAGAAGAAGATAAAAAGCAACTATTTAAAAGTGCTTCTACAGTTCAAAAAGAAGAGTTTTTGATGACGTAATTTCCGTATAGGTTGATGTTTCTAGGACGTTACAGCGCCATCTATTGCTAAAATCCGTAACTGAATGTTATAAACAATTCGAAAACATTCTGGGTTTTATATTTTCTACAGTTACGAATAAATAATAATAATTAAAATTGAAAGAATTACAAACGTTCCACACTATTCCCCTTGCTTGGCTAGGCAAAGTTTGTCCTTTCTTGGTCACACTTATGCCATCACAAAACGACGCCATCTTGGACTGACTGCTCGGAGTTCAAGTTGATGACGTCATGATTAGTGACGTTTGGTCCGGACAAAAGCGATCGCTACATATGACCATACACGGCAAGCCCTTTTTTTTAAAAAAAACTACTGTAAATGCTTTTAAGGTCAAGAAAACTATTTTTTTTCTCTTATTTCTTAGAATCACGAAAAATATACATACGAAGCAAGCTGTATTTTTGCATATTTTTCCTTATCGTAATGCATCCCCTACAAGTGCTGTTGATTTGCGCAGTGAAGTTATTTAATTTTCAATAGCAACTTCTAATTCATTTACTGAAACTCATTTCTTAAATGCAATTACAGAAGTATACGTAATTTTTTATTCGCTAACCTACAATTCAGTATCTCTCATGACTGGGTGCAAAGTACAAACCTGAAAAATATGAAAAAAAAAAAAAAATCTTGCTTTGTTTTTCCCAAACTTCTCAACACTAAGGTAAAAAAACGAAAAGGTGGGCTTTCTTGAAGTAGTAAATACTTTCTGGTCATTTTTGAGGGTCTTCCAAATATCAATATATTATATTTCCGAGTCTCGAACACAATAACATGTTTAAAGGAAGCACAAGAAAAGCTATATCTAAATACTACACAAAGTCCAAAATTCAGCAGCCTGAATGGCATTTCATTATTTACAGTGAATAAATCATCAATAGTACAGGTTTCCTTGAGGCTGCCGTAAACATCGGATGTTTAGAATTCTGGATTTCTTCACAGTCACAAGACTCTTCAGTAACGTAGCTCCAATTCTTCAGGTTTTTTTATCTTGACATGCCTGTTCGCAATCTGTTCAAGTTATCCAGGTTCCATATGGGAGGAAATTCGCGTATACAATCATCTTATAGGCTCCTGAGTTAATCCTGGTCCGCATCTATCAATCTCCTTAAATGCACTCATTGCCAACCAAATTTACGCGATTTAAAACTGGCTCATCGACTGCTTTGGAAAGCGTTTCATTCAGATTTGGAGGTCCTAACCCCCGGGAAGTCTTTGATCAAAAGGGATATAAAATAGTCTATATCCTATTCCGTGTCATAGACTACCTGCATGCAAAATTTCATTCAGATCCGTTGCGGCGTTTAGGTGTGATTGAATGACAAACAAACCAACAAATGTTATCACAGCCTAAATGAGAGAATTTTATGCAGGGGCGGCAAAAAAAATAGCGCTGCCTAGGAGCGGTCATACTTCTAAATTCGGCAGGGCTATTCAATATTTGTAAAGCGCCGTTAACGCGATAAGTAAACACATAATTAAATCGAAGTGATGGAAATTTACTCTTAATGTCCTTTTGTAACTATTTTGCCATTTAGAATGCTGGTGCATCAACTGAATATTGTTTGATAAGGAAATGTTAGTAAAGAGAATAAAATTGTAGGAGAAATAAATTTAATTTTTAAAAAATTAAAGGATATGAGAGATATAAGAAATAATGTTTCTAGAATAAATATTGGATAGTCATTTGCTTTGAATCTCTTCATTGCATATTTATAAGAAACTACATTTTTTTTTCAAAAAAAGAATGGTTTGCCATATATGATCATTACGTAGCGATCGATTTTGTCTGGAAGAAACGTCACCAGTCATGACGTCATCAACTTGAACTCCCAGCAGTCACTCCAAGATGGCGTCGTTTTGTGATCGCATAAGCGTGACCAAGAAAGGATCAACTTTGCATAGCCAAGCAAGGGGAAATAGTGTGGAACGTTTTTAATTATTTCAATTTTAATTGTTATTATGTATTCATAACTGTAGAAAATACAAAAACCAGAATGTTTTCGAAATGTTTCTAAGATTCAGTTAGGGATTTTAGCAATAGATGGCGCTGTTACGTCCTGGAAACATCAATCTGTAAGGAAATGACGTCATCAAATGCTCTTTCAGGAACTGAACTGTAGACGGCTATCCGTCACTGCCCTCAGGAAGCCACGCATATGTAACGGAAAAGGACATTTTATTTACTACAAAAATAATTCCATCAAGTAATCTAAGAACTAAAATTAAATTAAAGTTTAAATTCCAAAAAAAAATACATCCAATACAATATTGAAATCCATTTGTAACAGTCGGAAGTTGCGCAGTTGAGTTGTCCATGCAACAATAATCCGTTGCCTGGCAACGTACAAGTAACAAATCTGTCTGTGACAATTTTGCATGGAACAGTCAGAGGAATCAGAGTGTAAGAATAGGAGGTAAAGTTAATGTCCTCCAAATGAGAGATGGCCACCCTGTTTTTGTGAGATCTGCGCATGTATCATCGATTAGTCTGGTCAGGCACTTCCGTCTGATTTAATGACAGGACGCCGCCATGACAGGTAATCGCTTGTTACTTTGCAAAAGAGCATTGTATTTATAAATAATATATATTTATTTATTTACATAAATACTTATTATTAGCAACTGGTATTGAAATAACGCTAAATAGTCGAGAGAAGTTTTAATTTGGTGTTATCAACATGTCTTTCTCAGTGAAAACAGACCTCGTCGTCCATTGTGACAGGAAAACATAATTGATCAGCTACCGGAAGGGCTGCGCAGTTCAAACTTCCGCCGGCAATCTCTCATTTGGAGGACAATATAATGTATGATT
Organism: Thereuonema tuberculata; assembly: GCA_023159025.1. Classification (NCBI taxonomy): domain Eukaryota; kingdom Metazoa; phylum Arthropoda; class Chilopoda; order Scutigeromorpha; family Scutigeridae; genus Thereuonema; species Thereuonema tuberculata. Next base: position 32,714,624 of record JAFIDM010000179.1, on the reverse strand, counting down.
TTTCATAAAATGGTAGTGTCCATTGCTTTAACATTTTTAATGGAATAAATGGATGATATTTAGTAATAGAATATAAGAAGAAAAATGCTTAAATTTAGTTTTTGGGAATTTTGAATGTAAATCAACTTATCTATTATCAAACTCATGGAAGTTGACGATCCCGTATTTTCGTGATTTCACGTAATTTACGCGAGAATAGTCTCTATCCATGTCTTCTCACAAAAATATTGAAACATTTAAATTAATTATTTTTAATACGGGGAAATGCATGAGACTTTTACTACATTTTAATATAGTATTAATAACTTGAAATCAGTCAATAAACACACAATAAATTCATTATGTAGCATTTTTCTGGTGATAAGACATTAAAAATACTAAATTTCTCGAGACCTGCTGAAGAGGCTAATGGCCAAATCTCGTAATTTCCGTGATTCCCGCGCAAACGTGATCGTCAAAATAAATGTGTTAGACTATATTCAGTTTCAAAATCGATAGTCAATCTCGGATCACTATTATAATATAGCTCATTACATGAATTTCAAAAAAGAGAACGCTCTCCGCAAAACTTTTTTCATTATATCATATCTTAATTATGTGATACAAAATCTGAAATCGAAAGTTGGACGCCACGTGCTGTTAATGTAATCCAATTTCTCCTGTTTGGCCCCAAATCGTGGTTGAGATCGATTGGTTTTCCGTTGGTTGCGGTTCATGAGGGGCCTGTTGCAGTGGCCTTAGATTTCAAAATGTCTTCCGCATCAGTGAATTCAAAATAGACCATCGAGGAAAACTCTTCATGCCTATAAATTCAAAGTGAAAAGATTGGCCTGAAATAAAGAGATTCGTTCTGTTGTTTACTTTTACAACGACCACTGGAGAAAAATACGTTTTCAGAAAAAGAACATTCTCAGAAAAAGATACTTAAACACAACTTGGAAGCCTTATTTGGACTGGATTTACTGAAAGGCGATAGTTGTAATCGAGATTACATTGTTTAGAATCCCTGAACCAAAGATGAAATTACAATTTCTTGATATTTCTCGGATTTACGTATACAGCGCAACTTTTAACTGATCTGCTTGAACATTTACATAGATTTTACATTGTAAAGAATTTGCAATGAGGTAAATTCGACATATTTTTCACATTTCCATTTAGAAAGTGGAAATTTTAGATTCTGTCCCATACTACAGTTGAGAGAAGAAAAATCACACTGTTGCATTTTTTTACTCTCTTTTTTTTTCCCCTCGCGATTCGCAATTTTTGTTTTAATCTAAATAATGTCAATTTAAAGATTGTTTCATCACCTATCCAATGATACCACTTAAGTGTGTATTGTCCCTTCAAAAGCAAGACAATAACAACGATAGAACAACACCTCAAATTGATAAAATCGATGAAAACTAGAATGAAGGCCGTAATTAAAATACCCGTTATTAATAAAGATTGTTTATAAACGTTTGTATTGAATTTTGTTTTAATCACCATTTCCCAGGATGTACGAAAATGAGGTTTTCTGGTAGGCTAGGAGATTCCTCCAAAAAGCACTCTGTTGACACGCAATTGGATTGGTGATGAAACGATCGTTAAATTGACATTGTTTTTATTCAAAAAAATTGCGAATCGCGAGGAAAATAAAACAAAATGCAACAAATGCAACTGTGCGATTTTCCGCTCTTAAGTATATATTGATCATGAATTTAAAAGTTAATTAACGTGCTATTTTGTAAATTATATAAACTGCCAACTAAAATCGCACTTACTTTTATTTGCTTAATTTAATTTAAAAATTTTTATTAAAAACTTGATAAGGGGGTCAAAAAAAGTGGGACTCCGAAATGTCGTCTTTTAATTGTTTTCTTAATTTAAGCTAAGAAAAGTAAGTGCGATTTTAGTTGGCAGTTTATATATATTGATCATGTTTAAAGTTATGAATATAAGCTCAGATCATGTGGACTTTAAGATCTCTTGTAAATAGTTTAAGATCTTTTTAAAGGTTTACTTACAAAGTTAAGAAGCTGCAAATTTTTGTATCTTATTATAATTTCTTTAAAAACTGGCAATTAGAAAATTGGCAAATAGTCATGGAAAAATACAAATAACTGCAACTGTAATACGAATGTACTTAATAAATTGTGTAGATAATTTACTATCATCTTTAATTATTAGGGGAAATTCTGATTGAACTTCATTAACTCTAATTCTACTGTTCCACAGAAGACAAAATCATTATGTAAAATAATTTTCGAGCGGGTTTGGGGCAAAGCATGCTGGGCTTAATTCATAAGAATACACAAAATGCTGCAATCCATTGAATTTTTTATGATACGTCATTATAATGGTAAGCTGGGTGCGATAATAACATACAACATAAATATATGAGGATTTAAAGCCTCACGAATAAACAGTTGTTCGCTTTCAACAGAATTCGTATGTTTCCTAGACCGTGAATTAATAAATTTCATTAATATTATTAAAACGTCTGTTTATTAACACTTGAGGACAAACAAGTATATTAAAACAAATTTAAACTGCGTGTTTGCAATTAAAACATTAACGTTAAACCAACGCACATTTAAAAAAAAAAACTATGTACAATCCGAACGGTTTCACCAGCAAACTATAACTATCTGGTATTAACAAGGTTTTTTTTTTAACTTGTTGATGCCACAAGTTACAATTGCGTTGGTGTTAACGTTTTAAGTGTATTAAAACTTTGAAAATTAGTCATAGTTTAAATAATAATATTTGTGGGACAAGAAGTCGGGATATCAACGTGGTACCATTAAACTTTGCAGTAATTCTAAGAGTACCATTATTAAGTGACTAGTAATGTCATTGTTACTATCTTCCTATTAGACCCCCGCAAAAAAAAATCACGAATCACGAACCGAGTAAAGGGAGAAATAGCCAATCGACCTCAAGAGGCTTAGATGAGGGCAGAAATCTTCGTACAGCAATTGCATTAGACGGAGGGGCGAGTTGTTCAACGGTACAAAAAAACTAGTGACGTTTGGCGAGAAGGACCCCCAGCCAAACGATCCGACGCTTCAAGTGGTCCCCATCTTGGCAGTGAAAACTTTAGACCCCGACTTACTCCTGGACTTCGGCGGAGGTGATGACACAACGGTCAGAAGGCAATGTCCGGTGATACGCGTAAAAGTTAATGGAGTAAATGTCAACGCGTTGGTAGACACAGGTAGCACGGCCACCGTGATGTCTAAAGAGGTACTCAGTCTAGCAAATGGAGTTAGTGACGAAATCCTGACCTACCCAGTGAAAAAGGTTGTCGTGATCGGCGTTACGGGGAAACAAGTGGAAGTCATTGATCGTCAAGCCGTAGCCGAAATCGAAGCACAAGGTAAGAAATATCCTGCTAAGTGCCTTGTGTCAAAAAGGGTGATGTACCCGCTCATATTGGGCATTGATTTCCTGAAGGAGCACCAGGTGATCATCGACCTGGAGAACAGGGTAATTAAATTTCCACGACAAACCGTGCAAATTGAACCCGATGAAAAAGAAGAAATGGAACGTTATAAGATAGGAGTTTTAAATCTACTTAATTATGGAATCTAGTGAAAAGCCAAACGATTCCATGATGCAAGTAAACTCTAAATATTTCACTCAGGTGAAAAAAAAAAAAAAATGGACTGTAACCTGTGAATAGTGTGTAGAAGTGAACTTTAAATTGTGCGACGATGCAGTAAAACTGTGAACTGTAACCTGTAGCAGTGAACCTTGAACTGTGTTTAATACATACATTTTTGATTCCTTACTCTGAAGAAGACATCAGTCAAGAGAAGACACCTTGAAGTAACAAGAAGAGCCTTTGTAAATAGTTTTTAAGCTTCATTTTATTTTTGTAATGTGAGTTTGTCACAGGGTTGTTTTGAAATAAAACATTTGTTTTTTTTTATTGAAAAAAAAAAAAAATATTGAGGGGGGTAATGTGACAATACTCATATGTCGATTTATTATAACTATTAAAATATTAGAATATTAATATTATTATCATTGTAAAGACAAAAGAAATGTCAATTAGGAAAAATAATTTCAAAGTAATTATTTTGTAAAAGCTAATGGCGAAAGACTTCGTTAGGGACAGTTTTAGTTATTGTCAGTGATTTTTATTTTAGTTTAGGCTTTAATTTATTTTAATTTAGGATTTTAGGAGATAAATCTTTTAAATGTAACTTATTAGGATTTAATGCAATTTAATGTTAGAAATTTAGGTGTTTTAAGTAGTTGTGTAATTTAAGATTAGTTGAATTTAAGGATTTTAATAAGGAATTAATTTTCTTTTTGCTTTAATTAAGCTGAGTTTATTTGAGTTTGGAAATTTCCTATTCTTAGGAATTTCCTTGTGGCCATCATTCCATATTTGGAATTGTTGTAAGCATTGTAATTCTATTGGTTAATTAGCATTATCACTCCATGTGAGGTAATAATGAGGTAATCTCCCTTATTTGGGCAGATATGCAATCCTGCTATCCGTATGGTCTGTGCGACGCGTGACGTCACACAGCGGCGCTCTTAAAGTTTATAAAACGGGGTGTTCGAGTTAGATCTCTCTCTCTCGCCGCAGTTTCGCTCTCTTAACCTTTGCTACAATGCACCCGGCCTCGTCGACCGCCGCGGACGATGTATTGGCGGCCGCGCCTCAAATTCTCGATGCGTTTGTTAGAAATAGGGTGTGTTAAATCAAGTTATCGTTAGTTAGAACAGGCAACCCGTGGATAGCCTACAATTTCTACAATTTATTTGAGCGAAACATTACTGAAGTTAATTTGCAAAATAAAGCTTGCAAATTTTGTGTTCAATGCACGTGTACACCCGTGCAGGATTCCCCAAGTTACTTAGTGCTTCGTAAGTAAAATTTGTGCTTCGTAATTTAGTTATTTAGTGCTTCGAAAGTGAAAATTGTGCTTCGTAATTTAGTTATTTAGTGCTTCGTAAGTGAAATTTCAGTGCGTCATAATTTAACTTTATGCTTCAAGAAGTTATAAGCCATAGCTTCGCCGAAAGTATTATTCTTGCAGTGTTGTGTCATATTATTATTTCGCAGTGTCGAATAAAAATGGTTAAGTTTAAATTAATGTGGTGAATGCGTTGTGCTTCTTTGTGCGTGAACGTGAAGTGTGGCTCCCCCCACGCTCCGAATGGATTGGATTAGTCAGGGCATACCATGTAACGACTTTGGAGGGGGTAGATAGAAAATTCACCGAACGGACTTTTCGGTTGGCGCCCAACAAAATACCCGAACAACCCCTGAAGGACTAAAATTAACACGTGGTACCGTTACAATATATACTTCCGTCTTTAAACGTTGCTTCAATCTTTTATATATAGAGAGAAAAATATCTTGTGTAGAAACAAAACGACACCAATATTTCTGTGCAAACAAAAATGATGCATATAAATAATTTTAATAATTACATATGCCTTGTTAAATTGTTGATACGATTATTACGAATATTTCTAAATGTCTCAGTATCACAGGATTAAATGTAAAATTAATAGTATAGATTAATAAATTTCTGTATCGATTTTTATATTGAATGCAAATTGAAGAGGATACAATTTGGAAGTCAGATTTATTAAGTTTAGACATTGTCTTCCAAGAAATGTAGATAGAAATAAAATAAAAACTGCTAAGAATCGTGAATCGAGGTATCCGCTAATAGTTACTGCAAATTAAAGGTAAATCAGTTAACTAGTTAAAAAAATCATTTCATGTTAAGCAGTTCAGTCAAATATTTGTAATATTTATATCTTTATTATTCAGGCCGATTCAAACTCCGCTTGTATTCAATTACATTATTAAAAATGTACTGACACAGTCATAAAATTGTCCTTCGAAATTATCCTGAGAATTCTTTGATAACCGTTGCTTTACTCTAAAAACATACACAAATGCAAACTTCCTTACAAAAACTTTTATGATTTGATCTCGAATTTTCGGCGACAAAAGCTCTTATTCGCAATGATTTCCTAGACTTATTACAATTAATCCAAATTTTCTTGAACTTTCTTAAAGGATGCGCTTTAAGTTTAATTTTTCAGAGCAAAGTGAATTCAAAAACTCAAAAGTCAGAAAATGTGACATAATTTTTGCCAAAAATATGTTTATTCTAAAGAAATTAATTATAATCTTAGTGAAACTGCATGTTTTCCTTTTATGTCGATGAATGTTTACATTCTACCTTACCCGTTTCCTCTGATTTTTATTTGTTGAAAACTTGTAAAGCGCTACCTTAATGAATTACTGCAAATACGAATCTACACAATTCAATATTTCGATTTTGGATCGTGAAATCCGAAGATTTTACACTCTAACATACAGGGTGGCTTAAAAGAATGGTGGGCTTTCAAAGACGTGAACGTCCTTCGTGTCCGATGACTCATGGGTAGCATCGACCATAGATGTTGAAGCTTAGTGGTCTTAACTCCGAAAATGGCGATCCAGGATATGTTGGTAAACAGTTTATTTCCGATCTGGGACAATGATTGCAACGACTACGTTTTCAAACAGGACGGTGCCCTGCCCATTTCCATCATGATGTGAGACGCCTCCTCAATCGTATTCTTCCAGAGCGCTGGATTGGTTCACAGATGATTGACAACCACCTCCTGCGGTGGCCATCACGATCCCCGAACCTAACACCATGTGATTCTCCGTATGGGGTTATGTGAAAGACAACGTGTATGTACCCCCAATACCCAGATCTATGAACGATATAAGAAACGGAGCACCTATGGTGTGGAGGCTATCATACCGGACATCCTCCATCGAGTCTGACAGGAATTAGACTATCGCTTGGATATGTGTCGGGTGACGAAAGGTGCGTACATTGAGGAACTTTGAGTAACGCACATCACACTTGGACATTTGCAGTTCCAATAGAGGAATGTCATGACTGTATACGTTGAGCAATATACCAAAATACCCCTCTTTGAAACCCCACCATTCTTTTATGCCCACTCTATATAATGCCAGTAATTCTAAAATCCTAATGATTTCGGTTTATTGTCCTACTAGATCTCTTACCATGCTCATAATCATGGGGTACATGACATACATTGATCCTTCTGCAGGAGAAATTGAAAATATTTAAACATTACCAAGTTCATGCCGTTATGGTGTCCATCTCAACATCAATAAATCATGTAAAGTTCCCATATTTCTTTAATAGATCTTTTCTCCTAAGCCTCTACTATTAAATATTTCTAACATCACACCAAAATTAAAATGTAAAACTACATTTAATATGAAAAAAAAAAACATTCTGAGATTTATTGATGTTTAATGTCTTATGTTCATTATTTATTGATGATTAAGAATTTAAAAGTGGTTTTCTTCAAAGATGAAAAGCTTATTTCTTCAATGAGAAAGAAATTCTTCAATTTTGAAAGGACATTGGATTTAGTTTGATTCTTCAGTTTGATTCTTCAAAGATAAATTTTTTTTATTTAAAATTTGAACAAGTTGGACATTTTATTTTGGACATTTTAATTTGAAAAGACATTGGATTCAGTTATTGATTTTAGTTTTGATTCTTTAAAGATAAAGATTTTATTCAAAATTTGAACAATTAGGACGTAATAATTTATTATAAAGCTTCGTGTTCATATGGCACGGAGCATGTCACGTTTTCGTTATTGTTTAGTTTAGAATTCATGGATTTGTTTTAAAATTTTAATTTGGCAAGAAGAAAGATGGTTTCTTTTGCCTTTGTAAAAAGCTTGAAGAAGAATGTCCGATAAGGAATTCGAAATATCTCAAGTTGGAGTTGTTCAGTAAAAAAGATAGTTTTATATAAGATCCATCTCCGCATGTTTGGGGTTAAGATGAAATTTACAATATTGAACTTAATAATGTAGTTTCATATTCTCATAATTCTTCTTATCATATATAGAAAATAGATTCAATAAATCTCACAACTTCTTTTACTCGACATTCTGTATTTCGTCCTTATGATAGGACTTCTTCAGGAATCTCAAATGATACAAAATATAAAATAAAGATGAAAATAAGAAAGAGAAAACTTTCCTCTTCTTATTAAACATAAAATATAACAACAAAGTGCATCGTAACAATTCTCTGTTATATCGCCAACTCTTCCAGTCTCTTCATTATTTTTAATTAAGTTCAAATTAAAAATACTCATCTTCTAAGCTTCCATTAATCTTTAGGGTGAAAACTGTATCATATTCTCATAATTCTTCTTACCATATATAGAAAATAGACTCAATAAATCTTACAACTCCTTTTACTCGACATTCTATATTTTGTCCTTATGATAGGACTTCTATATTTTGTATCATTTGAGATTCCTGAAGAAGTCCTATCATAAGGACGAAATATAGAATGTCGAGTAAAAGGAGTTGTGAGATTTATTGAATCTATTTTCTAATAATGTAGTTTCCCAGTTTCTCCTGAAGAAGGCTGAAGGTACAGAGTCGAAATATTGACCATTTTAAGAAGGTTTTCAAAGTTAGACCAAACCTGTAGTAGTCACCTACCGTTGCTGATGTGAAAGTATGTATATATTTTTTTTCAGATATCTTGATATCGGAATTAAATGCAACATGTTTGTTGGTTTTTTGACTTAAAGGCTAAGATCGGTCCCATACGTTCCAGAATCAATTGAAGACGTCTGTCATATATTGGTACATCCAACCTAAATCTCCCACTACAGTTTCAACTTCGTAGGACAAATAGTTTTGGGATTATCTTGATCCAAATCAAATTTTTAGTTACGAAACTTGGATAATTTCATAAAAGAAAGAATTGATTTGTTTCGAAAAGACAATAAAAGCAGTATAAGGACAGCAATGTAAGTTTAATGGATTATTTTCGAATTTTATACGAACATTTGGATCGCTGTTCGTTGGTAAATGCTTGGGAACTGCAGATAATTGCTACATGATATTGAACTTCTTTTTGGTTTTAAGTTAAATCAAGTTATTCCATCGCCCTGAGAACTGAAAAAGGGAATCATTCGGAAACCCACTTAGCGAGATCTCTTGGTGCTATGAGCACTTGGATGTCTCCAATCCCAACGGCCGCTTGAAAAAGAAGGGCGCTCTATCAGAGAAATATAAGAAGTGCAGCCGTCATCTACAGGCTCAGACATCAATAATTTAACAGGAACTGATCGGAAGATTCTACAAAGACAAAGGGAAATTTTATTTTTCGCGGAAAATATTTCTTCTTTTTTCTTATTTGATTATCAGTAACATAAAAGAAAAAGAAAAAACTTAAAAAAAGTCAACTTAAAATGCAGTTTTCATTTTGAAGCCTTTAATTTCAGTCTTACAATAATTTATTACTAAATTTAAAGACTAATTTTATTATTATAATTGGCATTTTCAATTTTCATATGATCGCCTAGTAAAAATCCAAAAATAATTAAAATAGGAAATGACAGTAACAGTAAATTTTATGTATTGATTTATATATACCGGTATATAAATATATTTATATATATATATATATATATATATTTATATATACAGGGTGTTGCAAAATTCGTATGTAATATTCAAACCACGTGTAGGAGCATGGCTAAGGATCAATGTATTTCTAATGCACCCATGTCCGAAAACTCCCTATTAAGGCGCTAGGTGGTCCTAAAGTGAGCCTTTGCGAGAGAACATATCCTTTGCGACACCATGCGAAATGTTTTGCAGGCGAGCCCACACATTGATCTGAGGGTGCTATTTTGTTTTAAACCAACACCCTGTATTTAGATTATAAAACGTATATGTACAATATATGTGGGCCGTTAAGGAAGCCAAGGCAAGAATTTTTTTATCTGCCAAACATGCGGCACCACTTTGAAAGAATTACCGTATTTACTCGCATAATTTCCCCCATCGCGTATTTTCCCCACCCCAGTTTTTGTGGATTACAAAATTCAATTTTTATTTTTATCGCATAATTTCCCCACCTCTACTTCAGCGTGTTTCCAACATGACCTTGACTGGCGGTCAACTCACGACGACGCGACAATGTACCGTTACTATCGCATTTCTCTATCCCACGCTACTTTAGGGGAAGATTCCACCCCCACCCCGGTCAGTACAAGAGCAGACTCCTTCTGAATCAGTACAACAATTTCGAGTGTTTTGTGAAAACGTGAAGTTCGCGAATAAAGTTAAGTTCTCTATTAGCAGGCAGCTGATGCTGACGTCATGCAGTGAGCAGCTATAAAGATGGCGGGCTGCGCTGCGTGAGTTACGAAATTACGTCACAGTCGCACACACACTTCCGTGCATGCCTATTGCTTAACTGTACTTTGAAGAAAAAACAAATGTTGAGATGTGATTTCTTATATTTTAAATGTTGCGTGTTAATAAAATTGTTGTTAATTACAGTTCTTGCTTTAAAAATCAATATTTAACATGGTTTTCCTTACACTTTCACCATATTTTTTTTCCTCAAATTGAAAAACATCGCGTAATTTCCCCACCCCCCTTTTTTTTGTCAAAATATTGATGAAAAAAAAGGGGAAATTATGCGAGTAAATACGGTACACCTTTGAAAGCTTGTTGTATGTGCTTCTGATTGTAATTTACAGCTACACGGCCTAATTTCTTTCAAAATCAGTAGGAAGTAACACTTCACAAATCAAACCCATAACTCCACCATTAAAATTTAAGGATTTAAAAAATTAGTTTTAACATGTTCTTTTGATCCAAAGTGGTTTTTTAAAAATAAAAAATAAATTCAGGCTCACACCAATTCTTAACAATTTTAAAACGACGATTTCCTAAACGGAACCCATTGTCAACATGTATGGAAAATATGTATATGAGAATCTGCTGACAATGGGTTCCGTTTAGGAAACCGAAAGCTCCAATGTTATATTTGTTTTTTAGATATTTTTTAATTTAAATATTTAGGCCTAGTTAAGAATTCGTGTGAAGGCTGAATTTATTCTTTATTTTTAAATTAAAATTTAAGCTTTTTTAATTTATGTAATCTATCGAGATTACTGCGTTTCAACGTAAACTCATTTTGTCACGCCCCCCCCCCCTTTTCTACTTCATAACATGTGGGAAGGATTTGTATCAAATTAAAAGATATCTCCCCCTAGCCACGTATACCTCTTAGGATTTCTTCGTGTTTGTATCTTGATCATGGACAGCTGGATATGCGTATTTCGATCTAAAATTGCATTTTTAAGGATCTGTTATTAAGTAGTTCTCCAAACTTAGACCTATTTATTACATTTAAGTAGAAAAATGTATCCTTTTCCGTCTTTACCTAGTGGAAAGTTCAAGCTACTAAATCTTCAATGTTTTCCATTTGTTTGTATTTCTCTCAGATGAATGCATCCAAATTTCCAATGTCAACATTTCTCCGAAAATTATGTAATAATATTGATTGGCTGTAGAGTGTCACAACCTGTAATTAAAACTAACTAGATTAGATATGTAATAAACAAGCAGTTTAAATTTGGTTAATGAAAATGTGATTGCATTTAGTAAAACCATATTTCGAATATGATATATATTTATATTAATTATAAATAGCAGCAACAAATACAGACCTTAAGGCATTATAACATAATACAGGGCCGTGTTTGCTTTTATAGTTGATTCAGTTTTATAAACATCGAATTTGTAATGTTTATGAGCGCAAAATAAAAATATATAATTGACTAATATATTATTATTATATTATATAAAAGCGTTATTCTGTCTGTCATTGTCATAAGACTTTACGTTTTTCCAATTTTGTGACCAACTATAAGAGATAGATTGGTCATGTAAATGGATAAAATGTAGAGCTTTTTAAGACAAACAAAATGCTACAAAAATCTTTCGAAAAAAGTTTTTGGTTTCCAAGATGGCGCCTTTTAAAGGGTCAAATTTTGACTTTTTCTCAATTTAAATGAAAAGTATAAAAGTTGGAAGAGAACATTATATTGAGAAAATGTTGGTATTTGAAAGTTCTATCGAACGGTATATCAGTCATTAACAAACGTTTTTGCGTTTGGAAGATACTTGCAAAAATGAAGTGTTTTTGCGGCAACCCCCCCCTCTCCCGTGTGAGTGCCAACGCGTAATACACCTGAGTTAAGCGGAGAAGCCCACAACGAGCTGGGAAGTCGTGTATTCTCCGATCTCCATATTAATTTGCTAAATAAATAAAGTTGTTTTTTTTTAAATGCTGTACATGCAAGGATTCCGGAGCGAAGCGACGGTACCCGTCCAGTTAAATATAAAAAGAAAAAAAAAAAGATTCCAGCATTTATTATTAAGAAGACGATGTTAAAACTTGAATTGCTTCCAGGATCAGTGTTTTCGTTAACCACTTCCTCACTGAAAATATGACTTGTAAGAAAATTAAGCTTGAAAAATTACTTTCTCTCCAAGTTGCCAAAAACTAACTTCGTAACAAAGTTTTGGTAATCAGTATTTTTTATTATTTTTTTTTAAATTACTGGCGGGAATTTAAATTACTGCTCTTTTCTATTCTTAATTTATATATTATAGTTTGTTGACTTATGTTTTCTTTATATGAGTCTTGGGATCACTGAGTTGTTGATACTGGGCGAATCCTGTAGATGATGGTTAGGAAACCTTGTACAGCTGTTTAGTATTCCCAGTATCAAAATACTAAAAACAGCTCAGTAAATCCTTACTTATGTGCGTGTATCTTTTTTATTGTGATGTTGCTATGATTTCCGAACGTTAAAATTGTTGGTATATGTATTATTTTCTACAATTTAATTTTCCACTTAAATATCTCTATCCCAGAACATCATTAAGCTGTATTTTACTTTTAAACCTTCTCTTTTATATTCTTATTCAGTTTTACTTTTTCTTAATTTAAATGGTCTTGTTTTCAATTTAATCCTTTGAAAATGCATAATCAATATTACTTCCATCGTCAAATCACAAGGAGCAATGACAGGCCACAATGAAGCTAAACGAAAATACCAAAGTTTTAATGCACAGTCGTAATCCATGTCATAGTCTTTGTTTGATATTTTCACCGTGTCTGGATTTCCGTAGCTGCTTTGTGCGAATAAAAGAAAAATAATCAATGAAGCACTGCCAAAAGGGGCGGATTCTCTTGCGAGCTTCGAAATAAAATAACAATAATCATTCTGTGAAAGTAGAGGAAAGAGTGGTTTGAAATTACGGAAATAAATAACATAAAGCATTCGTCGTTAGATATGACAGCAAGAAAATAAAGATGAACATCTATTAGACGGATAATTTAGAAGATATCTTCGGAGAATCTCCATCGGAACTCATCTTTAAAGAAAGCAGTGAAGGTTATATTCGTTCATCACTAGAGGTTTTTCCTTATTTTATTTTTTATGTTTATTAAACACTTTAATGGCTGCTCTTGTCCCATAATTTTTTTTCTGAAACGTTGCATTTCAAACTGTGGAATACGTTATTATTGATATCGTGATTTCTCATATGGTACGAGATCGTCAAATCAAGTGATTTATTACAGTGTACAGTATATAGTGCAATTTATACTACAACTCCATTACAAAGTATACGACTAAGTATACATCATCATTGACTGTGATTGCGTCTGAGCTGAATAGATGCTCCTAAAATGACGCCACTTTATTTTATTTAATGAAATTGAAACTTCATGGGCAAGAATATATTGACTATATACCAGGACAGCTTGGAAATATTATGATTTAGAGGCACTCTGCCTCTAACATCCATATTAAGCGATTAGCAGTTGCTTGATGACATACAGATACATACAATACATATACTGTATTTGACTTCGCAAATCTTCACGTAACCCCATGCACTGTCAAGTAACTTTGGTCGATCAAAGATGTCTGGAACAATTCATGAACCCAACCTGCTTTCAGCTGTATCACCGAACAGCATGTGAGATCTCAGTGCTCTGATATAGATGCTTACATACCATGTAAGATAGGAGATTTACGTTCAAGCTATGTGTAGTTCACATTTATCGTAGATACTTTTTAAGTTAGTGATTGTAAGGTTCGTTAGGTACCAAATTTCCATTGTTGAAATTTCAATATTTTATTCTCGACATTGCTATACTGTTCTGGAGTGTACAGTAAAGTTCTACGTTTTTCAACATTAACATTGAAAAAGACTTAAACATTATTTAAATCTTAAGAAATTAATGTCTTAAAGAAGACATAACAGATTCTTTATAAATTTAATCGTTACTGTTAAATCATTAAATAACAAATAATTCTTGATAACTTTAATCAGAACGTTCGAGAAAAGAAAATATCCCTGTTAAATGAAATAGCTAGAAAAATTTAAACTTCAAACCTCCAGAAAGTAATTTTTCTTGATTAGCCAAGAATTCTTTCCTAATTTTACTCAGACGTTGGTGTTTATCTGTGTTAATAACTATTTGTTAAATGACCTTTAATTATTAACAAGGTTGTATGTTCAGCAGCTCCAGAAGAACCAACACGTTGAAGTTAACAGATAAAAGACGAGATCCTGTCCCTTGGTGCTCTGATGTTTATTCTGCATCTTGATTCGATGTTTGCAGGCCGGAAACTGACAGAAGTGGAAGGACTAATCATCTGTTTGAGTCAACTGAGATAATGGAATCTGCCAGAAATGCTTCAGGGATTACTCAGTTCGTCGTAGCTAATTGGAAGTGACAAGAATTTAATAATGTCACTTGTTGATAAGTTTTGGAAATCGCGAATGTAAAGAATAAAGAAAGTGATATAAAAACGAATCCAAAAGTGTATTGAAGATTCAAGTTGTGATCATAAAGACGTGCTTACAAATATGCTGTTCCTAATTGATGATGTCCAATAAACCTGAACCAGGAATGCAACATGGAATTGTGAGATTCATATTATTCGAGTCCAGAATGTAAATTGAATAAATTGATGAAGAAAATCGCTAAAACATCCTTTTTTAATCATTGGGATATACATTAAAAATAAAACCAAAATTATTCAATAATCAATATCCAAAAATACTCAATAAAGTATTCGTATCAGATTTTAATGATTTATTTTTTTTAATTATTTTATTTTATCTTTTATTTTATTTTTAATGTTAGTTTCAATCTTTATCCTGTGCAAAGAAACATTCAATTGGTTCTTGCTTCTTTTGTAGTATTGTACTGTTTGAGTGTAGCAGTTTTTTGGTAACTGTTACGATTCCAATCTTTTTCTTAATATTATTTTGTTTTCAGAAGAAATTTAAAAAAAATATGATTCCATAAATTTTGGTTTTTTTTTTTTGAAAGATAGAAACTTTGTGTAAAACTTTCTAAGGTATAAAAAAACATTATTAATTTAGTCATTACAGATTAGGTAAACATTTTATTTTTATAGTAAAGAAGAAAAAGTATTTTAGTTTATTGGTATGTGACTTTATTGTTTGTTCTGAACTTTTTATTTCGTTTTTCAACATGGTAACGATAATAGATGATTTCTTTGGAAAACTCCAGCAAAAACCCGTCTACAAGCCTTAATGGGAAATTTTGATCGATTTGTTTTGTCTGTATTGTTTGTCGATATCGTGATGTTTACAGGATTCATCCCATGGATGACTCGACAGGATTAGTAATCTTCTTCTGAATTTGATATCGGATTAAGGGATGATAGTGTAAACAGTTTAATTTTATAGTATCATTTTATATTCAAATTGGCAAAGACAACATGAATGCTGTGTCAGTTCACAATAGCCTTTGACTATTATAATGTTAACCATTTTTAAAATATTGCAAACTCACATAAATGAAAGGAATAATACTAATAAGAAAGAAGTACAAAAACTTCTAGGTACAAAAATAAGTAATTCCGATTTATTTATTGAAAACTTTGTAAAGATGTGGGAGTCCTATATGAAGAAATTCCTGGTTAATTTCTGGTAAAAGATACAACTTAAGGTACCGTAGGATATGAACTGGCTTCTTTCATAATAAATCAATCCTCACTTGACAACAGTTTATCAAGTAAACTTAACAAATTTATTTAAACAATTTGTCTACAGAGAAACAATCATGAAAAAAAACATACCAGTCCCATATCGGGAATCGAACCAACCACTACCAACCACTAAATAAGTGCCTTAATCATTATTCATTCAAAAATTCCAGTACTCAATTGGCTGTTTGTAAATATTCTTTCAGAACAAAATTACTGGGAAATAATTGATTAATCATAAAATTTTAAATTTCCTTAATAAGTTCAAGGAGTTATTCTTCAAATTTTACTTGTAGCTATCATAATTTTTAATACATAAGTTATTCTAAACATAAAAGTAAAAATTAGCAAATTAATGTTTGTTTTTTGTTTTTTTTTATGGACTTCTTTTACGTTGTAAAGATTTCGAATTGATTGAAAATGTGGCCAATCAAATGAACTGTTTTAAATTTATTCTTGTGGAATCCTGTGAACAAATCCTCGGAGAAGTTTCGACTCAAATTTAATTTTCATCTGAAATACGTCCGACAGTATCTGTATCATCCCTACATAAATGTGTGTTCTACATTTGCTAAAATTACTTTTATTTGAAACTAATCAAATTACAGACACGAACAACATCATGGTAGAAAAAAAAAACAGTTTTTTCCCTTATTATTTTGGCAAGAATACTATGAAACTATATCTATTTAAGACCTTTTTTGGTCTCTTATTCGATTTTAATGCATTTTAGAAAATAAAAAGATAGCATTTCTTGATACTGCATTGCTCATTGGTTCCGAGAATAATTAAGTTACCGAGTCACATTAATTGAATATAGTTTTTCGACATTAAAACTAACATTTGTAATTAAGCCTATCGTGAAGTGCAGAGAATGTTCTCTTAATGTCATTGCTTCATAACTTTCCCAGCTGTCACTAGATGCTGACAGTATCGGGAATGTCATCCACTAGTGTTTACTGAGATGTATCATCATCTTCAATTCCACTATCAAATTAATGTCAGCACAGTTGTAAAGGATGTAATAGTTCTAAATGAAAATATTCATAACATAATAAACATTAAGTCATCTCAAAAATTAAAGATCAACTTCTATTACAAAGTCGTTATATATATATATCTTCTAGGATAAGAAAGTGCAGAAAAAGTGTCATTATATAGAGCTCTTTATATTCTTTCTCTTTTCATGTTGCTGAGATTAATACTTTATGGATAAGGAAGGCTAAGACAACTTATATTTAAGTTCCAACTTCATCAAATGAAACTTCAGTACTTCGTCTTTTATTGCGAAGACTTTATCAAGATCTCTTTTACAACTTAATAACCAAAAATAAAATAAATATAAAGGAAGGAGAAAAACTTTTTTCTCAATCCTAACAAACCAAGTTTATAATAAAAATTCTTCAACGAGATCTTACCTCGTTTTTTATTATAAACTTGGTTTGTTAGGATTGAGAAAAACTTTTTCTCCTTCCTACATATTTCTTTTATTTTTAGTTATTTAAATTGTAAAAGAGATCTTGATAAAGTCTTCGCAATAAAAGGCGAAATATTGAAGTTTCATTTGATGAAGTTGGAGTTTGATTATTAGTTTTCTTACATATACTACGAAGATATAGAATTAAATGGTTTTATATTTAAGTTGTTCAGGAAAAAAGAATCTAATTTCTATTTAACGTTTTGGCTGGTATTCTAGAGAAACAGAAAGATAAGCAATGTGAATAATAACCTGAATCAGGATATGCTTCATTCTGTTATTTACAAAATACATTTATGTATTGTCGTCGCGGCGAAAGTTGGACCCGCAAACACATTATCATTGACTAATTTCTCCAGTATCAATGCCGTAAGCTCCGCATGAAATATCAATCTCAATTACCAAAAATAGGAAATAAAAAAAATCTCACATACATCTTCTTGAAATCGACGAGCAACGTTAAGAATAATTTCCCTACTTGATTTTTGAGACCTTTTCCTCATCGAAATGTTGAATGTGAATCAACGACCGCCATTTTCTCTTACATTTGAATGTGACCGACAGGCCAGGAAGGGAAAATCTATCATCTGCGTTGCATTCTGGGAGATTCATCTTTGGCCGTACTATAATAGATAGATAAACATTCCATCATCTGAAGAATGTCTGAAGTACACGCTCAAAATACCGCCCTTGTTTAAATGACAGCACAGTCCTCTTTACGTAAGGTTTAGCATAAAATTCACATCAAATACAAAGGATGCATAAAAAGTTAAGATTGTTTATTATTATTTATTAAGAGTTATTAAGAGATTATTAAGAGTTTAGATTTCATTGAAATGTTTTTAAATAGAAAAATTACATTGATTTTATTCTGAAATTGAAAGAAAGTCAGTAGCAGAAAAGCCAAAGAAACATTCTAGAAATAGTTCAGTTTAATCGAAGAATGGAAATTGAAGACTGCACAAAGCCAAACTTTCACTCCTAGAACATTCACTTCTAGAAGTTTTTGAGCAGTGTCTTTTGATTGGCGGAGATATGGTATGACGAAAACAATAGCGTTATTGCGAGGGATGAAGTTCGTGTCAACAAACTGGAGAAACATACATTGTGTAAAATAAAGTCTACGCAGCAGATGTTGACGTTGCTACAAGATTGTCAGTTATATTTCTTTATTGCCTGCAATAAAATATGAAAACCTGGAGTGAATTAAACAAAAGAAACAAAAAAGATAAAAAGAGGCAAAAATTAGAAGTAAGAAAAGAGAAATGAACATTTTAGACTCAAAAGCATGTAATGTATTATTCAAAGAAAAATAAGTGCTAAAACTGAAAAATGTTAAAATTAAGCAAAAGAACCAACCATTCGTTAATTAGCCTTAAGTACTGTTGACATTATGAAAATCTAATAATTAATAATTCAGAGGAAAACATGAGATCTTGTCATCACATGATTTAAACATATGAGTTGTAGTTCGGATCCAAATTGAGGCCAATTTTATGTCTGTTTTTCTTGATGTCTCTCCAGAAATTATCTCTGTTTTGTGAAAAATCAAAACTAGGACATCGACGAATCTCAGATGTTCTAATTAAGTTTCTATTCTAGAAAAAAAAAACTCCAGTTTAGCTCGTAATTAATTAGTAATTAGAGTGTCTACGGATGGTAAATAGATATTTCCCATAAGAGCCTTTGTAGCCTTGAGATATTTCCCATAAGAGCCTTTGTAGCCTTGAGATATTTCCCATAAGAGCCTTTGTATCTCATGGGGACGCTGAAACTAGGCTTCCATGTTTCGATGACCGTCGGGACTATTTGAGAGTGGGTGATCAGCTGAATGCACACCCATCTCTAACAACCCGTCCTCCCGGAGCTGGAAACCCCGGTTCCTTTTTCCAGAGGACTACGTGAACTCTTAAGACCCATCGGGACCCATAACCTAGGAAAATTCCGAACTCCACGGGTGATTGAATCCTGTTCGTCCAGCTCTCAGCCCAGTGCTTTTATCACAAGGTCCACGGTCATGTCCTGTAACTCGCAAAAATAAAGAAAGAAAAAGCCTTGCCGGGGACTCTTTAAAATTACTGTAATGATTTTTAATAATGAAATATTCCAGAAAAAATTAGAATACTTTGTTGTGTTTTTGTGAATGTTTAAAAACGAATTATTTTGGACATAAGAAATTTATTCATAGTACTTTCTTATTCTATTAAGGCTGTGGCAGAATACAGAACTGAAGGTAATTTTTGCGTTTCATTCTCACATTTTAGGATTAGGC
Organism: Thereuonema tuberculata; assembly: GCA_023159025.1. Taxonomy (NCBI): domain Eukaryota; kingdom Metazoa; phylum Arthropoda; class Chilopoda; order Scutigeromorpha; family Scutigeridae; genus Thereuonema; species Thereuonema tuberculata. Next base: position 32,694,940 of record JAFIDM010000179.1, on the reverse strand, counting down.
TGAAGTCTACTGTTGCGTTAAGAGCCGACCACATGACTGAGCCATACGGCATGAAATCTCGCTCGCTGACCTGGGCATTCACAGTTCGGTACTTCTCGGTAATGTTCGGTTCTCGTCGTGCCGCCAACCCGCCCCTGACCCAGCGCGCCGTCGCCGGTTGACGTTTATGTTTACTGCTCCGCTCCTATTGGTCGTAGCGTGATGTTATATAGCCTATAAACTTCCTCAATAAACGGGCTATCTAACGCAAAAAGAATGTTTTCAAATCGGACCGGTAGTTCTTGAGATTAGCGCGTTCAAACATACAAACAGCTTTATAATAGTAGTTAGATTTTCTGTGCAGTATTATATAATACAGCAAAGATTATACTGTGCATTAATACGTAAATAATATGCAGCTCGCATCAAAAAATTGTGAACTACTGACCTACAGTTTAATGCAGTTTGGGGAGTGTCCTTTAAGAAGAAAAGTTTCTAAACTTTCTATGTCATTATCAGGAAGTGCACAACTCTTTAAATTACCACCCGCAAAAATGGAGACAGCGCATCACTGAAATTGAAGTTGGTCGTTTCAGGAAGGAAAGGAGGGGGGGGGGGCTCTTGAAGCTAGAGATTACCTTCCCTCCCTTTTTCTTCTACAACTTATGTTTGGACTATTCTATACCGGAGCCTCTATATTACTTTCCCGGCCTTCTAATGCTTGAGGCATTTGTTGACTTCCATTCTTTTGAAACCATTTCAGTTATTACTTACAAATCGATTTCCATCTTTCATTATTAGGCAAAGAAAAAAATTATAAGAATAAAAAGAAAAATAGGATAGTTGGTGTGCCAACTTTTAGATGCTGTGCTCCAATATAATTATACTCAGACATTTACAGTAAATGTCAAACATGCTATGTAAAGTGAAGAAATACAATAAAGTGAATACAATAAAAAAAAATGTCTATGTAATTTGTCGTAAAAACAAAGATTTTAGATGACTCGAATCTTGGTAGCCCGTATGGGTCCAATTTATGTGAAAGTCAACAAGGAGATCACATTTGGTAATGTTTATCAAAGTTGCAGAATTCAGCTTCCTAAGATACGAAATATTTATGTTTGGGAGTTTTATTATTAGAGGAAAAGGTGTAAAAACGGGCACAGGTGTAAATATGGGCATCCCCTCCCCAAGGGGCTATGGGAGGTACTGCTGTTTTGCGGCCAGAACTAGACGGCGTCTTTTATTGATATAAGATAGCAGAGAGCAGTTGGAACCTTTAATTTCAAGTAGTGTGGATGCAGCGTCAGTTATTGTGCGAATTGGTGTTATTTCTGGACTGCAAACCTTTGACAGATATGTGAAATCGTTTTCTTTTCATGTCCTTGTGGTTAGTTTAAAATAATTTTATAGTGATATCCGGAAAGCGGAGATCCTAAGCTACTTTTAGAAGCACGACTTTAGTCTCGTACGCCTTTAGGTTACATATGATAGTGGCCATCTTGCTTAGGTGGGGGTTGGTGTAAATATGGACCCCATTCAAAGGGGGCCTATAATTACACCATCTTTTCTCTTAAATAACATAAACTAGCTACGCCCATTGATGAGGCTGCTGAAACACCGTAATGTTCCCTGGGAACTTCAAATGCAGTTTCTCCGTTTGACATATCTCCTGTCCCTAACATTAAGAAGAGAACCACTACTCGGGGACGCAGAGCAGCAAGGGCCAGCCTCATCACTGGAACGCAATACAAGGATCAGTTGACCAAGTCGCTTGACAAAAGTGCTCTCAATGAAGAGGTCGTTGAGTTTTCCCGGTTAGAGACAGGGTTTGGGAAAGCCAAAGCCTTTCAGAAAAAGAAAATTCAACCCACGAAACGAGTCTACGATTCATCATTGGACTCACCAGACTCCTGCGACCTTGCCCTTGTGGACAGCGATGATGACCTGATATCAACGATGAGATAAACCAGAATCGAATGATGCACCTTGCATCTTTTGAGAGCAAAATTTCTCTCAAGACACTCGCGGAGAAGTGTGGGTTAAATGTGTTATGTGCCAAATATGGGTACAGTTAGATTGTGCCGGGTCTGAAAGAGCCATTTATGTTTGCGATTTCTGTAAATAATTTTTGATTTGATATTAATTTAAAATTCTCCAATATACAACTTGCTCTTTTTACCGTTTTGTATTGTTTTATCCTGTTTTAAAACATTTTAAACTATTTTTTGTTTACTTTTTTGGAGAGGCCATATTTGCACCCCATTTTTTCTGGTGCTTTTTAGAAGCTTTTTGTAAATCTTCATTTTCGAATTGAAATAATTGATATTAATCATTGTTTTGCCTCCTCTCATTTAGTAAACTTGTTATAGTTTTTAATGAAGGTCAACTTCCAAAAGAAAGTAACTTTAAGTCAAAAACAAAAGAGGGTGCCCATATTTATACCTTTTCCTCTTACTATAATGATTTTTGTGGGAGAGTCGTTGAGATCGAAAAACAACGAGTCAAGTTCTGGAACTGAACTGAATTAATTTCTAAAAAGAAAAACATTGGTTTTTATAAAATTTACATAGTTTGTTTTGATTGGCTAAATAATCAAAAATATACATAATGATTGGACAAGAACTTAATGAATTTAAATTAATTAACTGGTTTAACGGTGTAATACGGAAAAGAATTTAAAAATAAACAGAACATCAATCATTAGGAAATTGAAAAGGAATAAGTTAAAGATAAAAACGAATACAGATAAACACAGATAAAAAATTTCTACTAAAATATAGATAAATAAATGATTTCTATAAACATCTATATATAAACTGTTAAATTTGTTTGTTTTTAGTCCTGTGTTTTTTTTCTTTAATAGAATTTGTAGAACTTTTACAGCTTTAATTGGAGTACTATAGGTAGACCTAGGAACGGAATCCGTTCTGACAGCTTAGCCGTAAGTCGAAAATGCCCCCCAAAAAAAAGAAATAATATATATAAGGTAACTGCACCAAATAAGGCCCACCTAACGTTTAAAGTTTTTTTATATTTCTACTGCAAGAGTGAAAATTCTGAAAACTGTCTTGAAAGATAGTTTAAGGTGTGCTGTTATGAAAAAGTGAATTTAGAATTAGTTGCATTTGAAATTCTTTCTGCAATAACAGTTTTGAAAATATAACTGAAGGGCCTTATTTGGAGCCCCTGTTCAAATATCAATTATTCTACATTATTCTACTCATGACATACTTTAAAATGACATAAAACATGTCCATGTATGTTATGTTGCCAAAAAATGGGGACGATTTTTCAAATTAAGTTGAAATAGTAACGAGAAAAGCTTTGGACGACTTTTACTGTTCAACTCAAACAAACATGGCGAAATAGTCCAAGTTTTTAGTGTAGCCTCTAAAAGCCAAGACCTGTCTGAAACATAACTAATCTTAGTAAATTGTCAACGTTCTATTAATAAAACGAAGGATGGGCCTTATGTGGAACCGGGCCTTATTTGGGCAACCTACCTTATGTATTAAATGCTTTCAAACCAACACATATTTTTACGTTTGTCTTACTGTAATCACCAGCTACGACTGAACTGAGAGCGAGGAATTAAATGCATGTGTGTATATAATATTTATATACTGTTCAGGAATGTTTTAGATAAGTCCAAGTTTCGATCTATAAAAAAATATTTAATATTTTGTGAGTGTGTAAATGTTCGATTTTTTTTTTTTTTTTTGAAAATTTGTCGTAATTTCGAATGTAAATCGATTGGTCGTAAATCGGGGACTATCTCGAATTAAAAAAATCATTCAAATCTCTGCCAGAAAGTAATCTATAAGCCTTTAAGGATACCTCAAGGCAAGAAACCATTTTTTTTATCATTCTCAAGTTTTCTGCTTGATTTATTAGAATTTTTTTTTTCCAATTTCTGACATCTTATGATTCATTGAATTTCCCTGAGACGTTCGAATCGACAATCTCATTATTTTCCGAAAAGTCGATGTGTGACTTAAGCATTCGATTTACTCGAGTCTAGGGACTTGATCAAACTAAGAATCTGATCAGCTTTTTTTTCTTTTGACATTGATTGTGCCTTTAATTATTTTCTAGTCCGTGGAAATCCCGCAGGAAATCAGAAAAGGAAAAAAAAAATATCAAGCAGAAAGTGGATATCTACAACTAAATTAAGCTTCTTCCGTTTTCTTCTTATTACGTTCAAATTCTACTTTAAATTTCCTCCAAAATATTTATTTTAAATTTCCTCCAAATTCCTTACTTACTATGACTTCATTTCCTTCAAATTTCGTTCAAAATTCTGTTTAAACTTTAAATTGCCTCCAAATTTCTGCTTTTAACTTTAAGGTTTTAAGTTTAAATTAAATTTCCAAAATTCATGTTTTAATTTTCTTTCCATTAAAAATTCCATTATAAATTCTAAATTTAAATTAACTTTGAGTATTGCTATTTTTAAAAAATTCCGTATCCTTTGAAATTTGAGTATCTGTAAGTTTGTCTTTCTTGAAATTCGATCCAAGGTTTTAGACATCCATAATAATTGAACATGTGCCTTCAACGGCTTCAAATTCTATTCTTCAGGAAAAATCAAACGAGATGTGCCTTTTGAAGTCGAATATCACGTTTTCCTAAATATTCGACATCTCTGAGAGTTGCCAGTTGTACTGCGTGAAGTACCTCATAAATTAGGCAGCTCAGAGTAAAGCTTTATTTACAGCAGTAGCTACTGTGACAGACCTTAATTTTATAATCTATATATATAAAAGATGACAGTAGTTTTTCCTGTCCACTACTCCTCCGAAACCATAAGACACAGAAATACAAATAAGGTGTCAAGTGGTAGGTATAATGTTGAGGATGCTACTTTTTATTTTTCGTGTACTTGGGTCAGCCGGAAGTCATGTGACTTAAGGTGAACTTCTAAACCGTTCATTTTAGATGACCAAACATGTAAAGACAAGTTGTCCAAGTTCATTGAGATGAACTTTTTACAGGTAGTCCAATCGCGGTCAAAGGTCGGGGAGAAATGGCCTCGGAATCCAAGATCACGTGTCTGAGATAATAACCTCAGAATTCAATATCACGTTAACACTAAAAATTTCCGGGTTTGCAAAATAAACATTTCTAAATTAATTTTGCCTGATAACATGTTTGACTGATAACCACCACGTTCGTGTTTCGTATGGTGCAGAAAAGAGTTGCAATTTCCAATTTAAAACACAACTTTTTGGATTTTATGACATTTAAATACTTTTGTCTCTAGACATTTTGGGATCAAGATAAGAGGGGTACCTAAAACGAAAACTTTCCTTAAAGTTGATCTACTGACCTAGAAGTCTTTCAAGACATAACTTAAAGGGATAATTAATAACACTTGAAGATGACTTGTAAACATTTTTTCCATTAAGTTGATCCTTGAAGTGAATTAATTCAGAAGTTACTTGGAGGACTTCTTGCGACCTCTAAAGGCCAAAGATTTCGCGTGGGAGTAGATGATGAATTAAGAAGTTAATTGCAGAGAATGGGTGACTTCTCAAGACTAATAGACCTTATTTTCGTATTTTATTTCATTCGATGAAAATAGTCACTGAAGGCCTATTCATATGTTAGGTTTTTAATAATAATAATAGATATTATATGATTAATTAAAGTTAATTTTATTGCATTTTAACTGGATTAAAGTGTTAGGATCACTGCAAAGAAAACTAATGAAGGAACGCAGTCATTCTTACTATGAATAGTTCCTGTAATTAGGAATAGAGATATAAAGAAGATAGTGACAGCGATTAGTAAACCAATCACAATGCTTCGCAACGGTTTCTTATACGTATAAGACAATATAATGGATATTGCTTTAATTTCCTTATTTTTATAAATGTAATTGTTGCGATTGTTGTGATTGTTGCTAATGATAATTTAATGATACTTGTCCACTTGTATGAGAAGCCTAAAAATAAACAAAAATTCAAATAATCATCACTAGGGGAAAATGCGGCGCTGTGAACGACAGAAATATTCTAAAGATGCATGATTGGTCTTTAAACTATAATAATAGCAGTTTGTGTCTAATTCATGAGTGTTATCATGTCAAAACGTTAATGTGAGGCAAAAAGAAACAGTTGTGTGATCTCTTTTTATTTTTTAAAATCTCTTCTTCGTGTTCTGGGAAGTATCTGTATCAAGTGACAACGTTACCTTCTGATTTTCCCTGCAGAAGATTCTCAAATGGATTAAAAAAATGTTTTTATAAAAATGAGGATAAGAAGGATTTAAACTTTATCACGATATTCCCATCTTACCGAAGAACATTGCTCGTTATAACCTTACTCATTATATCCGTATTTGTTACATTTACTGTTACTCAGTACTTTTTTTTTACAAATATTCATATGTACTTATGGAGAAGTGATAAAAACATAATTTATTAATTCGGTATAAACAACAATGCGTGAGATCAAATTATTTACCAAGTGACATAGCTGTTTCACGCTCTTTTGCGATCATCAGCCAATAGCAGTCACTAGTAAACAACGAGGTCTGAGTACTGAGGCTAATGTGAATAATCTTCGGAAGCGCAGTGGTGCCTCAAAAGAAAAAATAAACAATAAAAAAAACTCACTAATGAAAAATTAGTGAGAAGAGCGTGAAACAGCTGTTCCAGGATGTCACTTGGTAAATAATTTGGTCTTGTTCATTGTTGTTTATAAAAAATTGAATGCGCAGATTAAATTTTTATGCTTTAAAAAAATTCATCGCGGCCGGCGGACTGCTGGGATATGAATTTTTTCACTAATTTTTCGTTAGTGAGTTTTTTACTGTTATTTTTTCTTTTGAGGCACCACTGCGCTTCCGACGATTAATTCATTTACATGCAATGATTTTCATTTTATTACGACAATTGAAATGAGGAAGAATGTCATTTTTTCTTCTTAAAACAATGAAAGAATTTTTGAAACATTAATTTTTTTTGACACAGCAGTAACTTGACACTCACTGTCATCTTCGTCCTTTCTGTCTTCTTCGAAAACCTTTTATTCTCTAACAGCTTCGATAATGTCTTCATCTGTCGGCTTTTCGGCGGCCACGAAGTTGTTGTCCACGGTCTCGAAATCGTCACACACACGTCGCCCCCGTATCCAGCTTATGTTTCTTCAAAGTATTGCTAACGGAATATTTTAACCATTTTCCTCAATGTCTTCAACAACTTTTGCAAACTATACCTGCCTTCTTAAAATAGTTTTTTGCTGGCTGTGACAATGTGTGACATTAACCCATTCCTCACCCATAAATCGGTTAAAACTTTGCTAGTTATTCCCGTGAAGCTCTCAACTGCCATCCTCTCTTTAACTGTCATAGGTTGCCCGTAAAATATATCATTTTTCCAACAAATTCTTCTATATTTAATAAAGTGGACATTAAAAGAATGTTATTTAATAGGATTTCTATGAGTAACTTCTATATTTGCTCGCAGTATCCGCTATCTTTTTATCTTTGCTCGTTATAAAGAGTTCGACTGTAGTTAAAATATGTAGGAAACGTTTACAGAAAGACAGGTGGACACATACAATTATTAAAAGATTACTCACAAATTAAACTTCACGTACATTAATATTTTCGCAGTTTCCTGAGTTAACTTTACAGTTTAAGTAAGTAATGATTGAAATACCATTACACCAAGGATTTAAGTAATTCATTTATTTACGAAAATGATGCGAGTAATGTATACAAAGTTAATTTGTTACATAACACACATATTGACAATTGTATGTGTGTTAATACAAAGGAAATTACTTTTTATTCAACAAAACCTTTGCTGAAAACTATTAACCCTTTCCATCTGTAGTAATTCACAATTGAATGATGTATCCTTTATTGAATCGTGCAATTATTATAATTACAATTTAACAGTTCAGAGAGAAGTTAGCTTTAATTTAGAAAAAGTAATTGAAAGCAATTTTTTTTCCTGAATTTCTAATGCTGAATATTTAGAAGTTTTTGTTCTACGAATAGTTTTTCTTTTCGATGATCTTTAGTTATTTTTGGTGCGTGTTTATTGCAAACCAATACGAGTTTTTTCTTCTTTTTTTCCCTGTGGATTTATAGCACTAATGTTTCCAATAAGTGGCACACATACTTCTGACATGTCAAGGCTCTTTCGTTTATTTGTGTGTTAAAAATTATGGTCTTGTAAGGAATTATATTATTGCAAAACACCATCAAATTACTACTAAGCAAAAAATATCGACAAGAGAAATAATGTTACATGATTTTTTTAATAGAAACCTTTGATGGATTTTCACTTGAAATAATTAAAAAAGCAGAACATTAACTTATTTATTGTAATTACAAAATTTCTGTAGATGTAATATGTGTGTGTGTGTATATATATATATATATATATATATATATAAATCTGAAAGGCAAAACTTGAAGCTTCCCCTTCGAGTTTCGCAAAGCAAAGATTTCAATTAATAATTTGCAATTTAGAATGTATAGAATATAAGAAAATAAGCAGATAACTAACTTACATTACTAAACATTTAAAGCCGGACAGTGATCTGAGATTTGAAAATGCCAATATCAAAAAACAAATCAATGTTTCTATGGAGATATAATCTAATTATCTCCACTTCATCAGCGGCAAAATTTGGAAACAATTTAGAAACTTAAACGCAATATAATTAAGACTTTGCTTTTTTAAAATTTAAAATTAAATTTACCTAAATATTATTATTAAAAACTTTAATTTTTAATATTAATATATATATATATATATATATATATATATATATACCTTAACCTTTACTTAAAGGCCTATATATATAAAGGTGAACGTTTGTCTGTCCTGCTACGTATCCACAACACGTCTAGCTATCATAGCCAAACTTCGCAGGGTGATTAGTTAGGACTAGATTTAGATTTTATCCGAGTTTAGTTCTGATCTTTTCGTATTTACCTGGTCTTCATTCGAAAATCGATTGCTGTAAACGGTGGTGACGCATTTCCTGTGACGTAATTGGTATTGTTAACTTCTAATATTCTGATTCTGATATTTTAATGATGTAGGTACTTTAGTTTACCAACATGTTTTGAGCAGAGGTTAGCAAATCGGATAGGACTGAAGATCCACCAAATTGAAAAAGCAGTAGGAGATAAATTGAATTGAAGAATAATCCAAGTGGTAATCTTACAACAAGTGGATCAAATTATTATTGTGGTGATGTATTATTGAATCATATGTTTTAAATTCTTGATATCCCAGCTTTAACTCAGAATTTGAAACCAGGTTCCATTTGTAATAATAAAGCCTAAGCCACTATACTTACAGGTCGTATACATCATTCAGGAGACTTCAATTTCTGCCATTGCATATTCACGGATTGATGATAGTAAAGACCTTTACTTATATGATGCAAAGGAAAGACGATAAAGATTACTTAACAGAAACTTAACATTTAACTTATAAACAGTTAAGTGGTTTCTGTATTTTTCTTTGACACGTTTCTTTGCGTTGATTCTTTTAAAACCACGATTCTATGCATGTCTCAATGAAAAATTTATTTGGTGCAGATCGACTAACGTCTGGTACTTACGTAGTAAATTATATTTATATTTATATATCTCAATTTCAGTCTCAATACTTGTGTTTGAGAATGTATTAATTTCTCAATTACATTTTCGATGAACCTATTTTTGATCTTCGCGTTTTTATTCGCGTTTTTTTACTTTTTAATCTTAGACCAGATCCGCGGCTTATGTGGAAATGGATGAGCTTTAGTTCATGATTTCTTTTAGAGATACGTCCATTTGTTTTCCTACGATGATTTTTTATTTAAACAACAATGTTATTTCGACAATTTTCTGAGCTATTTATAATTTTTTTTTAATACAAAAATATATAAAACATTTTTTCCCATAGATGACATCCGTGATCTATTGATGTTGGTTTGACTCCAACTGATGAATTCAAATTGATCTTACAGTATTTTGTCAGGTATATTATTGTTGTACAGTAGATACTGGTCTCCTTGTCCTTTCATATCAGTCTTAAGTTATTATGATGGGTTCACTGTACAATCGTCTACAATCGTCCATATCTCTAATATTGATTTTCTTTATTCAGTCCCTTGCTATATAAATGCCTCATATTCTTTAGAGTGGAATCTTCTGTCATATTACAATCTTATCATGACGATGTCATTGCAGGGAATTTATGAAGAGATAGGAAATTGCATCACGTTCGGATCATCTATCCATAACTTGTTTTGTGTCTTCCTAGAGACACATCCACCCTCTCGTTCCAACAACAAGTTTCAAGGTTATACAACAACTTCCGCAGTAGAGTCGTGCCTAGCATTGATGACCGTTAAGTCAACGACGCGACGTCTAAACTTTAAGAAAACATATTGTGCTTCGTTATATTAACGAGAGCTTTTAGAAGTTTCATGAAAACTTTAAGCAGATAGAGCAGATGTAGATATCGTTCTGTCCATCTGCGTCTAAACATGTTTTCTTATTAAACCAAGTTGAAGCAGTGAGAGATAGTATTCCTTACGTTCCTAATTCTTTGTTTTATTTCAATTATTTTCCTCCTATTGTCAGCTTCGATATTTTGACATTGTACCTAAAAACATGGCGCCAGTCTTTAATTTAAAATCAAAATCTGCGTCTTATCGTAAACATTAACCATTCAAATAAAACCGAGAGCTTAAAGGATGGCCTATTAAATTTGACTTCTACACTTAAATCTGTGTTCGAAACCCGGAATTGCCTGTTTTCTTTCCTGCATTCCTTTGTTTATTCTTGTCTTTCTCTCCTTCCAGCTATCATGATCATTTATGTATATACTCTAGGATTGGTACAATAGGCCTAAGCCCACAGAACTAATCAATACTCTACTACCTCTAAAAATAATAATAATTCCTTCATTCGTTCATTTTATTTCGATCAGATTCTAACATAGCTTCCTATTATCAGCTGGTACAATTGAATACATACAGATTGATACCAATTCATTTACTAACTAAGTTGGATTACAATTTAAATATTTATCAAAAAGATATAAGAAAAAAGGATAAAAATTACTGGTACTATTATTATTACTAAATTAATAATTTTACGAATCAAAATTTATTAATTAGTAAATAAGTTTCCTAATAAATTGTTTTATTAAATGGACAAATTTAATAAACGAATTCAATTTAATTAAAAAAAATTGTTTTGGACTTCGTTTTGGACTAAAATGAAAATAGACAGTTAGCTAAGCATCTTAATTTTCGTTGAATTTTGATAGATTTATGTGTGATTACAAATCTTTAATAAATGTTTATATAAATAAATATATAGGAGTACAACTTTACAAGAAATATTATAGATATATTATACTTACAATACTTATACAATTACAGAAAGATATGAATTTATTACAATGCAATATTTTTCAAAAAACTTTACTAAGGAAGAAATAGGTGTTGCGTTTAAACGCAAGTTTATTCAAATGCAAATCCCTTCCAAAAAGATTGAATATGATTAAATTTATCAAATTTGATTTACATATTATCAGTGATAAGCCATTTTTCATTTTTTTTTTATTTCAGAAATTCTTTTTGTTTTGTTTTTTTTTTAGAAAATTTTAGTCTGGAATACTGTTGTGTTGGTGGGAGAGTCATTGAGATGGAAAAACGAGTCAAGTTCTGGAACTTAACTGAATTAATTTATTAAACAAAAAACATTGGTTTTATAGTATTTACATAGTTTGATTTGCTTGGCTAATTAATTAAAAATATACAAAATGATTGGATAAAAACATAATGAATTTAAATTAATTAACTAATTAAACGGCTGCAACAGAAAAGAATTTAAAAATAAACAGAACATCAGTAATTAAGAAATAGAAAAGGAATGTTTTAAAATAACGATTAAAATGAATAAAATACAGATAAGTTATTTCTACAAAAACACAAATACATCATTTCTAAAAATATTTAGAACTGTTATACTATTATAAGTTTCTTCTATTATGCATTTACCATTTCTTTTTCCGTAACTATTAAAAATATGTAGATAGTCTAATTTAATAATTCCTCATTAATTAATTTAATAGGAATAATATCATAATAATATCATAATTTACACTAAACAATATGAGAATTGTCTTGACTATTAACCTACAATAGAATGAATTGAATTCATTCAAAAAGGAATAAAAATATCACTTTTTGCCATAACCGCTTGGAATCGATTCTTCTTGGATTATCTCATACTTACCAAGGGGATGGCTTAGTAAATATTTTTAAAAATGGTTTTAAAAATAAAAAAAGGTAGATTTTAAAAACATGATCTAGATACGTAACGAGATCAGAAATATTTCTTTTAGGAATTCTTTCTAAATCACGCAGGCGAGTAGGAATAAAAACCGTTTTTTTTTTTTATCACAATCAGCAACTGAAGCCTGAATTGATATAATAATTCAGTTCCAATTCCGACACTTCCTCTGTGATTTAATTTTCCAATTTCGAAGATTTTTTTTTTTTTCTTTACTTTTTTTCTAATATTATTGAATTATCTTATTTTGAGCATTCTGGACGACACCATCTCTTCCGTTCTGATAGATACAAGAAAGACATTTAAAATTATGCATCACAACCGTGGATCGATCGAATAATAAGGAAAAAGCAGTCATTTTATTCTATTCCTTTAAAAACATAGTTTTCGTTGATATTTTTTATTACCATATCCTTGAAATTTATATTCTTAATTATATCTTAAGAATAATAACTTTTAACCTTTTACCGCTGCCCCAATCCTTAGATTTGCTGTTTTAAATCTGATATGTTATAAGTTTTAAAAGATATGTCAAAGATTAGATGTTTTATCAAAATGTTGCTATAAAATTAGGAATTAATAAAAAATTCACCCTTTTCAAACTAATCTTATATATATTATATATATATATATAATATATCTATATATATGCATTCCAAATTCCTTGTACAAATGTGCTAGAGGACGCTGTTTGGCAGCATATTAGTTGGGCAGTGTGAGCCATCGTCACTTGAGACGTTGACTTTGTACGAGTAGGATGTATCGCTTCACTACTGTTGAGAGGGCAGTTTTGTATCTAGCCTATGGGGCAGCGAATGGAAATGGACGAGCCGCTGTACGGTTGTATCGTTAACGGTTCCCCAAGAACCGTGCGCCCAATCATGAAACGTTTGCGCGTTTGTATCGGAGATTGAGTGAAACTGAACCATTCTACGGAAATAGGCATGGTTGTGTATATCTTACTGTCATATTGTAAACATAGGGCTAAAACACATATTGTCTACCTTACTTGTTGTATTATTTTATTCCTGAACCTTAGTGTACCTTCTAGCACATTCGGGTGGTGTTTGCGGAAATCTGTTCCACTATGAATACGGTTTGTTTTCGTATTCCTGACCTTCCTGTAAAGCTTGTACAGGGAATTTTGAATCACTCTCTATATGCTTTAGGTCAAGAACCACTGCTCTACACTATATTTTTTTCGTTGAGTGAGTATTGGCCAGACTGAGTTAAAGGAAGTTGAAGAAGGATTCTACAATTGCATTCTTGTCTAGTATCTTCTCCGGTGTAGTTTTAATGTAATAAGTCTTCATAAAAAATTTTCGAATACTTTCAGTACGATTAACACTTTGATTAGCAGTTTAACAGCATGGAAGAGGAATTTAATTTTATTAAAAATTCGCGCTTTGTGCAACTCAAGAAGGTTGGTCATGCATTTTTGTTGTAATACCTTGCTATTGTTTGATTCTTAAGAAAAATTGCTAAAAAAACTATTTTTTTTTAAGTAGAGAACATTAAAAAAAAATAGAATAATATTTGTAAATTATCCCATTCTCCGAATACAAATTTGCCTCCAAATTTTCCTTTCTAGGGAAACTATTTAAATATATCTTACCTTAGTGGATTATAATTTTTTAATGAAAAGCAACTTCCTGTTTTAAGGATACTTCTTGATGAAGAAATAATTTAATGAAACATTCCTTATAACAGGAGATCGGATTAGTAGCAATATATAAGTAGTAATATTGTTCTCGTTTGTTGGTTTATACAGAAGAGGGGGTGTGAGGCACACTTTCAGAATTTATATGATAAACCCAACATTCGATATGGAAATTAAAAGATAAAGATGGCCGATGTACTTTGGCCTGGATAGGTTATGGCAAATAATCAGGTTTAATGGGGGAATTTAGAGGAACAGCCTGCAAATGTTTTAGAAATGATTATATGATAATTCTTTATTTTAAGCCTTTCGTAAATTTTTAATTCATTTTTTTTGAATCAAGATATCTTTCCTCGAACTATAATATCTAAATGAACATCTGGAGTTGATTAGGCCAGCACTGAAGAACTGCAACTTTTTTATTACGTTTTAAAATGAAACCCGACTCCAAATCTTTGCTAAAAGACTATTTCATTGCCTTTCTTTGTAATGACTACGTTCACAGACCACTATAAACCTTCCGTTACCGTAGATAGTCCCTGTTCGAATTTACGTTTTTAACCTCACATCGCATTCTTTAATTTCTCGAATTGCTTCGATGTGATCAGTGGGTCAGTGTGTTGCCTGTATCAGTTGAAGTGGGTCTATTTGTGTCTTAATGTGGAGGCGCTATTGGCACGGCTTGTTGGTTGGCAAACAGTGGATGAGTTATTTTGAGCGAAGATAAACTCTGGAATTCTGTGGTCTTATACAAATCAGTGATGAAATATGTACTCTTACATTTTTTAAGAGCTACAAAAAAAAAATGGAGCACTATTATAAATTCATTGACAGCAACATGCATGTCCCAGCTATTATGTACATAGACCCTTGTTATTAGGAAATTAAACGAAACTTATTACTTAGAACGTCAATTCTTAGTATTAATTTTCATATTTTTAACCTGCTTTGCTAGGAAATTGAGGCTCATCAACACAGTCAGTCTCTGTATGTTCATGAAACTTAGCTTGCACATTTCAGGACAATAGATGACCAAACTTTTGGTATTTATCGAGAAATTAGCGCCAAAGGTGACAGAAAGTCTCAACAATGGATGTTTTTGGATGTCCACGGATATTAACCTGCTTAGTAATCCTTTTAATGACTGCGTGAGTTGTAATTTGATTAAAATTAGTTGGATTTAGAAAATAGCTAAATCTTCTTCATTATATTCTTTCAAGAAGTTTTAACGTACTTCTTGAAATTCAGTAGTTTAAATAAGCATAATTATATATAAAAAACAAAACTATTTATAACAAAAATTTCCTGGAAACCGGTTGTAAGTTTTGTTTATAAATAGTTTTGTTTTTTATATATAATTATGTGCGGTGGCTTATTTAAACTACTTAATTATATTCTTTCTCATACGATTTTTTTTTCAAATGAAAAAGAAATCATTTTAAGAGGTTAATATCAAATGAAAAAAAAAATTCTCAACTACTTGCATTCAAGTCGGTATTGTAATTATTTTATATTATAAAAAAGAGAATTTACATTTATATTATTTTTACATAAAGGAAAAAAAAAGAAGAGTGCATGATGCAAATGAAAGTACCCTTCAAGGTTCTTCTAGGAACTTCTTATATTGTCCCTTTACCTATGAGCGCCCTCACACTTAAACGGCTAGACCGATTTTCTTAACACTTGTTTTGATTCTTAGTTTAAGGCCAATTGATAATGATTATTTTGATCCCATCCCAGTCTCTCCAAAGCAAATAAAAAAAAAACATGATTTTTAAAACGTTAATATTAATGACTGCGCATGCTCAATCACAAAGCGCTGGACAGACATATATATCTAATTATAAAAACCTTGAATTTGAGCAAATGATGATTATGTTCACTTTAATGTACCACTTAATGCAATGTCTGTCAAGTATTCTGTGGATATAATTAAACTATAAGGAAGAAATTATTTCTAAGTTTTTGAGTAATAATAGTTCAGATGACAACAATGACAACAATCGCAACAATTGTTATTACCAACAATGACAACAATCGCAACAACAATCGCAACGATTGCGTTTTTCGCAACAATCACATTGATAATAATAAGGAACATAAGGCAATATCAATTATAGTATCTGAAGACGTTGCGAAGCATTGTGATTGGTTTACTAATCGCTATCCCTATCTTGTTTAGACAAATTCCATATTCTTTAAGAACTTGCTTGTTAATATCTGATTTTATGATTCTCTTATTTCTGTTTGGTAGAATGATTACTTGGTAATTTTGTAACCTTCTTCTACTGCTCTGCGTATTTGCCCTGTATAACGTTTCTTTATTAGCCTAAGCATTTCATTAATGGTAATACGTTGTTTCAATATTCCTAACACTCATTTATTGTCGTGCTTATTAGTCCTAAATCCTTCCTAATTTCTGTTTATTTAATTTCGAGGTTGACTTGCAATTTATACCAGTTTCAATCAAAAAGGACAAGTTTTACCAGCACTTAGGGCAGCCTATAAATTCCACCAACACACAGCCGACCAATGCTCAGTGTTTGCTTTTATCTGCTTCGACATCTCTTTCGCTGAGATTGCCCTGGGCACCGTTCCACTGACCTAATGAAAACAAATGGCAACACTATCACCGTCTGAAGCCACACGCACATAAATAAGACCCGATTAAGAAGCGTCTTTCTATAATCAGCATTCTTAATCTGCTTTCTGTTATTCCATTACCACGCAATCGATACAAACAAAATTGTGTTTTTGAAGAGAAAGAGTGCAATAGCCACTTTCTTACTATTAAAAACATTAAAAGTTAACAGAAATAATTTGAGTTTTTTATAATCTCTAGATAGAGATTCATACTAATTCAGAACAGATGCGAATTTAGTGCTATTTCTAGGGCTTTTAGCAACATACCATTCAAACCTGTCTTACGATCATCAAACATTAATTGCAGAATTAATGTATAGAAGTACAGTAGAACCTCATTATAACGGACTAATTGGGGCTGAAGGTTGTCCGTTTTAATGAAAGTCCTGTTTAAAACAAATAATTCTATATCGGTGTATTGCGTCAGGGTGTATATCAATGAAAGGACAATAGTTAGCTATAAAAAGTACTTAACGACATGACTTAAAGGTTACTGAATAAAAACTGATGAGTGTGTGCTGAATAAAAACTGATGAGTGTGTTTGTGGAATTTCACACAATAACGAAATTAAATGATCGATAGAATTGAGAAAGCAAACGAAGGAACAACGCTACAAAGTTGCGAATCCTTCCTTGTAGCGTTGTGCCTTCGTTTGCTTACTCAATTCTTTGAATCATCGGGCACGTTAAATTTTTTTTTTCATTAAATGATCGATGTTTAATCGCTTGCTTGGAAATGTAAAACTCGTCAGATAAACATATGCATCCTTTATTATTATTATATTTTTTTAAAAAACTGTCCGTTATAAGCGATGTCCGTTATAATGAGGTCCGTTATAATGAGGTTCTACTGTAATTCAAGAACAAGAAAAGAAGAAACCTCGAAGATTAAACAAAACCAGTTTTAGTTGCAATTTAAAGCAATTTTAAACCCCACAATTCAGGTCCAAGCCTAATACACTGGGATCATGAAATAAATCATTTAAATTTATTTATTAAATTTAGAGAAACTTAATAAATTAGCATATCCGTTAAATAATATTACAAAATAAAAAAAAAGCATGAATGATACTTATATTACTTGTAGAATTATTATATGATTCCACTATTTTCTGCTTTTTTTTTTTCAATTCTTTCAATTGCTACCTCTACCTTTTGATGCGCCCTGTAGACACATCACTTGCGAGATACATGTGACCCAAGGTATGTGACCCAAAGCTGGTATGAATTAAGATGTAATATTCTGTGATTTATTAGATATAATTATTTAGTTATTTGATTTATCGATGTTAGCAATAGGATAAGAAAACAATTTAAAAGAAATTCATAGCATAAGAATACTTTTAAATGTATTAAAAATATTTTTAAAAAAATGTTTTATTTTTTTATTTTTCTTTAGATTTTAATTTAAGAAAGTCATCATCTACTTCTTTGAAGATGTTTTACCATTTTCTTAACTGATAAAACATCTCCGCAAAAATTGTTAATAGTTTCTAATGTATTTGTATATCACAAATATCGGTATATGTAATATATACTTTTTAGTTTCTCTTATTTACAAAGAAAAATCTAAAGATAAATTTAAGCTATTTTTAACATTGAATCTAAAAATTTGGAATATTTTTTTGATATATCTCTGATCGTAATAAATTTATTTTTTAAGGTTTTTTTTTTTTTTTTTTTTTTTAATCATAACTTTTTAAATAAAAAAAATGATCTGTTAATATTTACATAAACGGCTAAATCAATAAAAGAAGTATTAGAAAAATCAGGATTCTTATGTTATGAAAGATATGATACAGTTACCATGTATAAATATAGAGTTAATAGAACTAACAGAATGCACTTTATAATTGTTTCTGAATTTCTATTCTTTGTTCAATAATGAGATATACAATATTCCTAAAATGTCTTCTTTAATAACAACAACGGTATTTCGTTCTCTTTAACAGAAAACTTCTTCAGGTCGAATAACTGAGGACAAGAAATCTCTTTCTTCTTCCTCAAATGAATTCGTTATCCGCAGTGATTTCTTGTCCTCATTATTTCAACCTGAAGAAGTTTTCTGGTTAAAGAAAATGAAATATCGTTGTTGTGATTAAAGAAAACATCGTGATTCTCCTTTTATGATTGATTTTATCATATATAAAATTGAAGTTGTGAGAACTTAAAATTTCACAAGGATTTTTATAATGTTTGAAGTTTCAGCATTATAGGTATCAAATTATAACATTCAGAATTTGCGGAAAATATGGTAGATGTATGTATTTCAAGTAATATATAAGACGGAATTTAATTGTTGTAAAACCTTGGATATAAAATGAAGAACAATGGAACAAAAGAACATTAAATGAAATTATATGTCGTAGTAGATGCACTTTATATTCTTTTCTGGTGAAATTCTATTTTGATGAAGGTTTTGCATTAGATTATTCGAGAACTAATGTCCTGATCCACGGTCTTAAGAAGCACCTTTTATTTTACTTCCATAAATTCCCTTAAGCCATAAAAGTCTTCTGGGGTTTTTTTATTCGATTTTAATTTCTTATTTTATAGTGAAATAAAGGTCAGAGGGACTCAATATTCCATCCTTCAGGAGACATAGTTCATCTGTTTATGTCTCAGACGCTTCTTTTTGAAAAACAAAAACATCCATTTTGTCATT
>JAFIDM010000179.1:32652602-32665666 GCA_023159025.1 Thereuonema tuberculata | reverse complement strand
CCTTTCCATTATTCAATCGCGATTTATTTCCTCATTATAAAAACACGTAAATTAACATCGAACAAAAAAAAAAAACAACAACCCGACAACAACAGGCCTTATTTTTTTATCACGACCGGATACAGATCCGACCTTGATCTAACTGATATTTCATGTTAATAAATAGATTCCGCTGTTATTACTTTTTGTTATTACTATGAAATGTATTCTCATTCTTTCCATTGATGACAAGTAGGCCAGTTTATGAACGCCATTCATTTTATGTTAAAATTAGTTTCAAAGCGTTTCACTTCAATAGTCAGAAAGATTGAACGACTATTAACAAATATAGAGGCCTAATATTGATTACAGATCTATACACAGGCCTAAAGATTAAATTATTATAATAATATAGGCTGTGATTTTTTTTTTTGGCGAAAAAATTACCTACGGTACTATTTGTGTGTGTATGCTCTGTACAAACCTAAAAGGTAGGTCAGGACTACAAAAACAAACCGTATTCATAGTGGAACGTATGTCCGCAAACGCCACCCGGAAGTGCTAGAAGGTACACTGAGGTTCAGAAATAAAAGACAGCAAGAAAAGTAGACAACATGACAGGAAGATATATATACTTACAAGTTCACAGTAAGTTTTCGATGCATGGATTGTGGAATGTGTGTAAAAATGAGACCTTTCGCGGACCTATTTACGTGTTTACTATATATATTTACAGTATAAATGGGATTCATTATATTTACAGTGTATGTAATGTACCCCATTTTGTTTCTACTCATTAAAATGTGTTCTTAGATAGATGTAAAGAACAATTGAAAGAAAATTGAACAATTCGCAATAGAGTTGCACATACAAAGTTAAATATGTATATATCCTTCCTCCTCATAACTTTGATGAGGAGGTTCAAAATTTCGTTACGTAATTATAGAAAGGACTATATTGACGTTCATATTTTTCGTGTAATTGGACAGGAAATAGTTATCTGATGTAGATCCACGAATAACAGTTCTATTATATATTTTGAATTGGGAGTATTTTGTTTACATTCCTATAATTTCTTGGTGAATAGATCTTGTATTTGATGTTACGTTAAAGAAATTATACGTACAGTAAATTCTCTTATCGCGGCTTTCTACAAAAGTGTATCCTATTTCGCCAAATATGCAGTTACTTCGCGCCCATGCGCAATAGCGAAAAAAAAATCCTGAGAAGCGCATCGCGACTTCTATTGTGTTAATAATAATTTTCCATGTTATGATAATATTCCATGTATTCTCCTGTTTTACTGTTTTTGATTAATTTATTTAATTATTAAAATTTAATTTATTAAATTTTATTCGTGAGTTTTTGTTAAGCACAAGCGAAAAATACTTACTAAAATGTATACTGTAAAATGAGAAGAATGATACACGGAATTATCTGTTTATGTTAACGAGCAACGAAAGTGTGTAGTGTAGAGGATCCGTCGGAACCTAACTCATTTTTTGTACAGGATCAATGTTTCAGTAACCGCGGTTTCCATTAGCGTAATCTCCGCGGATAACGAGAATTCAAAATACAGTCATTTAGAATTTAAGAAATGAACCTAAATGAACTAAAAGGCTAATGAAATTATTATTATTCATTTATTTTCTGCACATGAAAGCGTACGACGACTGTTTGATCACAGAAGGTGAAAAACAAAATGTTACGAAAAATTCCTAAATCATTAGCGACGGTTCTGCGAAACAATGAACAACCAGTCAAAGAATTAAGAGAACCATCTATTTGAAATATCCAGGTGCTGGAAATGGTCAGAATCTTTTTTGAAATTTACAATAAATATTTGCAAAACGCTAATAAGTTGAAACAAAATGTATTCAGTTGAACTGATGCAGAATATGACAGTGTCATTTATATCAAGAAAAGATTGGTAGTTTTCATTGAATGTTTGAAAAGATATGTTAATCCATTGGTGTTTAGAGACTGTCCTATTATTAGCCTGTAAGCCAGAATAGCATTAGATGTATTTGCAATATATATTAACTGTTGAGGTAGGGATGTATTGTGGTCAGATCCTCACTATATACATTTGTTGTCATTCAATCTAATGCTTCGCTATCAGTGAAATAGATGATTTTATTGACGTTGACAATGAGTATTGTCTGGTCAGCTGTGATGAACTCGGAAGTAGTGATATTCATTGAATAAAGAGACATTTGCTCTATTTTTAGAAAATTGACTCCCGTTACAGAAGGTAATTAGATCGGAAATTTAGTACGGATTTCGATATAAGTTGTTGATTCTTGTGGAAAAACAAAGAAATGTGGAGAGAATTTGAAAGTAATTATATTTTAATAAAAATTGGCGTATTTTTCCTTGAAGATTAAGTCTCTAGAGATTAGCTATCAACTAAATTGAGATGGGAACTTTGATCTGGCGCTTCATCCTAAGAAAAGGATGTCGTATCACCGATTTACAGAGTATTGGGCGAATCCCAGGGGCCGTCTGGAATAGAAAAGATATCGGGGGAATCTCAGAATTTTGCCGGGTGATCGGAACTGGGTTCCTTCAATTACAAGGAAAGTTTCTTAGCAATTGAGCTAACTGATCTACTCACACTGAAATTGAGTCGTCACTTTCTGATATACAGTATTTATCTTCTTATATCACTGGGATTCTTATGTCTTTCAGTATTCTTTGGTTCTTTAGTTTGGAATTATGTTTTATTCATTATTTTTTTTATTTTTCAAATAACTATGAACTATAAAGAAATTCAGTGATAATAAAAATAAACACAGTTAAGTAAACTAATTAAAAAATCTTAATATTTTTTAATACGTCGATAATATTAATACAGAGGGGCAGAAAACATTGCAGTTGTCGTTAGCAACAAATTTGAATTGACCAAGGCTAACAAAAAAGCAACGTTTTCTGTCACTATACTATTGTCGACATATTAAAAAATATTAACTATTTTTTTAATTAGTTAATTATCTGTGTTTTCTTTTATTATTACGATTATTTTTTTTACTTGAATAAAAAAATATGAAATAAAGAATAAAGAATCTTTGGTTTCAAATAAGGTAAAGTTGGGAGAAATGACATACAATTCGAATTTTTCATATAAAATATTAAAACCTTATTTTTTTAAATGTTTGAAAGCTTTAAACTGTTGCTTTATCCTTTGCTTTCATATTTACGTTATTTTTTTTTATGTTTTTAATGCCGTTTCTTATTTTTAGAATTTTAAAAAATTTTTGACATTGAGTCATCTCTCCCATACCTATGGAAGAGATGACACGGGTAGTAGGGGATAGATGGCCACATGGATTATGAAGAAGAGACCTGTGTAAATCAAGCTGCTACTTTATTTTTGTAAAAACATGTAAAATGAAACACTAAAATTAAGTTGAAGAATGATATTTTTGAAACTTTTTGGAAAAAAACTGTTTAATAAAAAATAAAATTCCCTGCTGATCAAGACATTAAATATATTATTCAATATATGTATATATACATAAATATATTTTCTCAATTTCAGAAATTTGCAATAAATAAGTTTCTCATCACTAATATAAATAAATATTAACAGAAACATAACCAAATTCCTTTAAATAAATCCAATATATGACAATATCTCCAAGGTCTCCTCCCCACTTCCTTCTGACTTCCAAAATAAACCACTTACAGTTATCAGATTTGCAAAATACTTTAGATTTTATTTTTTTAAGTCTATATGAAACTTAGTGGTAATTATTTTTTTTTTCATTATACACATTGTAATTGTATTGTGATGAATATAAAATAAAAGAAAGACAAAAATAAAAGAAAAAGAATAAAAAAAGGGGAGAGATGACACGTGCCATCTCTCTCCAAGTGATGGGACACACCGCCATTTCCACCAAATGGGACCCAAGACACTAGTGACCGGTACATAACCTTGCTTACTCTATTTACATGTTTACACAGTGAATTATAGCGAAAGATGCCTTAAAAAAGGCCTGTTAACTAAACAAATTCGCAAAGTCAACGAAAATTCGAGCACAAACCTGGCTACATCAGAGGAAGAAAAACTCAATAAAATCTCATATGTCAATTCAGCACAAACACACTACACACACTGGCCTTGGGTTTTGGTCATGTGATGCGCTGCAGTCTACTGCGAACCCTTCTTGAAGTTACATTTCATGTGTCATCTCTCCCCATGTGTCATCTCTCCCAACTTTACTATAGATATCGATAGAGAGCGAGTTAAATCTTTTGAATGTAGTAAAATCATGAATGAAGAAAAAGAAATACATCATCATATCACGAGTTTTCATATAATGGAATCTTGGACAGCTATTTCATCCTTACTGAGGACTTATTGACTAGATTTGCCAACTGTTCAGAAAATGTAGATGTTTATGGATCTCACTCTCACTCCTATCAGTGGCCCTCCCCCTCCAAAAAAAAATAAGGAAATGTATTGCAAATTCAAAACTCTGATTCACTGTGCGCTTGGCAGAAAATATATTTAAGTTAGCAAAAAAGAATAAACAAATACAATATTTCCGCATAAACAAAGAGGTTTAGTGTCAGGTGGGAGAACCAGAATAAAAAGACTTGATGTACATATTTCGTAGCTAAATACGTAAGGTGTTATTCCAAGTTGTTAGCTTGAACCTTTAAGGTTTTATATTCTTGAATACTGATAGTCTTAAGTATTCCAATACTGAACTGTTTCGTAACTTTTAATTCACAGCAAGGATTAATGGACAAATTATTATTTACTGTCGTGTTAGGCCATTACTTCCAAACACAACTAAAAATTAGTCTTGTTTCGGGAACTTTCCATAATGGCCCTATTCACATTTGCCGGAAATGAATGCGTAGGAAACAATCTATTGGAATGGAACAGGGGAATGAGTTTATAGTTTATTGAGCCGAAATTCGATCAAAACGCCATAATGAACGATTGTGCTCTTCTGTTGTTTGCCTACGCAAGTCATTACATTGGTTTTCCAAAGTATTTTAACTTTTAAATTTGTAACGAGTGTTATTATTTCATTAAAAGTTAGAGATTATCACATCATTTGTTTATGAGAGTGCTCATTTCAATTCTCTTTTAATTGTTTAATGATTTTTGATTGTCAATTTAATGAAGCGATTTGTGGGCTTGGAATTCCTGAAAAAACATGTTTACTGTCCTTAAAATATTTTTGTTTTATCTTTATTTTTTTAAGCTGTGAAAAAAAATTCAAAACAATACTGAAATTCTCGTGTTTGTAAATTGTGATATTTACCGAATACAAGAAGTACAATGAAAACGGGAATTTTCTGTAAGTCCATTAAGCTAAGCGATTATTTACGGACTTAACTAATTATTAGAATATTCCTATTTTCATGGTATTAATCCTTTGCAGAATTCTTCTCCCCATGCCCTCCATAGACTATAACTGAATTTTGGTTTCATCCCGTTTATTAGTTTTCTCTGCAGATGCCTCCAAACAGGGAAAGTTATTTTTTGGCCACCTTGTATTATTTTTTTTACGGACATTTTTTTGGTTTAATTTACACGCAATTATAATAAATTTAATTAATTATAATTATTTAATTATAAAATTACATAATTATATGTAATTATATCTTTATAAAAATGAAATTTTATAAAATAACCAGTATATCTCTTTCAAATTGTTTTATAGGCCAAGTGGTTCAACCTGGGAACCAACTAAGAATTCAAAATTATGCAGTAAGCACTTCATTGGAAATGAAAAGTCAGTGCACCCAAGCAGTCCAAGTTATTTACCAACTATCTTTCCCAATGTTTATAAACGAAAACAAGTGCCATTCTTGAGAATCGATTTGGCTATAAATTACTTTGAAAAAGATATGTAGAAGTCGCAGGGTAACAACAAGCTGTATTTTTGCAAAGGAAATATAGCTGCCGCGTCTCAAGAGTTGGGTCTGCAATAGCCACCAATGGCGCTTTAGTCGAAAACGGCCATCTCTGTATATATGATTCTGTCTACGTGATGACATTACAAACAAATTTTGCCATTTGTTCTTGACATTAATTAGATCAACAAAAAAACCATCCCCTAATTAGAAGGACTTGAAATGACAATGGCTGTCTGAGCTTTTGCTGCCAAATTACCAGAAGAAATCTAAGGGAATATTCTTCGTTTGTCATTTGTTGACAAAGTTTAAATTATTATGTTGCGTGGGCGGCTTTGTTATCTACCTACAGGGAATTCATTGTCCCCAAAGTCTCCCTGATTAATCACTGAATCATTAATCACAAGAATTCTCGAGCGCTTTTGAGCTGTTTATTTGTCAAATTTCTCTACATAATAAGAAGTCTGGTTCGATTCGAACAAGATAACAAAAGTGAATTACAATTTTTCCACTGAAATTTTACTTTTTTTTATTTTACTTCAAGAACTGATTCAAATGTGACTTTTAGAAGTTGCTGAAATGAATATCGAGCTTTTGTTTACGTACGGGAACTGTAAAGGAGTGTTAAAGGAATTTTAAAGTTTTCAGTACCTTCTAGAGATGGGCAAAGTCGTTCTTTTTACTGAACTAGTTCTTTTGAGATGGTTCTTTTTATTGAACTAGTTCAAATGAACTAAGTCGTTCTTTTTACCTTAACAACCAAAAAAAAAAAGGTTTTCAAATACTTAATATAAAACGAAATAAATCAATTCCAATAGCCAATAGTGAAGTAGTAAAAGAACGAACTAGTTCATTTGAACTAGGTCGTTCGTGAACTATAGTTCTTTTCATGAACTAGTTCATTTGAACTAGGTCGTTCACGAACTACCCATCCCTAGTACCTTCTAATAAGCAATTTAGATGCCCCATGTAGAAATCAAATAGGTTTTTAAAAAACTATAAAAATTTTAAGCATTTCTATGCACTTGGTATTTACTTATCTTGATAATTCCTCTTTTTTATCAGAATCTTGCATTTCCAGTTTTCTGCCTAATGGATCCCATTTCTTTAAAAATCAATACGATTCCTTCACAATTTCAGATTTTCGAGGTATTTCGAACTTTTGCGCTATCTCGATTGTACCACTTAATATTTTAGTAGTTTTCTGTCCCCATCTCCTTACCTAAAGATCAGATACAGCAAAACAACTAAGAATATTCCTTATGGTAGCTTACACCTCCTGTGAAATTTCAGCTTCCTAATTTGGTGAGTTATCGAAGACGGAAAGTTTTAAACATATAAGAAATATATAGTAGTATATTTCTACTTTATTCAGCGTGTTAAATGTTAACTATCGGGAAATATCTTATTATCATATAGTTACAAAAAAAATGGGATTCACCATTTAGTGTAAAAAAAAATTGAGTAAACATTGAATATTGATGATCATGAAATTTCAAAATAATGATTAAACTCAACTTTAAATGCTAATTTCCTCGATGTGATTCTGTTACAACTGAAGCCATTTATTTTTTCCTGCTAAAACGAAGCAAGTATTACTTAAAAACTTCGTAGATGAAAGCACATTGTAATTATCTAGGCTTTCTTCAGTTGTCGTAATATTGAACAAAGAGATATTGACAGATTTCTCGAGATATATCTCCCCATCATTACGGCTGGCGTTGGAAGTGACCTTGCCGTGTACAATCCATCATTTTGGGCAGCAACCTGTCATTCATATATATTAGAACGATTCAACACAGCGGCCAAAACCTACGAATTATTGTGATAGCAGACTGTCAAGTCGGAATTAAGCCTAACAAGACACTTGAACTAGTGAGTGGAATATCGATCCGATGTCAGAAAAACAAAGAGTTGTAAATTCTATGAAAGGAAAGGATAAAGAAAGATTATTTATTTATCTTAAATATATTGCTTTCAGTATTAACGAATTAAGTCAGCAAAAAATTTTATTCAAAAGATAAAAAAAAAAAAATGAAAAATTTAATGTTAAGCATTTATAATAATAATAATAATAATAATAATAATAATGTGCAGTTAATAATATTCGCTTAGCTGCGAGTTGAAGGTGACTGGTTTGATCTCCGGTTTCGGCGGAGAACTGGCATTTTTTTCCACGCTCCATTCTCCTCCAAACGGACCCTGGGTCTACCCAGCTCTCTATTGAATGGGTACCGGGTTTCATTCCCGGGAGTTAAAGGCGGGCGCATACTTAGCCCCGTTGGTCACGGAACGCTGGGAGCCTTACCTCCCGCGACCCCAAGGACCACTTTAACTTAAGTTAATAATATTAAGAAAATATCACTTTGGAATTCAAATTTATGGAATTACTAAAAAACCAAAAGAGCTTATTTAATTCCTATAATTTTAAACAATACGGGTGAGATCAAGTTTTTACTAAGTGACATCCTGGAACAGCTGTTTCACGCTCTTTGGCGATCATCAGCTAATAGCAGTCACCAAGTAAACAGCGAAGGTACTGAGAGTATTATGAATAATCATCGGAATCGCAGTGGCGTCTCAAAAGCAAAAAAAAACAACAATAAAAAACTCACTAATAAAATATTAATGAGAAAATTCATTGTCAGCAGCCCGCCAGCCTCAATGATTTTTTTTTTTAATTTATAGAAAATTCAATCTGCGCATTTAAATTATTAAAAAACAACAATGGGTGAGACCAAGTGAACAGCTGTTTCACGCTCCTTGGCGATCATAAGCTAGGAGCAGTCACCAGTTAACAGCGAATTTTTTCATGAATTTTCACATGAAAAACACCCGAATTTTCTCAGTAATATTTTATTAGTGATTTCTTTATTGTTGTTTTTTGCTTTTGAGGCGCCACTGCTATTCCGATAATTTTTCCTATAATCTTAATTTAACATTCAACTAATCGGCAGCGCCCTCTATTGGAAAACTAAGGTTGTTGCTTTGAAACATGTTGAACCTTAATTATTGATAGAGATTAACAAAAAGACCTTAATAAACGTAACGTCATCTTTTAGGATTCGTTAATGGAGAAATGGAACATTAGATTGCAGAAAGTTTTGTCTTCCTAAGAATAACAATGCCTCTTTAATAAACAGTGTTAGTTGTAAATTGTTTTAGCAGCAAATCCAATAAATCCTATAAATACACGAGTTGTGCGGTTTGTACCTACGCGGTTGTGCTATCTATTTTCACTTATCCACACTATCTATCCGTTTTTGAATTTAAGATGTTAATGAAAAGGGAATTACCAATCATGCATTAAAGGCAAGATTCTGAGACGTGGTAAATTTGGCTGAAGAATCATAAGATGAAACGGCCGTCTCAGACTCCACTTCGTCGACAACCATGAATTTGTTTTGTTTTCTTTAGTGCATGATGGGTAATTCCCTTTTTTTTTTGTATCTGATATATTATTGCGATATGGAATTATGCTTCATTTTCTGAAATTTTTCTTTTCGTCAATGCGACCACATTAGAATCAATTATGCCTTGAAGTGATGCATGAAAATACATTGTCTGTAATGGATATTCGATTTCCACGGTTTTTCAATTCTTAGTTAAATAACTGCAAGCTGAGGATATGATGTATCTAGAGTTCTTTACTATGGAGAATTTAAAAAAAAAATATCTAATCAATTATATTCTTCTGTCAAGTTCATAAAATTGTAGCATGTGATTTTTTGCTGGTAGAATCATTCTTGTCTCTTTCCGTATTTTTTTTTTTTATCATTCAGAGCTTCAACTTGCAAGTCAGAATTTATAGAATGCTCTGAACCATGCAAAGATTGTAAAGAAGTCTTATTATTTATTCTCTCCGCGAACGCCGCTTGGCTACTAGAGCTTCTGACCTTGACCAAATAGGCCAAGTGAAAGGGTGATTTGTGAACCAGCTCTTACCGATGTCACCTGTATTAAAGTGATTTCGGGATTAAAAATGCCAACTTAAAGCAGAAAATTTCACGATTTTTGAAGATGGTAGGGGTGTGAATTAGATTAGGCCTTTGTAACTGATGACGTAATACTTTTACAAGTAAACGTTTTTTTGGAAACCGAAAAACAATATTTAGCTTAATATAAAGTTAGAAATATTAGAAGTAGTGCTGTACGAAATCTGATTCGTCCCTTTAATTCAATGGGATTTCTGGATACCGATGTTTCGACATAATGTGTCTCATCGGCTGGAGTAATCCAGTGGTAGACAGATGAGATTGTATTATTTGTTAAAAGTCGAAAGAGGAAAAACAAATCAACTCTTCAATTACAGAATTTTAAAATGAAAATTAAAAGAAAAAAAATGTCACAAAGTCAGCAAATCGCCAGCTTTTAGAATAATTAATTTAAAAAAGTTGTCTAATTTAAACGTTATCCGGAATACTGATAGTGGCGCCGTTTTAGTTACCAGGATAGTCAACATCACCACGCCTTATTTTTAGCGACACAATTGGAAGCTATTGTGAGAGCTATTGTGTTTGTCCGTGTCTGTCCATCCCTAACAACTCCCGAACTGAAGGTCGGATCGACCAACGGACTTCACCATCGTGTTCAGAGGCCCAAATAACGTAGGAATATGATATTTTCAGGGCCAACGCCCCCCATGTGTTCGCGATATTTGCCACTTTTTTTTTTGATTTCCGCTATTAACTTAAATGTTAGAAATGCAACCATCTCAATTTAGTTGTCAGCTAAATTCATGCTTAACGTCTCGGACTCATATAATGAGGATAATCGGTTCAAATCCGTATCTCTGCTGTTTGTTTTTTTATTTGTTTGATTATTTTTTTTTTCTTATTTTTCTAACGTTTTTCTATTTTTTTCTTAACATTTTTTTATTTTTCCTTCCTTCCTTTTTTTATTATTATTTTTAATTTCGTTTTATTATTATGGGTCGCCATTAAATTTACGCTGTATCATAGAATTATATTCACTTTTGGGTTTTTTTTTTTTCCTTTCTGAGTTTATAAAACGTTTTCATTTTTAAAACAGCTAAGCCTCAAATAATCACTATCGTTAGTGTATCGTTTTTATATATTTCTATTATTATCCCATCATATCTGATAGTTGAAAATTTATCTCTGTAAATCGTTACCATTGCTGATGACAACGAATTCGGTGATGGCGACACAGTATATATTCAATATTTATATCCTGATAGATGGTGATGACAAAGATTTTAGCCACAGTTGATAATCAAATTATTTCTATAATTAAAGGATTGATTGTAAACACTATCAAAAAGAAAAAAAAATAAAGAAAAATATATAAAAGATAGTAAGATTGGGTTGCATTGCACTGGAATGTAAAATATAAAAACAATAAAAATTAATAAACTTTAATAAAAATATATATATTAATAATACATATCCTAGTGCAACCCTAATCCAATCTTACTTCCATTTTCTTGGACGTTAATCTGTTAACACAAATAAAAGATGTTTTGAATAATTTAATTCCTGACCACAACTGTTCCAATTCCGAAACTAAACATTCCATCGCACATCCGACGTCAGTCCACGTTCAAGAGGCCAAAACAACACAAACATTTCCGCAATTTATTTCCGGAAATTGAGCGTCCGTTCTTCTAATGAGAATTCAGTGAAGCTTATTGTAAAACGCACGAAAACGTCTCTGTACCAGAAGAATTTGCTTAAATGTTTTAAAAAGTTAAATAAATTGTTTTTAAATATTCATGAACGCACTAGCCTTTGATGGTTCACTTCTGACTGTCAGAACAATATTTACATATTGAATAGTTTTATGAATTCGTATTCCAACACATTGTTTTTATTACGTAATAAAAAAAAAAGCGTTGGAATAAGAAACTTTCTAGTTAAATCCTATCTTAGGCTTGGAAGTCAGGCTTAAAAGGTCAAGGCTTAAAAGGAGATCGACAGGCCGGTGTGACGCTCGCCCGCCATTACTGCCAGGACAGCATCAGTACCCCATTTGACGGAAAGCTTAGACAACTAATTTCACTACTGGATATTTTAAATAAACTAAAATAAACAATAAAAACGTAAAGTTGTTTAAAATAATAGAAATTAAAAGAAATTCTTTACTAAACAAAATAAATAACAACAATAAAATAAAAATATTAAAAATCTTCAATATTTCTCAAGTATTGGGTCATACAAATCCGAGCATACCATGGCAAGGAGAATGATTTTTCTATGTAATTTAATGTTATTGTTTTTTTTATATATAATTTACAGTATATAAAATTTTGAAAACTCGGGGTAGAGATTACAGAATTGAAGATAGGCCTACACGACAGGTTGGTCGGTTCCTCAAGAAGATTGAGAAACCCTTGTTTACACTGAGGAAAGTCAGACAGATGGGTGTGTGGGCGGAAGCAGAGGTTACGAATCAACTCAGGTCACGTCCATTCAATTCATTACGCTTGTTGTATAATTGTAAGGGGAAGGAGAATGTAGTCCCCAGCCACAATTAATAATCAGGGCATCATATCTACACTGGGATAAACATGGACCTTAACCTCTGTCCAATTGCAAGAGTTAGGGCGCTTATGAAGAAGTTCCCACCACTACGCTAACATTAAACCACAGGGATAAAGTAACCCTTCTAAATCTTTTTTTATCCAATAATTTTGGATAAAATAATTTGTATACTGGAGCTAAAAAAAAATCATTCTAACTAATGTAAGTGAATCAACTTGTAGTTGCGTGAAAACTGCATTTTTAAAATCAAGGGCGCGTAGCTATTTGGAATTGGTTAATGTACGGTTGATCTCTTCTGTAACCTTGGTCTCTGTGTCAACTCCACAAAACCTTGGAAGGTCTCGTCAGACTGGTTCAATTTGCATTCGCTTCGGATTACTTATCAGATTCACTTCCTTCATGGGGATAATCTACTGAATCACTTTTGAGTCGGTGTTTTTTTTAAGTCAATTTATTGGAGCAGAGAAACGCTAGAGCCTTACTATCATTGTTTAATTTAGACTTGCTTCTTTCGCAACTTTCTCCTTATAGAAACTAAACCACAATGCCCGCTTATGTTGACATTAATTGTAATATAAATAGTCTACATGCACATACAGTAAAATTAAATATTTATTAATAACTAGCTGTACCCGGCATGCGTTGCAATGCCAAGCAGATATTGTAAAATGGTTCTACTAATTCAGGAACCTTCGCGGGCCT
>JAFIDM010000179.1:32621142-32652592 GCA_023159025.1 Thereuonema tuberculata | reverse complement strand
TTTATCGCAATCTGATGAATGGTATAGGAACGCATACGGGACAAACAAACAAAGAAACATTAATTTTTATATATTAAGATTATTAATCATTTGCCAAAATTTAATTAAAAATCTCACTTATTTACATTGTTTTAATCCAATTATTAATGAAAGCATGCACAAAAAGAACATTCCTCTAGTCAGAAGTTATTAATGGCAGATGGACACCTGCGCAAGGAAATTGACATACATACAGATACAGTGATTTCAAGAGTGTAATACACCTAAGAAAGTGCTACAAATTTACCTCATTCAGACTTGAACTAAAGCCATTGCACATGGATCCGAAAATCGGTCGGTCGGATCCATGTGCAATGGGCTTAAGGGGAGCGTTTCAGACCAAAATTATCAAATCGAAATGAAAAAAAGGTAAGGTGAATGAGGGTGTTTTGGAACCACAATTTAAAAATAGGGTGATTCAGTCCAAAATTTACATATTCAAAACACCCTCATTCACGCTACCTTTTTTTCAATTCAATATAATAATTTTGGTCTAAACGCTCCGCTTAAGCCCATTACACATGAATCCGACCGACCGATTTTCGGATCCATGTGCAATGGGCTTAATTCTTAATTTCTTGCCTAATAATTCTGAGAAAAATGTAGAACTTATTTCTCTATTACGGATATATTGTTTCTGTGAATTTTCGGTTGAGTTCCCACTGGGAAGTCACCTTTAAAAAGTGAAGGACTTCTTTTAAATTTGAAAAAGGGAAAAAAGCTAAATTATAGTTGTTTGGCCTTGAAAACATCAGTAGAAGAAGTCGTCCGATCACTTGGTTAGTTCTCTACATTCATGTAAACCAGTATTTGCATTGTAATTACTTTGAAATAAAGGAAGGGAAAAAACATATCAATCATTACTTAACTAGTATCTATATACGATTAACGAAAGTTACTTATCAATTGCTCTTTATTTCACTTGAGTATTTTCAGGCGTTATCAGAAAAAAGAATATTTTTTTATTTTGGTGAAGGATTTTTAATCCATTCATAAATAATACGGCGCTTCTAGTAATGGGTTTTTGAAACAACTTTTTTAATGCCTATAAAAACATGAAACTTAGTAACAAGTTTTGAAGACTATTGAAGTATATAATCCATGAATTTGGATTCGCCACAAATTAAGTTACGATGCGTTGCAAAAAAAAAACAATAGCCATCCAACCAAAAAAAAAAAAATAGATTTCTATTTTTTTATTTTTTTATTTATTTATTTTTTTTTTTTTTTTGATACGATAAAGAGGAGGAAGGAATTTACAAGCTCTTCTCTCTTCACGTCAGTTCTGGAATCAAAGTTTTTATTTTTAGTTTTGTTCTTTTAAAGAAAGGAAAGATAATAACTCTACAGAAGAGTTAAGAGCAAGAATAATATGTAAATGTCGATTAATACGAATAAACTTAAAGAAAATACGATTAGTTGATCTTATTTACATAGTTGATATTTTAATAACAACCCAGGTATTAAGGATATTTCATTTTGAATTGACGTTT
The DNA here is from genome assembly GCA_023159025.1 of Thereuonema tuberculata. Classification (NCBI taxonomy): domain Eukaryota; kingdom Metazoa; phylum Arthropoda; class Chilopoda; order Scutigeromorpha; family Scutigeridae; genus Thereuonema; species Thereuonema tuberculata. The sequence goes on along the minus strand of JAFIDM010000179.1, from coordinate 32,651,060 downwards.
CCTCTTCTTATTATGTTATAAAACTGTAATTAAAATGGGGAAATAAGGAAATTAAATGAAATATTCTTTTATTTAGAAAAATATATACCCTGTGGTAAACAGTCGAATTGTTTTTCAAAGATATTTTTTGAAGTACATTTACGTCAAAATTTCGAAGAGTCCGTTTCGTCAAATATTAATTTTTCGGTGTCTCTAACTCTATCCCTTTCTCCAGCTTCTTCCAAATCCAAAGCGCAATTGAACAAGAATACATTCATAATAAGGAATTTTTTTTTATTTTTTATGTTTTTTAATAAAAAAGTGTCTATGTAGTTCATATATAAATTATAGAAATGTGTGCGCATAGTAATTAAAAACAGGGGCAGCCAAACTAGTTAAAAAAAAAAATATATACAATCAAGGTTACATTCCACAACCGGTTTCGCCTCCAATAAGAGGCTTTGACGAGTGACTCTTATTATTATAAATGGGATTGTTGCGAATGCAAAAGGCGCAATTGTTGTGATTGTTGTAGAGCTGTATTATCAATGTGAATGTTGCGAATGCAAAAGACGCAATTGTTGCGATTATTGTGATTGTTGTAGAGCTGTATTATCAATGTGATTGTTGCGCATGCAAAAGACGCAATTGTTGCGATTGTTGTGATTGTTGGTAACGATATTTTAATGATATTGTCCACAGACAGAATATAACGCACAGACGGGAATATAAATCTTCTGACACTTGTATCAGAACACAGCTGCTTTTGCGCCATTAAACCCAACCAACAACAACAATAACATTGTATCAGAAGACTAAAAACTAATAATTTCTTGTTCTGATAAGCCTCTATGGGAAAGGAGCAATTCCCTCCCTCCCTCCCTCCCCGAAATTTGTCAATTGTAATCCAATTCATTTCATTTTTTTTTTCTCACAAGAGAAATGAACAAATACACAATAACAGAAAGAACTTAAAAGTCTAATTTTCGTACATGTTGCTTTTTTTTTTTCCTAAAATCGTGGATAACTACAAACAAAAAGTTTTCCTTTATTGTAATAATAAAATCTACTGAAAGTAAAAGGTTGAAAATTTTAAAATATTTCTTTCTTAAGTTGCCCAAATCGAAGTAATTTTAATCCTATCTAATTACTGGATTAAGGAAACGATAAATTTACATAATTAAAAAATCGATACAAATCGATTATTTCGATTCCAATGCTTTCCTATAAGGATTTCTTATCTTTACGGTAAGACCCTGACGGTAAAATACCAAAATATGCTTTTCTCTTATCCGTAAATATATATACCAAGTCTCAAGGAGAGGCATTCAGTTGTTCAAAAGTTATTAAGAAAAAAGACACATACATATGCATATATGGACTGAGTGACTGTAGGAGCCTCAGTTTCCTAGGAAAATATGTTAATAATATGGCTGTACAGTAATACCTTGAGATACGAGCGTCCCGACATACGAGTATTCCGAGATAGGAGCAAGCCTTCGAGCAAATTTTTGCTTTGAGATACGAGTAAAGAGTTGAGATACGAGCACGCTTACATACGCTATCTGACGACGTGCCGTACTCATTTCCGTAACATTTTATTTTATATCACAGAATCCATATATACTATAATTTTTGTGTGTGTGTGTCTCTACAGCAATTAAAAACGTTTTTTTCCATTATTATTAGCACTAATAAGGAGTTTTTTTAGAGGGCAGGAACGGATTAATTTTTTTTCTGTTATTTCTTATGGGAAAAAATGATTTGAGATACGTAAACCTCGAGTTACGAGCTTGGTCCTGGAACGGATTATGCTCGTATCTCAAGGTATTACTGTATTTCAAATTTTATCGCATTTTTATTCTTAAGTGTAACCTTAAAGAACTTGAAGAAAAAGATGGATTTCTTAGCAAAATCCTTACGGACAAAGTTGGTGTCCCGTTTTTACACTTTTTCTTTCAGTGCTAAAATTTCATGCATAACATATATTCTCTTGCTGCATATTGCACGAATATTTTTGTTCATTAATAATTATTTCAGTGCATTTCTTTGATTTATTACAATGGCGAAGTAATAAATTGTGCGGCTGTCCAACGATGTTCCTGAGTTTTTTACCCACAATCCCATTGGACGACAACAAAGCTCAAGGATTTTGACACGGTCTGTTGCGCAAATCTGGAAAATTCTAATGGTGTTTCTGGTAATGAATTTACGAAAAACGAAGCGTTGAAATTCCCAGTTACAGTGGGTCGAAGAAGATACACTCGGAATAAATGCTTAATTGTTTCTTTGTTTTTCAATAAATTATTGTAATTTCTTTATCTATTAGGGTTAAGTAAAAGAGTAAAAATTGGGACAATAAAAAATAAAAAAAATAATTGAAATTCCTGCTTGAGCATGAGACGTAAAATACCGACTATCCGGAGATTATCCTCTGTAGTCTATACAATTTTATTTATTTATTTTTTTAATTCTATGCAAGTATATTCGCAAAATAACAGAATTTCAATAGAAATGTTTAAATAACAATTTTAATAACAATTAAAAAATGTTCTGTTATATATAAATTTTTACAAATTTTTTTACAAAATTTTCAGTATTTACATAACTTTTTGTATTTTCAAACACAAGAATGTCTATCTTATGTTTTTATAGGTTTTTAGTCCAAAGACGTTTTTAGTCCAATAAAATTGTAATTTCTGTTAATCGTGTTTTTCAATTATCAAGGCTCGAGCGTCTCTCAATTATTACGGATAACAGACATTTTAATTTCGTTTGAGGAACTAAACTGTATTGTTTTAGGAACTTTTAAACGAAATAAAAATTTCTTCAGATAAGTAAGAACTTTAACGTGCTTAATTATATATAATAAAAAATTAACTAGTACAACTTTTAAAAGCACAAAGGTTTATATAAAGTTAAGAGATTACAAAAAATATATATTTACATGAATTTACAGTGCTCAGGAAGCTTTTCGGCCATTTTTGCAATGGCCATTGTCAACTGTCATCCTCCTTCTCTCTCTTTATCGTCGCTTCCTTACATCTTGATTTATTTTCTTACATAATTTCTTCCTTATTTCTCGTTATATTTTATATTTTTTAATAACATATCATAAAAACTGAAAGTGTGAAATTTCCGAAGCTGTATTTAAATTTCAAACCTAAAACTAACATAATTTGGACCCAAATTTTTTTATCACAAAAGGAAATGTTAAATGTTTGCATTTAAAAAGTCAAATATATAGCGTAAAATTCATAATATTTAAAACAAAATCTTAAAAAAAAAAAATAAAAAAAAAAAATATCATCATCCAACCAAAGAAAAAAAACATTGACGCTTCCCCAAATCAGTACTACCAGACCTATTAAAAAGAAAAAAGAAAAAGCCCTAATTTGACAAAATAAGCTGTAGAACTTCAAAAAAAAATTAAAAATTACGCTTTACCTGCATGGTAACAAACCTTGTTGCTTTATTTGAGGTTAAATGGAAATAACATCCATTTATTAAAAATAAACTTTAAGAAAAAAAAAAAGTGACATGTCAAGAAAATGTGGGTCATACATAAAACATTCGCTGATTGCTCATATCAAGGACATGTTGAAGCTGCCAAATAGTTTCAACAATTGGTCCCAGTTGAACATTGAGCACATTTCAGCCTCAATAATCGGAATAACATTACGATATTCTTTTAATGACATCGCTTTTGATTGGCGCAGCATCGTCAAAGTTGCTATTTTGCCACAAAACCCAACTAATCAACCAACCAGTACTGTTAATGTTTTAACTTTAATGTAAGCAGAATAGAATATATATATTTTTTAATTTATTAATCAAATGCGTGAACTAATAAGTGTTTAACATGATTTCATATTAATTTTTGACCTATTATGAGTGTGCATGGGAGACTGCATAATTCTGACGATCTATCAACTTGATTTTATTTTAATTTTAGAATTATTTAAATAATTACAGATGAATGAATTCGGTCAATAAACATTGGAAACATGGTATTTTAAATAAATTTCATTTCCCCCATTTATTGATCATAACACTTTAAATAACAGACATAACCATCTGTTCGGAATTTGTTTTACATTTCTTTAACAATAACACACGTATATTTCCTTTTGGGCCACAATTCACAGAAGAAAATTCTTGAATGAAATATAAATTAGTCCCAGTAATAACAGAAACAGATTATTTGAGCTGCAACTTCGGATAATAACAATATATTATTATTTTTGAAAATTGGAAAAAATTTGAAGAAGGTTGTATTCGCCGGGTAATTTAAAACACGGAGACTATTTTATATATATAAAGGAATATATATATATATATATATTATTCCTTTAAAAAACAGGAAAATATGAGCTAAGTTACTTCAGAAACTTTTAAATACATGTAAATGGTTTTTGGGATTTCAGTTTCAAACCTTGCTTATAACAAAATATTTAATTTATTTTATTAAAATAAAGTTTTAAAAATCCTTTCATATTCAACAAAATTAGAAAAAAAGCATATTTTAAATAAAATAGCTTTAAAATAATGTTTATAAATTTCTAATAATTTGTTGATTATTTCATTTTTAATAAATGAAATTAATAGTAAATGATTTATTTTCTTACTATTCCAAGTATTTCAGAGCTTAATAAAAATGTGAAGTAGTTTTCAGTTAGCTGTGACAGCCTCCTATATTTTTTAATATGCAGTAATTTATTAGTTATCTTGTATATTACTCTATATTATAGAGCCTATAGTTCTTTTAAAAAAAAAAATCATTGATTTTATTTAATCATTATATATATAATTTTATAATTTGTTACGAAATAATTCAGGGAAATCTTGGAAAAATATCTGGAATTCGCTGAATTGAATTCTTTTTTGTTATTATTATTTCCTGGTTTATCGCACCTGTGTCAATCTACTCCACACGGCGTTGGTTGTCAGCTAGCGGAAATCGCGCCTCGTCCGTCGAACAGCGTTGTTGGAATCGATTCAGGCCGAGGCTCACTTGCGCCACGAGCACACGTCGGGAAGGAACCATGGCCTGCACCTCGTCTGCGTTGGCGGCTCTGCGGTGACTGGATCTGCCCGGGATCTCGTGCTTTTTTTTTCCCCCCCGCTTCGCACCCACCCACCCCCACGGTAGGCTAATCGGGTCGAGCTTGTGAGGACGATCCACTCGGGCTACTTCCTGCTCGGTGCTCGGAAGTTGGCGGAGGAAAGCTTCGGCGAAATCGAGGGGCGGAGGCGGCTTTGTGTGAAACTCGACCCGGCCTAGGTGTGCATCTCCCCAAAAAAATCACAAATCAATCCCAGTGTCGTAAAGTTACCCCGTATAGGTAATCTAGAACAATTCTCCCCCTCTTGCATTGTAGTGGGATGTGACTTGACGTTGTAGTGCTAGAGAAGGTTACATTTTTTTCTTTTTTTTTTAATTATTTTTTTTTCTTTTCTTTTTTTTTTATTTCATTTGGACGAATCCATTATCCTACACAACCTCTCAGCTGCTAACCCTACGTTTGTGAGCAACGGATGAATTGTGTATGTGTTTTATTGACTCGAGTGATTCATCGTGTGAGTAATTAGGAGACACAACGTAAGGGATAACTTATAATGATACGGCCGTGGAACGCTTCGCTGTATCACGTGACTTAACGCTTGAGCAGAACCTTTAAGCCGAAATTAATGACCCTCGTCATGTCCGTATTGAAGACGCTATCTTCGGCAAAAACGATCGGCTCGAAGGTGACCGAGTGTTGTCTGCTAAGTTTTCACTGGCCCTTCTTTCAATAAAAAAGAAATGCCGCCAAAGATTTGGCAATGGTGAACGGAAGAGGATACGCGCTTCCTCTTGTGGATGGAGCAGGTGGATTATCTCTGGTGGATTAACTTCGTTAACTGGACTTAGTTTCTTTAGAAATTCGAGAGCACTTTATACAGTGCTTCCATTGTGTTTGTAACAACTGTTATAAAATAATCACTATAGATTTATATTAGTTTTAGGATTTGGTTCGATGTGTAGATGTAACGAAGTTGTGTCGGATGTTAAAGTGTAACCGTAATAGTTTAGAAAATATATTTAAAGTGTATTAGTTAAAGTATAGGACAAGAGCGTCAATAGATATTTAGAATAAAATTATTATAAGTTATAAAATAGGGTGACTATAGCATATCAATGGTGTGGAGTTGTTTACGTGAAATATTAGCTCTATATTTGAGAATAACTAGTAGTTTATTTTAACTGTATCGTAATGTATGTGAATGTAAATCTGTGAGTTAATGTTGTGAAATAAGGAAATATACAGTTGTGAATTCTAGTTATATACAAACTTGATATTGCATTGATTTAAGTATTTATAAAAGCTTTTGCAGCTGTAGGATTGTAGCTGTAACCGTAAAAAAATAAGCCTCAATAGGTGTGAATAGATTTATCAAAGCTTTTAATTTCGAAAAGTATTATTTATTGTAAATGAATTCAATGCTTGAGATATTTCAAGGCCATTTTGTGGAACGAGTGTTTTGGCTCGAACAGGAGCGTCGAATAGTTTAAGGTAAATATTTTAGATCAGTCTAGCAACAAGTTTGATTTTTTTCTTTGTTTATTTTTTTTCTTTACTTTTTCAATCATTGTTTTATGTTAGGAGGTTGTTTTAATTAAGTAATTAAGTAATTAGTTTTGGTTAGTTTTGGTAGTGTTTACATAGATAATTTTTGATAAAATATTTGTAAATCTTAGTGTAGCCTTTTTGTGTGGGTGGGAAGCGTTGCATGAGATCCACTGTTCTTGTAGAACGCAGAGGCGTATTTTCGCCGTTTTTCTTCCGTCAACTTTACTGCAACTGTTGGCTTTGTGTTGGTGTGAATCTTTCCGTATACACGTGATCATAAAGCCGCCATTTGACTTTGCTTCAAATCGCCGTGGTTCCGCAATCAATGGTGGCAACTGCCGGTCGATCGACCATCGGCTCGGTGAACGGAGTCGTTGCTCCTCTCATGCCGCCTCTCATTGGGGATCGCTCGGCGAGCGTGGTCTAAGAATCCGGTCTTCCTCACGAAGAGTTCATCGCTAGCCATGGACTCTAGCAGCCTGCAGATTCCCGGGGGGACCCCCGTGCCGGTGCCCGGCGCCCAAGTACCCAACTCCCTCGGCTTCCTGACGGTCCCCAGTCAAGGAGGTCATCCTAGGAGACGGCACTCTTGGATATGCGGAGGGTAGGACCGCCTTTGATATTTTTCTCAATACTTTATTCTTTCTTTAATTGAGTCATTCACACGAACAACATCAATAACCAACATTTTTATATCCAACAAGAAATAAAACATCATCTTAAACTAACAACCGTAATTAAACGAAAATTACATCATGTAAATTAAGATGACAAGCGATAACAAGTAATTAAAGAATTTATGATGATTAAATAATTATAACATAAGTTCTGAAAGATCTTGCAAACTACTTTCTTAAAACTTTGCTCTTTTTTTTTTTTTTCCTTATTTTGCAAAATAAGTAATAACGCCTACTTTAATATTTAAATAATAATATGTGCTGAACACAAATAGTAGAAATTCTGGAGTTTATATCAACTTCACGTGCTAATTTTTCAACAAGGAACAACCCAGAGAAATTTTCAAATATAAAAGATCGATCTAACTTGTCCTAAATATGCATTCCACGGTTTAAGAAGATTGATTCAAAGGTTGAAAAGTAATTAGCAAAAACACACACACACAGAATTGGCTGATTTTTATGAGCCCACCTCTACCCATTTCACTTCTGTGGAAAATAAGCTAAAAGCATTGAAATAATCTTTATTTCAGTAATAAATAAACAAATAAATAAATAAATAAATAAATAAATAATAAATAAATTATTATCGCTTGTAAAAATTTGGTTTATGTGGGTTACATCGTTGTTCGTGTGAATTACTAATTAGTAGTTAACTACAGTGAAGTCTCACTTATACGGAACATTCAATTATACGAAGAATTTCTCATTCCCCGGCGAAATCCCCAGAGTCCTATATGTAATTCACTTATACGAAATATTCACTTATACGAATAATTTTTGGTTCCCCTTCATATTCGTATAAGTGAGACTTCACTGTATTTCAAGATCAACAAAATTCAACGAGAAATTAACAATTCTTGAATTGTGTCTTTTTTTCTTCGCATCTCTGGTCTTTACAGGTGTAATCTTAAAATTGATTTAAATTTTTGATCTTTCTTAATTTTTCAATTTCCATTTATTTTTATTTACCTTTGAATCGTCAACTGAAAGACTGTGGAAAAATTCTTAAACACATGCCATGATTTCAATAAGGTTTCTAATGCTAGTTATCCAATTGCTTATCCAGTCGTATCCTAACTAAATACTGATTGGGAAATTATTTATTTATTTATTAATTTAACTCGCTTTAGAACGTAACAGCGTCGTATCTTTACAGTTTTTTTTTTTTTTTTTTTTTTTTTTTTTAGCATTTCAGAAGGCTTACTATTTTGAGGTTTCACCTCTCGACAGTTAGGAAAGCTCAAAATATTTGAAATTTCTTCATGATGTCTTTAGTGGATGATGATGGAAACAGTCTGATCCTTCATCTAATGATAGTTATACAATTAATTGACAATCACTTCCTAATCACTTATCTTTACGAGTTAATTTTAGTTAGCTTCTGTTATTTAAATCGTGTGTGTTTAACAAAAAACATAAGCAAGTCCCTGACAAATTTTAAATCTGCTACTGATACAATTCGGCTTAATCTATTTTCTTTTATATTGTGTTTTCTGTTAGAGTAAGTAAATCCACAAATATAAAATCCAAGCAATTTTAATCTAATCAAAGGATGCACAAATTTTAAGGTAGGTGACTCAAAAAAGCTTGAAAGGTATTTTTTTCAATTTCTTTTCCTATGGAAAGGGTTGTCGCTTTCACGGGCTAATTTTTCCAAAGATTACTTAGGGAAAAAGTTTCTAATATACATCGTCTCTTCTCGAAAATCACATACACCAGTTTTAAAAAGAGTCGTTGGTTTGTTCAGCGTTATTGTGGAGACATGTAACTTGCGTGCAGACATGTTGACTAAATCAGCCCTAATTTGGAAATTGGCTGAAAAAAGAAAAGGATTACTAAAAAAAAGAAAAAAAGGCAGTATCATATTTACTAAATTTCATGGTTTTATTGTCTTGGAAAGCCTCGCAGAATGCTGTCCATCCCATTTCCAAAATCCAAATTACAAATTTCCGGTGACCAGAACAGTGTCGCGCACGTATGCTTCGTTTCCATTAGGTCGCTACCGTAATTATTGGGGATAATTAAAATCTGATTGTTATGATCATCTAACCGGAAGAAAACGTGTTAAAATCTCTATGTTAGTCACTTTATAACAAGTCCAGAGAAATCTGAAACTGATTATATAAACGACAACAAAATACTCCTTTCACATCTATTTATTCATTATATTTCGTCAACTCTAAGCGAGATGACTTCTTCAGATGAGAAAGATAGGTTATCCCTCTTCTTTAAATTCAAAAAGAATTTCATTAACAAATCAAAACATTAACAATCTATATTATAGATAATAAGCTCGTGACGTACAACAATAAGATCGTGAAACAAATAAAATTATACATTAACAATCTATAGTTTAGAAAATAAAGTATAACAATAAGAGCGTGGAACTAAGAAATTTTTTACGAGAATAAATAATAAAAACCTTATGAATACAATTGTGAATACAATTATTGTTATGCGTCACAAACTTATTATGTATAATACAGATAGTTAATGTTTTAATTTGTTTTTTTATGAATTTAAAGAAGAGGGATAAGTTATTCCGATCTTTCTTATCTAAAGAAGTTATCTCGCTTAGATTTGACGAAATATAATGAATAATTAGATGTCATATTAGATGAATATTTATAATTAGATGAGTATTTTATTGTAGTTTGTATAATTTAATTAAAATGAAGTTGTGAAAGTTTATCTGAAACTGATTAGTTATACTTAATAATAATAATAAGCAAAATATTTGAACCTAAACTCTTTTCTATCATATAGTGAATTATTCTACGTAAAACTCCCAGTGCTTGAATTCTTAGGTCCCTTCAGCAGTGACATTCTCTTTAATTATTTCAGATCAATATGCCTAAATATTTTAATTATACGCGATTTTCAGAGCGAATCAGTAATGAAATAAATCAAATTATTCATATTTCAGTAAATTAATTAAAATGCTGATATGCTAGGTTATTTGTATCAAGGAATAAGTGATATACAAAATAACCAATATTATGTAATCTTAAAGGATATCTGACTGGAACGTCAATTCGAATAGAAAGAAATGATTTCATGTTTATGAGGCCTTCATTTCAATATTTGCCCTTAAGATGTTGTTGTTGTTGATACGAGCTTGTGAATATTTTTTCGAAGTAAATGTTTATTTTTTTTTTATTGCATCAAGGCTTACTGTAGAACTGCCGGTCATTCGAGCAAATTCTAGAATTTTCCAAGTAGTCTCCATATGCTCGTCTCGTATTTTTCTTCCATTCAAAGTTCACAAAATTTCCGCTTTTCTTACGAAGAAAGACGTTTTCCGGGAATGGATGGAATACAGCGAAAAAGAGGAAACAAATTGGCCATTCTTTTGCATAAAAAGACGAAAGGAAAATAAAGAATACTTAGTCTTTTCAAGACAAGCCTGAATTATTAAATGGCCTGAATTCTTGCGCACACTGAAGAATGTTTTTTTTTTTTTTTTTTTTTTATCGGCTACGATATTTTTCATTAATTTCCGCAAACACTTTGGAGGTAATTGTCAAATAGCTTTACGTTAACATTGTAAAATTGGACGCAATGAAAAGAACTTCTGTCTTAGATGTTTTGCTAAAAGTACGACAAGACGCTTCTAAGACACCTTGAAGCGTATTTCCTTAAATTTTATTTTTCTTTGTTTTTTAAAATAATACAAAACTTATTCTCCGTCTATTCTTAAAATTATAATGTTTGTTGAATACAGCATAAAATTCTATAATACTTCATAAATAGAAAAAAAAAGACAACTGAACAGAAAGTATGCCTTCGCACACTGAGCCAACATCAACGGGAATCCTGAACAAATGTTTCATCCTTATTAGGCATCATCAGCAGAATTTACCCGTGATGTTTGGCTCAAACTGCGCGAAAGCTAAGGTAAAAGCATTCTCGATCCCGGGAATGGCCCCCGAGATAAAAAACAATCAAATAAAAAATAATCCTGTGAAATCCACAGTATTAATCCCTTATCCTTTCACTGAAAGGCACTAAGGAATTTAATTATAAATAAGAAACATCTTAAGTGCAATGAAAAGCAAAATTTAACAACCATAAGAATTCATAAATAGAGAAAAAAAATCACAACTGGGCAATAAATAGGCCTTCGCACATTGAGTCAACATCAACGGGAATCCTGAACAGCATCTATTTCTAAAAATTAAGTAAATCGTATTAATTTTATTCATATCAAAGCATGCGCAAATAAGTCGATGAATAAAAGAACATCATGCATTGTTGCTGTTTTAATTCTTTTATGTTGGAATGTTTATCGTCTTCATGGTGATTTATCTTTAAAGAAAAATTCTCCAACACAAAATTTTGGTTATCTCTTTTATAACTATGCATTCAAAGTTTCAGGAAGACTCATCCAGGATTCAGAAATTATTAGGAAAACATAAACGCATGAGTAAATTGAATGATGTTAAGTGCATCAATTTTCTAGGAAAAAAATGGCTAAAAAGAGCTCTCCTTACCAAGATTACACATTGCGAGAAAATGCATTACCTTCTTCAAATAAGAAATCAAACTTTTGAATTCTAAGGGCCCTCAGGATTTGAGTAAAATAAAAAAAAACAAATCTTTCTTCTCAATTTCCTTTGAGCAAAAGTCTAAAGATAAGATTCCTGCTAAACTAATAAAAGAAAACAAGTAAAGTACATTTGCCATTAAGAATATCCCGTTGGTACGAATTCAACGTGGCTGGTCAACACTTTCCTGACGACAATTTACTGCAATTCTAGAAAAAATAGAAAAGACTCCTAATATTAAAAGGAATTAAAGTGTTCTTTCCTTGCAGCGTTACTTCTTAAAATTTCTTTCTTTCTTTTTGTTTTTTAAGTCGTCAAAACGAAAGAAACGAAAAGTCCACATTGTCTACTTTTATTCTACTGATTACAAACGCTACACATTTTCCATTTTAATGTAAAATAAAATAAGCAAATCCGCACTATTTACTGCATTGATCTAATTTGGGCTAATTTTACTCGTATTAAACCGCGCGCATGGATTAAGGATTTAAAATTCATTGTTTAAGACAAGATTAACAGAAATAGTATAGAAATCCATTGGTTAATTCCAAAATTTTTTTCCATGGGATTTTTTGTTGCCTTTCAGTGGAAATTTCTCGGCAGAAATCAATTTAAAATAGATTCGACATATGAAAGTTAAGATTGTTGTTAGTCTTTGAATGCGCATACCAAATTTCATGAAGATCCATCTAGGGGTTCAGAAGTTATGAGAAAGAGACAGACATACACACACAGGCTGATTATTCTGATGAGTCTCGCCTTCCTATTGGAACCTAAGCTAAAATTGCCAGCTGTTAACGTTTTTATTCCTATCCATGTTGAAACGTACCAACCCATCTTAGTTTGCAAAGCGGTATTGATACATTTCCATATAATTGAAACGTGAAAGCCAGTGATGCATCATGAGTCACTTCTCTCGCGACGGTAAAGCACAGTGTTCAGGAACCTTGGATATTTTATGTACGATGTGGACAGTAAGAAATGCGTAGTTTTTGTATTGCTTTTACTACCGGTACTTAATTCATTTGAATTAAAGATATCATAAATGGTGCATACATTTTTATAGTTGATTATCATTTCCTAAGACTCGAATATTTAACCTTTTTTTTTAACTCTCTGAATAATTATAAGTATTTTAAATAAGAATTTATCTGAGTGAACCTTAGAAAAGAAATATGAAATGTTAATATAAGAGCCATTACTATTTCCATTTTGAAATGAAATGTTATTAAAAATGTGTTACGCTCAAAAATATTAGGAATACAAAATAGAAGAACTGCACCTTATTAAAAAGTTTTATTTTTTAAATAAGTCTGCAGTTTCAGCGTAGGACATTCGGACGAGAACAAAATGAAAACAAGATTATTAAGATTAATTATTAGGGAATTAAGATTTGTTTATGAAGAAATCCAGAGTTAGAATTTAATATTAAAAAATTAAATTAAAAACTTTTTACATGTGTGGCATTATATATTTAAAATTTAAGATTAACACACAAGAATAAAAAAAAAGCACATTTAAACACGAAGTTTCAAATTAATGACGAAGGCACCTTAATTAAAGGTGCGGAAACGCCTTTTTTTTTTAATGTAACTTATGTATTTTTTAGTATGTCGTGTTAGTTTTAACTTTGAAAATCATGTTTACAGAACATTCTCAGATTTACGTAGACAATGTTAAATAGTTAACAATGACAATGATTAATGTTTATTTTATTTTCGATCACCGTAAAAACGAACTTTAATTTTAAACATCCTTCACTACTGCAACTACGTCACAGAAAGAAGGCATACATAAGTATCACTATTGGTCATCACGTAACCGTGGTTACATTACGTAATTTCAAGTGAATACGTAATTTCGTATGAGCTCTGCAGATGACTAACAATAAGATTTTAATTTCTGCATGAAAATACTTATTTATTGTGACCTACCAAAAAGGAAGCATACGTAATTGTCGATGATAGAAACCTGAATATTCAAACGCGGTTTGGGGCAGACCTATCAATAATTATGTATCCAATCTTTGTGGTAGTTCTTCGTAAATGACGACTCCACAAAATTTCTAAATATTCAGCAGAAGCTATAATATTAATCACAATTAAATTAAATACATTTACATAAATTTTTGCTTCGATTTATGATCTCTTGAATCATGAATAAGAATCAAGTTTTAATTTGTTCTCACTTTTCGACGTGAAAATTGCAATGCGGCCAATGCTGTATAGTTCTCTTGTGCGTAATACAACGGTGGTTCTGAAAGTGAATTCTGTTTTCTTGCAAATTCTCATGGAGAATTTTACATTAACAGTAAACGATTGCAGAAACTATCGCTGTATTCCGTCCACTTCTCTATCTGCACAACCAACGAAACGTAGACACACAGCTTAATTATAAAGACAAAATGAAGTGCCTTCCCAAAATGAAAACAAAGCAATAAAAATGGTTATTCCTATCTTTATTATTCTGTTTACTTTATTTACTGTTGTTTTCGAATTTATGAAAAGCCTTCATTCTTCAAAAATTATCGAAGAAAATTGTCCAGTAATAGCAGTCGTCTTCTAAGATGAGGATCTTAGTTCATTTCCTTCAAATCTCTTTGGGATCTCGAAGCTTCCACCGCCAAAGATAGTTCAGATGAAGATCTTGATCTTGATAAAGTACTGAGTTAATTTCTAATGATTTAAAATTCCCACAGGGCTAATTTCAATCTTAGGAAGTTATTTCCTTTTGGAATTGATATTGACGATTAGTTGAACACTAGCCAATTAGAGAAAGTTCTGGAGTATGTTGTTTATCAATTCGTAATTACATCTAAACTTTCTTTTATCCGACTTTATCATATCTTCAATTTCTGAAATGTTTTTTTTTTCTTTTCTCGTTGATCTTATATAGTTATAGTTTAACATGAAAGTAATAACTAATAAATCTTTTTCCATCAAAGTTTGGTCCATAAATGAAAATTTTAATATATAGTAGAGCATCGATTATCTGGTTATCAACCAACCGAAACATCGGTTAACCGAAGGCTTTTCAGTAGACAAAAATTAAAAAAAATAAATTGCGAATTACTTAATTTCTTTCCGAGTGATAGGTCTGATGATGGGACATAGTTCCCGAAACGCGTAACGACAAAAACAACGCAACGAAGTCATAGGACGGATTTAAAATAAGGTAATTTATTATTTAAAACGCGACTTGGACTATAATTAGCAATGTTTAAAATACAATATAAGGTTTGTGTTTAATATGTACCACTGTTTCTGTGTTTCATATTGCTCCTATGACACTGGTACAATTTTTTCGTAAATGATCGGCTATCCGAAATATCAGTTATCCGAACACCCCCTCCCCCCGTGCAGCATTGCTTCGGATAATCGATGCTCTACTGTATATTTTAAAATAAACTGGAAACAAAGTTAAAATTAGAATTTAAAGTGCTTAAACATTATTAAATCCTTGCAGGAAATCTCACACTGAAAATAATGTTCAAATCTCTGTAGAAAATATAAAACCAAGAATATTTCGCTATTCAAAATGGAAATGAATCCCTTATCAATAGCACGCAAGATATTACTGCTGTAAATACAACAACAAAATCAAGTACAAAAAGAAAAGCAATTATAAGGAATAAACTGAAAGAAAACGAGTTCTAATTAGACTAACTACTAATTGGAATTCACGAATACTAGTAAGTATTTTACAGAAGGAAGCTTGACATCTTTAATATGTGGATCTATATCAAATAAAAGATACATACTATCAGTACTTCAATAGATTAAAAACGTATACAATTTGAATATCTCTATGTACAGATCTCTTTATCAGCATAAATGTAACCGAGATCTGTGAACAGATCTCGAAATATCCAGATTAACGTACCTATTTTTAATACGTACTTTTTACATTATTGCTGTATATTTTTTTACACTATACATTTTACTCAATGGGTACAAATAAAGAAAACGAGAAAAACAAATAAGAATCCTTAACCAAAAAAGGATCAGTTAGTTAATTAACCTCTGTCTTTTGGTTGAATAGTAATGAGTAAGTAATTGAAAGAATAAATTTAACGTGCTGGAAGTTTTAATCAAAGCAACTTCCGATTCCCTCCGATAATTGAATCTGAAAGGCAATTTATTTATTCTTGTGCGGCCCTTGTTTCTGATTTTGTTGTCTTGAGTAATTAATTTTTGTTTGCGATAAAATGATACTAAACCTACAAATTACTCTTCATGTACACAGTTGAAAACTATTTCCTTTTGCTTAATTGATATTTGTTTCCGTTTCATTCCAATTATTAAGTATGTATTAAGTATGAATGTGGAACAAAATTGCTTTGTAGGCAGATAAAGAATGAGTTAAGTTAAGAAATATTTTAATCTAGTGTAATTTAATTCGTTTACGTAAGAACTAATTGTGAATTTTGCTACCACTCGTGTTATAGCACTTGCGAATAAAATGTGATGTTGATTTAGACTAATATCTTACTTTCAGATGAGGTATTAAGTATATACTGTCTATTCATTTTATAAGCTGATTACATAAAGAATTCATTTTAAATTCATTCGTTATAAATTTGATAACAATAGCGACAAAATATATAAATTGTAAATCAAGTAATTTGACTCTCTAACGTTTTCTGAAAGACACTAGAAGTGTGGGTAGTCATCTTGATTGTAGCAATCAGTGGTTTTCATTTATTCCTCCAATTTGACAAAGAGTTCCTTGGTTTTCGTAAATAACAGGTTTTGAAATGTCGTTTGCAGGTCTTTTATCGTGTGAAAATGACTATCCTTTTGAGATGGTTGTAATACAAACAAATCTGGTGGAGACAGATCGGGAAGACCAGAGAACCACAAGCCCTTTGAAATCTCTTGTATTCCAGAAAATTGTCGCAATACGAGCTGGTTGGTTGTGCGATGTTAAAATCGGCTTTATCTGGTTGTAGCCACTCACTTCTCGTTGACCTTTAGCAAAGCATCAAACTGTGTTCAAACAGCTTGTCTACGTTCTGATGTCACACCAACCTCAAAGAATAACGTATCTGTAATCCTATTACCAGGAATATGGTCATCGCAGTTGTCATATGTTAAAATACATCTGGTGAACTTCTCAGACAGAGATTGAAACAGATTAAGGATGACATCGTCAAATAAATAAATAAATTGTAGACAATATGAATTCAACGTAAAGCATATTAAAAACAAGCAAGTTTAAATTGCTAATTTTTGATTTTCGCATTCAAAGTATTCGGGTAAACTCTCATCTTCAAAACTATTAGTTTTATGAATATTTACGTATCTCATAAAACTTACAATTTGAAAAAAATAATTTGTTGGTTTTATCATGATTGAGATATTTTAATAAAAGTATGTATTGATAATTTTGCTCTCAATAAGCTTCAATCACAACCGTTAAAGCCCACTTTAAGTAACCTGCATTCCAAGATAAAAAGCTGTTTTATTGCAGTAATTTTTGTTTGAGGCTTTTATAGCAACATGGCCTCCAGCTCTCTCCATTTAAAGTAATAGCGAACTGTAATGAAACCAATTAAATCCATTTAAATACATTTTCATCTTTCGAAAGGACTTTTTCAATTGATAAATATATTTTAATTTTAATTTTATTTCTTCTCTTTTCTACTTAAAAAGAATTGATATAAACATCAGACGAATCCTATGTGAAAAATATATTAGCTATCTTATTAATGGGATATAAAAATTATATGATTTGTAATTATGAGATTTTACACTAACAATTAAATGGGTAACTACACAGAAGATAAACAAACAAATACTCACTTCACAGAGTAGATGAGATGAAGATGAAAGAGATACTGGAAAAGAAAAAAGTTCAGAAAAGTTTTCGATTATGGATTACTTTCTTAATGAATTTGTTTTTACAAATTTCCTATTCAAAATTCCTATAAGTCAAATCTTTTATTTGAAGTAACGTTAGATATTTGAAAGAATTTATTAAATTTAAAACATTATTTGTAATTCTGAAGAAGGTACTTTTAATTTCTATTAAAGGAGGTGGAAAGATGTGTGACGTCATTCATTTGCAGAAACAAAGTGGAATAACATATATTGTTCGACAGCAGGATTCTTATTAAGAAGTTCGAAGAATTTAATGCCTTATTATCTTCAAATATGATTTTTTTTTTTTAATTTTTTTTTTCCTTTGTAAAATCGACAAAAAAATGAAAAGTCTATTTTTATTTTCAACTTATAATAGGCCTACCTACTGATTAAAATAGTAGCTTGCATGTTCTGAAAAAAAATAATTAAATACCCATTGTTTAATGAAATTGTCTATCTCGGATAATTTTACTCGTATCAAACAAGATGGAATAAATTATGGAGTTAATATTCATTGTTCTAAGGCAACGAGATATTAACAGAAATAAGATACAAACCAGTTATTTCGATGCTTTTCTAAAGGAATTTTTGTCGTTTTTTAGCGTTAATTACTCCAAAGATTTCAAATACAATCATGCGCCGCTTAACGTCTTTCCGAACAATGTCCATTCGCATATATGTCCCAGTTCCCGTACAGTCGAAAAATCCTGATCAGCAAACGGGACTTTGAAGACGTAGTAGCAGTATTACAGTACTGTATTAGTTAGTTGGAATACAGTGCAGTATTGCGTCTACAAAGGCAGTACATTATATACAGAGTAGATTATATATAGATCATATATAGAGTAGAGTACATTATATATAGAACCCCAATAGAGTATATAGGAATTGTTTATATGTGATGTTCACACAACGTCCAATTTGCGTAACATCCTATTGGACGGAAATTGTAACCCGGATGTTAAGTTACGCGTATCTATACAAAGTTCGATTGTCCCTAGTCCTCTCAATGTGCATATCAAATTTCAAACAGATCCACTTAGCGGCTCGAAAGTTATTAGGGATACACACAATCACACCGAGTAACTTATTTGATGAGCCTCCATTTTCCATATTCGTAGGAAAAATATTTTTTTCGGTTGAAGAATATAACATTGGAATCACGTGGTAATCGCAGAGATTTAGCAATAAAAAAAAGCCAAAATGTGAATGATGGAACGAAAAGATATTCATTCAGTATTAAAGCAATTGTTGTTAGACAAGTGACTTGGAATAAAAGCTAAAATTGAGTGCGGAAAGTTTAGACACACAACAAATAACAAGATGGGAAAAAAAAAAGAGCAAGGAAGGAAAACAATAAAAATAAAAAAAAAATAAAGAAAAGTCCGGAAAGAAAAGACGAAAACAAATAAGATGAAAGAAATTACGAGAAAGGAAAGTTTGAAATCGATTTTGAAACCAAAGGAGAATCAGAAGAGTCTTCATTAACTCAGTGAATCTGAAAAAGAAATTCAATTGAAATTTGAGATTTAACCTCTAACCAGGTCATTTAAAACGACATTATTTCAAAGACACGCAATTTTTTTACTTGAAATTAAGGATGGTTTTTAGGAAGATTTGCTCAAGTAAAAACGTGTAGTTGGCTTTAGATGAGAATGGAATCAAATTGTCAGTGAAGATTTTGAAGTTTTTTAAAGATTTTTGTAAAAGAATGAGATTAAGAAAATAAACACAATCACTTTATTACATTCACATGCTTTTAGTTCATTAGTTAGAAAAATGTATATTTATATAAAAAAAATATGTATATTTTGTAAGTATATTTTATTTATAACCATAAAATATACATTCAAATTTATGGTTACCACTGCATTTTATATTAACATCTACATTTTATCACTGTGTAATATTATCTATATTACCACAGTGATAAAGTTTGCTTAATTGTCAGTAGATATAAAAAAATAATAAACTTAAAATATACATACATATGTATTACTGATCTTGTAGAATAACATCATATATATAGATTTGAATAATATTAATCTTGTATATTATGGAATCATATTGAAACAATTATACTGATGTTAAGATATAATATAATGGTAACCATAAGTTTGAATGTATATTTTGCGGATGTATATATTTCTCTTTATGCGGAATTGAATGTTTAACGTATATCTACTTATTTATACATCATATTACTATTATAAAGCTGAAGAGTTTGTGTTTGAACGCGCTAATCTCAGGAACTACCTGTCCGATTTGAAAAATTCTTTTTGCATTAGATTGCCCGTTTATTGAGGAAGGTTGTAGGTTATATAACATCACGCTACGACCAATAGGAGCGGAGTAATAAACATAAACGCGTTAATCAATAGGTGCGGCGGCGGCGATGGGGCGACTTGGCTGCACGACGAGAACCGAACATTACCGTGAAGGGCCGAATTTAACGCGGGTGACACCGCGGGGCACAGCTCATTATATATATGGAAACAAAATACTTTGTTTGTAAGCTCTTAGTTTTAGTTTTTATGGCTAGCTAATGAAATGCATGAAATGTCATTTTATACTTATTAATTGTAAATCTACGATCATAGAATAGATATTTTTCTATTCATAAATCACATAACAAATAAAAAAAAGTGAAGAAAGCTCGTAAAATTTCATCAATCATTTTCTTTGAGTGATAGTTTAAAATCACATTTTTTCTTTTTTCACATTGTGAGAGTTCAACTTTATTTTCATTCCTTTAAATTTTGTTATCTGAAGTGTTGCTCACCTATGCATACTTTATAGTTAAAATATTGATTGTTTATTAATTAATATGAAGAATGCATGAAATTCGTTGCTGTGGTATTCGTTATTTATACAGTGAAAGGCAATCTTCTGTGGAATAGTCAACTGAGATTTTCCGTTATAGTTCTCCAATTCTGAGAGCACTCACTGATAAAGTAGACTGTGGCATCGGTGGTGATGTCCCTCGCTGCATTTCTGGCTAGCGAATCCAACGAAAGTCAACAGTACTCAGAGACAGGATTTGTCAAGTAGAGTGAAACAAGATGGAAGCTGAGCTAGGACAAGGCGACATTTTTCATCAAACTTTGTTGGAATAATTAGTTATGGACAGAGAATAGTCTAAACAGACGAAATTAAGATTGTATCCTAATCTGTACAGTAAATCCCCGGAGGAGATTTCAAATGCAATTCGAATTTGAGACTTGGATTCGAAATTAAGCTTTACAACGATAATCTGTCTTAGTCTTCTTTATTAATCGTAAAGAAATTAATTGCTTAATTTTATACATATATTTAATCCATGAACATAAAACATCTAGTGAAAATGGAGAAATCAAACTTTAAGCTATATACTGTTAATCTCAGTGGAATGATATGAAAACTGTGCGATAAATTATTACATATTTCTTTATCCTGAAACAACTGCTCAGAGACTCACATAAAAGAGATTGTTTTAGATAAGCTCTTCACTCCTTCACTGAAATCAATTCATAACTTCTAACGCATTAACTATTATCATATTTATTTAATTAAAAACCAACCATAAAAGCACATACACATAGATTAAAAAGCACGACGTACGTATTCGAACCCCCGTCATTTTTTTGCAATCACGAATTCATTCAAGGAGGATCACTTTTAACAAGGGGGGGGGGGACTTGATAAGAAACCCCAGAACAGACGGGGGTTCGAATACGTACGTCGTGCTTTTTTATCTATGTGTATGTGCTTTTATGGTTGGTTTTTAATTAATTTTAAACTGCACGTAAAAATTGTTTATATATTATCATATTTTAAAATATTATTATTAGAGCATGTCCATTAGAGCATGAGTTTATTAAAGACCCATTTGGGATCTATTGCGTTTGTCCTGTTTGTCCACCCCTAACAACTCCCGAACGGAATTTCGGATCGACAAACGGACTTCAGCATCGTATTCAGAGGACCAATCCCTACAGGAATGGGTTACTTATTTCTGTCTACCGGGAAAAATGAGGACAGAGTGGACTGTTTGTTTCCGGAAATTGGGGAATTTTTTGCTCGACAGCTACTGACCGATCGCCCTGAAATTTCGATATGCTTTAGTTTAGAGCAGCGGTCGGCAACCCGCGGCCCATGAAGCGTTTTGGTGCGGCCCGCGGGGCGTGTTGGAATTTTTTTTTTTTTGGTTGATAAAGTAAGATTTTCCGTTTTTTTTTTTGGTTGTTAAAGTAAGATTTTCCGTTTTTTTTTTTTTATTGTTAAAATTTTTGGCCCAAGTGCGGCCCGCAGTAATCCCTACATAACATGGCCCTTTTACAACAAAAGGTTGCCGACCACTGGTTTAGAGTATCAATTATATAATCTATATTTTTATTCGACCGTATCTATAATATTTTGCGGACATAGTCGACTGGATCCGCATTTTTCCGGATAGGGCAGAAATAAAAAAATATTCATTGTATAGTAGACACTCTACTAAATGTGTATAAGCAGTTTTCTATAAAGCAGCATTTCATTGACATTCGTATCCTACAGTTGGATATTGGGATAATAAAGTATTTAAAAACGTGTAACAGGTTTGCTTGAAGAGCTTTTTACCAGAATCCATTCCAAGCTTCTGAACATTTCGTAAAAACAAAATATATATATACGGAGTTCTCTTAAATTATATATCTACATAAACAAAGTTTTTAAACAGCTAAATTATTCAAAAAAGAATAATGGAAAAGTTCAGATGCAGCCAAAGTAATTCAATTTATTTGACATTAGAATATATTTCTACATGTTTTTATTAAATAACATGAATCTTTAGATTGGTTTTATTTCTTGGCTAATGTTTACGATCGGCTTAAAATATCTTGAAGTTATTGTAATCGAAACAAATTTTGATGTAACAAATTCGGAAAAAAGAAATTACATGAAGAACTTGTAAGGAAGTCTACCTTTCTTAAAATGATGTTATTTAGCATTTCTAATTATTATTATACGGCTGCCCGTTGCTTCGCCCCGGAAGTCTCGGATATGTAACGGAAAAAAACATTTTATTATTAAAAAAAAAAAAAATCTTGAAGTAAACTAAAACCGAAAATTTTAAACTAAACTAAAAATAGATTAAAATTTAAATTCTAAAAAATACATGCAATAGAATATTGAAATCATTTGTATGTCAAAGTTGTTGCCTAGTAATGCGCGTGCCTATTGCAGACAGAATTGACCGAGCAACAACACTCCCGTTGCGTGACAACGCGCGTGCGAAATTCCATTGTTTTAGATAGCACTGATCATCCAACAATACTCTTGTTGCCAGGCAATGCGCGTGCGAATTCTTGGGAAAATCCAATTGTTAGCGGATGTACGCAAACACTCGCGCACACATTTTTTAACACAGATTTCTTTTTAGGAGTCGTGAAGACAATAAAAACGAGAATCCTGTGTTTATTTTAAAATTACGATATCTGCTAAATATAAAGTACATTTGTCTGAAGCAACTAATTACACAGTTACTAAAGTTTTCGAAATAGGTTTATTTTGAGTCATATCAAACTACGCGCAAATGAGTGGATTACTTTCAAAGAATTGTTTAAGAAATGGATATAAATCCACTGTTTCATTTGTAATACCTTTCCATTGAAATTTTTGTCGCCTTCTTTGCGCTAAATTCTCGATAAAGATCCACTTGCGAAAGGGTTCAGATATAAAAACTAGCTTGTTTGTATAGCATAAATGCGCGTATCAAATTTCAAGAAGACCCATTCCGCGGTTCAGAAGTTGTTAGGGATGACACCATATGCACAGATTGACGATCCTCAATCATTTTTCCTAATAGGATAAAAAAATATCAAAGCAGTAATTGTTTGTATTGTCCTCCAAATGAGAGATGGCCGCCCTGTTTTTGTGAGATCTGCGCATGTATGATCGATTAGTCTGGTCAGGCACTTCCGTCTGATTTTATGACAGGACGCCGCCATTACGGTAATCGCTTGTTACTTTGCAAAAGAGCATTGTATTTATAAATAATATACATTTATTTATTTGTATAAATACTTATTGCTAGCAACTGGTATTGAAATAACGCTAAATAGTCGAGAGAAGTTTTAATTTGGCGTTATCAACATGTCTTTCTCAGTGAAAACAGACGACGGCGTCCATTGTGACAGGAAAACATAATTGATCAGCTACCGGAAGGGCTGCGCAGTTCAAACTTCCGCCGGCCAACTTTCATTTGGAGGACAGTAGTGCATTGCTGTGGTTAAGGCTGTTGCATTTGGCCTCCATAGAACAAAGAAAACAATTGAAGCTATTGAGTTTTATTCTGTTGTGTTTATTTTGAAATATTACATTGAAGTGTATAATAAAACAAAAGAGATAGTGAATCTAGAATATTGTCCGTCTCGTTAAATTGGTACTGCCTACAGTCCTCTTCCTGTAATATCTTTTAAGAGTGTTTAACTGTGTGATTTAATAATTTAATTAATAAATCGAATGCCGTCGGTCGAAGAGTTAATTTGTAATCAGATTTTGGGTTGAAAAGCCTCTAATGATCGTTTTACGATAAACGATTATTTGCGATTCAGATAAAAGATCTAATGACTGAAGCTATCGTCAAACAGATCGTTAACCTTACCGTCAAATGCAGGAATTCTATATCAGGATGATTTACCTTCAGTGATAGAATCTCGTAGTTCAAAATACAGTGTTACTAAAAAACAAGAAAATATTATTGACATTGAATAATTAATTAATTTTGTAATTATAAATAATGGCCGTAATTAGAGTTTAAGATATAAACAAAATATTTCAGGTAAAACAAAAAACGCAAGATACAAACGTAGCAGAATAAATTGCACGTGACGTTTCGGGTTTTTTGTTATCGAGTCCTTTTGTATTGTTAATATCAATCTTAGTAAATTGAATATTTTAGGAGGAATTATTGATAATTGTAATGATTTTTATCATTACAAAACTAATCTATTAGATATTACTGAAAGAAGTTAATTTAATCACGATCATTAGCTTTTGTTATTAATTTCATACATTTTTTCTCAATCTGAAACTCTACGATCGATAATAGATCCTTTTTATGATGTATTACATCAGCATCTAACCTATCTTTAACAGAAAACCAATTAGCAAATCAGAAATTATGATTCCTTATAGAAATTCTGAGAACTTCGTCTCTAATAGCAAAAAATAGGGCAATGAGGAACTATTCGTCTGTATTGCAGCAATCCGATAATATTTGCAGCACTGTTACGTATTTAGTGGTGTTACTACTATGGCAAACAATAGTCGACAAAATTATTTATGTATTTATAAGAAAATACTTTAATATTTGAAAATTGCTGCTTCATTTTTCAAACTGAATTTTAATCATTATATGTAGTCATTTCCTTAATATAACAGTTGTAAGGTAGCTCAAGTGGTAAAGCGCTTGTTTATGGTCTGGAACTGCCAGGTTCGATACCGTAGATTTGTTTCTGGGTTATTTTCACTGCAAACTGATCGCGGAATTCATTCGGTTTGCAATTTAATTTGCTCGAGTTGATATCTCGGTGTTAAAGCGAGGATCGGCCCTCAACTTAGTCGACAACAGGAGATTGGAGAAGCCTCACTCATATCTCGCAAGGCATATACTGATGCAATGCTGTATCTTTTATTTTAGCACAATAATACACGGACCGTGGCATTAGGTTCCATAACTGTTCCTTCACTATCAAGTTAATTTCACCGAATATATTTTCTATAGATGTCGAAATTTAACGTGTGTACAATTTAATGGTCTAGTTTTAAAAAAGGCCAGATACACAATAATTAAAATACACTAAAAATACATTAAAATCTCGACCAGGTTTCGATCGGACTTGCCGATCTTTTTCAAGTCTTTGACCTTTTTTTTTTTACTTGTGAAAGATCGACAGGTCCGATCGAAACCTGGTTGAGATCTTAATGTGTTTCTAGTTTTTTAATTATTGTGTGTCTGGCATTTTTTAACACTTCACTAGCATATATTTTCTTTTTTACAAATATTAATAATAATAATAATAATAATTATTATCTTTGTTTGTTGTTATTAGAGAACATTTCTAAGAGTTCTGCCGTTTGGTTGTCATTGATATTTTTTTCAAATATTAATACAACAGATAACGAAACATTGACCTCACCTCGATTTATACAATAGAACAGACAAAATAAAAATTACAAAAGAATATTAAAGAAATAATGCGAATTAATTCTGCTTTTTGTTTCTTTCATGAATGAGGTTTTTTTAAGAGCGCTTGTCACGAGGAAAACAATCGTGAATTATGAATA
Source organism: Thereuonema tuberculata (assembly GCA_023159025.1). Classification (NCBI taxonomy): domain Eukaryota; kingdom Metazoa; phylum Arthropoda; class Chilopoda; order Scutigeromorpha; family Scutigeridae; genus Thereuonema; species Thereuonema tuberculata. The sequence goes on along the minus strand of JAFIDM010000179.1, from coordinate 32,625,066 downwards.
ATAGGAAGTTCCCCAAATCCTACCTTTCCGCCTACGCATGGAAAGTGAAAGGAATAACTATTTAATATTCTTATCTTAAATCTCTGTATTTTGAATCCCTGTGACACTTCATGATGAAAATGGGACTAAGGAAGCTGTTTTTTTTATTACTTTGTTTTTATACTTGAGTAGATTCGAATAATAAAAACGAAAAATAATTGAAATTGACTAAAAAACAACTTCAAAAGACATGATTTTACTTCGTTTAAAAAAAAAAAGTCCCTGAAAGAATTTGATATCTGCTTTCCTTAAATTTTGATTTTTTTTTTTGTTATCTTTTTGCTTGTCTTTTGAATGAAATATAAAATAATTTATGGTAAACATATACTGTTAGAGTAATAACGAATTTTACGTGCCTAATAATTCAACAAAATGGCAACCACGGAAGACACAAGGAACTAAAAAAGTTTCGCACCTAGAGCTGTCACTGGGAAGAGTCTAGGACTGCCGTTTCGTCCTCTTTAGGAGTCATAAGCCAGACAGATGCAGGCTCAGATGCTATAGAAATAATTCCTTTTGAGCCTAGCGGAACGCAGGATTTTACTTTTTAATTTTATAATTGTTTATTTTTGATTGTGTTTTGCTTTTGTGTGATCCGTCTTCCGGGAGCGGAGTCGGACTCTTATATGTTCGCACCTTCTGCGCACCTGTCCTCGGTGAAGTTTGTCTGGCTGATGAGTCCTAAAGAGGACGAAACGGCCGTCCAGATTATCCCCGGTGGCAGCTCGAGGTGCTAAATCATCTTCGGTTCCTTTGTGTCTTCCAAAGTTGCTATTTTGTTGAATACACCATTCGAATATTCAAGTTTCTGATAGAATAAGTTAAGTTGCCTAAATACAATTTATTTCAATCAAAGCACGCGCAATTTAGTGGATTACTAAAATATTAACATTAATATTTAGTATATCAATATGTATTGTTTAGACTTCGATTGTAATCAGTTGCTTGGATTCAAATGCCTTTTTTTTGTCAGCTTCACATGCTTCTGAAAAAATTTTCAAGTACAAAAATTACAACGTCGTTGATAAATGTGCATATCAAGTATTAAGAAGATCCCATTATCAAACTGGATCAATACAAATTTTATTTTCCTATGTGTGTTTTCCACACCTACACCGAGGTGGACGAACTTCCCCATCGAAAAAATGCTTGTTTGACTGGCCATGAAGTTAGACCTGAATGTCCAGATATGCAAATGAACCCTGCCATTCTTCGTGGCAATTCTTATCGAGATTAATGTAAACAAAAATCAAAGTCTTTTTGTCGGTGGTTCCAAATGATCAGCAACAGTCAAAGATTTTATTTTAGTTAATTCGTTCATCACTTCAAAGGAAAACCTCAAATGCTTAGCAGCGAACTACGTTGTCTGATAACACAAGAAGCCACATTTTCAGTTTTTATTTTGAGTAATCTTGAATTAATCTTCATTTAATTCTTAGTCTAAGAATACAAATAGGACTTGTATAGCAGTTTGTCTAGATGGCAAATTGCAAAACTAAAATTGATAGTAACAACTTTTGGTATTTGGGAAGCAATGTTATTGTAAGAAATAAAGTTCTTATAAAGTTTATCGCCTTAATACTTTCTTTAAAACCTAATGAATGATTATCTCTGAAAATAAAAAAAAAGAAGTTTATTTTAAACTTCACTTAAAAACTGAAACTTTGATTATTTATTGTCATTAATCTATCCTTTCTGAAGCACAAAGAAAATACAACTTCACATTTGAATCAACAGTTGTAAAAGTTACTGTAGCGGTGCATTCTTTTGTAATTTACAATGGATTTAAATGGGAGGTTTTTTTTAACATATCTCTAGCTAATTGAACAAAAATACATTGTACTTTAAACTTTTAATCTGTTCACACAATTGTTATTTACTCGTCAAAGCCTCGTATTGCAGGAGAAACCGGTTGTTAACTTTTTAATTAATATAATTTTTTAATTACTGTGCGCACACGTAAATTTCTATATTTTACAATTGATATTTCTTGCATATATATTTAATATATGTATGCGTTTTGTTTTAAAAGAATTTTTCTTAAAGTAGATATTTAGATTTCTCTAAATAGAGAATATATATTTCATAACTGATAATTTCTTAAGATCTAATAGTAATTTCTCTACGAAATATTCGTTTCCCCTGCTCAGACGTAGCTGAATGATTAAACGTTTGAACCTAAGTTGGAATCTCAAATTTGTTTTCATATTTATATTTCTCTCTCTTATATTCGTTCCTTTCAGAAAGGACACTGCATTTTTCTTTGCAGTACGTTGCCAATCATTTATTTGACAAAATAGTCTACATTTACCGTTCCTTATTAATTTGAATAATGTATCGCTAAACATAAAAATTCCTGGAATTTGGAAGTAAAACCATATTTCTTTCTTACAATTTATCTTAAGAGTGTATTAGTAATACAAACACTTAAATATTTCTCTGAACACTCCGTATTCCTTCAAATTACAGAAACAAATTCACATTTAAGAAAATTTAAGATTTTGATTCTACTTGTTTCCAAACGGAGGTGATTTTTTAAAAAAATTCTACCTTCGTACAAATAATAACCAATAACGCACGCTTTAAACGTGAAAAAATAAAAATTAAGTAATTAAAAAAAGTATTGACATGTTTCAGATACCCTTTCAAACGGTTTCTATCTTCAGAATTTGAAGATCTGAAGATAATGAAGATAGGTATCGTTTTAACGGATATTTGAAACATGTTAATACTTTTTTAATTTTTTTAATTTTTATTTTTTCACGATTAAAGAGTGCGTTATTGATTATTATTTGCATGTATTCTTAGTCGTATGTTAAATTGTTTTAATAAATTTCTACCTTCATTTCCGTAAGTGTACATTTCATTTATGTTCTAATTTTCTTTTTAACTGCATCAGCCTGAAAAACCATTCCCATGAGAGAACATCCATCAAATACTGAAATGAATTCCAGTGTTTTGAAACACGTCAGCTATTTGATATCTGATTTATATCAATTGCCTACATTTTTTTTTTCCTAGTCTGTTGAGTTTTCAATCAGCTCTCAGCGAACAAAACGGGGCGTCAACCTAAAATACGCTAATCTGTGAGAACTTCCTAGTAAACTTCCAAAAAAGAACTTACTAAACCTATAGTTAAATCACAATACTAACGTTACATAAAAGAATTTCAGAAATGTAGTGGTTCTAAAATCACCTTGAATAAATTAAAATTTGAATCGAAAAAAGTGAATTTGAGAAAAAAGGGGATTTAAGAATATTGCAGAATTGTGGGAAGATGATGCGTCGTGGCTCGATCCGTAGATGCGCTCGATCTCAAGTCGCAAAGTACAGATGATGAATCGTTTTCGTGTACTAGATGCACTAGATATTTTCGTAAATATCTGGAGGGCGTGATTCGGTTACCATCACTTAATCGTCAACTTTCTTAATATACATAATTATTTTAGTTACTCCGTAATCTACAGGGTGTCCGACAAGTCCCGCATCATAGGAGATATCATTTGTTTGTCAACAACAATTAAAACAACAATTAAAACAAAAATTATGATATCGCCTATGATGCGGGATTTGTCGGACATAACTTTGTTTTTATTATTGTTTTAATTGTTGTTGACAAACAAATGATATCTCCTACGATGCGGGACTTGTCGGACAACCTGTATTTGTTGAAAACAACGTATTTTTATGATAAACCATCGAAAACCAATTACTTCTCAGGAATTGAGACAGTAGAACATATATTCTTTCATTGCTAGAAATTTGGGATTCAAACTATAAATTTTCTTTCAATCTTCTCGTTCTTTCATATCTCTGCAATTTAAGTTTTTAAATATTTATTTTCTTAATACTCAGTTTCCTCTAAGCCTCGAATACGAACGAAAA
>JAFIDM010000179.1:32586611-32616142 GCA_023159025.1 Thereuonema tuberculata | reverse complement strand
ACCCAACATCTAAAACAATGGCCTCGCTTCTCTTGTAAACAGAAAAGGATAGGAAGAAATGAGAAGGCCATGCCATAGGGCAAGCAAAATCTTCAGACTGGTTACAAGAATGAAATAGAAGCTAGAGGACACTGAAAAATTTGCTTACTAAGCCATCTTTATTGTTAGGTATTCCTTCCCTATCTTAATCTTAACTGACAATGTCAAGTGCACTTGTTCTTTCATCTTATGAGATGATAACTGATAAAGAAAGCTGTAGGAAAATTAATACCAAGTCACTGGTAGACTGTCTTTGCAATAGAAAACACTGAACATTTGAATCTAAATTTATATTTCGTTTTTATGTATACTAATGTCAGTGAGTTTCAGTTAAAGAAACTAAAATTAAAGAAAGTAATTACAAGGTCGATTTTATTGATTCGATTTATTAGCTTAGGAGATTTGGTATAGGTCTAATGTTTATCGCTCTCTTTAAGAGACATAATAGAGAAAGCAAGTTTAAAACACAAAAATTTTAAGTTTAAATCCCATCTTCGTCTGTTGTCCATCCATCTGTGATGACGATACAAACTACAGAACTCAGGAAGCTGAAATTTTAAAGATGTAGATTGGTAACAGGAAGATCTCTTGATTTTGATACGGATTCAATCAATAATAGGGAATTAAGAGCAAAGTTGCCAAAGTAAGTTGGTAGTTAATAACAGATAGCTAAAGTAATTGCGATAATTAATATGTAATGTAATGGTTACAAGTTTTATCAAATTTGATCTTTTCGTGAGTCTTATAGGAATTGGACCAGTATTCAAAAGCGTCGGAATTACGATAAGTAAACAAATTTCTTAGAAATATCTAAATTTAATATCATTATCAATTATTAAGCTATTTAGCTCTTACATAATAATATTACATATTGGTTAATCCAACTTCATCAGATTTCTATAGCATATTTGTATCTTCAATTTTTTTTCCACTGAACGATTAAAAAAAATGCACCAACTTACATACAATAATTAGTAGAATAATGCGTTTCTAAATTGGAGAAAGTAAAGTTTATTTAGATCTCACATGAAATATCTTACACAATATATATCACATTTCTATAGAGCTTCAGTATCTTCGAAATAATTTCCTTTAAATGTCAAGGGAAAAATATACAAGCCTAATACACAGTTAATATATAAATAAATAAAGTTTTAAATTGGAGATTTTTATAAAAGCTGTTACTAAATCTAAAACTGATCCTAAAACTTACAAAATACTAATTTTTAAGATTAAGTTGAAAAATTTTCTATTTTATTTCATGGACTCGGCATCTGATTATTTATAGAACTTTTGTTTGTATTTGTTTGTTTGTTTTTCAAAAAAATCATAATTGAACCTCATTATTCTAAGAACAGACTGTGATTATTGATTGATAACGAATGCTTTATATCCTCAGGCAACGACAGAATCCTTCTTCTTTGTAATCATCCCTTCTTCTGACGTTTCCGTTCCCTTCAGCAGAATTGTTTGAATGTGAGTCTGGGAGTCACTTTTAGATATTCAGAATTCAGAATGGGTAGAATATCAATTCTACAATAAATTTGTATTCATTCCTGTATAAGGCGAATCAAAAGGGTATGGTGGGTCTTTTACATCCTTTACAGATTTGACAGACCTTCAGTGATTATATTACAAAGTTAAAACTATGCTTCGTGTGTGAATATGAATTCTTATTTAATGTTTTGTAGCTTTAAATTTAAATTTTCTGCGATTTTTTGACGTTGGATCTGTGATTTAGATGAAATATGAACTAAACAACTCGATGCTGAAAGAGACTTTTCATGTATTATGTGTATTATCTTTCAGATCTGAAATATTAACACTTCTATTAATAAGGGTAAAATTTAACGAGCGTGTTACAAATATAGCAATAAAATAAGCATAAAAACTCACACATTTAAAATAATTCACTGAACTATTTTTGGAATTTACATACAGGGAACCAAGACAGACTGTTTCGAGGTGCTTACCTCTCATCAGTTGGATTCGCCCAGTACTCATAGCTCAGTGAAATCTAAAGAAACATAAACAAAAGACAAGATTCAACAAAACAATGGCCCTTGACTTAAAAAAAAATCAAAAAACAAATTAAGAATAAAAAGGACAATAAATTAATCTCCGCTAGCAAGTCGCTTAGCTTATGAAAGATTAATTTGAAACATAGACATACACATAATGGCAAAATTTAACGTGCAAGCTACAAATATAACAATAAAAATAAGCATAAAAACGCGCAAATTTAAAAGAATTCACTGAACTATTTTTGGAATTTAGTACTGAAACCCAAGACAGACTGTTTCGATGTTACTACATCTCGTCAGTTGGAGATGTAGCAACATTGAAGTAGTCTGTTTTAGGTTCCTGGTATGTAAATTTCAAAAATAGTTCAGTGAATCCTTTAAATGTGTACGTTTTTATGTTTATTTTTATTTTTACATCCTAATACACCCTATTAATAGAAGTGATTCTATTAATATTTAAATTATAAATCTTTAATACTGTTTGACTATCGAAAAAGATCCGAAAAATGCATCAAAACCTTTATTCCCACAAACCTTACATCCGTCCATCAGTAACTACAGTGGAACCCCGCTATTCGTACACAATCCGTTCCAGGAGACATTCGAATGGCGATTTGTACGAATGGCGAATCATTTTTTCACATAATATATCATGTAAATTGATTAATCCGTTCCAGACCCACAGATGATTGCTTACATAAACCTTTGTAATAATATGCTAAGCCTAAAATACATAAAAACTATGAAAACAATAAATATATAGGCCTCTATTATTATTTCTTTCTTTTTCAGTATAGGCAATATGGTTGATTTCACCATGCCATATTGAGTTGCCAGGTCAGAGACACGAGTTCCACTTTCAAACTTCGCAACGATTTCTTTTTTTCAAGTCAATTGTCGTTCTCACTGCTTTCCTTTTAGGCTTAGTTGAATCAGTAATCTTTTTTAGACCCATGGCTGCACTATTTTCAATAAAAATAACAATAAAATATCACAAAGTTTCCTGAAGCTTGTGTGGATGATGCGTAGCGTACGGAAGCTAGCACGATACTGAACTGAAGCGACCGCGTGGCGCGGCCAGTAATAAGGTCACGCTGTCCGAATCGCGAGCAAGCGTACGAATGGCGAGTTCAATTTTACTTGAAAAAGTTGTACGAATAACGAGTTGTACGAATAGAGAGGCGGACGAATGGTGGGGTTCCACTGTAATTCTAAATTGCTACAAACAAATGCTTTGCCTGTAAACTAATCATTTTCATTCTACTTTACCATCTATTCCTGTTGCTTCTTTAATTATGATGACATGAGAAAAATGCTGGTTTATTTCTATTATCCAGGAAATCTCACCTACAAAGATTTCTTCACATTTTTTTTTAAGTAGATCTTGGATTTCTCTTCGACCTTTGTTTGGTTTTGTGATTTCTTAAGCATCAAACGATTTCCCCGAAGTCTTAATCTCTTCTGCTTCTTAATTAACAGCAAAGTCTGCTTCAATTACGGAAGAAGATTTTTCTTTTGTTTTTCCCCTGGCAATGGAAACACCTACGTGATTTTCTTAATATAAAATAATTTTACTTAGTTAAATACTTTTAATAATAAGATAATTTCAAAAAAAAAAAAAAAACTTTTTTTTTTTTTTGCTTTGATTTTATAAGCAATTGGTAATTCAAGATTTACTTACTTTTTTCTCTATTTCTTCTTCTTTTCTTATAAGTTTCTGTGAGTAAATCTGACAAATAAGTCAGATTACATCAATTCATATCTGTGGTAAATTTTGAAAATAAAAAGTTGAGAAATACTTATACAGTGCAACTTGGATAATTCGAAGGTCTTTAATTCGAAATCGTGGTTAATTCGAAGATTTCTCTTAGTCCCTTGAATTTCTTATTAAATCAATGTTAAAAAATCGTGGATAATTCGAAGTTCAACTTCCTTAATTCGAAGTTTTTTATAAAAAATTTCGAACCATAACGACTTTTCGGCGTTTCATCGTTAAGAAATTCGACACGTGACAACTGAAATCCCCTTCCCGCCACCGTTCGACACGTGACGCTTCAGACGCCATTCGAGCTTCCTGCTGTCAGTTTCACCATGTCTTTCAGTAAATTACGCGTGTACAAGAATTTAACGTTCGCTGAAAAGATCGCCGTCCTTCGCGAGGTCGAAAAGGGTGTGAAGAAGAAATGCCAAATCGCCAACGAGTACGGGATAGCGCCGAATTTTGTCGGTAGATTGAAGGACAAACCAACGTAAATGAATCTGTTTTCCGTTCACTAAACATGCTTGATGATTTTGCTAACCTTAAGCGACTGAATTCTACAAAACAATCAGACATTGCACAATTTTTTGAAAAACTATAATTTTCTGTATTGAATGTGATATGTACTGTAGCTTACGTAATATAATTCTTATTTTGTTTACATACATATCTTTCATACTTGATCTTTCTGAATAAATATTTACTTATTGACAGAATAACCTTTTCAAGCATTCAGTAGACCTGAAATTAAAGTTAAAAGATGTAACTTGTTTAAAATTGAGTTGAACTTTATCCTACAAATGAAATATTAATCGAAAAGCAAGGTATTTGGGTATGTAAGAAGATTATTGAATTAGTTGTGTTAACAGCATATAAAGATTTTGAAGGATTAGCTTCAAAAATTATAGTAATCATTAGTTTTTTAATTGTAGACTAGTATGAATAGTTGAATGAATTTGTAATTCCTAAGGACTATAAGGAAAAAAAAAATATCTAAATCCAATATCTCTTAAGTAGTTTTCCAGATCTGTGTGTCCGTGTGTGTGTAACGGACGAGAGCTGCCCTGCAAATATCACATGTACTGCAGCGCAGCCCTATGTGTAATGCAACAATGCCCGCATTCTCAATCGTGGGAGGTTTTTTTTTTGAGCGAGCCGTTATTTTCACATTGATCAGCTTTATGTTGCATTGTCACGTTCACGAAACAGAAACAACATCAAAGTACTCATCAAAAAAAAAAAAAAAAAAAAGCCAACGGTCAAGCTCAAATTTTCACTCAATGTGAGTTACAATCAAGCCTTACAATAAATAGATATGTTCCTAGCAATGCATTCATTTTAATTTTCTACCCGTCATATATAATACAGGTGAAATAAATCTAAAATAAAAGCTGTCACATTCTTATACCGTCGGGCGTATATGCTAGTTTTTGATATAAGGCTAAGTTAGGAAGGGACTAAATATCGTAAGAAAAGTAAAAATTAAAATTTATACATAAAATTTATTTTAAACAAACGAAAATGTCACTTTTTTTTACTTCAGTTTTATCCAGAATGCTTTCTTGTAAATTTGGTTGCACTTGACCCAGTAACAAACTATTGGAATTAAACGATTTAAATAGTTACATTGTATCTGGATTAAACATTTTTTTAAGTTGAGATATTAATTGATTTTCGATTGATAAAATAACCACAGCGCGCTCAAATTAAAAAGAAAAAAAATATCAAAACTATTTCGTAAGTTTTCTGGGACATGTTTCTGGCACCACTCCAGAGATGTCTTCAAGAGTAAACCTCAATCTTCACACTCATAAGCAAATCTGGGAGACGCTTATCTGCGTTATCTGGTACGATTTAAAAAGACAAAAAACAAAATAAGAATGAAAAAAATTTTGAATGACGCATTTTCTCAGGGCCGTCCCTGCTATTTGGGAAGACTTAGACAAGGATATTTTGCTGTTCTTCCAAATACAGAGAAATCATTTCAAATTATTATCATTCTTAAGTTTGTAATTATTTTTTGCTTTGATTCAAATGATCAGATTATGTGGGTTTTTTTTTTTTTACTTATTTTTGAATTTTACTGACAAGGGATCTGCGTGACCTCGAACGCTGAGAACTGCACGAAAATGTGCTTAGAATATAATTCGCTCAACCCCAAAATAGTGGTGTGAGTCGTTCCCATGCAAAACTCAGCTGTTGTCTGCTAGTGCCATCTGAACTTTGAACTTTGAAGACTGAATAGCTGTGCAACACTATCAGGTCAGTAGGAAAAGTTTGTTGTTCAGATAGCGTAATTATTTTAAGCAGAGGGAAATACAGCAATACAGTCATGACATTTTGGTCCTATTATATCGATATTGTGGTTTCTTCGCGTTACTAAAGTTCCTCTCTTGGACCTTCAATAGGAGATCATTCAAATGTCTCTCGTGGTAAGACGTGCAGTTTTGCATGAGAATGACTCAAACCACTGTTTTTGGCATGAGCGATTTATACTCTAAGCACATTTTACTCTAAGCAAATGTGGGTTTCTATAAACTATGTTTGCAAGTCTAGATTATGTATCTTGAATAACTGTATATTCTCGATACATTTTTAATCTTTATTGCTGATTACTTAGGCCTTTTGAAAGCATCTGTACATTCTATATTTGAACCTGTCGAGTTTTTTAATTAGGCCCATTAATCTGCTCCCCAAATCCTTTATCTTTTGGATTGTTGCAGAAAGATTTTTGATTTCATTGAACTCTTAAAAAATATTTTGCTTCATTTCAGGAAATTCTAATTTAAATTCCAAAATTTCCTGTATTGGATTTCCGGTATTGCAATACATTTTTCGCATCATTTTTATTCGTATAATTAAAAATATTGATACAGACTTTCTGAGAGTCAGCAGTGATCGGCATATCTCAGGGCTCAATCTCATTAAGAAGTCTGACGTTTGATTGAGAGGTAATGTTATCACTCTGATATACCATATATAGAATTAGCAGCAAAGGGTGATGATAGCATTCACGTCTGTAGCGCTTTTGCGATTTTGTCAGGATATTTATAAAATATACACTTATTCATTGCCATTCCTTTCTTGAATGTCCTTACAGCAAAAGGAGGCGGTTTCTGCTATGTTTATATTAATCACGAAGGTTTGATCATTGGTAAAACTCTTGCAGAATAGAGGAAACATTTCTCAGTTTTTGAAAGGTAATGTTGTACATCAATTGCCGGCGATAATGGAAATGTGTTAAACAAAACCTTTCAGATGAACAGGAGGACTTGTATAAGGTTGTCAATTGTTGAATATTTTGATTATTTTTCATTTGGTTTGTCTCAATCTAACAAGTACTCTACAGACCCGTGTTCTGCTGTAATTGCTTAATTATTTTTCAGGTTTTAGATATATATAATGATTTATCCTAATGACTTATGTATATCTCATAGATATAATTAAAAATGGACAGATTACATTCGAATTCATTTGGTTAACTGTTCGCTCGATTTTGAAGCGATACAGGAGGAATAATTGATTCACTAATCGATAAAATCATTGGGAAATTTAAAACTAAACTAACTACAAATAATTTGGAGTTAACGTAAATTGGACAGAGATGTTTTATTATCAAGAAGGTTGATAACAATTATTTCGAACATGAAGTATCACTTCACGAGATATATCTGACTGCTCGTCTTGTATTCCTATCTACTCATAAGTTGATTTTAAATATTTTAATTATGTTAAAACGCTAAAAGATTTTTCTCTTCACATTTCAATATTTTTGGCTTTTTTCATCTTTTTTAAAATGCTTCCAGACATTTTTAGGCCTAATTGCAGGTGGTTTATTCGTTCCTTGATGCTTTTCCTTCGTTTTCATTAAGCGGATGGCGCCAAAACAGCATTCAAATGACTTAAAGTACGCTGTGGAAATAGTCAATTGACAGCCTGAGGCTACACAGTTTTGGTGGTTTTTTCGACCGCATGAGTCTTCCGTGTTCTCATCTTCATTAGATTTCTTGATGCTTTATGAAAGCAGCTTCCTTTCCTTTGGCGCTGTATCTAATTTCCTTTCTTTTTATTAAAAAGCGAAAAAGTACTTATTGCAGCTTTCAACATAATTACCTGAAACGATAACGTTTTTATTGCCGTTTTAAATGGTTTATTGATGCTGCTCTAGGCCAAGTGTGAAAGAAATGATATATAGGGGAAAGTGTGGTAACTTGGACAGGTTTTGACGTTTTAATTTTTTTACGTGATTGTAATTACTAAAGAAAAAAAAGGATAAAATATTTTCCTTGAAAACTTTGTTATTTTATACGCTAAAATGTTATTACGGAGTTTATGTAGCAATTCTTTCTGTGACTGTTTTAGTTTTAAAAAAAGTTTACTCTAGGATTGAAGTACATCACCTGTGTTGTATCTCGATCCTATATTTGTTGTACCTTGGACCAACTTTTTGGGTTTTGAAGCAAAACTTATGAACATTACTTATATTGAATAAAAATTAATATATAAAAGTATGCTTAGGAAATTTTTAGAAACGTAAAATTATTAACGGAAACTTGTAAGCTAATATTCGCCCATTTCTTAAAGTTAAGCCTTAAAGAATGGAGGCAAAGACGTTTCAAAATATATATTACGGAAAAAAAATAAAGGTTTTTTTTGGGGTTTTGTTTTTTTTTTTCCTTTTTTTTTTTTGTTGTAAGTGCTTAAGAAAATGTGGAAGTGAAATTCATAAATTTTTGAATAGGGCATAGTTAATTCTTGAAATTTAAATTTCGTTGAAGTTTATAATAACTAACTTGGCAAAGTTTTAATTTCTATCTGCTTTCTACTAGGCTCTTTTATTTATTTATTTAAAATAATGTATTTATTTTAAAAAGTTAATGGAACAGTTGTACCGGGTGCTTAACTTTTCTTCAGCCAAAGATTTAAATCTTTTAAAGAAATTATTATAATAATAATTATTATTATTATATGTCTATGCCCAACTTAAAACTCCAAGTTTAATTCAAGAAATTCAAAATTACCAAAAAAATTGGCTTAACCATGTAAAAAGGCTATCTAACGACAAGATCCCAAATTTGATTTTGAAATATCAGCCCAAAGGAAAAAGAGACAGAGGACGACCAAAACTACGATGGAAAGACCAAAATCATCTTCAGAGCTAGGAACAGACAATCATTGTCTATACCTAAGATGTTCAAGACAAGACAAGACATATGTCTACCTTACTTTATAACTTTATTCTAAACAAAATATATCATAAGGGAAGATTAATATTCTCTAGACAATGTTTTTGTAATACTTCCATGATTAAGGCCTCCCAAACAGAAGATAATTGACAGAAGACTTGTACATAAAAGCTTTTTAAGTCTTTTCTTGAAATTTTATCTTGGAACAAAAAACGTTGTCGTTTGAATATTCTAAAACCTTTATTTTCGAAGTTTAGAGAAATTTAGGAACGATCACATTACTGAGATTTTCAGCAAGAAAAATTCAGAGGTAAATTGCTAATAAAAAGCTAAATAAGACTAAAGAGTTAAAAAATAACTTATTGTCTGTTAAGTTTTGTTCCAAACCGAGTTGCAACTCCTCTTGATTCAAAATGGAAGTATCAACATTCTTAATGGTAGCGCGGGAAAACATGTCTGGGCAGATCCACTAAATTGAAGGGAGGAATGGGAACAAAATCGATAAATTCTTGGGGGATAAATGCCTATCATTCAAACAGAAATACGGTCCCGATTATTGCCAGAGAGAAGGAACGCTACGGTGAATGGTAACATGGGATGTGTCCGGCCATCCGTCACCAATGTCTATTCAGAGCCGGAGAGATATCCGACCTTAGGAAGCCACAATGTCTCCCTCAGAAACTCCGCCGTCTGACTTCTTGATCTTTAGGAAAACATTGGAAAGTTCTTCTCTTTCGCTAAATGCCTAAAAAAAAAAAAAAAAAATTCCTTTAAAGCTGTGATTGGTGAAAGTTATGGCGCTATGTAGATAAAGTAATGATGTAGGTAAAACTTAAAAGTTCTAAATATATTTGAAATATCTTTAATCGTTGTGATATTAATTAATAAAGCAAAAAATTAACAGCGAGAACTTTCGTCTATGAAATTACAGGATTTTTGTACATACTGAGTCATTGTTAAAGTACTCTACAAGATGGAAACAGTACATAAATCACATATTTAGACAGTACATCAACAAACTTTATAGTCCATTAATATTAAACCATTAATGCTTTTTTCTTTCAGTTAGATATCCGTACCAAAGGAATTTAATTTGCACTGTTTGTTATTATTGCGACCTAATGGTAAGAATGCATACGTCGTTGTTTGTCTAATAGAATGAAATGAACTGAAATGAAAATTTGGAAGGATTAAGTATCAAACATATTGCAACGGACTTAAGACCAAATATATAACATCCGTAGAGAAATGAATGTTATATACTGTGTAATTCCCGTAAGATATAATAAAAGTTAGACATTATAAGGCATTAAAAGGCATGTTTTTTCATCTTCATTAAAAGTTAAATATGTACAGATGTGTGTGAATAGGCAACGTTCTATCAGGCGGTCGTAAGTCAGTCGTTATATAAGAAAGGTCTGCATATAATACAATGTTTTCAGACATAAGTAATTAAACCTTTATACTTACTTAACATTCAAAAATAAAATTCAAATAAGTGTAATAGAGTAATAATAATAATATGAATAATAATAATAATATCAAGAAGACCGTGGTACTCAACACAACACGAATAGTTAGGAAATTCATGGACACAACCACATATCCCTAATATCCCTTACTCCCCTTTCACACTTTTTTTTTTAATACTTGGCAACATGTGCTTTGGTCCTTGAGAGTATATAAGCTACAGTACAGCATATGTACTTGCCATGACTGATGCTGCAGTTTCCTTGATGCAGTTTTTCTATAAGTTCAAGTACTGTACAGTACTATGATGTATATTTGAAATTGCATTATTATAGTTTACATTACAATCAAAATTCACAAAACTATTATTATTATTATTTAATTATTATTATTTAATTTATTTACATGTAATTTCAATATAATTTTTATGTGTTATAATAAAATAACAGCACCTGTTGATAAGAATTTGAATTCCTAACGGGACTGAATTGTATATAAATTTAATAAATGAATAAATAAAAAAAAAAATTATTATTATTATTATTATTATTATTATTATATAACGTATGACACAGTACAAAGAAAACATCTTTGACTGGATTAATTGAGCAATTCAAGTCTCACCCAGAGACCTAAGAATTGTCCAAGTATCTTCGCAAAATATAAGCAGTGCCTAGCAATGATGTTTTTTGCAGATCTGTTATTGAAATCTCATGAAGTTCCAAGCTATTAAAGTGTTTTACAAATTCCTTAGATAAAGCACCGAGGGCACCAATAACTAGAGGAGTTACAGTGGCACGTTTGTTCCACAAACGAGAAATTTCAATTGTCAGATCCCTATATTTTGTGATCTTTTCCAGTTCTTTCTCAACAATTCGTGCATCTCCAGGTATTGCCACGTCTATTAGAAAAACATCTTTCCTCTCTACAATTGTTATGTCTGGAGTGTTGTGTTCCAAATGACGGTAGGTTTGAATTCTGAAGTCCCAGAGGATTTTGGCCTCATCATTTTCTAGCACCTTTTCAATAGAATGTTCCCACCAGTTTATAGAAACTGGGAATTGATATTTTTTGCATAAATTCCAATGAATAATACTGGCTACTCTATCATGGCGTCTTTTGTACTCAGTCTGAGCAATTTTACTACAACCACTGATAAGATGGTCAATAGTTTCATCCTTCACTTTGCATAATCTGCATTTACTATCGTTGCTCACGTGTTGTATTTTGGTTTTCATCACGTTAGTTAATAAGGCTTGATCTTGGGCAGCAAATATTAACCCTTCTGTTTATTATTATTATTATTATCTTAACTACTACTTTAAAAATTTTTTTCATATTCATTATGCAAAATTTAATTTAAATTTAAATTAATCACATTTATTTTAACTTTTCAACTTTATTTACAATCCATTATGAAGGGTCGTAGGTCGGACGGTCGTAAGTCGACGCACGTCTCTTATTCTTTGATAAGAGGATAATACAAAGTAAATTTACGAAAAAATCAGAAGTTGTAGTAAAATTATTAATATTTGGAGAAAGAAGTAATTGTTAAGAAAATAGGTAATCAGGTAAAAAAAATACCTGAACTTTAATCAAATGTGACTAAAACCTAAGGAGAAAAAGAAAAAAGCTATTTCAATGCAAATCTATTCACAAGAGGAAAACCGATAATAATTCTGAATTTCCTAAGTGACTATTTAAATTAATCCCATAAAAAATGCAAATGAGTTCGTACAATAGCTCTGATGGATTTTTATTACGGGTTTCCCGTGGCTTTTCTATTCATTGCTGGTCTTCCTGTGATATGGTTCTCGGTTTCGAGACAATCATTGTTCAAAATAAAGAGAAATGTTGTGACGTCATCTGTGCAAAAGTCATTGAACACTATTCCGTAATGGCTTTGTTTGTAACGGATTACTCACATTCAATTCGTGATCAGTTAATAACATTTGCTGGAAGAATCTAGAAGGGTTGGTAGTTGGAATGTGTACAAAAGTAATGATTCTGCCCCTGTCCCCCCTCAGCTGTAAAACTTTTAATTATATATATATATATATATATATATATATATATATATAGATATAATCTAAGTTACTAAAATTTTATTTCTCTGTCTGTCTGTCCTGCGCAATTGTTAATTATTAGTTTCCCTTGCTGAGAAATTCAGATAATAAAATTTTCTTTTTATTTTCTTTTTTTTTCGCCTTGCATGGGAACGCTAACCATTGGACTACTGCTGGTCCCTAATATTCAATCCTACTTTTACTCTATTGGTTCGCGCGCTATCAAATAAGGAGTTCATTCAAAAAGGAATAAAATATCACTTTTTTGCCGTAACCGCTTGGAATCGATTCTTTTTGGATTATCTCATACTTACCAGGGGAAGACAGGGGGATGGCCTAGTTCTGTTAGTTATTTTATTGTCTTATATTTAACCTACTTTCCTAGGATAGTGACCTCTTAACATCACTGAGTCTGTTTGTGTCATTCTAATCCCTGACAACATTTGAACCGCTTCATGGATCTTCTTGAAATTTAGTCTGCATAATTTAGAACTAGAGACGATGTAACTTTCCTACTTGAAATCTTTCCCCAACTGGTTCCTTGTTGAGAAATTAGGGCGAGAAGGAGACAAAAATCCCCATAGAAATGCATTGGAAATCATAAGCAGTGGATTTCTGTGCTTTTTTTTATTTATACTTCAATGTTTTAAACAATGAATTTTAATCCCCTTTTAGCTAATCCGTTAATTAGTGCACGGTTTGATGTCATTACGTTAATTCGATTTCGACAACTCAAGTAAATCAAGCGGATGTAATTGTTGTTTTTTTTCATTCAGAAAATGTAAATTCATACTCGTGTTGAAGAGGAGTTCCGCTGAGGAACTCGAAAGGTCCTAAGCATTTTTTAAATGTTTTTATAAATCTCTTTTAAAAATTATGTGTGCTGTTTTTTATTATATTTTTTTACTAAATTCATACTGTTTGTATTTAGCAGTACATGAAAATAATCGTACACTTTTCGATTTTGTTGTTTTTACGACTTTTAAGAGAAAAAAAAAAGAAAAAAAAAATCATTTTTGGTTATCTTCGGGACATAAAGAAAAATAAAACAAAATATTCGCTGTCCATTCTTCTTTCGGTATTTTTTCATGATTTAATTTCTGTACAAAAAAATTCTTAAATAAATAAAAGGTCTCAAATCTCTAGAAAGAGAATCTCGCACCCACAGTTAAGAAACTGAGTTTCATTAACGTTTTTTGTCAATCGATAACAAAATTCAGATAGTTTTTGAACTTTGTTTTGAAGAAGAGAACCCATAAGAACAGTCGTGTAATTATCTCTAGTTCGAGAGACAGCAAAAGCAGAAGATGACAGAAACCCTTCCTCCCTCCCTTCATTAGCAAATGAATTTTCATTTTGATCTAGAAACTTCCTTAATGAATTCCTTACCGTATTTACTTTCGCGGTAATAAATTCTTTGAACTCCAATTAAACAAATGTATTTTATAAGATTTTGATATATGTCACCTCACCTAATTTAAATAGAACTTACAGATTTATACAGCGCGAAGGCTTATTTGTTTGTTTGTCTTGAAATAACGTCGTCATTTGTCAGCTTTCTTGCAGGGTATGCATATCTTCGAAACCGCTTGAGTTGGAAACCCTAAATTTGACATGAGTGTTCTTTGTCAAAATCGAAAAGATATGTATTCGACGAATTTTCGATATTCGCGTCCTATGGGATATAAACGGGGGGGGGGGGTCAAACTTTATTGAAAACTACTTCTACGGGGTTTTCAGATTAAAAAGCAAGAACATAACATCGATTAGTAATGATCACGCGATGTTTTACCCACTGAGAGGGGGTTTGAAGTGATCTCAATTGTATGATTAGGGATGTGCAGAAAGGGATGGGTTGTCTTATGTTTTCCAATCTCGTTATTAATTTGATATCTAGAGGTTTTCGAGTTTTCGAGTACAAAATACGAATATAACATTAATTTATAACTATCACTTGGTTTTTTTTGTTTTACCAATTGGGAAAGTTTCGAAGTGATCTCACAATTACAATTTCTTCTTCATCCACATCAGAACACTCTATTTTTGCTAATAATAAAACAAAATAAATAGTAAATTTTTATTAAATAGTAATTATTGTTTCACCTGCTTTATAAACTTGCTTGAAAACCTACTACTAGATAACATTGCAGTAACGTAGGGAATTGAATTGAAATTTAAAATTGCTTAATGAAGATTTCATAATATAACTTATCACATATCTTTATTCTTTTTTCATATACTTATTCTTTTTTTATATACATATGGATATTAATTGAAAAGCAACGTCTTATTTAAAGAGACACAAACCGAAGAGAGTTCATTAACTTCTCTAAGACGTAGCGTCGTCATAATAAAGATTGATATCTTTCTTTGATGAAAATCTAGAACAAGATGGCGGCCACTAATAACCAGTGTCAAATAAATTTTCATTTTTTCAAATCTTGTACATTAATATCCATAGGAAAAAATGAAATAATGGTCTCAAAAACTAATAAAGGTAGCATTCTTTTCTAAATTCATATTAAACAGAAAAAGTTGCTTGCTGTGAAAAAAATTAAAAAATCTTTTTAAGTACCATAAACAATCAAATAAATTCAGTTATTTATTCTGTATTTACATAAAGCGATTAAACTGCAATTACAATTATATGTTATAAAAACGTTAATATTCTGTCTGTCATTCTGTCATAAGACTAAGTTTTTCCCATTTTGTGACCAAACTATAAGAGATAGATTGGTCATGCAAATGGATAAAATGTAGATCTTATTAAGAAAAATAAAATGCTACAAAAATAGTTCGAAACACTTTTGTGGTTTCCACGATGTCGCCTTTTAAAGGGTAAAATTTTGACTTTTTCTCAATTTAAACGAAAAGTGTAAAAGTTGGAAGAGAACATTATATTGAGAAAATGTTGGTATTTGAAAGTTCTATCGAACGATATATCAGTCATTCACAAACGTTTCTGCGTTTGCAAGATACATGCAAAAATGTGTATGGCACATCCTCAGGTGTGTGACGCCTGAAGTTTTTTCTTTCCGAAGATCACTCACAATCGGAGGCAACATTGACGGGCAGAGACATATCAAAATTCCAAGGATAGCAAGATGGCTTTCGCAAAGATTTCCCAATTACGTACTTTACTTAGACTGTCTAAGTATGCAACTTTGATGTTCAGGGTGCTGGAAAAAATGAGGCGCTTTCGAAAAGTTTTCTGAAATACAGGATCCCTAAGGAGACCCGTGCCCTCTTCACCACTGGCTTTTGCAGTGCTCTGGGTGTTGGAGTTCTGCATGCTGCAGGAAAGGAATGTGGTGCTTCTCAAAGTAAATGTAACAGGGATAAGTTGCAAGGCTTAGATCCTTGTCATCTGACCTACAGTTTTCTGATTGGACAAGCATTCGCAACATCTATTGACCACATTTCTCAACTGTTGACCCAGACTGCTCTTGCAACCATTGATATGCTGGCAGAGTACAGGAAGGCTCTTGAATGTGCAATTTCACTCATGGAGAGATATCTGCAGTCAAACGACAAGTGTGAGCTGGATAGACTGTGGCATGAGATTGTGACACCGTGAAAGCTGGATTGAATTCTCTGGATGCTCTGTTGCTGAGTGTGACTACACTTATGCAGACTGCTGCTGCCGGAGCTTTACAGGCTGGATGCGATTTTCTCAACCATAATGACTTCTAGACAATAAACAATTAAGGTAAATTAAATTGTTTTAAAATTAAGGTTACCAAAATTTAGAAGATAAATATAAAATAATTTGTATCATTATACAACTTTGTACTTAAAAATTACAGCTTGTTTACAGAAAAGCATTTACCTTTTAATTTTAATTAATACGTTTCTTTAATCTATTAACCTTAATCTCTTTCTTAAAGTAGACGTAATTCTGGAAACATCTATTGTAGATGGAGATTCCTGAATAATGTTGTCTTTATTTAAAAGGCGGAAATTAATGTAGAAAATAAAAATGTAAACTTTTACTTATTACGTAAGGGTAACACAATAATTTTTAGAAATTGAAATTTTTGTTTCATGAAATTTGGCATTTTTAAAAATTTTCTTTTTTTTTTTTTTTTGAAAACGTGGAAAAAGTAAAAAACACGCCATCGTTTATTTTTAAATTAAAATATCTGTTGAAATTCAAATTTTTTCATTATTTGAAATAACATTAACGTAATCTGAATTCTTACGTCAGTTTTGTAAATATATTAATTACAATCATATCAAAATCGCGGGTCAAGTATCGTGGGATACTTTTTACTTATTACTAAAAGGATTAAAAAGTTATTTCGTCTCTTGTCTGTAAATATTCATGCTAAGTTTCAGGAAGACAGTAGATCTTAAGTTATTATACATAGCCTGGATGACTTTTAAAATCGCAGCTAAAAATTACTCAATTATTAACAGAAATTTTGAAATTTCTAACATTGGATAAGGAAAATCTGTTATGTAATAAAAAATAAAAATCTAAAGTCCTAAGGATTTACAGAATAATTTAATGATAATATTTCATTCAACTTATAAAAAATAAATAATAATATAGCTTACAACGTAAATGCAAATCTTTTTTTGCACTTCATTACATTATAACATCTACCAACGAGTTCAAGGTTTCACTATATTTGACAATTTGTTTCTTTGACTATATCTGAAGTGTATCTCGCGTTTTATCGTACACAGATACCCTGTATTACTTTCACAAAGTACTTCATCACTTTTATATTAACAACACACATGACAATAAATAATTAAGGTAATTAAATTGTTTTAAAATTTTCCTCATCGGTATACTACCAAAAAAAAATTGGTTTCAAATAGTTTGATTCTGAAGGAGGAGTAGGATATGATACTCCTGAAGAAGGCCCGAGGCACCGGACCGAAATATCGAGTAAACCTGACCCCGGATTGGAAAAATTCCTCAGACAAAGATCTATCCAGTACGGTTTCAAGTATACACAAAACATAATTTTGTGAATTTTTTCTCCACCTCTACAAAAAGCGATAATGGTTTTTCCCCACCTCTCTCGGAATATAAGAATTCCAATAAGTTATGACTCTAGTCTGTCCGACTTGTAGTTTGGGCTAGAGTTCGCGAGAGACGGACAGAACTATCCTAAGGATAGTTCTCCCTTTACACTTACGTCACTAATAGCCTTTTTATCTAAAGAGTGACTGGAAGCTTTTTTTCTGTTATTTTTACTTTAAAAACATTGATTCTTTGAATAAAAAAAAAAGTCACAACCATTGGAAAGTTGTGTTGATTACTTTTGATATTTGATCGGTTTTTAAACGTAAAACCGAATTGGAAAAGTTTAGAATTGTACGAAGGAAGAAGTGTTTGCTGTTGCTTCAGCCAAGTTAGTTTTTTTTTGTGGGAAAAACTTGTCTTTTTTTATGTTTTTCTTGGCAGTTTCACTTTCATGGTGGCTGGTCTGTTTAGGTTTTACGATGAAAGGATGTCTGTAGAATCGGAAAAATGGTTGTCTGATGTTCGTTACAACTCTTCTTTTCCAGACATCGACTTGGAAGTTACAGTAGACTGACGTGTTAAAAAACCCGAAGAGTTTTACCAGCTTCTATTCAGTCAAAGTAATTTCAATACATTTGATGCTAATCGACTTCCTAAACTTATAACAACTTTGTGAACTATGAGAATATCTACAAACTGAAACATTTACTCTTAAATACTTACCTAATCTATATGTTATTAAAATCTTTTATTTCTCTGTCTGTCCGACGCAGTGCAACACTGGAAAACAGTATTTTCTTTTGCATTGTTGCGAGGAAGTCGACAAATGCAAAAGGCGCAATTGTTGTGATTTCCAATATTCACAATGGTAGAGCAACAATGGAAACGGGTTTTCAGTTTTCATTGTTGCGAGGAAGTCAAATGCAAAATGAGCATTGTTGAACTTCAAAATGTAGCGTTCTCTCCGTCAACATGGCGCGCGCTATCAAATAATGAGTTCGTTCAAAAAGGAATAACATATCCCTACTTGCTCAACTATTCAACAAATCATAACCTCTTTCATTGGAAGTGATTCTTCTTGGATTATCCGTGCTCTTAAATAACAACCAATATAAATTCCTAACCTTATTTACTGTCAACTCAATCTACTGTAAATTCACAGAATCACCAAGCCAAATTGTTAACAATAAATAAGGTTAGGAATGTATATTGATTGTTATTTAAGAGCACGGGTTGATTGTATTATTTTCATAAATCAGATATTATTACAAACGATATTGTGAAAGATATTGGGAGGAAACGATTGAAAAGAGCCCAACACACAGATTTGGATCGAAAGAATGAAGCCGAACGTAAAAGACGGTCAAGAGCTAAGGAGACAACGGAAGAGACACAAGAGAGACGGAGGTTAGACGCCGAACGATATCAGGCAGAGAGAGAGACAGAGACATTAGGTCTCTAACATCATCTAACATCCATTTCAACATATCTCGTCTTCAAACATCTATATCGACCAATCTGTAGACGGGGGCCCTAATGTTTTTCTTAAATTATTCTTCTGTTTTATTTTAAATTCAGCTTTGCTTAGAATTTCAGTCTTAGGAGCCTAGTCTTAGTAGAGCCTCATCTGAGTACCGGGTTCGGTTGTCATGTGGGTTTCGTGATGGTGGACGATCCGCGCAGGGCAGGTTTTCTCGGGGTTCTCCCGTTTCCCCTGCACTTCTCCCACCACACTTTCTCAGTCTTTTTCTCCATCTGTCCATATTTCCGTGGGATTGTACAATAGATCTCCGGTCGCAGTGCTTGGCTTCTCTGCCACCCACATCCATTACATTACATAACATAATATAACATAGTAGAGCCACAACGATTGCTGCTCTTCCCTCGCTTGTAGTTTTTTCCCAAACTGGATTTTTTTAGTGTTTCTGTAACTATACTAAAAAAATTTTATTAAGGGAATTAGCAATTAGATTTTTAAATTTTTTTTGTTTTTATTAGAATGTTACATTTTTTTTCTATTCTCAATTTATTTCTCCCCTTCGGAAAATAAAAATCTATGGGCGCCTAAGGCTAAGGTTGTAATAAATTGCAATTTGATAAAATTAGTTTTGTTCATTAAATGTTTGGAAAATTTTAAAGTGACGAAGATTGTTCATCTAAATAACGTGGAAGTCATTACACAGTTTCGTAAGCGTGAATGAAAAAGGCATAATAAGCGAGCAACAGTTTGAAAACAAGGAATTAGCACATTGAATTTGTCGTATTTATTAGAAAGTAATAATGGAAATTAGATTTTGTATAAGAGGGAAGTTAAAGCTAAAGCCTCAATGCTCTGCGATGGAAGGTGGAAGTGCCTCAAGCAGGGACAACTTGATAACTAGAACCTACGACGAAAACGTAAGTGTTTTCACTACACCGCACTTATTCCACCGTATGTAGTAGAGCAGAAGACAAGAGAGATCAGTAAATAACATGACAATGTGAACTGTAAAGGGGGTTTGGAGAGTAGTACCTGACTTGTCAGTTTTACTTTGCTACGCCTGTTATTGTTGCCTAAAATAGATACCAATCACTAGTGAGTAATAAAAAACAAAAAGGAAAGAAAAAAAAAAGCAAGGAGATAAATGTTTAGGATTGTATGTGAATTGCGAACAAATAAGTTATGTTTAAGTGACTGAGCATCCAAATCTTACACTTGAACATTTTGCTTCTGTTTGTCTACTTGTATATTTGCACTTTGTCCACTCATCAAATGAGAACTGCTGAGCTGATTTCCTTACATTTGATCAGACGTTTATTTATGATCCAACTTATAACATGATTTTTATGGTCTCACAACCGCCATCCCCTTCTCAAAATGGATTCCTAGCTTTGCAAGCTGATTCCCGACTGTATATGGAATGCTGAACATATATATCTAGTTAATAAAAATTATTTGATTTATATAATAGCTTGGTTTTATGTGTAACTAGTTATTTGTAACTAGATTTAGCCTCCACTCTGTATTAGTAAATGAGTTGTCGTTCTTTAGGTGACTTCACGGGAAAATGGAAAACCAGTTGTTTTTTTTTTTGTTTTGAAGTGCATTCTGGGATTATATACTAGCAGGGAAGTTCAACAAAGAAATGGATCGAAGAAATATATTGTTTCAGTAAATCAGTTCTTCCAGAGAAGACAGAAGTTCTGATATTAATATCTTTATTTATGATGTGTTTATATTACATAAACAGGTTAAATATTAGATATTCTAATACTGATATAGTTTTGGCATACCTGAATTTTTTTCGTAAGATTGTTTTTAATTTCGTCGCTGGCACCTTTTTATGAGATGTTTTTAATTTTGTTTTTACTTATGTGTGTCAATTTGTTTTATTCGTATTAAATCTTTTGTCTATTGTCTCCAAATTTTGATTAAAATCAATGTTTCTTCATTTTGCTTTCGCTGAGGCGTAGTGGCAGAGTGGACGGGATGGACGCCATGTTGACGTAACGAAGTTTTGTGGCCAAACCGAGTTGTCAGAACCACGGTCGTAATGTCGAGTTGTGAATAACATTGGTAGAGTTTTCTGAACCCTGGGTGGTCACACGGAGACAAAAAAAAAACAAACAAGATAATTGGCGAACCTAGTTAATACTGGTTCCATAAAACCAGGGTAGGGAAATAAGCTATGTGCTACTCAAAAGAAAAACAACAATTTGTAAGATTTTTTTTAATGGATATAATTTGTGGTATTGAATATTTCTAGTTTCCACAGCAGCTTACAGTAGGCGTGATTGAGTTTGCCTAATGAACTATTTCTCTTTATTTATTAATTAGCCAAGCACTGTCACAAGCCATTGCAAAATTGCTAGATATAAATATATGTGAAGTGATAATAGCGAATCTGCAGAAGAATATTTGAAAAGCTTTGGTAATAAATTGTCATTTTCATGAAAGTTAAGGGTGCTTCGAGTCTGGACAGTAAAATATACAAGCAAATAAATCATTTGATAAAGAAGTCCTCTTTCTGAACCATTTCCTTGTCACAATGAGGAAGTACTTTTCTCTGCAAGAAATATCTGGCAGATGCGAATTTCGCACAAGTGCCAGCTATTACTTAAGACATATTTTAATGCTTTCGCAGCTGAATGAGAAGTTAAACGTATATTTTCCCTGTCTCTCCGTAACTGAATTAAATTACATATTCTATATTAAATAAACGTGTTTCTGATTCATCGAGATTTTATAGTAATTAATGATCACAAAAACAAAAATAAGTAAATAAAAACTTAGGTAAAATTTTGAAATATTACCAGGTTGAATTAAGTAAATATATATATAAAAAATATATATAGTTAAAGAGCCTTGGACGTTTTCAACTTGATTTCGAATTTTAGAAAACAATTAATTTTAAACAGAAATTTATTTGACAAAATATATAATAATGAAAGCTATTTTGTTTTTGATGTTTTTAAAACTATTTAGCGAATTCCCGACTGAAATCTGTTGCAAATCTAATTTAGGTATATAATGTATTAAGGCATACCCCAAACAATTTATTGCTGCCATGGATGCCCACAGAAAGCTCTTCTTCCGTCCATTTTCCAGTTTTTAATATACATCATGTAATGTCTTTCTCGCAAGAGATATAGCTAATTCCCCTCAAAACAAGAGATACGTTTTATTAACTTATTTACAGTATTAATGTGATTTTATACTGCAATATAAAATTTTACAGGTTTTCTTTCATAGGGCCAAAATATCGTGCCCATTCTGGGAGTGTTTCTCCCGGCGTTCATGATTGCTATCATCGGATGATATATCCACGCTTATGATGACCTGATATGGGAAATTATGGCTTCTGGAACGGTATTAATTCTTTATTCTACTGACATCTCCTCCCCAAGATAAAGGAACGACCTCACATCATCTCGATATGCCTTTCCAAATAAATAAGAAAATATAAATCGATAGAATAGTACGACAGTTTAACGTGAAGAATGTAACATGAAAAGGAGAATTGAAAGAATACATATTGAGTTTGCTTTCACGCCTAGGGCTATCATCGACGGGAATCTGGGACAGCTGTTTCGTTAGCTCAAGGCACGATGATAGCCCAAGGCATGAAAGCAAACTCGATGCGTATTCTTTCAATTCTCCTTTTCATCAATAGTAGAAGTTCACTACTGTAAAAATGCATAATTTATATAAAAATATTTACTAAAAAACTTCAGCTTTTGACATATTATTATTATTAATTTTTTATTGTTTCAGTGATAAAATACAATAAAGACCATTAGGAATTTATTGAAATTCCTAGCAACAGGTGCTTATTTAGATTAAACTATAAAAAAACACTGTTACCAAAAAACATGAAGTATTAATGAAATAGTGTTGCCCCACCAGCAATTGCCTTGGGAAATATAAAATTGATAGGGTTAGTATACTTACAGTATAAAATATTATAAACAATGTTACAAAGTTAATATATAAAAATAATAACTTATATTAATTACGAAACGAAAATTAAAACAATGACAAATTGTAGCTAATAAATGACTGACCTAAACTGTAAGTAAGTATATAATAATAAAAAAAAAATAGTTGAAAGAAAAAAAAAACAAAGAAATAAAAATGGAACAGCAAATTATATTATTATTTTATTATTTTATTATTACATAATTATTATTTTATTACATAAATTATTTTATACGAAAGGATTTTTATTTTATAATTAACCATTTTAAACAAATACTATTTAATAAGTAAATGTTGTGGTAGCTATTACTGTTATATTGTTAACATCACAATATATTAAATGTTAATATTATTTCCGCACATTAAATTTGTTGTTATATATATTCTTTTTATAATTTTTTAATCCTTCATAAGCTAAGCAGTTGTTAGCGTGGATTAAATTTCTGCCCTTTTTTATTCTTATTTTAAATATTGTTGTTTTTTAATTTAATTAATTAATTTAATTTAATTTTTTTTGTTAACTTTTTTTTCTTTTGTATGTTTCTTGAGATCACTGTAAGATACAGGCGAATCCAGCTGATGAAGGATAGGAAACCTGAAACAGTTGTTCTGGATTCCCTGTATCGAAAACACTAAAAACAGATCAGTGATTCCTCATTGCGTAGGTGTATGTTTTTTCTTTTTATTTATTTATATTTAATTACTAATCTTTCCCATTATTAAATGGAAATTACCAAAAATTTCCATTATTAAATGGATATTCACCAAAAGTATTGTATTTAATAATAATAATAATAAGTAAATCTAAATGTTAATGTTTCGTACAATTGAAACTTTTATGTCAAGTGTCTTTTGTACGTTTCCTACAATTGAAAAATAAATAAAACTGAATACTTATATATCGATTGACGCACATTTGGTTTAAGAGGACCCTGATTAGAATAAAAATGCTTATTAACGATTTTAAATATTCCAATCAGCTGTGATCAGGCTCTCAAGCACATGTAGCACGTGTTTGTTTTATTCTTTCCTTATTGCTTTGTAACAAAAATAAAAATACATTTCTATATTGCGATAGAACCTTTATTTATTTCCGTTATAGAAATATCCAGATTGCTTTGCAAATAAAACAACTAACCCGCAGAACGAAACAAATACGATTTTCCTCCTTTTTTTATTATACATTCAAGGCTGTTCATTCAGTTTCGTGTCATATATTAAACATTGAATAAAAGAAATTGTGAATTGCTTTCACACGCTTCCTCCATTTTAGATTTGTCCTGACTCGTATACGATATAAAATTCGCCATAATAAATATACAGTAAATAAGTTGCCAAAACAAAATATCGCTTCAGTATTTTTGTAAATACAATTGGCTTGAGCAGAATTTTTGCAGAAAAAAATAGCGCTTACGAAAGAGATAATTATTCTCTAGTCCTTCACGTTTCGTAAATGTATATCGAACTGACTAAGATAACATAGCAACATAGATGCGGCTCCTGGACTACATATGGTGACTAAGCGATCTGCTAGATACTACGTAATTAACGTGTTTTGTAATTTCTTATTTAGTTGCGCTTGTTGTAAGTAAAAAGTTGCTTGACAGTCCTATCAAAGCTGAAAATTTAATAGAAATAAACAAGATTTTCGTGCATTTAGCAACGCCATTAACATATCGATATAAATATATATATAGAGTAGGATTTAGTCAAATTTGCATACATTGGCAACAATGAAATTTCTATGGTAGGTCAATTCCTATCGAGTTTTTCGGACTTCTCACCAGCGTTCCGGCGATGATGTGTTGATTTCAGTAGCGATTGTGGTGTGTGTGTGTGATCCTTTCGCAGCGTATTTTGTTGCAGCAGGACCAGGTCTTCAAATTTCTTCTAGTTTGCAATCATTGTTTCACGTTTCGAGAAAAACCGTATTCCTCATCAAATAAACGTCTTGCTGCAGAGATGTTGTCCTTCGATTCATAAATAAACTTAATGACAGACACACGTTGCTTTAACTCAACCCGAACGCACCACTTTCCCTGCCTGCCATTGTGAATTATAGCACGGTCCCTAACGAGCGTTTAATGTGATAAGTGCTCGTAATTATATAAGGTGCACGCCTGCTGTTGTTACACAGGTGAAGCATGCTTGTGCCCGCTATATGTTAGGATACTGTTATTGTTATGAAAACGTATAAACTGCTCTCGAAAATGGCTTCCAGAAAGCAGTTACCGCGTTGACCTGTCCAACTGATACATCTTGTATATTTGCAGTTTCCAGTATTTCAGTTATAAATCAGGTTTTTAAGCATCATTTTTCTCAATTTTTTTTTTTACTGAATTTATAATTATATCAAATATGTAATTCTTATTATTTTTCTTTACTGGAGCACTAATATTTAGTTCGTTTTGGATATTTGCGGCCCATTGCACATTTTCCAAACCATATATTCACCCGCGATACGGTTCTTGGAAAGAAATGAGTTTTAAACCTCTTCTAAAATCTATTGTGGAAAGTTTTTTTTCTCTAAAACTTGAAGACATCTTGAGTAAGACATAAAGACAACAACTTCTGATAAAAACAAAAATAAAAAATCTTTAGGCTTATCGCGTCTTATTAATCATTTATAATATCGAATATATTGAGTTTTTATTTTAGACAATTTGGCCTTCTGTTTGCCTACAAGTCTCTATTGTTCATACCCATCATTGGCCTTACTATAAAATTCCTGTATTTTATTTTGTATTTATCAAGATATGCGTAGCTTAGCAGTTTTGGAGAATATTAGTGATTTCGTCGTGATATTTTATAAAAAGCCATGATTCCAACTTACTTTGGTTTATACCTGATTTGTGAGAAGTATCTAATAAATTTGGAATAGTGATCTATTCCAAAATATTTGTCCTTCTTCCAATAAATTTTATTTAGTAACGCCATACCATTAAAGGAAAGGATAAATATGAATGATATACATTTTATCTGTCTGACACATATCTTATTGACAACCTTATGGAAAAATGTAACTGTATGTCTAAATATAACATAAAGACAAAAAAAAACTTAGAGGGGTAGGCAGATAGCTCCAAATTAAATATTCGATCAAGTTTTAAAGTGAGAAAGAAAAATTAATAAATTTTAGACAGGGGTGATTTAAACAAACAGAAACCTTCTTCCTCGAACCGAAGATGTCAGTGTTTTTATTTTAGTTGGATGATATGCGACCGAAAATTAAGCAATCATTCGTTAAAGAAATAAATTTTGACAGTAGTTAATAAATTAAATGTGGTGACAAATTAACCAAAGACCTTTTCTTCCTTTTAAAAATAAATGACTACCTACGAATATTAATTATTGTTTTCAAAATATCTTATCCATCATTCAAAGTTTCGCTGTCAATAATATCTGTAATTTTGTTATATAAAGTCGTCTTGTCTTTTATTATATGTTGTAGCAATTCTATAACGTCTTGCATTGCTTATTTTTTTTGGTCACGACAGTATTAAATGATTGTAAGAATGTCTTACAATCTTTTGGTTAGATTTTTCTTTTGGTTGCATGGTGTGAAATCGACTTATATAATAATTGATTACACAAATGAATTTTGAATATTCTTTTATTGAAGTCCTTTAATCCAGGAACAGGTTTGTATGGTATCTTCAGTTAAGTATAATTAATTAAAAACTATTTTTAAATTCAAGATGAACGGGGGAAAAGCTTTTGATGGAAAGAACTGGGAAATTGTCAAGAATAATTGTAGGATGCAGATGGTGAAGAGCCAACCTATGTTTAAAACAGCAATCCCACATTCTCAATGTCTTTGATAGAATTATAGAGTTAACAGTGAATTCGGTGTAAAGTATCACTAAATTTTCTAAATACAGTCTATTTTTACAAATATAGTAGCTTTCTCTCTCTCTCTCTCTCTCAAAGTGCGATCTGCGGTAGCCGTAGATACGCGATCTACGGAACTCTAGGCGCCAAACAGGGCGAACCCCCTAGAAGAACCCGTAGACGGACTAGGGAAAGATACTGAGGTGGTTTCCCGTTGCCTTCCTTAGGAAATCATTAAGAAATGACTTCAGACCGAAGAGGCTGACAATGACAGGAAAGCTAATTGAAACAACCAAACCTCGCCCAGGAATCCAAAACAGTGCCGACACACGGCCGCACAGCAGACCGCTCATAACTTTAGATTTCAACAATTAAAAATAACTGTAACGTGTGACAATATTCAAGTATTATGAAAGTGAAAAAAGAAAAAATTATCTCAAGACACACATAATGTTAAAAAAAACATTTTTAACAATAAAAAGATAAAACCTGGACGATTTCGGCCTCTTTAACCCCACACGGCCATCCTCAGCAGAATAAAAGAAATTAGTATTTGAATCCTCAGCAGAATTGGAATTGGATCGTGAAGATTGATTTTTACAGATTTGAACTCTTTAATAAGAAGCCTTATTCAGTTAATTACGTTAAATGAGACGTTGAACTTGGTGAGACGGGTTAAAACGTCGTGGAGCTATGTTGGGAGATATTGGAAATTATGAGACCGAAACTATTAATTTTTAACCCAAGCTATTACATCAATGCTGGCGACACTTTCTAATTGCTTTCTATATTTCCTGTCTTATTAGCTCCATCAAAAGATTGGACATCCCTATTAAAAATGTTATGTTAACACGAACTTTGTGGAAACTACTATATACTAAATTACATAATGATGACTGGGATTTATTCAATTAGAACATACATAATATTTTTGGCTTAAAAGTAATTTCTGCCTTCATTGTTATATTCTCGCCACCTAGCATAGGATATTTTACTTTTGGTAAAATTTTTGATAAAAAAAAGATTTAGAGGAAAAAGCTTTGTCTAAATGCGCATGTCCGTATACTACACAACAAGATCCCTCCAGCGCAGTGGTTCAAAAGTAGTTGGGGGGGGGGGGAGCAGATATGAATAGAAACACACAAGCACACTTTCTCATGAAACGTGGCTTAAAAATATCGCATCTAGATATCGTAAATCGTCTTTGTAGATGACAGATTTAATAACTGAAAAAAATATTTGTCGTAGAAAGCACAAGCTTTTAATGTGTGTGGCGAGTGTGGATGGCAGGGAAGCCGAGCACCGCGACCGTTAGTCTTTTGTGTTATCCCACGGACAGATGGAGAGAAAGATTGAGAAAGAATGGTGAGAGAAATGCAGGGGAAACAGGAAAACCCCGAGAAAACCTGCACAGCGCGGATCGTCCACCATCACGAACCCCACATGAGAACAAGCACAAGCTTTACTAGTAGCTGTAGACCCTTGAAAGGACAATTGCAATTTGATTGGATACATATCGGACCAATAGGCAAACATGAAAATTCGTTAGGCCTATTCTTAAGCGCATTGCACATGGATCCGAAAATCGGACGGCGGATAATCGGACGTATGTCATTTCACTTAAGGGTTTCCTTAAGACGAACATTCATTTCGGAGAATTCACTGTATTTCATAGAACGGCTTCTGTGTCTTTGTACTTCTTAAAATCAAAGTAGGGTTTAGTTTTCCTTAAAATAAAATGAATGTTCACTTAAGGAAACCCTTAAGTGAAATAGAATACGTCCGATTTTCGGATCCATGTGAAACGTCCTTTTCTCCATTCCAACATCACATTATTTGGAAAAAGAATCAGACTTCGTATTCTCTATAAAAATGTTGCGTTATTCTGATTAATTGTTTCTTTCCAGTTTCTAAATACTCCACACTAATTTAATTTTTTATGTGTGTAGTTTCAGAATTCACACTTTAACTTTAAAAGAAAAATAATAAAAACAACCTTTTCTTGCAGTTTCGAAAGAAGACAATCGTCTTCCATCATCGGAAAAACTAATGAGAATGAACTAAGATATCTTAATTCAAGGGAAAGAAATGTAGAAATTGATCAATGGATTCTCCACTCCATTGGCTGAATCTCTAATTACCTCATTCCTTCCCCTCGAATTAAGATTTCTTAGCTCACTCACTCTTATTTTTTTCTGATTGTAGAAGATAATTGTCTCTCCGGAAACTGTAAAAATTATTGTTGTTTTTCTTTTTTATTTTATAATTTTTTCCTATTGTAGAAGAAAAAAGGTGTG
Source organism: Thereuonema tuberculata (assembly GCA_023159025.1). Lineage (NCBI taxonomy): Eukaryota > Metazoa > Arthropoda > Chilopoda > Scutigeromorpha > Scutigeridae > Thereuonema > Thereuonema tuberculata. Next base: position 32,587,031 of record JAFIDM010000179.1, on the reverse strand, counting down.
GTTGGTCTATTAATCATAAAACTATTTCCTTATTCTGTGTTAATCCCTTAGCATTGTTCGAATTTAAAATTGTACACACGGATTTTCATTAATCTCGAATATAATAAAACCAAAAAAAAACACTTTTCAGTTTCTCTGATATTTCTGACTATATTGGTTTCATTTAAAGTTTTAAAATTAGTTAACACTTCAAAACCACTCTTTTCAGGCATTAATGAAAATACTTATAAAATGATTCATTTAGGAAGAGAGGAGATTACGAAGAAATATGGACTTAATACTTATAAAATTGAAAGTCTATATTTCTTCCTAATCTCTTATCTTCTATCGTCATATTATTATTAAAAGCACCACATCTTCACATCAATAAAATATATTCAATAAAATACACTAATTCAATATATTTAAAAAAAGCAAATT
>JAFIDM010000179.1:32566401-32579408 GCA_023159025.1 Thereuonema tuberculata | reverse complement strand
GTTTATTTTACTGTAAAAATGTACTAACGCACGTTAATTTCCTTGTCAGAATAGTATAGAATATAAGAATAAAATTAACTTACTTTACTAAACTATATAAGGCCGCACAGTGATGTGGAATTTGATATAAAGCCAATACAAAAACCATATCACTGTTTCTGTGAAGATACGATCAATCTATCCTCACCTCATCAGCGGCAAAAGCGAAAATTAAAATAACTAAAATTTAGAAAAAATTTAGAAAACAACTACACAATATTCTAAGACTTTGCTCTATTTTATTCAGCTATTATATTAGTAATGTTGTTGTTAGTTTTTAAGTATTTAAATACATAAATTTATTTACAAATAATAATAATAATAATAATAATAAAAATAAAAATAACAGTTTACAGTTATCAAATCAAACTCAAAACTCCCTAAATTTTAAGGATTTAATTTTGAGTTGTCATAAGATAACTTACATGATTATAAATCAACAAGAATTTTAAATGATTAAATAAAATTATGATAAATATCTTTAACTTTCAAATTTCAAGTTATGAAAAATATAATTTATGGTTAAATTGTAAAATATATCTATTTATAATTTTAACTGGAAAATTATTATTGAGAAATTATATATATTAGTATCTTCAAATTAGCTTTAATTCTTCAAATAAATAAAACCAAAGCTCAATTCTAATTTATTTAAAGCTTGTAGTAGCAATTTTGATTTTTTTTTTTCTCTTCAAAATTTATTATCATAGAAACATTTTCCTTCCAATAATTTTTCCTTTTAAACTAACCATAGTTGGAAATCCCAGTGGACTTAATCCATCAATATTGATTTACTCCGGGATTAAAATAACTATTTGAAACCTTCATAAACGAAAGAATAGACGATGCAAAGAAGATTGGAAACTTGAATCTTTCCACTGTTAAGCGAACGTTAAATCCTACAGAACTTTATATTAAATTTTGATCAATGAAGCTTAAGAAAGAACTACACTTTTTTGATAGAAATCTACTTTGATGTAAGAAAAAAAACCTCAAGAAACAGAAGGTAATTAAGGAAAAGGGAATCATTATCTTAAGGTTTTTGAAGGTTGTTTTTGATCTTGATTAATGGTCTTCTTGGATACTAAGAATAAGAGTTAATAATGGCTTATTAAAGAATATTATTGAGATTAATGAGGAAAGGGAGGATTTAATGATTGGTTTTTGTTGCTTATTTGGATTCAGTTAATCTTAGGCACAGATGTTGTAGTTTGGAACGGAATTTCGGAATACGTGACCCAGAAGATCTCTTTAGAAAAGAATACTTTAGAAGACCCAGAGGATTAAAGGGATTGAAGTGGGGAGGCATCTTAGAAGCATTTCAAGTTGAATTCAAGCTTAAAACTCAAGACATGAAGACAAATTTCTGAATCACATTGGTTATTTATTTATTACAATAGCGTTACTTAACAAAGAATAATGTGAGTGAATAAGGAATTTTCCTACTTCAAGTAGTGTTCCCAATATTTTCCCAATAATACCTTGAGTCTTCTTCAGGAGAAATTGAAAACCATATTAATAAGTAAAAGAGCATTTCCCATCTCTTCATTCGAAAAGTCCCCTTCGCCAGGGCCGGTTCCCAGTTTGTAGTCTTCCCGATAGACCACAGTAAGAAACATTGAGATGGACACAATAATACCATCAACTGATGTAGGAAGGTTTAAAACTCCCCTAACATTCATTTGCTCTCCTAATTCCACTTTTGAACTAGATTTTTTCCAGATTTCGGATTATATTTTTCTTTTTCCCTTTATTTTGATCCTATTAATCCAAGGGTTCTAGTTCAGGCTCCCATTTTGCTTAATGGAATGCTATTCTCATTAAATCAATGGCACTTCAGCAAGAACCTTTGTATTTCATTAGAAGAAATATTGAAACAGTGATGAATTAATTAATTAATCAATAATTAAACAAAAAGGAAAACATTATTCCATTTAATAATACTTTAATAACTCCTGAAAGAACTCCAGAATGTTTTCGCAATGTTTATAAGATTCAGTTGCGAATTTTAGCAACAGATGACGCTGTTACGTCTTGGAAACATCAATCTACAAGGAAATTACGTCATCAAAGCTCTTCTTTCATGAACTGAACTGTAGTATTTACATTTTCAAAGTACAGTATTTTAGATTATAATATTTTTCTTCCTAAATTTTGTAAACTTAAACCAGGCTTACATTATTGTAGGACTACTTCAATGATGAAGCTAATTGCAGTTCCTTTCATTTTTATTTCGGAATGTTTTTCTTCCTCATTATTGAATTTGGTAGCGAAGATTCTCGCGCCAGAAAAGCAATAAAAAGGACGCTAATGACACCGCGTGGACACGTTCTTGAGTTCTTATAATAATAACGAATCAAATTAAAGGAAAATAGATTACAGACAAAAGACAGTACAGTCCCATTTTTTCTAGGAATTATCAGTTTGGATTCAAATCTCTCTTAGTGCTATGGGCTTTTTGTTATGAAGTACAATTGAAATATTTGTGAATTTTCTGCCTTGATATGTTAAAAAAACATGAACTAAAACGATTTTATGGAATAATTATTTAATTCTTTTCAGCTATTTTCTATTGCAGTTTATTTTGTTAAGGCTAAGTTTATAGCTGCTGTAGACAGTTATTGTTTATTAACAGTTACAAAAATTTTAGAACTGTTTCGTACAAAAATGAAAATAAGGAAATTAGAAGCTAAATGTTTTAGCTAGAACGAATTAGTGAAATATTTTCAGTGATTTTTTAGTTTTATCACTAAAAGAATTCTGATGAAATTCTTTGTAATTTTCAAAGTGAACATTTCCAAAACATTGACTTCTAAGCAATACTTCTAAAATGTCTTCTTTAACAACAACAACAACAACGATATTTCTTTCTCTTGAACGGAAAACTTCTTCAGGTTGAATAACTGAGGACAAGAAATCTCTTTCTTCTTCCTCAACTGAATGTGCGTTATGATAAAAATGTACATTTACTTTGTGATTTATCCGCATTAATATTCGAATAATTCATTTCATTTAATGAACTGCATCAATGTGTTTTGTGTGTTTTCTTTAATGGGTTGCTGTCAGGTATGATCTTTTGTGAACATCCACAAGAAGTTTTTGTTACAGAAATATTATTCCAACAAATGATTGATTATTTGACTGAAAGCTACTCGGGATCTGCCTTTTGTTTTTGCTTTTTCATTTGGAAATACAGTGAAGTCTCACTTATCCGAAACTCACTTATACGAAACATTCAGTTATATGAAGAGTTTCTCATTCCCCGGCGAAACCCCCATAGTCGTGTATGTAATTCACTTACACGAAATATTCACTTATACGAATAATTTTTGGTTCCCCCTCATATTCGTATAGTGAGACTTCACTGTACTGCAAAAGAAATGAACAGTTCCCCGAAACAAAGAAATAGCGTAATTGATAAAATACGCTTGCTCAGAATCTTTTAGCTGATTTACCAATTTTGCTGTGTCAAGAAGAAACCATGTACGTTTTAATCCGTAGATAGCCAACCTATCCTGAGGTGCTGGAGGATACCGTTTTAACCTTTTTTAAGTTGTCTATTTTAGTAATCCATTAATGGAACACTCTGATTTTAATTTAAAATGGTGAGATTGTAATGGAGCACACTTACTCACAAAGCGCTACATTGTGGACTGGCGATGCCGGTTTCAATTTCCACCAGACAGACCCTAGCATTACCCAGCCTTCTGTCAAGTGCATATCGGGCTTCTTACTCTTGAGGTTAAAGGCGGACGGGCGTCGGACTGACTAACCGGCCTCAACTACAGTCCGACCCCGATATCTTGATGATTGGAAAGATTCCAGAGCCCCATGACGTCAGCACTAGCCTCTCTCAGAGGTTCCGAATAATGTTACGTTAGAGCTATAAAAGAAAACAAAAATTAGCTGTAACGATGTTTAAAGGAAATATTTTGACTGCTTTCAAAATAAAATTTAGTATTATATTGAAGTTTTATGTATTTCTTTTAAATATTATGTATATTTAAAGCTCTGTGCTTTGAGGCGCCGTTGTTTGTGATTGGCTGAAGAATGGGTAGGTTATAATCACGTGGGGTTCCTTCCAATCGCCAAGATATCGTGGTCGGACTGTAGTCCGTTAATTGAGAATCGTTGTAACCTAAACCTCCCTCGCTCCCAAGGACCTGCATGACTTGTAGTGACTTTTACCTTTTACTAGCTCATGAAATTATATGAAGTATTCCATTTCTCAGATTTATTTCTGTCCTTTTATTTGTGGAGTTATTTAATAAAAAATTACAATAAGTACAGTCGGACCTCTATTTAACGAACCTCTATTTTGCGAACTTTTCTTTGGAACCAAGAACATTTTGCTAATTTCTTCGCAAAATAACCTCCAAACAGCGAAGTGCATTTTCTATTTAACGAACTTTTTCTTGGTATCTATTTTTTTTTCTCCTTGAAATGTTTTTATTATTAATATTCCCTTAGAGGAAATGAAAGAAATGTGGATACAGCTGAGGGAAAAAGAAGAAATTAACGATGATATGCTGATTGATGATTATCTTTCACTTGATTTTGAAGTTGAGACCTCGGAAACACTAACTGATATTTTGGACAGTGTGAAAAATAAAAACAATACAGCTATGAATTGCGATGAAGATGAAGATGATGAAAATGGAAATGATCATGATGCAGAAATAAAAAAAAAAAAACCTTCGTATGATGAAATGCTGAAATCATTTGAAACAATCCGACGCGGATTACAATTTGAAGAAAACACTGAAGGGGTTTTTAGTGCAAAGATGCGAGACATACTATAGCGGAAATACTTTTTCAAAGAAAAAAAAAAACTTTATTAGTAAAATTTAAGTACGCATGTGGTAATGTATGCTTTATGTCGTTAAAATTATTACTTTTTTTAATAATATTGAATAAAAGGCGAATCTCTATTTAACGAATTTTCCATAAAACGAACTTTTTTTCGGGATTTAGCGACTTCGTTAAATAGAGGTCCGACTGTATATACATACAGGAATACAATAGTATCATAATAAGTTTATTTCAACTTATTATGATACTAATAATAAGTATTTATTTATTATTATTTGTTTATTTCAACGACATTCTTATTTCATTCTTATATAATAGGACCATTAAAATAGTCTTTCTATAGGCCTTAAAAAGACCTTGGGCGGTAATAGTATTTATGTAATTCTTTTTGAGTAAGTAATTGCCTAAACCGTTTCACTATTTTGAGAGTTTGATGAGTTCTCGCGAACGCAGAGTTCTCTTTCTTTTGCGTCTCACAGAAGATGGAGCGAGTGGATGTTGTCTTTGAAGTCCTGTTTGTTATGATAGAGTTCTTGTTATTGTAGAGAAGCCGAGTCTATTTCACATCGTTGAGTTCTTTCGCTGAAGAAACGACTTGTTATTTTCTTGCCTTCATAACAATTTCTTCCATTTAAAAAAAAAAAAAATAAGGAAATTAAGAAGAAGGAAATAAATTACGAAAAGTCGAATTAACTTCAAACATGTTTTTATCAACCAGTTACATTTGAAATTGGAGGCTTTGAAAAATTTTGGAAAGGTTTCTGTTGAAAAGGATATTTTCAAGTAACTTCGTTAAAGCGATACTATTAAAATTACGTTGTTGGGTTATTGTTTTTTTTCCCAGTATTAGGCCTAATAGAAAATCATGAAATATTTTCTTTGAAAGTTTTTAATTACGAAACTAAGTAGAAATATAAATTTTAAAAGAAAAAAAAAACGGAGTTTCAATTCTCAAAAGGGAATAGAAGATCAAATTTAATCATGAGACTTAGCTGAAAAGTAAAAGATATTTAGAAGTGTAGGTTTTGTAAGTCTATGTTACATTAGGTTATTGAATGGATATATTTTTCATGAATCTAATCACGATGACATTTAAATGAAAAAAATAACAAAATAAATTGGGTATAAATCGCTTAGTCACTGCGTAGGCAGCATGAGGGTGGAGGTTTTGAGAATGCTAAGACCAAAAGAATGGTCGCATTAAGATGGAATAAATCCCCATGTTTTTTTTTCTTCTTGTTATTCGAGTCGTCTGCATCTTATTACATTTTGAATATTAATGTAGTGAAAAATCTGAAATTTTGTATAATAAATATGAAAGCCCTGTAATTCTTTCAAATGGATTTTGATTCATAAATGATAATCGCTGAATTTCAGTATATTTAAGTAATTTATTGATAATAATAATTCCAAATTTTTGATAGGAAAAAATAATTATCAGATCTTGTAGAACAACTTATCGACAAATTTTAATCTTAACGGCGAAACATATGATCCCAAACTTAGATATAAATTCACAGTTTTGCAGTAAACCTAAAACCAAACGACTACTTCACAAATTGCAATCTATCAAACGCTTGCGTTATTAAAAGTTACCACTACTGTCGATTGGCACGCAAAACTCATTTATTCAAGCCATTGTAATTCAAGGGTCGAATACAATTTCAAGCGATGCCCGCATTGAATTCATTTGTATTCTAGCCTCCATTTTCCATCATTGGGGCGACTCTAAGGAAGTAACCTGTGACTACGTTGAACCGGAAATGGACACACTTGGTCGAGGTATTCGTTCTCAGCATAATCAATTCAGTATACAGTATATTGACCCAATTTTGTCCATTTACCATTTTTTTTTTATCCTGATGGAGCATTTCCGGAAGTGGCCTGGATTTGGAAGTAGGATTTTTTTCCCAAACCTCAAGGCCATTGGAAGTCCAACAAATTATGACTGATGAGGCTCTGACTACAGTTAGATTTTTGGACATTACTATACACATACACACACACACATACACACACACACATACAGAATCCTAAAAAAAAATTACAGTAAACATTCAACTAAAAGACTCAGATAACTAAAATGTTACCGAGAATTATTTAATCAGTCTACGGTTTTCTATCGTTACATAAGTACCGAAAAGAAACCGAGATTCCTGTCAATTTTGATTCAGAATTTAATTTAGAAGAAGTAAATGATGAGAGTCAAGTTACGAGGATACAGTTAAACCTCATTAAAACAGGATTTCCAACCGGAAGAAAAGTGACTACAAAACATGACACCCTTCTCTTTTCCCTCATTAAAAATGACTCCAATCTTATTTAATAAGTCTTGGATGACGTTCGTCTTGGATTTCACTATTTTCCCAAATATTGATTTTATTTTTATTGTTTCTCTTATTTCAAAGGCCCGGTTAAAAACATTAATACATTAAAATTAGCTTTTATTCTGCACAATGATGACGTATCCTGACCAAAAATGAACTTTTTCGTATATTTCTACCCAGAGAATTAAAAATGAACTTAACTGAAATGTTAATAAAATAAAATAAGTTAGAATTGTTCAATAGAAGTTTCTTGGTAAAAAGAATTAAAATGAAAGAATAGTTTAAAGTTTCGCTCTCTTCGTTGCACCCCTTAGACTATTTTTTTGATTATCGAACTAATTTCTGCAGAAATCTTGCTCTTTGCATTTGAATTTTTTGCTCTCTAGCTTGACAATTGATAAAAGAATAATCAAAATTATGTTATAAATGAAAGTATAAGGTCCTGAAAAGTCGTCATTCTCATTTCCACGATTTTACATTTTATGATGTACTTTATCCTGTACCTTCAGCAAAAAGTACTCAATAATAAAAGTGTTACTGAAAAAGTTAGATACAAGCTACGAATTTGGTTGTCTAATTGAAATGTCTAAAGAGATAGATTTCAAGTGCGAGAAGTATCTCTACTGTTGTTATAATGAAATTTAGCTAGTTGTTGTGTAGTTATAGTAAAAAACAAAACAGGAAGTGACTAGAGACCGGAACTGTTTTTTTTCCCTATCTCAAAGGGTTTCAAGAAGGTATGACTCATATCTGTCTGACTTGCAGTTTGGTCTGTTTAGGTGGTTAAACACGTCAGATAGGCAGGCAGACGAACAGGATAAAAGCTCTTTCCGCCATCTCTTTACCACTTTCGTGTACGGAGTCACGAAAAACGATTAACACAGTACATTTTGAATGTATTGCTAAAATGTTGGAATCAACAATTGATAAAAAATTATGCTGTTTCTGACATTATTTAAATATTGGATGAAATGTTGTTTGAGCCTCTCAGTGCTGCAAGGCAGAATTTGAAGGCTGTAAGTACCAATAAGGAGAAGATAGTGTCAGCTAAAATAACTGCGACAAAGACAATATCTATAAAAAACATAAGATTAAAAAAAGAAAAAAAAAAAGAGAGTGTCCTTGGGGAATCATCAGCTGGAATGTCTGAGCTGCAAAATGGATCAATTCATCTCTTGTGAAGGCAGATTGCAATCAGCGTCAGTTCGATATTGGTGCATTATCAGTAACACGGGAAGCCACAAAAGCCTCTCAATTTCCTCAACCAATTAGTTTCTTTCTGCTACTGCAATCTGAGCATTTGATAAGAGAAAATTGGGCACTCACTTCAAAGAAAGAAAAATATAAAGTTGGCCTTTGAAATGGGAATAAATAGATATTTGGGATGGCGTCGTTAAATCCTGAATAGGGTATTAAAAATCTATCCTAAAACAAATCTAAATTTCTTAAGTAGGCGTGCCAATTTTGGAATACCCACAAGATACAATCCAGAGAGAGAGAGAGAGAGAGAGAGAGAGAGAGAGAGAGAGTAGTAATAAAATTGAAATATTCCAATATAATTTAAATTAAAATTTCAAAAATTATGAACAGTGCACGTGAAATTATAACTGCTCTCATAATTTGAATTTGTAAATGTATTAAGTTAGAGGGTTTCTTTCTTGATACTATTAGTAAACCTTGGGGTCTGGTTTCGTTAAGAATTTTATTTCTTTCTTAACAGTTTCAGATTTCTAAAACGTAGAACTTCTGAACAGAACTGAATTTTAAGAACAAATTTATTTCGGCAGTCTTTTAATATCTAGTTCTACATACTGGTCCGATATTTACAGGAATGTATTCTTTTTCACTAAAATTTCAGCACCCCGGGATACTTGCTGTCTTGCTTCTCGTGATCACAAAAGGACTGATTTCGTGTTTTGATTTAAAACTGAATTTTAAACCTAATTCCTTTTATCCTTTTTTTTTCCCCACTAGAATATGTTGAGGAAGAATATTGAAATACCAGTATTTGAAATATTGAACTATTTTGAAGAATGTATTGAGAAACATAAGCCTTTACTTCTTATAATTCTGTGATGATATAATTCACATGGATTCATGAATGAATTTCTAAAATAGTTATTTATTAAAAAAGGAAATGAAATATATTAAGAAACAAACCTTAAATAGATTCGTTTCCAATTTTTCACATTGCATCCTTCCAATTTTAAATCAGAGAAGGAAGTGCTTTTCAATTGAGATTATTTTTAGAACTTATTAATTATTAGGTTGTGGAGGAAAATGATTTTGCAAGGAACTTTCCTTCAAAACAGATGAAGCGATTAATGTTTTAACCCATGTGGAAGCCTGTTATTGCAAATGCTTTTCAGAGATCTCCTAAGAGATATTTACATGGACCATTTTACTATCTCTGTATACAAATCTTTTGCACTGGATCGGTTAGGACTTATTACTGGAAATCAACACAAATAGGATCTGAACAAGCATTTTAAAATCTCTGTGATTTGATGGAATGTAAATGTCTTCCTAGTTAATAGGTTCTGCTGATATTGAAAACAATATGCAAAAACAATTGCATTATTATGTAATGGAATTTAGTATTAAGTATCTTTTTTTTTCCCAAACATGTAAGATGCTAACAATAAGATGTTAATATTTGGAACTTAAAAGTGAGGGGCTCCCAACCATAGTGGACCAAGTCCATCTACACTAAATTGAAGAAATACAGGTTTGAAGGTTTTAATGTGTAATGAATTCTAGGCTAGTAATATTGTAAAAACATATATCACTTGATTCACTATGGCAGTGAATAGAACATGTTAGTTCATGTTTCAATAACCTACAATCCCCATTTTTTAAAAATATGGACTTGGTCCACTATAGTTGTGAGCCCCTCAAGTATATAAAGCAAAGTAAAGTGAAAGTTAAGTTCATATCATTCTACTTCGAACATCTTATAAATGAAAGGAAAAGAAATGATTTAAAAAGGTGTTGGATGAACGTTTTTGTTCATATTCGTATAACAGGATATTATTGGTTTATTGGTTGGCATAGCTAATGTTGAAGCATAACCGTTACCATACATCGAGAGCAGAAGGAGTTAGAACGGAAAAGCTTAGAACCCATTTTGAAGTCAAGTTCGTCATAACATCTCAAGAACTATACTTATTAGAGCTGTAAAGTTGTAGACTGTTTCCAAGGAAGACCTTATTAATTTTGGTGTTAATTTTGGCTAATGGATAATCCGCTAGAACAGGAACAATCTTTCATTGTCTTTTCATTCTCCTCTTCAATCAAATCACTCAAAAACTATTTGCTCTATTAAGTGAAAGTTTCTTATATCTAGGTGCTTATATATATACACAGTGATACAATCCGAAGATTGGTTGAAAGTCCACGGAACCCTAGTGACCCCGAAGGGACCACTAGGAGAAACCGTAACTTATTCTTGGGAACAGATACTGGAGTGGTTTCCCGTTGCCTTCTCCAGGACGCCATTACGGAATGACGTCAGACCGAAGAGAAAGTGAAGAGGATGCTTATATGTTCACTGTTAATTTTGGTAAAAAAAAAAATTAATTAGACAACTAGTCTGATAAAAAGCTAGCATTAAAAACCGTCAACGCACCTAATTGAACAACTTTTTTTTTTCTTTTTAACTTCTTCTTTTGCAGGAATTCGAAAGTTGTCAAGGTAACTACATCTTACGTTATAAACCCAAGACAATCACTGAAATCACTGAAAGCAGAAGGCTTTCACTGATTGGCTAAATTCTTGTTTTTAGAAATCTTCATCAGAAAAGAAAGAAAAGGTTTCTGATAAGGAATGGTCGTGTTAAAGAATTCTGAAAGAAAACTTTTTTTTCAGATGCTCTACTTTGCAGGAACATTACAGTTTAACCAGAAATCCAAGAGAGTTTTGAACCCCACCTTTGGTACCGATACATTACCATTAGAAAGGCTGTGTTTTGCACCTTTACCTTTTGCTTCGCAATAGTATCTATTTTGAATTATGGAAGTCTTGTAAACGGTACCAGAACAGAATCCATTTAACAGTTATGAGAAGGTGGCTAAAAAACGTGGTAAATTGGATAGTGGGAAGATGATGATCCCTGCAGAGAGATCTCTTGCCATCTTTCCCTTGACGCCTTTATCTCAAAAATATCCATTTGTCGGAATGGGTTTTGGCGTCGCTTTTACTCCCTTTCTCTCTCCCTCGCGATCTTTGGCTTTGACCAGGTTGACCTTCATCTTCCAGCCAAGGGCTTTGGTCCCTAAACCAAAGACAAACCTAGGATCTATATTTTGAGACTGAGGATTCAGTGTGGCTTAGGTGTTAGAATAGACTTTCTCAACAAGTTTACGATACTTTGTCTTCAATCAAAGCAGCGTTATTTGATAAGGAAGCACTTGAGAATAACAGACTGTTCCTTTTTTATCTGCTACTATCAGGAGAATAAATGTGGTATCTTCTACAACGTAAAAACAAAAACCAAATTACACAATAATAATAAGCAAATTTAGGTACATGCTTCTAATGCTAACTACAAAGAGATGTTTTTGTAATTTAAATTACAAATAAGACCAATATTTTTCTAATAATATTTCTGAACAGCTGTTTCACACTTGTTTGGTGATGACGGAGTAGTTTCCATGAAATTTAGAAGCCTAAAGACGAAATCTCCCTTTAACGCATTAATATATAAATAGGTCTCGACATACGACCGCAAGGAAGCCGTTGATAATAATAAATACCTTAATGAATAAGTTAATGTAGTTCAGTGTTAATTCTTTTTCAAAAGATTTATTCGTAAACACTTAATTTCTTATTCAAACAATGTTTATGTCTACAATTCTTTGGAATGCTGTTTCGATCTATCGATCTTTTTTCTTCTTCTTACTTTTTTCTTTTGCGAGGAATGCGAGGGTGGAATCAATTCCCGAAATGGGTTTGCTCAAAGGAGATGTAGGAGAAGGGACAGCTTCTGTATTTTTAGAAGGGTTATCTTGAATATCCCATACTCAGCAGGGGGACCGAAGATTGCTGTCGCCAAGGGACACTGTTTGCGTCGGGAGACACAGTTTCCCTCGAGCTGCTGCCGCGTGCATTTTCATTTATTTTGCTAATATTTTCATTCTGAATTAATTCTAAAGTCAATACTTTCAAATATTCATGGACGTATATTAAATTCAGTACATTAATTATACCCTGCTGCATACAGTAGCAAGAACATCAGCAGGGAAAAGGAATCAGGGAAAAATTTGTTTATTTCTTATGATTACATAAGTTTCGTATATTATTCAGAAATAATTAAGCTAATTTAAATTAAATTGAAGTAAAGTTAACAAATTAAATGAAATAAATTAACTTTTAGTAAAATAAATGAAGTCTTATATTCGTTATAAATTTGTATTTTTTTTTTTTAATTTATTATTGATAATACTAAAATTCAAGAAAACTTATCATTTTTTTTTTTGTATGTAGGATACTGAAGTGAAATCATTATGTAGAATTGTAGTACCGTTCTTAACTAAAACACTAAAGTTAGTTTGGAACATATTTCAGCGAAGTAGTTTAATTTTTAGTTAGGTTAGTTGGATTAGCTTAATTTTAATTTTTTTTTTCTCTCATTCTCATGCTGTCAACTAACACGAAAGAATCTGCAAAATACTCTTAAAAAAACCCACGTGTCACACATAGACAGATAATAGATAGTCATCTAACTACCTACATATGTAGGTTACCTAAATACTTAAATACCATTTTATGTAATATCAGTTTAACGCTATCTTCGGTTGTAACTGACAAAATACAAGCTTTGTTCCGAAA